>OY728155.1:1611445311-1612695311 GCA_963277665.1 Viscum album | reverse complement strand
AACCCATAAATATTAATGATTTCATTAGTGATGAAAGTTGGGTACTTTATATACAATAATAATTATACCAATTCATAAGAAATAATGTTTGGAATCTTGGTAAAAGACCCAGTGATCATGTCATTATTGGTATTAAATGGGTTTTTAGAAGTAAATTAGATGTGCATGGTAACATCACTCATAAAAAATCTAGAATCATGGATAAAAGTTTATAATAAAAATTAATTCATTGATTACAGTAATACCTTTTAACCCACCGCTAGGATAGAATCTATTAGAATCCTATTTCCATTAACTACTCACCTAAATTTTAATATTTTTCAAAAGGATATTAAAAGTGATTTTTGGAATTTTTTATTTATAAAAAGGTATTTGTTGAAAAAATTATATTTTTAAAGATTAAAAATTTACAAATAATGTTTTTAAGTTAACAAAGTATCTTTATGGCTTAAAACAAACACCGTAGGCTTGGTATATTAGGTCAATTATATAAAATTATTTTAAAATAATAAAATCTAATTTGATTTTGTTTTTAAAATATATTTTAAATATTTTATTTATTATTAAAATTTATATGTATGGTGTTATTTTTGGTTCTAAAAAATAATCTACTTGTAATTAATTTTTATATTTGATGAGAAAAAAAAATTAAATGAGTTTTAAAGATGAGTTTCAAAAATCATGGTTTTCAAATTTCTCAAAATATAGATGGAATTTTTCTAAACCAAATAAAATAAGTTAATGAACTATTAAAATTTTTTGAAATAGATTATGTAAAGGAAATAAGTACACCTATGAGTACTTTTTTAAGATAACATTAGATCAAGTTGGTAAATTAGTTGACAATAAGATTTATAGAGGTGCGATTGGAAGCCTGTTTTACCTTACTATAACCCATTCGTACATCATGTTTAGTGTGTGTATTTATGATCATTTATAATTAAATCCTAAAGAATAAAATTTAAAATATATTAAAATAGTTTTTAAAAATTTAAAAATTTCAAAAAATATTAGTTTATTTTATCAAAAAGACACCTCATTTGGACTTTAATATCCTTTGTGATGTTTTGCTAACAATATTTTTTGTTTTTTAATAACTAACTTTTGTTAAATATATTTATTATAAAATGGGAAAATAATTTTTCTTAAAATCATGTTTAGATGTTTTTTTGAGTTGCTGAAGATGAAGAAAGTTGTAAAGTCTAAAAGTTTGGAATGTTGGAAAGATAAGAACTATCCAAAGAGAAGTTAAATTTTTCCGAATATAGATAATCAGATGGAGAATTTTCTAGAAAATTAGAAGTGTGAATTTATAGAAGTTAGGATAATTTCAAAGTTGTTGATCAGAAGATCCATCGAACAAACCATTAGACAAAGTTTCTATTGGAAATTTTGAGTTTATAGGAAGGAACTCTTGTAAAAAGGAATCAAACATAGATCATTAGAAATACCTAACATAATGATGGATAACATATATAATAGAGAAAAATCACAACATTTAGATCATGAAATAGAGATATTTTAATAATCTATGTGGTTGTTATTTCTATGTTTTTTTGGTTTTGAAAAGTGTGAGAATATCTAGTGATGAAAGTGTCCTGATCAGATGGACCGAATTTTATGTTTTTGAAAGTGAATATATGTATAAAATTTTTATAGAATGTACCTAATTGAACAAATTTTCCAGATCAGATGATTTTGACCAAATGTAGGTCATTAGATGATGATTTTGTTAGAAAGTATGTTTTTATGGTTTCTGAGTTTGTACAAATATGAATATCATTAAAAATTAATTTTTTAGAAAGTTAAAAGCTGAAGGAAGTTAGAAATTCTAGAATTTAATAAATTTTTTGAGATAAATAAATTAAGAATGTTAGGATGTTATAAAGTTCATACTACATAACCAAATGAATAGTGAAATCAGATAAACTTTTTGTTATAAAGATTTTACATCGTCACCAGATAAATATTATGATTATATAGAGAAATTATATGAATAGTATGATCAAATGGACAGTAAGATTAGATAGAGAATGTGAATGAATAGTGTTATCAGATAGAGAATGTTTTCCGAACATACAAAGTTTAAGTTTCATGAAGTTACAAAGCTGACGTTTCTAAAAAGTTACACAGTTAAATTTTCAAGTTGTACAAAGTTGGTGTGGTAATGATTTAAGAGTTTATTAAACATCAAGTTTAAGGAAATTTTAAGAATGTTATAAATGTTGTATAATTCAACAAGATTCAAAAATGTTCCATAAGAGTTAAAAATCATCCTAAAAAATAAAATGAGTGTGAAATTTGGATTTATGAATTTCAATGAGTGGGAAAATGAAATTGGTTTCCCATATTTATTATTCTAAGATCACTTATAAAAAGTAGTAGAAAAAGTACATCGTACTTGAAACTATTCACGTATACAAAAATTTGGAGTGCTACAGAGTTTTTTTAGAGTTTTTTTCAAACTAAAGTTTATTTTCATGTTAATGAAGAGTTATGGAAATAACCTTTTGATTAGAAAAAATATAAAAAGGTTAGTTTAGTTGTCATAAATAGTAAAATGAATAGAGTTTTTGTGAAAAAAGTTTATAAGGCACTAAGTTTTCTTAAATCAAATAGAAAATAAGTTTGTATTAGGTTTAGTTTTAGAAAAGGTACATTGGATAGAGATTACAGAATGTATGCACACTAGATAGAGAAATAGTATAGAGGAATCAGATTGGCATTCTAGATAAACTTTTCTATACTAGAATTTATAATTTTATATTTTTTATGGCTTGAGTTTTGTAATAAAAAATTGTTAACTAATGAGAGTTGGTATAATCATACCTATAGGGAGATATAATGATACTGATGTAAGTTAGATCAAATGTTGTATTCACTTATTTCTAATAGTGAATTTCCATATACCCACGGAAGTGTCCATTGAAAGGACTTAGGTTCTCACATTGAGGTTAAACCTCTAAAATCTGGTGTTCTTTTCTTACTTTCCTAATTTTTCATGAATATAAGTTTATTAAATGGTGATAATTAAATAACTCTAACAAGGTATAGGGTTTAAGTTTCTTAATGCGCAAATTTTTTAAAAAGATAACAACTGATTTACCCCCCCCCCCCCTTAATTTGTTCTATGATATTTAGGAACCTCAAGTGGCATCAGAGTGAGGTTCCCCTATAAAATTCTTATCATAGAGAATCCAAATTCTATTAATAATAGAAGGATTCCAATATTTTATGTAAAAAAATATTAGGGATAGAAAAAGAGAATAATATCATATCTTTTATCTCTTGGATTAGAGGTTGTAGATACAACAACTATTGGGTTCCACCCATTGAGAATGATTCTCCCATGATTTTTTCTGACAATAGAAACATTAAATTTGATAGAAATAAAATAAATTCTATTATTATTATAGTATTATAAAAATTTTACATCATGGTGATGGGTCTCAAAATAGAAAATAAAATGCAGGACAATATTGAAAGTATTTTTGAAGGAAATACTTAAGTGAATGAAGTGAAGCTAAAAATCTATTATTGCAAGTTTTAAGACATAAGAAAGAGATATGAAGAAACTGTTGATGATTAATTCACAAGAGTGGACGAATTTTTTTGCAACATCAGAGGTTTCAGATGTGTATTTGAAGATTCTATAGTTTATTAATAAACTCATGAGAAACTTTTTGGACATGTTTTATTCTAAAATATCTTATTTATAATATAAAGAAGATTTATCACTTGATGAATTGAATAAATTTCTTGTTTCTAATGAAATTAGAAATGTTGAAGAATTAAAATATAATATAAAAGATGAAATTACTTTTGAAACTATAAGAAAAATAAAAATACAAGATATTGAAGATGTTTATCCTTATGATTCTGAAGATAAAGAGTATGATGAGTTCAATGAAAAAATAATGTCTCTTATCTCCAAGAATTATCAAAGAGGATGATGAAATTATGGAGGAAAACTTTCTATCAAATGTTTTGAGTTTCATGGAATCATTCACTTCACTATGAATTTACCTAAGAAGAAATTTAATTAATGTGAAGATCATCTAGAAGAAAAGACTCGATGGAAGAATCCAAAAAAACTGCTAAGGAAGAAAATAAGTAGGCTTGTGGCAAAAAAATTAATAGAAATAGAAGAAGAATAGTGAGTAAGAAGGAATAATCTAACATAGATGATAATGATTCATCAGAAGATGAATTTTTAAAAATAATCATAACCTTATTTTCAAATTTTGAGAAAAAGGAAGATTCTTCAAACAATGAAATAGAAGAAGGAGGTGAATAATCCTACAAAGAGTATCAAATCAAATCATAAGTTTTAGCATGTCTTGAGAAAATCTTAACTCTTGAGAAATAAATCATAATGACGAATAAAGAAGATGGAAAAATTATTGAAGGAAGAAAATATGTAATTTATCTAGAAGAAGAGTATATCTAAGAAATCTTAAATAACAAATTGAAAATTATTGAATGGGTAAATATGGTTAAAGACCTCAATAAGAATTTGGAATCTAAGGAATATGGATTTAAAAAAAACTCAATAAAAACCCTTATGTATGAAATAACCTCAATAAATTTGAATGAAAATTTAAAAAATGATTCTAATTTAAAATCTAAATCATCTAAAGTTGTAGAAAAAAAACTCACTCCAAGAATTAGGTTAAATCCTCTCCCACTAAATGTAAATTTCATATGATTTTTCTAAAATTTCAAGAGTTAAGAAAATTTTTGGGAAAACATAGGTTAGTAAGGGATGTTATAAACCTATCACATCCACAAAATTTAAAAATTCACTTTATAAGAAATATATCTCGTACCTAGATAAAGTAAGAATATAAGGAAGTTATGTCCCTCAATAAAATCTCTATAGAGATAAATCATAATTATATAGAAAACACAGATTTTTTGGTTTTTTCTAGTTTTTTTTATTTTATGGTAATAGAGACAAAAAATGTTGGCATAACATGTCACTTTTAGGAAAGTGGCTGGAATAGAGACCAAGAAATGGTGGAAGCAGAATGAGTAACTTTCCCAATCCACGAGAAGTAAGAAAAGTGCAATCTCAATATGTTATAAAATCATTAACAAGAAATTATTTTGACTTGTTATAGGGATTTTTTGGAATATGTGATAAACTAGTTAAATTTTCTTAATAATTTATGAATACAATTCTAGGGAAAATTTTCTATACTAAAAAATAAAATGAGGCTATAAAGAAGAAACTTGAAGAATGTTATTTTTTTGGTGAGACAACTCTAAATTAAGAAAAATAACAGAACATATATACTTGATAGTGGTTGTTCCTCACAAATTATTATATATATAAAAATATTTAAATATTCTTAAAATCATAATGGAGGAGCAGTTTCTTTTTTAAATGATAGTTCCTTGAAAATCAGAGGAATAGGAACTATCGAGATAGAACCCCAAAGACTAAAATCTAAATAATTTATATTTTTTGATGGAATCAATCACAACCTTCTTAGTGTGAGTAAAATTTGTAATGATGGAAAATAAGTGATATTCATAAAATATTCTTGCATCATAAGAAGTGTATAAGATATAAAACTTGTTATAAGTGGAGAAATAACCAGTAGAAATATTTTTCAGATTTAGAAACTTGGTGAGTCTTGTTACTTGAGTGTTTAAGATGAGAATAACTTATGGAATCAAAGACTTAGGCATCTTGGGAAAAAATTTATGAACAAACATTCTAAATTAAATACAATAAAAAATCTACCAACATTGATAAGAATATAATATGATATTTGTATGACTTTTTATAAAGGAAAATGGTTTGTAAAAGCCATAAAAAATATTAATTCAATCTACTATACATCTTGAGATTATTAACTGGGATCTTTTTGGACCAATAATACATCAATAAAAAAAATTACATTTTTAATTTATCCCTTTTATTGATGATTTCACTCATATTACTAACATCGTGTTTATGAAAAACAAATCATAGTTTGTAGGAATGTTCAGATCTTTTAGAAGAGATATTGAGAGAGAAATTGGGGTTTATATAAAAATTTGAGCATTGATAATGGTACAAAATTTACATGTAATTATTTTTAATATTATATAAATAATAATTGAATAAAACAACAATATATGTATCCGTACACACCTTAAAAATGGAGTTATAAAAAGGAAAAAAATAGAACTTTGGTTGAAATAGGAAGAATCATGTTGGAAGAGTAAAAAATTTCAAAGTTCTATTGGAGATAAGTTTCCAGCACTATTGTACATGTGAAAAATATAAGTTTGTTAATGTGGTAATCAAATAATAATTACTATGAAATTTTGTACAAAAAAACCTTAATTGAAATATTTTAAGGTTTTTATAGGTCCCTATTTACTAAAAAACAAAAACATAGATCTTGGGAAATTTTATGAAAAATATGAAGAATGAACTCTCATAGGATATTCACACAATAAAAGAAGTTAAAAATGTTGGAATAAATATTTACAAAAGTTAGTGGATTCATATTATGTGAAAGTTATTAAAAATCATGATTCCTTAATAAAGGATATTTAAAATGTTGAGGAATAAAAACTGATGATTTATAATGAAATTGAAAGTTATCCAAAATTGACATATCATGAATCATAATAATTTCATGATAAATAAAGTGAAGTGAGAAGATAAAAATTAAAATTTCATACCTTACACAAATGTGTTGAAACAGAAAATATACTTAGAAATTAGAAAGATCTAATTCAGACTAGAAGAAGGTTACGATTAGAAAATAAAACATCAGTACATTAATAGATTGAACCAAAATTAGTTTTATAAGAAGTAAAATAAAAATAATGTGTGAATAAAATAAATTAATAATGGTGTCAAATTGAGAAAAATGAAACATGGGAACTTATTCCGTGACTAGTAGGTAAAACTGTTATTGGAACAAAATGGGCATATATAAACAAGTTAAATGAGCATGGAGAAGTTTTAAGAAACAAATAAAGACTTTTTATAAAGACTATAAATAGGTTTAAGGTGTGGATTTCAAGAAAAAATTTCCCTATATGTAATATTAGAAACCATCATAATGTTATTTTAAGTGGTTTCACATTAATGTTATAACGTTTATCAGATTGATGTAAAGCCAATTTTCTTAAATGTGGAGATTAAGGAAGAAGTGTACATTGATCAACCTTGTATTTTTCTACTTGATAATTATGAAAGTAAGGTTTCTAAATTAAATAAATCCCTATAGTGGTTAAAATAAAATCCACATTCCTGGTACTCCAAACTTGAAATTTTTTTGAAATTTTTGAATTTTTCTAAAGGAAATGTTTAAAGCAATTTATATGTGAAAGAAGTGGATTCATACACCTAGATTTTAATTGTTTATTTGGATTATATAATTTTTATGGGGGATATTTAAAATGTTTGTAAATAATTTTCTGATGAAATGAAGAATAATTTTGAGATGTAAATCTTAGGAGAATTCATTTTCTTCCTAGTTTTACAAGTTGAACAAAAGGAAAAATGCATTTTCCTATCTTAATAAAAGCCACTATGGAGTTGTTATAAAAGTTTGGCATGGAAGATAATGAAGATGTTTCTACCTGGATTTTAGTGTTCATAGATTTGAGTAAAGATGAAATCAAAAAAATGTAAATTATAAATATTTTTAGAAGTTGATAAGAAGTTTTCTTTACCTTACAGCCTCAAGACCTGATATTTTTTATGATATGACTCTATATACCAAATATTATAGTGATCCAAAAGAATCTCATATGTTGGAAGAAAATATAATTCTAAGATATGTTAAAGGAATAACTTTAAGTGGTCCCATGTACAAAAGAAGTTATGAAATATAATTTCATGGTTATAATGATACTTATTGGACTATATATTATAATGATAGAAAATAAAAATTAGGAGGAACATTTATCTTAGTAGGATGTGGTGTGAGTTAGAATAGTAAGAAACAGATTTTAGTAATTTTGATCACAGTGGAATCAAAATATGTTTCTCCCACCCAAGCTTATACTTAAATTTTGTGGATGAAAGTTCAGATGAATGATTTTAAAGTGAAATTTTTTATGCCATTAAAGATACTTTGTGATAAACAGAGTGAAATTTATCATTCAATAAATCCTATCCAACACTCAAGGTAAAATCACATTGATATTAATTTTCAATTAATAAAAGATAAAGTTGTTATTGGAGATATTTTTTTAGAATATATTTCAATGAAGTATCAAATTGTTGATATATTTACCAAATCTATAACAAAAACAATATTTGTGGATTTGAGGCTACAACTTCATGTTCAACTTCCACTGATGACTTATTAAAGTTTTAAAGGAATTCCCCTACTATTCTTTAGATTATATTGACAATTGTAGTGAGAAAGTAAAAACTTTTTAAGAAGTTTTTACATTTATTTATGTAATGAATATGAAGTTGTGGTTATCATAAAATAGGGGAGTAACCAAAAAAAGGGAGTGAAAAAAATTTAGTTGAGAATTTGTAACAAAATTGGAGAAGATAAATATGAGGGGAATTTTATTTTAAAATGGACACAAATTTTCCTATCATTAATGGATGAAATTTCTTCAAAAATATTAATTTATTCTGTAGTATGGTGGCAAGACACTCATTTTTAGAAAGGCTTTTTTTTCGTAAAAAAATAAATTTTTAAATCTTTTTATAAAAATTAGTTGTGAAAAAAGTTTGAGTGATGAAAAATGATGAGTGTTAAAAGTTGTTAAAAATGTTTTCAACAGATATATAGGGGATATTGAAGATCCTTTGTGATGTTTTTGAAATTAAATTTTGTTTAAAAATGTTTTTTGTAAAAGAGGAAAAGAAAATTTTAGAAAATCATGTAGAGAAAGTTTGTTGAGTTACTAAAGATAAAGAAAATTGTAAAGTTAAAAATTTTGAAAATTTAGAAAGATAAAAACTTTCCGAAAAGAAGTTGAAGTTTTACAAACAAAAATTATCATATGGAGAAGTTTCTAGAAAACAAGAAGTGTGAATTTTCTAAATTTCAAAGAATTTAAGCTTTTTATCAGATGACCCATCAAACAAACCATAAGACAAATTTTCTATTAGAAATTTTGAGTTTTTATAAAGGAACTTTTGTACAAAGGCATCAGATGAAGATAATCAAAAAAAATGACTGGATAATGGCTTTCAGATGGAACATTGAAAAAGAATAGGATATAGATCATTAAATAGGAATATTATAAGAATCTATAAAGTTATTTTTGATGAGTTTTTGTGGTTTTGAAAAATGTGATGAGATCTGGCAATGTAAATTTCATGATTATATAGACAAGAGTTTGTGTTTGGGAAAGTAAATATATGTAAAAAATTCATCATAAAAAACCCTACTAAACAATTTTTTCAGATCACACGAACCTAAAACGAACACATCTCATCAGAGAATTCTTTTGTTAGAAATACTGGTTTTTGTTTTTCTAAGTTTTTATTAAGATGAAAATCATCTGACAAAGTTTTTTCTAGAAAGTTAGAATTTCAATAAATTTAAAAATTATTGAAGTTAAGAAAGATGTGGAAATGAAGAAATTAAGAAATCCATGATGTTATAATGTGCATAATCCATCACTGGATAAAAAGTAAAATTGGAGAAAAATTATTGGAAAGTATGTACTTCATCACTAGATGAATAGTACATGATCAAAGAAAGAAAGTATATGAAAATTATGATTGGACATATAGTATAATCAAATGGTGAATGTATATGAATAGAATTATTAGACAAATAATGTTTTCTATATGTACATAGTTAAAGTTTCATGAAGCTAAAAATTTAATCTTTATATGGAGTAAAAAAGTTAAAGTTACAAGTTTTACAAACTTGATGTTACAAAGATTGAAGAGTTTATAAAACATTGAGTTTAAGGAAATTTAAATAAAGTTATAAATTCTAGATAATTAAATAAGATTCACAAATGTTCTTGAAGAGTTGAGAAGTGTCCCAAAAAAAATAAATGAGAGTGAAATTCAGATTTATCAATTTCATTGAGTGGGAAAATGAAATTGGTTTCTTACCTTTAAAATTATAGGAGAAACTATAAATAAGAGAGAGAAAATTACATCATACTTGACATTATTCATGTGTGTGGAAAGTTTAGTTGCTACACAGTTTTTTTTATACAAATTTTCTAACCAAAGTTGAGTTTCATTTTGAAGAAGAGTTTCGGACAGAACATTTTTATCAGAATAATCAGACATAGTTTAGTCAGCTACTAGACATAGTATAATGGATAGAGTTTCTATGAAGAAATTTTGTGAGGTGTTAATTTTTATTAAATCGTGAAAAAAATAAGTTTTTGTTAGGTGAAGTTTTATAAAAGGTTCATTAGATAGATATTACCATTCATAGGCACACCGGATGAAGAAATTGTATATAGGAATTGGATGGACTTTTCGAATAAACTTTCTTGGAGAATAATTCAAAAAGTTACATTTTTTTAGGCCCAATTTTTGTAATAAAAATTTGTAAAATGATGAGAGTTTGTATAATTATACTTATCGAGAGATGGAATGATACCAATGGAGGTTGGATCAAAATTTTATTCACTTATTTCTAATAGTAAATTTCCATGGACCCACAGTAGTGTCCATGGTAAGGATATAGGTTCTCACACTGAGGTCGAACCTTGTAAATATTATATTCTTTTCTTAATTTCCTAATTTTTCATGCATATGAGTTTACTAAAAGGTGATAAAGAAATAATTCTAAAAAAATTTTGGGGTTAAGTTTCTCAAATATTGGAATTTGTAAAAATATTACAATTGATTCAACACCTCTTCTCAGTTATTCTCTGATCCTTATGAACTTCAGAACTTATAAGTTTTTCTAATGTTGATTTTGGAGGATATCAATTAGATAGGGGAATTAAAATTGGTACTTTTCACCTACTTGTAAAATCCCTTTTCTCTTAGAGTATTATGAAGAAATTTTTTTTCTCTTTCTATGTAAAAATTGTAATATATATCCTCAAGGAGTTATTATATACAAATTATTTGGATAAAACACATTCTCTAAGATAATGGTCTAAAATACAATCATGTTTATATTAATTGTGATAATACTAGTAACATTAGTATTTCTAGAAAACCAATTCAACATTCTCATACTAAGAAAATTTATCTTAGACACTGATTTTTGAGAGACCACTTTCATAAAGATATATCATGTTAGAGTTTATTAGAAAAAATATTACATTAGCTAATTTTTTATAAAACCCCATTCTATATAATGTTTTTATTTTATTAAGGAGGTTAGGAATGGTTTTATTTTTAATTTTTTTTTAAATTTTTTTTAAATGTCTTGAATGTTTATTAGTTGTTGTTTTTTATAATTACAAATGGGGAGAAATGTTTCATGCCTATCAAGGTGGGTAAATGTTTCAATACATTTTTCAAATCCATGGGGGTGAAATTATTTTTTAGTATCTATTTTAAAATCAAGGGGATAAATGTATCATTTTTAATGGTAAGGTATGTGTTACTTTCCAAGTAAAGGCATCCATATCTAAATATAAACTAGTGGATTTGGTTTTGGAATAGATACACCTCAAGGTATTTACCTCCAAAAGGGATGATTGTCTATTAACCCAATATTCACCCAAGGCATAGGTAGTGGGGCCTTACGATACACCTATTTTGATAATTCTATAGGATATGCTTATAGATAATTTACATTACCATTACAAGCCATTATATATGTTTTCATATTCAATTTGTTTAAAATATCTTCCAAATCTATTATTTCAATTTAATTGTGAAATATTGAAATTATTTTCAAAATTTATTTTGAAAATATTTTTTTATAACTTCTCGTATGGCTTCATATTTTAATTTTTATCTTTTTATTCTATGTTTTTATGATAATTAAAAGGGGGATATTGATGTTCCTCACTTTATTTTAAATGATAACAAATACCTATTATTGATCTAACAATTTCATTTCATGATATTTCGGTATTTAGGTTTTAGTGTGAATTTATATTGTCAATAGACCAAATGAAGGCATAAAAACAAGTGTAGAGGGCAGCTTTGAGTACCATAACTAGGTTATAGCATCGGTCAGCTGATAAAACACCACCAAGTAGCTGGTAGAGAAAAATAGTATCACCATACCTACAGGAATTTCACTAGTTAGATAATGTGGTATGGATAGGACTAGATATATCCTGGTAGTCCACCAGCGTACTGGTGGAAGCTAACATCTAGTCGATGGCATTAGGGAAAATGATCAAAGAACTTATTTATTATAGGAAAACATGCCTTGAATTTTTTGTTGGAACCAGGGTCTTCAAAGCATGATTTGGTGTATGGTTTGTGTTTGTTTTCAATCCTCAGTGGAAGTTCAGGATGTGTACCAACAAAGAGATCATACCGTTCAAGTAGAAAATAGTAGTGAAGGTGGTGCCATTTCCCAGTGTTTGCCAAATTTTTGGGCCTGAAAATCGTCCAATAAAGTAAAGTGTTTTTGGCAAAGGTACTTGCGCGCCGAGGTCTTGGAGGATAGAATACTTGCGCGCCATATGTTTTTGAGGATCAGAACGTCAAAATTTGGCTAAGGAAAGAAGGTCGCGCAAGTATTGGTTGGGTCGTGCAAGTGAGTTGCGCGACAGAGGTTACTGGAGACAAGACTTGCGCGCCGTCGAGGGACTTGCACGCCGCCGCGCAGGGGGTCCAGTTTGCCTATAAATACTGGACCACCCCTCCTCATTTATCACGGAGTTCAAGGCCGAGAGATTATTCGAGCTCTCGTCGCGCAGGTGGTTGAGTCGCACAGGTGGTAGTTTTGTCGCGCAAGTAGAGCTTGCGCACCGGTTTTTGGATGTGCGTCCAAGGCGGTTTGGAAGAGAATGGAAGTGGACCGCGCAAGTTTGTAGTTGGGTAAGGAAGAGTCGCGCATGTGTGTTGATGACACTTGCACGCCAGTTTGGACTTGCGCGCCGTAGTGGGACTTGCGTGACTGTCTTGGAGAAGCGCTCCTGGTTTTGCTGAAGTCAACTGGCCTGTTTGGAGCTGCACGAAAGCCAGGAGACTACCCGATACATTCGAGGAAAAGTGATATTCTGCTTCTGGAGAGAATCGGACTTCAATAGAGCATCTACATACAACAAAGGATTCATTCTTATGCAAATGATGAAGAGACCTTTATGTCTATAAACTGGGTGGGACTTCACCAACGGTAGTGATCCAGGGGGAGTCAACGGGAGTGACCCGAGGGACGCAGTGAGCTATCCCTGAACAATTGTAAAGGCAGTGAGCCTGGGACAGAGTGTCTGTACCTGAACCTTTGTAATCCGAATCTAGTGAAGCATAGTGTATTTTGGTACGACCTACAACATGTCGGCGTATGCTCCTTGGACGTATCCCTTAGTGGTGAACCAAGTAAAAAGGGTTGTGTCTTCTCTGTGCATGTGAATGTTTGCTTTCTGATCATAATCGTCATACAGGTTCAACAAGTTTCTACCAATGTGGAAACAAGATCCATCACATTAAAAGAAAAAGTGGTCACCCTGATTCACCCCTCCCCTCTCAGGGTGTCTCGGGGTCCTTCAAGTGGTATCAGAACGTAAAGGTTGCTGGTGTTGAATCTGACCTTCTTCTTCATGGAAAACGCGATCAATGTCAGGGGAGTCCCTCACTTCGATGGAAGCAATTTCCAGATCTGGAAGAACAGAATGAGATCTCATCTAAGATCTCTTGGAATAGAAGTTCTTTTTTATACTGTGCAAGGAATACAATTCACCGATCCAACAGGCCTTGCTATGACTGAAATAGACAGGAAACTTCTTGATGCAGATGCTAAAGCACAGAATGCACTCACTGCAGCCCTTTCTGATCAGATCTACCTGAAGGTGATGAATTGAACCTCAGAAAAATCCATGTGGGATAAACTTGAGAATATTTATGAAGGTGATAGCAAAGTGAAGGAGGAGAAACTACAAGTGCTGCACAATCGGTTTGATGATCTGAAGATGCATCCAGACGAGAATGCAGACTCTTTCTTCAATCGAATTACCGAAGTGGTTGGAGCTATTCGGGGTCTAGGTGAAGAAATCAAAGACATTGATATTGTAAAGAAAATATTGAGAAGACTTCCACCTCTTTATAATGTGAAGGTGTCAGCCCTTGAGGAAAGAGATCTTTCCAAACTTTCTTTAGATGATCTACTGAGCAGTTTGGTAGCATATGAAATGAGAGTCAAACCTGAAGATGCTACGACTCGGGTGAGCAAGGAAATGGCATTCAAGGCCATGGATAAACTGAAAATATCAAAGGATAGTAGCAGTGTAGATGACGAAGAAAAAGAAATTCTTTCTCTCATTGCAAAGAAGTTCCAGAAGGGGAAAGGGAAATTCAAAGGGAAGTTACCTCTCGCGTGTTTCCGTTGTGGAAAATTTGGGCACATTGCTTCTCAGTGTTTAAAAATGATCAATGATGAAGATAGTGAGGATGAAAACTTCAAGAAGCCTCAGAGAAGGTTCTTCAAAAAGGGAGACTTCAAATCTGGTAAGAAAATGCAAAGGAAGAGTTTTGTCTGTGAAGAGGAAGAAGATGATAATGAATTCTGTGATAAAGAAGAACCAGAATTCAAAACTGGGAACCATGCTTCTATGATGGACACTGTTGAAAAGCCAAAAGATACTGAAGTAGAAAAACAACTGAGAACTTGTGTAGATCCTGAGATGCAACTTAAGGATGCGTTAAGTAAGATTAAGATTAAATGTAAGAGCTGCAATAAGTGGAAATCAATTGTAGAATAATCAACTGAATATGTTGATCAACTTGAAGCTGAAATTGAACGAATGGAAGAATTTGTGAAGGTACAGTCTAAAATAATTGAAAGAAATGATGATGCAGTTGATCTGAAGCTGAGAATTGAAGAGCAGGCAAAGGTCATCAATGACCTCACTTCCAGACTGAATGAAAAATCCAAGACTGCTGAGTGTCTTGAGGAGGAAGTAGTTACTCTAAGAAGTAAACTGGAGACTGAATCAGTTCCAAAAGAATCGAGGAAGAAAATACAGTTCGGAAGATTCTCAGATGCAGAATTACTTGCAAGAGACAAGTGTGGTTCAGATGGGGTTGGAAAAATCTTGAGTGATCAAAGACCCGCTTGCATGGGAAAGAGTGGAATTGGCTGTGAGGCTGAGTCATCTACTGCTGGAAGTGAAAAGATCCAAAATAAAGACAAGATGAAAGATGAACATGATGAAATGTTACCTAGAGTGCTGAAAAAGGAACCCTCAATACAAACTAAAAGGAGACCCGAAAAGTATCCTCAAACTTTCAAAAATGACAGACAGTCTTACTATTCTCCCAAGGAAGAAGGTCTAAGGAGAAATTCAAGTGAGAAGACATTTCCTCTCATGAAGTGTCAGTTCTGTGTCTATCTGGGCCATACCATGTCTTATTGTGAAGAGGCAAGAAGCTATCTGAATGGAGAAGATATAGATGCTCACCAAAGGAGAACAATCTCATATCCTAATTCTCATAGAAGAAATAATTTCTATGGATATTGTTTTCGTTGTTCTAACTTTGGTCATAAGGCCGTTAATTGCAGGCAGAGAAGAGACATAGACACCTCATACCGAAGTTCAAGACAAGTCAAGTCTCGTCAGCAAGACAGTGTTGCTCTTTCAAACAGGTTCTCACCTCTCACAGAAGACTTTGACTATGAAGAACCTGGGTATGCGGAAGAGATAGTTGAAAGGCCATCAGTTCTATATACTCAATCTAATGTCTCATGGAAGGAAAGGAAGAAGATTGAGAAATCGAACCTTGCAGAGGTATCCCTCAAAGCTACAAAGAACAACAGTACCTGGATTCTGGATAGCGGTTGTTCATCTCATATGACGGGTAATGCCGGCCTCCTAACGAATATCATAAAGAATGTTGACGGTACAGTAATATTTGGTAATGATGGGGCTCTGAAAATCAAAGGGAGTGGAAGTACCCAATTAGATAATGGAGAACTAAAGAAGACTGAAGTCCTTTACGTAGATGGCCTACATAATAATCTCCTCAGCGTGAGTCAACTCTGTGACTCAGGACTTATAGTTACTTTTAATCAGAAAGGCTTCACTATCAAGGGAAAACCCAGCAATTCACTTATGAAAGGATGCAGAACAGAAGGAAACTTGTATCAGGTTGATAGTGAAGAAAATGTATGTTACATGACTGTTGAAGAAGAAAACAATTTGTGGCATCGGAGATTGGGACACATCAATCAACAAGACATGGAGAAAATATCAAAATTGAGAATTGTCATGGACATTCCCAACCTGAAGCGTGAGCGTGAAAAATCATGTGATGCTTGTATTCGTGGGAAGCTGGTCTGCAGTTCATATCGGCCAAAGAAGAAAAGAGTGTCTCACCTTCTTGATCTAATTCATACAGATGTTTGTGGGCCAATAAATGTTGTCGGAACTCATGGAGAAAGGTACTTTGTACTTTTCATTGATGATTACAGTAGAATGGCATGTGTGATGGTCATTCACAGGAAACGAAAAGTCCTTGACTGCATGAAAACATATCGGCGAATCGCCGAGAATGATACTGGACGAACAATCAAAGTGTTGCGATCTGATAATGGAGGAGAATACATGTCCATTGAATTTGAGAATTATCTGGAGAAACATGGGATACAGCATGAGGTAGCTGCTGTGAGAACTCCACAACAAAATGGAGTTATTGAACGTAGGAATCGACAGGTGAACAACATGGCACGAACTATGCTGATTGAGAGTCGTATTCCACGACATTACTGGAAAGAGGTTGTTCAAGCTGCAGTATACATTCATAATCGAACAGGACTTTATATGGGTGAGACGAAGACACCATATGAATTGTGGCATGGACGGAAGCCTTCTCTAAAATACTTTCATGTCTTTGGAAGTAAATTTTTCATCAGGAACAAAGAAGGAAATCAAGGGAAATATGGCGACAATGCGGATGAAGGAATTTTCCTCGATTACTCAATGAATAGAAAAGCCTACAAATGTTTCAACAAGCGTTTAGGAAGGATTGTTGAAAGCAGTGATGTTAAAATAATTGAAGATAAAACCACAAATGCTTCAAGGACGTCATATGCTGATATGATAGAAAGTCAAGAAGAATGTGAACGTGAAGAAAATTCAAATGCAGAAATAGAAGAAGCTGTTCAAAACACTCAGCAGTCACATCATGATGTTGACTCAGAAGAAGAATCTGAAGCAGAAACTATGGCTGAAGAGAATACTACTGAACATCGCAGGAGAAATCGAAGAGCTGAGATTGATCCATCCAACATAATTGGGGACAGGAGTGCACCCACTCAAACAAGAAGGATGAGGAATACCACGCAATCTGCATTTCTATCAGTTGTAGAGCCATCCTCATTCGAATAAGCTGCAAAAGATAAATCTTGGGTGAAATCCATGAATGATGAATTAGATCAGATTGACAAGAATCAGACATGGGATCTTGTCCAGAGACCCGAAGGTCACAATGTTATTGGTACCAAATGGATCTTCAAAAATAAGTTTGATGAGCATGGAAGTGTTATCAGAAACAAGGCACGAGTGGTATGTAAAGGATACTCCCAGATTGAAGGTATTGATGTTGAAGAAACCTTTGCTCCAGTTGCTAGACTGGAGTCAATCAGGCTTTTCCTTGCCATGTCACTCCAAAGAGGATATAAAGTATATCAAATGGATGTTAAGATAGCATTCTTGAATGGTGTACTCGAAGAAGAAGTCTACATTGAACAACCGGTGGGCTTTGTCTTGGGTACCGATGAAACAAAGGTCTGCAAACTAAAGAAATATCTATATGGTTTGAAGCAGGCACCACGGGCGTGGTACTCACGGATAGATTCATATCTCAAGAAGTTGGAATTCAAAAGAGGTGGAGTTCATCACAATCTCTATGTGAAGAATTCTCCAAAAGATCAATTCATGGTTCTTGTCTACGTTGATGATATCATATTTGGTGGCAGCAGGAAGAAATCAGTGGATGAATTTGCCAACCACATGAAATCAGAATTTGAAATGTCTATGATTGGGGAGCTCACATATTTCTTGGGGCTGCAAGTGATTCAAAAGAAGGAATACACATTCATTTCTCAGGAAAAATATGCAAGAGAGCTGCTGAAGAAGTTCAATATGCAAGACTCCAAACCAATGTCAACTCCGATTGCAGTTGGTACTAAACTTGGAAAGCATGAGGATGGGAACTCTGTTGATCCCACCATGTACAGGAGAATCATTGGAAGCCTACTGTACCTGACAGCGACAAGGCCAGATATTGTCTTTGCAACATGCCTTGCGGCCCGCTTTCAGAGTAATCCAAAGGATGAACATATGGCAGCAGTAAAAAGAATCATGAGGTACATTCAAGGTACACATAACTTCGGGTTATTTTTTGTTGCAGGCAGGGACAGTGAATTATCAGCATTTTCTGATGCTGACTGGGCTGGTGATGTTGTAGACAGAAAGTCCACTAGTGGTGGAGCTTTCTATATTGGGCAGAAATGTGTTGGATGGTTGAGCAAGAAACAAGAAAGTACTTCTCTTAGTACGGCTGAAGCTGAGTATATCTCCGCCACAAAATCATGCACTCAACTTATTTGGATGAAGTAGAAGCTAACAGATATTGGTGATAAGGTGCAGCAACCAATGGTGATTTATTGTGATAACAAAAGTGCAATTGATCTTACGAAGAATCCGGTTCAACATTCTCGTACAAAACATATTGAAATACGGTATCATTTTATCAAAGAAAAGGTTGAACAAGGCATGATTAAAATGGATCATGTTGGAACTAATGAGCAAGTGGTTGATATCCTAACCAATCCATTGTCCGCGGCTGTGTTCTAGAAGCATCGGTTGAACCTCGGTGTTCAACCACCTCCTACTGTATAAGGAGGCTCCGGAAATCCCCTCTCCCCGTTTGTTTTAACTATTTTTTTTTCTGCTTATGGCTGTGATGCAGGTTTATGGGGGAGATACTATCCAGGGGGAGTATGGCCTGATCTGAACATTGAACAACTTATCGGTCTTTGGTTTTATTGTCAATGGGGGAGAAAGGAATAAATTCGAGGCAAGAAATTCTTCTGCGATGAGAAGTGTAAGATTGTGATGAGAAGTTTTTCAAGGCAAGAAATTCTTCTATGATGAGAAGTGTAAGATTGTGATGAGAAGTTTAAGAAAGATAACATTGGGCGTCATGGAGAATTTCAAAACACTGGAACCCAATTCAAGCTTCCTCTCTTGTTTTCTACACCGAGCATTGCTCACGTAGACTTAGAGTGTTGGCTGAGTTGATTCTTGCGTTTTGGGTTTGCTCGTGGTTGGAGATCTTTTGAATTTATTTTGATTGCCAACAAACCCAAAGGGGGAGATTGTTGGAACCAGGGTCTTCAAAGCATGATTTGGCGTATGGTTTGTGTTTTTTGTCAATCCTCAGTGGAAGTTCAGGATGTGTACCAACAAAGAGATCATACCGTTCAAGTAGAAAATAGTAGTGAAGGTGGCGCCGTTTCCCAGTGTTTGCTAAATTTTTGGGCCTGAAAATCGGCCAATAAAGTAAAGTGTTTTTGGAAAAGGTACTTGCGCGCTGAGGTCTTGGAGGATAGAAGACTTGCGCGCCATATTTTTTTGAGGATCAGAACGTCAAAATTTGGCTAAGGAAAGAAGGTCGCGCAAGTATTGGTTGGGCCGCGCAAGTGAGTTGCGCGACAGAGGTTACTGGAGACAAGACTTGCGCGTTGTCGAGGGACTTGTGCGCCGCCGCGCAGGGTGTCCAGTTTGCCTATAAATACTGGACCACCCCTCCTAATTTCTCACGGATTTCAAGGCCGAGAGATTATTCGAGCTCTCGTCGCACAGGTGGTTGAGTCGCGCAGGTGGTAGTTTTGTCGCGCAAGTAGAGCTTGCGCGCCGGTTTTTGGCTGTGCGCCCAAGGCGGTTTGGAAGAGAATGGAAGTGGACCGCGCAAGTTTGTAGTTGGGTAAGGAAGAGTCGTGCATGTGTGTTGATGACACTTGCGCACCAATTTGGACTTGCGCGCTGTAGTGGGACTTGCGCGACTGTCTTGGAGAAGCGCTCCTGGTTTTGCTGAAGTCCAATGGCCTGTTTGGAGCTGCACGAAAGCCAGGAGACTACCCGATACATTCGAGGAAAAGTGATATTCTTCTTCTGCAGAGAATCGGACTTCAATAGAGCATCTACATACAATAAAGGATGCATTCTTATGCAAATGATGAAGAGACCTTTATGTCTATAAACTGGGTGGGACTTCACCAACGGCAGTGAGCCAGGGGGAGTCAACGGGAGTGACCCGAGGGACGCAGTGAGCTATCCCTGAACAATTGTAAAGGCAGTGAGCCTGGGACAGAGTGTCTGTACCTGAACCTTTGTAATCCGAATCTAGTGAAGCATAGTGGATTTTCGTACGACCGACAACATGTCGGCGTATGCTCCTTGGACGTAGCCCTTAGTGGTGAACCAAGTAAAAAGGGTTGTGTCTTCTCTGTGCATGTGAATGTTTGCTTTCTGATCATAATCGTCATATAGGTTCAACAAGTTTCTACCAACGTGGGAACAAGATCCATCACATTAAAAGAAAAATCGGTCACCCTAATTCACCCCTCCCCTCTCAGGGTGTCCCAGGGTCCTTCATTTTTCTTATATGATTTCTTTGAATTCTATTAGATTATAAAATATTATCATATCCCTTGGAGCATATAAATTGATCCTCATGAGGCATGGAAATGAAAAAAAAACTTTGATCGATCGTTAGATTCCATTTTTCCAACATCTTTCCTTCTCTTGAGAATATTCTTATGCTTCTTTATGGTACTCTTTTTCTCTCCTATTTCTTCTTCGTTATCTATTATTTTATTCTTACAATCCTTTTGAGATATTAGAGAGTAATTTTTAAAGTGTATTACTCCAATAAAATATTCTTATATTATTCTTATTCTCTTGTGTTCCTATTACAATTAAAGTGGGTAATTTATGTTTTTTGTTAAAGGCACCTAAAAATAAAGTGGAACTTATTTTTATTGGATTTCTTGTCACAACCTATTAAAAATAAATTATAGTACTTATCATGAGTCTTGGATACCTCAAAAGATAAGAAAATTTCCTCTCAGGTTTATTAGATACTATTAAAGTCAAGGGATTAATCTATAACCTCTTAAACTATTGAGGGGAGGATACGTAAGGACTCATCTTGATTAATTACTGAAATACTTTATCAAATTGTGTTAGATTTACTTTTAAATTTCCACTATGATTACTCTTTTAATTCTTATATATTATTACTTTTATTATTTTAATTTATTTCTAAAATTAGTAATTATATCTCTTTATTTATTTTTAATTTTTAAAATTCAATTCACCCCCCCCCCCCCTCTTCCATATTCCTTTGACCAACAGAGTGTTGGGGAATACAACCCATGAAAAACCAATCTTCACAATTATAATAAGACCATTGAATCTTCATATGTCAGTTCACCAGATGATAACATGGAGGGTACTCTGAATCGTAGAAAACCAATCTACAGAAGTTCCCTTCCCCATAAATTAGTTTATCGTAAGTAGGTAGCATATGAATCCTACTCACCGTATGAAGTCATTATCAATCACACACACCTTAGTACAAACAAAAAAAGTAATAAAAATAATGTTAATGGTAAAACATGAAATGGAAATATAGAAATTAGATAAAGAACACAAATTTTAACATATTTCATACTATTTTCTAATTATATAGGGAAACCATATTATTTCTTTCTTTAATTAAAATTAGATGATTATAGGTGATGTAAAGAGATTACAAAGACAAGTACCAACTTTTCACATCTCCAATAAATAATCAGTTTAACCACTATTGAATTTCCCATATACTTATATACTAATCACAACTGGTCAAATAATTTAAACCTAAGGTATGACCACCTAATCTTGGTTACTAACCTAGTGACCCACCATCTTTTCTAAAATTCTTTACCTCCTAGTACTTCACCATAAAAACATTGGTAGAAGTGAACTTATGATAGACCTACTTCCATTGGAAAAGATCTTCTACCACTTAAGAGATAAACTATTACTACCTTTACATTGATTCTAGCCTTCAGTCGCAGACTTAAATTATATTAAACATAAATATAATTCTTAAAATTCTTGTGCATTAAACTTATGATAACCTGAATAAGTATTTACATCCCAAAAATATCCCACTATATGAATTTTTCCAATAAAAACCTCTGAAACTCTCCAACACTTTTCATTTTTTATAATACCTCTTCATTCCTTCCCTCATTCACCCAAGTCACACTGAGGCTTAATGCTGCCTCCGGATTTCCTAAACTACTACCTTGGTGAATATTTCTACTAGATCTTGGATTCCAATTATCTTTCACATTTCTAGCTCATTTTCATCTAGAAATTTTTTAATGAAATTATACTTCAGTTTAATATGATTTATTCATGAATTGAACACTAGATTTTCAGATAAGTGAATAAAAATTCAGTTTCCACAATAAATAAATGCTTTTAATTTAACCCTTAAAAGCTTCTTTAGAAATTATTTCGGTCTTACCTTTTTCTTCTCAACTTTTATTGCATCTACATACTCAACTTCCTTTGAACATAGAGTAACAATAATTTTCAACTTTGATAAAAAGATGACAGTTATTCCTCCAAAATTAAACACAAAAATAGTTGTATATTTAATTATATCTATATCACCCCTAAAGTATGATTCCATGAATCCTAGTAATATTTCATATATTATATAGCATTGGTATTGATCTTATAATCCTTTCAAATACTATATAATCCACTTCACTACCTACCAATGAACTTTCCCTAAATTCTCCATGTACCAACTCACAACTCCTACTGCATGGTAAATGTTTGGATAAGTGAAAACCATTTCATACCTAAAACTTTTGACCACTAATTCGTATGTTACTTTATTTGTGTACTTCACTTAAACTTCTGTCATTAAAATTTGTGAATTAGACAACTTGAAGTGAGCAGTAAGAGGGGTTGAGACTGGGTTACTTCCATCCATCCCAAACCTTTCCATGATATTTCGGATATAATATTTTTGAGATATAACCAAGGTCTCAACATTCATATCTCTATTTATCTTCATCCCTAAAATCTTCCTTTATTTTTCATGATCTTTAAACTCAAATCTTCTAAAAAATCACACTTCAAATTTTTTATTTTTCGATTATCTAGTCTAGATATCAATATTTCATCCACAAATGAAGTCAATATGATAGATTTTACATATTAACATTACTTATAATAACAAAAATGATCAGTATTTCACCTTCTAAACCCTTTATCTAAAATTAAATCAAATTTCTGATTACATTATTGAGTGGATTTCTTGATCCCATAGGAGATTTTCTTCAATCTACAAACAAAAATTAGTCCCAAACTTATAGAAAACCTATTGTTTATGGAATGTATATTTCCTAATCTAACTCGCCATAAATAAACATAGTCTTGAAAACCATATACTCTAGATATAGATCTCACATGCAACTATTCTTAGCATTGTTCTTATGGTAGAACTTTTAACTAGTTGTTAAAATATTTTCCAAGAAATATACTCCTTTCTTTTATTGAAAACCTTTCACTACGAGTTGATATTTGTATCTATTACTACCATCAACTTATTCCTTAATCTAGTAAAAAAATTATTCCCAAGTTCCTTTTCACCCTACAGAAGTTTATATATCTCCCAGTTTATAATGAACTTTAATGAATCCATATCCTCATTCATGGTCAACTCTCACTGCTTTGAGTCACATAGTGAAGATTCCTCCTATAGATATATAGGTTCTCCAACATATGTTAGGATTAGAAAATTCATATCAACTCTATACCTTTGAAATTTAATTTTGATTCTAGTTGATCTCTTCAAATAAATTGGCTAAACTTAATTTCTTAACTCAACCCTTTCTTCTAATACCTAAACTTCTGGTACTTATACTTTTGAGGAATATAATTCTAGTTCTCTCACTCAAGATTTAGTTACTCTTGAACTTTTTTTTCTTTTTGATGGTCTTACTTTTGAACTTATAGTTCCTTATTCACCCACATATGAGTTATCTAGTTTTTTCAAACTACCATTATTATGATCAACCTATAGTTTAACAGTTAAACCTCTTTTATCTTCTTTCTCATCCAATTTTTGGTCTTATATAGAACCATCACATCAAATAAAACATACATGCTTCTAATGATCTATTTTATTTCAAAATCTCACAAGTTATATCCAAAATTTTCATCTCCATGACCAAGGGAAAACACATTTTCTATTTTGAATCAATATTTTACATATCCTTATAATTTACATGAACATATGTTAAACTATCAAAAAAATTAATATTTTAAAATTCTAGTCAATTTCAGACCATAACCCCTCTCGAATTTCATACCCAATTTTTTATATTGGACTAATGTTGGTAATAAAAGTTATTATATTTAGTGATTATTCCTAAATTGTTGAAATAGTGGGTGCCATAGACCCAACTATACAGTAATTTTTATAACCATATCATGTATATAGTTATCTATACATGATGTCACATTACCATTATAGTGTAGATTTTTCTGAGTCAACTATTTAATGGTAATGTCCTAGATTAATTATCATATCAAAAGGTTATATCAGATCCCAGACTATAATGAGAACCTATAGATACTATGATATTAATCTTAAACTTATGTCATATGTTCTAGATACATCTTACTGATTGGACACAGTAGATGATTGACTATCAAGTGTTGGGAGCTCATAAGTATTGAGACTTCTTCTCTTGAAGTTCTCACTTTGTGATCTCTAGTAGCGAGATCAAGAGGAATAACCCACTAATAGGAACAACACATGTTTTGGGTGTCATTAGTTGTTTCTATCTACAGACATGTGTATTGGCCTCCTGACTTGATACCATTACCAATTTATGCCATTTGATTTCATACTTTGATGAAAGGAAAAAACTATGGTATTGAAATTGTGGTGAGGTAGATTGTGTTTGGAGCATCGATGGTGGTATAAAATTGGTTGAATGGTCAAGAAAGGATTTGTCCCTTTTAAGTTAAGGAAGTTTTATATCTTAGGCCTAGTTGATCAAGATGGTTCTATCTTCATAAGTCTTTGGCCAAATTAGTTGAAAGGTAAATCCATATAGATAGATCAACAGATAATAAAGCAAGAAAAGTACGATGACACAAGTGTGAATCCTACTTTATAATATATTTAAATACAAAGAGATTATAGTACATATTCAGTGCTCATAGGTTGGTTATCATTGTTATGACTATCCTTATCTCTTTAGGGGACTTGATGGATTGGTATACTCTACTTTTGGTCTTTGTATTTTATTCATTGTTATCGTGATAAGGTCCTAGAGGTTCATATACAATAGTGTATTCAATAATACACCTTATTCAGTTGAATAGGTATATTGGACATTGTGGGTCCCACCATGGGGTCCGAGTGTTGTCCAAGTTGTAAATCACCATATAAATAAATAAATTCATTATTATTCAATTTATGAATAATTGGGATTGAATTTATTTAAAGTATTTATAAGTTTAGTAAATATGAGAAAATATTATTCGAACGAATATTATTTTAATATTCAAGGTTCATTTAATATTAAGTGGGATAGTGAGTCAAGTTAAAATGGCTTGGGTTTATCACATAATATATTTTAAATATATTACAGGTATGTGATAAAATAATAAATAATTTTAACACAATTTATTTCATCATAATTATTTATTTAGTGGATGTTGAAATAAACGGGTGTTAGGGAACCCAACCGAGTATTTAGAAACTCTGATATAAATAAAAGAAGAGGCTCTATCACGAATGACTATTTATGGAATTTTGGATAGATCTTATCTCTCCTACCACTTCCTAGAGAGAGAATCAGTCAATCTAAGAACTTGGATCAAGATCTCTCTCAAGCATCTGAGGCATCCCGATGTGGTGATTGTTGGGATGTCAAAGACATCATCGGACCATCGTGATAGCACCCGAAATCTAATGATCGATGTTCCCATGTATTTTTGAAGAGTGTGTGGACGATCTAGAGGGATCCTACTATGGATACTTCAAGTGAAGATCACCAATGACAAGTTGCAGATGACCACACCTTCATATCTATAAAGGTATCTTTACAATTATATTTCTTATGTTCTTTTAATTTATGTGAGATACTCATACCATACTGGGGCTCAAATTGTTGGCGATGACAAGTTCTATCATCCTGTCAATGAAAAATTTTAAAATCCATGGACCACTGGCTTCTGTTGTGGGCTCTGATACCTTAAATTGGTATCTAAGGGTATGCGTAAATTTTATAAGCTAGATAAAATTAGTTTTCATAAAATTAAACAGAGGGTTTGATTTCAGTCTCAACGGTTCAAACCACGCTCTGATCCAATTTTGAACGGCCAAGTTATGACCATTTGAAATTTCATATATGGATCATGTTTGTGTTTTGGAATCGGGTATTAAAATTTTCAATCGTTTCTTTTCGATCAAGATTCATCCAAGTATGGGTCGTTTTCTGTTCACTAGAATCAATACCAATTTATTTAAAAAAATTATTGTTATAATTTTTATAATTTTTTATTTTTATAATATTATAATTATAATAATAAAAAATTATTATATTGAAATAATAATTTGTTAATATTATAATTAAAAACTAATATATAGCCTTTAGATTTTTTAAATAAAACAAATTTTTGAGTGTGTTCAAATGGGGAGGAGACTTTGAATATTGATGTCTGGCCTGGTGGAAAAGCATGTAAAAAATTTTAAAAAATAAAAAAGGGATAAGGGGGAGGCTAATTGATTGTGAAACAAAAAAATAATAATAATGGAAGAAAAGGTAGGGGCCGTTCAGCCCCCTATCACCTACCTCCCGCCAAACAGCATGGGGGCCGTAGCCCTGCTGTGACCGCACCACTTCGGACACATGGCCACGTCTCACCTTCCTACCTACTTATATGGTGCTTTCGGCCTTCACAACTACACCTAGCTCTTGCTTGAGCCCCCCGCCCATCGTTCCCTATTGAGGCTGTCAAGTAGCCTCTACCTCTCACACTCAGCTGCTACAGCCGACCTCCTTATGCTGCCAGATCCAACCCCCTTTTCTCCCTGTCACCAACAACCTCTGGTAGCGTAGTGTCACATGTACCCCTCCATTTTGTGATCCATCCTCATGCACATAAGCAAAAACCCACCAGTAGCTGGATCCCCTCCTCCCACTGGTCGTGGTGTCTCGGTCGTTGTCTGCACCGCCTATCACACCCGACGCCACCCAAATTTGGTGGTGGCATCCTTTCTGGAACAACTTTCACCTGCACCTCCCTCGAGCAGCACCCGCATGGGCTCCAACTCTTCACCAAGATCGGTGTCCAGATCTGTGCACCTCCATCTCGGAACGAATGAACTCTAGGTACAGATATACCGTAACGATTTCAGCCAGAGATAATTCGCACCAAAAGAGTCCTAGGTAGGTCTACCCAACCCGAAATGGATTTGGGAAAACTGGTCAAGCCTAGAAAAATTGATAATAGGATTTTCTCAGACCGCTATAGGTTTAAGTAGGTTTGGCACAAACCACAATGGGCCAGAGCAGTTTTTTGGAGCCAAGGTTAATTTAATTAATATTTTAATTATGGTTGAAAATAATAAATTTTAATACCCAAGGGACTTTAATTTAATTAATTTAATGAATTTAATTAATTAATTAATTTAATTCTTGCATAAAATTAAATTAATTATCATACCGATAAATAATTAAATTTTTTGAATTTTTAATTCATTTAATTTAATTAAATAACCCTTGTACTTATTTAATGCATTTTAATTTTATCATGATTTATCTTACCCATATACTAGTCTTGATCACCAACTCATGTGTTTGCATTTAATTAATTATTTAATTAATTATTTAATTGCGTGTGATATTTTTAATTAATTAAATGGTTCTCTCCACATCTTCTTTTTTCGGTTAATTTTTATAAGGTCATGTGTGTCCATTCCATATGATGTACTTTTACACCCTTAATCTCTCTCACCTGTGCATGATTATTATTATATATAAGACAAAGTCAGTGTACGTTAATCAAGATGATGCAAGACATGACGTGGACCCCACAAAGACTAGGCGGTACTCCAAGACGTGATGTGGACCCCGTCAAGATGAGGCGATACTTCAAATTAGAAGCAGACAAACAAGATGGGGTGAGTTACATTAAGAATAAAGTGATGAGTCAGGTATAATACCCCTAGGCCATTTAGATGATCAAGACCAATCGGGTATTAGTTTACCTTTATGCATTTATTTACTGTTTTATGCATTTTAAAACAGAGGGTAAAATACATAAATTAATAAATAATAAAATTCAAAAAGAAGCAACGTGTGTTTTTATATTAATGTTCAATTGTGAGATTGATAACATATATTAACAAGATTAATCGAAATAGATTACAATAATTGAGATAAAATCACAAAACCCTCAAAGTAATATTAAGTCAGTTCTGCTTTCCATCATTCAAGTTTGAACAAAACCAGGTATTCGGGGTGTCGGTCATGCTAAAGATAAGGGTGTACCTTACTACCAGGGAGTTCTTATGAGGGTGGTTGGTTTATTTAACTAAAATTTCAGCAAAGAAATATCCAAATCTAGATTTTTTTAATTTTAGAGGCAAGCATTGAGTAAATCAAGATAAGATTTTAGAATCTGGGACTTCACTCAACAGATCGAGGAACTGTGAGTTAATGTGGTTGGCCAGCCAAAAGCCTACCTTGAACCCTCTAAGTAGTGGAGTAGTCATATATTATAGACTATTAGGGGAGGTTCATGGATCCTTTCCACTAGAATACTCATGCGATAGATTATTCTGGTTATATTATAGATGGTTCCTAGAATTTGATAAAATAGTAGAAGACATTTAATTAAGAAATTAATTGGTAATTTCTAAATTTGGTAATCAACATAAAATTACTTTTTTGAAAAAGTTTATTTTTATAAAATGGAAAGAAATACCACAAGATATAAATTGTGATAAATATTGTACAAAGTTAATATCCAAACTAGAACGAATTTCCAAGTGTAGTATAGGTGCTTCCACACATTAGTACAATATAGTAAATTCAAGGTGTTGGTGTCTCTATACCGTTAAGCCACCACAAGAAGTGTGGGTGAGAAATTTCTTAAAGGAGACTCATGTAGTCAACGTATGATTGTTATGTCATAACAATATCATCAATGAATGATGTTTTTTGTAGATACAAAATCGGGACATGGATGATATCACATGTAGTCTCGTCTCCAATAAGTCTTTGATGAGAAAGTGAAGCGAGATTTGAATGTGATGTTTACACTGGGTTTTTTGTAAACATGAAAGGCAAACCCTGATCTTTTATGGAATCCCATTCTTATATTTTTTCACCCAATTACTCTATTTTTGTTTATGGATACAAATGAACAGTATGGAGTAAGCACTTTATTACCTTTTAGGTAAGTTTCCGCCAGTAATAAGAATATTAAATATAGTATCATATTTAGTTCTTATGGAGAATATATTGGAATAAAATTACAAAAAGGCAAAAGAAAAGTTATGTCAAATTTACCTTAGTAATGTCCTTCAATTAATAGAAGACGGTTATAAAACATGAGGTTATTTTAATTACATATTATGAAATAAATTTATGGAAGTTTAAAACACAATGAACTAAATTGAATAAGCAAGAACCCACTTCTTCTTCAGTGTATATTAATCAAATAAAAGTATTGTTTCTAACATACTTCTTATGTATTAAATACCATATGATTTTCACATATGTTTATTGAAATACAGTAACCAAGTAAGTAGAGAAACATTACAAGAAGTAAGGTGTCTTCTCCAAACAGTTGAGAAAGGGTGATTCCTAAGTCAGTAGTGAGAAACACATAACTTCTATTTTTCAAGTGAATGATTCTAGTATAACAAGTTTATGAGTATAACCAAAAAACTCATCTCACATTCCATTTGAACATAATGAGGCATTTTTTCAAGTTAAGGAATGAATGTTGTTATTGGTGTCACATACTCAACAAATATTTTAGTGGTACTTGAATCATTGGAAATAATTGATGAATATAAAAATGTAAGACTTTTACCCAATTGTGACAAGATAATTCTTTTTCAATAAAAACTAAAATGACATCGATGATATACCCAGTACAGTCTTTTGGATCGACACAGCTAAGCACCTTTGGTATTATTGATGTATTTAGTTCGGACAAAGAAACCTTTATAAATAAAAGAATGTCACAAAGCTTATGAAATTAGTTCAACAAGTGAGTGTGAAATATTCCAAGGGAAAGCTAGTGGTAAATATACTTCATGATATTCTTTTATGTTATTAAGGAATTTGATAATGAAGTATAAGCATGGTCAGAAGATATGAGTTTCTTTGGATCGGAATGCCAAATAATATCTTGACTAAACATTCATTGATCATGATAATGTAGCATGGAGTAATTCCTAAATGAGCATTACCTTATCAAAAAAAATTAGTGTGGAGAAATTCCTAAATGCACATTTTATGCATCAAAGTAATGATGTAATTATCATCAATGTTATAACCTATAGTAACTTCCATCATATTTCAAGACGTTCTTTGAAAATAATAGAGAAATCCCATAACTTTTATGCCAAATATAATGAAAAATTAATATCATACGAGTATTAGTATGATGGAAATCCATTATGTCATGGGATATGTTTTAATGATACAAAGTTTTTGTTAGGATATAAACAAACTTGCATCAAGTTACACACATTTTGCATTCAAATAATTATCCTAACGGTTCCTTAGGATATTATATAAATCCTTAAGATAGAAAAGTGGTAGTTAAGTAATAGACTACCTTTCTATAAAAGGGCACACATATCTACTTAAGATAGTGGTAGAAATATTGACCTGGGTTTATTAAATACTTTAGATGCATAAATGGTTGGAATATGAACAAATTCCACAATTATATGTGGAAGAGGAATGTTCCATTGACACATACTACGTAGGAAGGTTAAAACCATGGTGATGGTTTTGAGTTCACAGTGGTTGGTGATACATTATTCATTGAGAATAATAATTCCTAAAAGTGTATAGTATATGGAAATTATCTAAGATTGACAAGATCAATTAAAATTAAATAATGTATTTCATATATCAAATTGGAAAGGGGCTTATAAATTGATTATTATGATGGGTATTCAAGTGATTTGATACATGGATGGTACAACTGTGGTACCAATAAGGCTCAATTGTTTATACAAAGTTGATATACATAAATCCATTCAAATTTTACTTTTCATAGATAAGTTATAAGATCATTTTAATTGGACATTGGATACTAAGATCAAATTTCAAGGAAGGTGTCTATACAATGCAAACAGAAATGGATGATGACATCATTGGATGACAATGAGGGTTACAAGTTAATTAAATCTAGTTTTTGATTAAATTAAGAAACAAGATCATAGAACATTAATTTGGAATTAATATTTTCCATATTTCTACCAGAGGATAGTGTGAACTCCTAAGTTTTCTAAGAGAAGTATGTTCAAAAACATATAGAAAACCGATATTGGTCTTATAGTTAGTTAAGACCAGGATAAAAGTAATTCTCTTAAGATTGGATTAAAGTAACAGCCTAATTTCTAGGGAACATGATCTAATGAGGTATATCTAAAGGTTTATTGGACCTAATCAATCATACATATAGTGACATGGTATTGAAAAATATAAGTAGGAATAATTCCAGAGAGAATTGTTACCAATGTCACATGAAAAAATCTCTCCAGGTTAACATGTTAGGAACATTAGAGGAGATTAAAGTTGTGATTTAAGTTCCATACGCTTCATTTATTGATCAATCATGTATGTCATGATATGTACAATAATTGATATTCCCATGATATACTTTATAATATGAAGATATCAATTATATCCAGGAGTACTGTAGGTATAGCAGTAAAAACTATCATATTGTACTTAGACAAGTACAAATGATATGTACTCGGTAAGTGGAGATGGATACTTGTTATTTTGGGACACAAAATAGTATTCATGATATATAAATGATCTTGTATCGTAGTTAGGCTAAGCTGATGAGTGAGTCAATCTTGTAAATACCAGTGGTATCCATACCTACAAATACTGAGTACATTGCAGTTTCTAAGGCATCTAAGAAGAAGTTATTAAATACAAAAATTTGTCTCATTTCTTGGAACCACAAATAGTAAGAAAAGTATTATCATAATGTAAATTATGATATTATTACTATCCAATATGTAAAGTCTTGATAGTGAACAAAAGAGATACACTCTAGGATATCATCTCTTGAGAAATTTTACTCAAGGAGATGAGTTCGCATATAGGAGAATTGTCACGTGGTGGAAATGTGGCAAACCCAGTATCAAAAGTTGTTACTCATTAGAAATATGATCATTATCATGTGAGTAGATAACAAGTATGGTTAGTAAGTTGTATCTAGTATAAGTGGGAGTGTATAAATAATGGGTGCCCTAGACCCAACTATGCATTACTTTTGATTTCCATGTCATGTATACAATTAGCTATACATGATGTCTTCTTATCATTATAGCGTAGACTTTTCTATGTCCACTATTTAATGGTAATGTCCTATATTAATTTTCATATCAAAAGGTTATAACAGATCCTAGAATATAATGAGAACCTCAAGATACTATGACATTAATCTTAAACTTAGGTCTTATGGTCTAGATACATCTTATTGACTAGACACAGTAAATGTTTGACTATCAGGTGTTGGGGGATTATAAGCATTGAGACTTCTTCTCATGAAGTTCTCACTTGATTATATCTAGTAGTGAGATCATGAGGACTGACCCACTAATAGAAACACAACATGTTTTAGGTGTCATCGGTTGTTCCTATCTATGTACATGTGTATTGGTCTCCCGACATAAGACCATTACCAATGTATTCTATTTGATTGTATACTTTGATACAAGTAAAAAATCATGGTATTGAAATTTTGGTTAGGTAGCTTGTGTTGGGTGCGTCGTTGGTGGTATGACATTGGTTGAATGGTCAAGAAAGGATTTGTCACTTCCAAGTTAAGGATGTTTTATATCTTAGGCCTGGTTAATCAGGATGGTGATACCTTCATAAGTATTTGTCTAAAGAAGTCTAAAGTTAAATCCATCCAAATAGATCAACAAATAATAAATCAAGAAAAGTATAATGACACAAGTGTGCATCCTGCTTTATGTGATATTTAAAGACAAAGAGATTATAGTACACAGTCAGTGTTCAGGGGTTGGTATTCATTTCTATGATTTTCCTTATCTCTTTAGGGACCTTGATGGGTTGCTAAACTCCACTCTTAATCTATGGATTTTATTCACTTCTATCGAGATAAGCTCATAGAAGGTCACACACAATTGTGTATTCAAGAATCTGCCCTATTCAGTTGAATAGGTATATTGGACATTATGGGTCCCACCATAGGGTCTGATTGTTGTCCAAGTTATCAATTACCAAAGAAATAAATTAATTAATTATTATTCAAGTTATGTATAATTAGGATTGAATTTATTTAAAGTATTTAAAATTTTAGTAAATATGAAGAAATATTTTTTGAACGAATATTATTTTAATATTCAAGGTTCATTAAATATTAAGTGGGACAATGAGTCGAGTTAAAAAGGATTGAGTTTATCACATAATATATTTTAAATATATTATAGGTATGTGATAAAATAATAAATAATATTGATGCAGTTTATTTCATCGTAATTATTTATTTAGTGGACATTGAAATAAATGGGGATTGGGGAATCCAATCAGGTATTTAGAAACTCCACTATAAATAAAGGAAGAGTCTCTCTCACCAATGACTAATCATGGAATTTGGTCTAGATCATCTCTCTCCTCCTGATTCCTAGAGAGATAAGCAGTCAATCCAAGATCTCAGATCAAGATCTCCCTCAAGCATCGATGGTATCTTGATGTGGTGATCATCGGGATATTGAAGACATCGTCAGATCACCACGCTAGCACCCAAAATCTGACAATCAGCACTCCTTTAGATTTTTGAAGTGCATGTGGATGATCTAGAGAGATCCTTCTATGGATCCTTCAAGCGATGATTGAAAATTATGAGTTGTAGTCAACTACACCTTCATATATGTAAAGGTATGTTTATAATTATATTTCTTGTGCTCTTTTAATTTATGCGAGATCATCAGATCATATTGGGGCTCGGATCATTCGGGAGGATAAGTTTCATCATCTCGTAGATGAAAATTTTTAAAATACATAGCCCACTGGCTTCCACTGTGGGGCCTGATACCTTCACAAATCACATTAGGCATCCCCAAGTGAAACTTCATACTTATAGATTTATCCATTAGAGTCTTATTCATTCTTTCAACCACTCTATTTTGTTTTGGAGTTCAAGGTATAGAATTATAAATAATTATTCATTCCTTCTTGTATAAATTATGAAATTTATGTTCGATGTACTAACCACTATTGTTTATTTAGATACACTTCAACTATCACCTGTACTCCCTTTTTTCCAACGTGGTCCATTTAATAAACACTTGAAATATATCAAACTTATTATTAAATAAGTAAATCCATAATTTACTTGTATCATAATTGATGAATGTAAGAATAAAAAACCATTATAGGATTGAATAGGGGTAATTCCACATATTTCTAGGTGTACAAGCTCCAACTTTCAATCCCTGAGCTTCTGACCATCAATGTTAAAAGACACATTTTCTATTTTACTAGCACATAACTTTCAAACATTCCTATTTTTGTGTGATCAACCTTCAGTATTAACCTATCATTTAAAACCATCATGTTATTATTATTGAGGTGAGGAACATATAGTTCTATAGATCAGGATCATCAAATTTGGAACTTCTTACCATTAATTTGTTTTGAATTTTTGATCAAGTAAAGAGTCTCATCCTTTGCATCTTTTGAATTCACCACAGATCCTCAAGTCACATTCCAAGACCCATTTTAGAAGGTAATTACAAAACCTTTATCATCTAATTATCTAATGTAAATAAGATTCATCCATATACTAGAAATTTGAAGAACTTACTCCATTATTAATTTGGGTGTTGACCTCTCCTTTTCTAATAAATTCCATAGCTTTAGCATCCACTAGATAGACATTACCAACTTTCTTGATATGTAATTACCAATTCATATTTTATCACTAGTTTAATTATGGTAGACTCTAGAATAAATAACCCAAGCTTCCACTGAAGTATTGGTTTTTATAAAGAGATTCATGTTGTCTTCTGTTGAATTAAAAGAATCTGAACTATCGATAATTTATGTTTTTATGGTTATTTCATTATAAATTTTGTAATCTGTATTAATGTGTAATTTCTTCCCATATTTATAGAAGGTTGTGCTAGGGCTATACAACTTTAATCATCTATAATCTTGTTACCATTCTTGATACTTATCTACCAGTGGCTTCTTCAGATAGATTTTCTTCTATTGAGGTGAACTTCTTCTTCCATCGGTATTAAGGGTGCTTCTAGTTGGCACATGAACTTCCCCTAAATTAAGTTTCTCATTGATTATTATATTCTTTATATCATTAAACATCAAGTCTTTTTTTCTAATGGAGTTACTAACTAAGGTAATCATTTCATCCCAACTCTCTAGAAGAAAAGATAATAGTAACAGTGCCCATACATCATTATAAAAAGTTACATTATTGATTAGAGCTTCCCACGAATCATAATGAAGTCATTAACATGATATTCACCAATTATTCCATATAAAAACCTTAATTTGAAAAATCATCGCATCATGGAGACTTTGTTAAGGGCCAAAAAATCATATATATTATCCAATTCCTTCATATAATTCATTATAGTATTCTTATCTAGAATATAGAAAATAACATTCCTTGTAAGAGACATTATTAAAAGAGCCAATTCCTTTTTATTTAAGCACTTTCATTCATATTTCTATATAATCACCAGATTTACCTTGGAAAATTGGACTTCAAAATCATTATATTTCAAATTATCCTCAATATATTTTCTATAATCCAAAATTTGTTTCATCAAATCTATCAATTCAAATCATTTCTTCATCTGATGTCATGCCTAAATTGCTACTGGCATGAAAACCACATTCTCAGATCCACTCCCTCTGATATTATTTTTTGGGGAATACAACCCATAAAAACTAATTTTCATTCTTCCAATAATACCACTAGATCTTCATATGTCAGTCCACCAGAATTTCACATGAAAGAGAATCTATGTAGTAGAAAAATGATCTCTAGAAGTTCACTTCCCCACAGATGAATATACTGAAAGTATTTAGTCTATTCAGCCTACTCATTGCACAAATTTTTCCTCACACACACACCTTAGTAAAAAAAATACCAAAAATATATTCAATAGTAAAACATGCAGTGAAAATACAAAAAGTTGAGAAATAACACAAAGTTTAACATATATAGAACTATGTCATATATGCATGGGGGAAATACATTGTTGATTGATTTTATTAAAAATATAATATTACAGGTAATACAAATATATTAAAAAGATAATAAATCCCTAATAAATTCTTAGATATCCAATAAATTACCTATTGAACCACCATTGTTTCCAATTTTTTTACTAAAGGACCCATGTAATTATATATTAATCATAGTTATCCAAACAAGTTAAACCCTCTCCTATAAAAAATTAGATCATAAGTCATGACTTCCTAAGTTATGTTACCAACCTGGTGACCCATCATCTTTTATGAACTTCTAAACCTCCTGACGTTTCATTATAGAACCATCAATAAATGAAAAATTATGATATACTTTCTATAATTGGAGAATATCTATTACAACTAAATAGATTAATTGTCTCTTCCTTTACATTGAGTTCAACCTCGTGATACTAACCAAAATTCTAGTAAATGTAAATATGATTCTTAAAATTCTAATACTCTAAACTTCTGATGATCTAAATAAGTCTTCACATCCCAACATATAGATATTCTTACATATATCTGAGCCTCCACCAAAATCTAAGTCAATAAAACCCTGAAATGTCTTGTCAATTATGAATCAAATAATCATACTTCCAAAACCCTTCAAGTATCATATAATCCACTTCAAAACCTCTCGGTTCTCTCTTATAAGGTTCTATATAAACCTATTGAAAAATTTCACCGCTTACACAATTTCTATACAAGTATATACTATGGAATGTGTAAAACTTCTAAAAACTGATGTATATAGAACCTTTTCCAGGTACTCGACCTCTAATTCCATTCATGGTGAATTATCCTTACCAATATTCAAGTGTCGTGATAGGGGTGTGGATACTAGTTTTTCTTCTTACATACCAAAACACCCCACTATCTTCTAGATGTATTATTCATAAGTTAGGTACAATTTACTAGAACTTAAGTTCCTCAAACTTCTCATCCCTAAAACTAAATTTGATGGACTAGGGTCCTTCATCACAAAACTTTCGAAGAACTGTAATTTCATCTTGCTTATATTTTCCTTCACTAGAACTATAATTAACATGTCATTTATGTAGATAATTAGAATAATAAAACTCTTATTTTCAAACTCATTATGATAACATAAATGGTGCAGATTTCTCTAGACAAACTTTTTCTCTTTCCATAATTTGTTAAAATTCTTGTTAAAATTCCTTGGTTCTTTCTTCAAACTAAAAAGATTATGTTTGAGTCATCACATAAGTCCCTAGTTCTGGAGAAATTAAAAACCAACTGGTTTCTCTATATAAATCCCTTTATCTAATTCTCTATAAAAAAATGATGTCTTCATATCCAATTATTCTAGATAAAGTCCCTCCCATTAAATCATACTCAAAACTATTCAAATAGTTGTGTACTTAATTACCGATGAAGATATATATAATAAATCCATAATTTCTATTTGATGAAATCTTTTTAGGACTAGCTAGGATTTATACCTCCTTCCACCATCTACCTCTTCCTTCATTCGATAAACCCATTTTTTTGTAAGAATTTATTCCTAGTATGACTTTCTATTATCTCCCATGTTCTAAATACATGGATGGAATCATGTGAATCCATCATGGCCAACTCCCATTGTTCTAAGACTTTAAAACTCCTCACATATTCTAGGATCTTAGGCTCTATATCATCTATATAACATAAGTGATGAAAAATATCACTATACCTCTATATTGGGATCTTACCCTACTAGATCTCTATAGTTTTCCATGTGACTGAGTTACTTATAGTATTATAACTTTCAAAGTTCTAACTTATTATGTTTTAGATTACCTCACCCTTGGACACTTTGGTACATATTTTCTAGGAAACTCCATTGGAACTTTTCCTCCTCCTTCTGATAACTGCACCATATGGTTTAGTTTTTTTATTTCTGGTGTGTTTACTAGATTATTTGGAGAATCCATAAATTTTGGGTATCCTTATAGTTGAACCATATATTTTGATGATAATTTGTTATCATCATAACTTTCCTCTTGGATTTTATCCTTCCATATAATCGATTCATCAAGGATCACATTTATAATTTTGATGAACTTATAAGAGTCATTATTATAGATTAAAAATATAGATTCTTCATCAGTATATCCCAGAAATTAACACACTTGAGACTTAGCCTATAACTTATCTTATTCTATATCATCAATATGAGAATAGTAGAGTGCAATAAATACTTCAAGGTTGTTAAAATATACCTTTATTATAAACCAATATATCTTTAAAAGTTATTATCAAATTTTTGATAGTGGGATCTAATTGATTAAGTACATTTCACAATTCACACCTTCCACCCAAAACACCTTGGGGATCCCTAAATGAATTCACATACTCCATAATTTTACACCATAGTTATATTCATACATTTCATAACCCTATTATGTTATATATTCCCTATAATGGTCTTATAAAATTGAATCCCCTTCTTTAAGAAAAATATATGGAACTCCTTTCTTCTATACTCACCACCATTATTTTACCACAAGCATTTGACCTTATAGTCAGACTCTTTCTCTACCATTTCCCCCCATAAGATGAAAGTCTCTAACACTTCATACTTATACCTTAGAAATTATACTTATGCTTTGCATGTGGAATCATCAATGAACATAACATAGAATATTGGTCCTTTGTGATAATTCACTAGAGCTATCCCCCAAATATTTTTATTAAAAAACTATAAATTTTGGTGATTAAGAATTCTCCCTTCTATATAAAAGGAAAAATTATGCTTTAAACTAAAGGTGAAATCCTCACACATTCCATATTGAATACCACCAATCTTCAGAAAACCTTAACAGTTATGATTTTCATCCCTTTCTCACTGATGTGACCTAGACAATCATGTTATATCTTCATGGAAGTTAAATCTATGGTATTAGTCACTCCTTATAGTGAATTCGTAAAGTAGAGTATCCTATCCTTTACTCCTCTTTCAATAACCATGGAGATGTGTGAAGTTTTCCACACACCACCTATAAAAGTAATATAGAAAAATGCATCATTAAATTGTTCAATCAAGATTAAATTCTTAAGTAACCCTAGGATGTGTCGCATGTGAGATTTTTCACACACTATCTACAAAATAGTATAGAAAGCTACATCATCAAGTTTTATAACCAAGATTAAATTCCTCCCTTACCCTAGGATGTGTCACAGATGAAGGTTTCTACATGTTATTTGTATATATTATTTTCCTTCACTCCTTTTCTAATGACAATGAAGTTGTATAAAATTTTACACACAATATATTTAATAGTAATAAACTTTCTTCATCAAGTTTTCTAATCGAGATTAAATTATTTCTTAACCCTAGGATTTATTACATGTCCTTCAACTCTAGTGTACTTTTTTCCCTTATCTAGAGTGAAACATCTCCTTTACCCACTATATTGAGAGGTTTTTTATTCATAATATTCACCTTACCATACCTTTAAAAAAATATAATTCCACATACTTCCTCTCTTGTATTTTGAGTGGAATGAAGTATGTAAGTCAATCATCTAAGACCCCAATGAACTAGCAGATCTAAGGATAAATCCACTCCTATCCTCGAAAATAGGATTCATAGAGCCATTATCAGAAGAATACCTTCCATATTTTTTCATTATTTCATTTTAATATTTTTTTGGTGGACTTTTCTTCCATAATACCAACACAAGGGAGAATCATTTTTCAAGCTACCCTATTGTAGATCCTTTTTTATTTTCACTTTCAGTGACTCTTCTATCCAATAGTACATCTTCTTCCTTCCACATTGTATGCATCCCTAAAAGATGAATGGATAATTTTTTTATGAATATCATTATCCAAGATTAGTTCACTGGAATTTGTTAACTTTATGTATACATTTTCATTGGAATAATTAACATCAGAATCCATTGAGTCCAATTATTATAGGAGTGATGAGAGTAAAAATAGTGCCAAAACTGGGTCTTTGGACCTTACCTTTACTGATTCCAACTAAATTCTAATAACATTAAATTAATTTAAATTATAGAAAAGTTAATTACCTTTTGATTTTAAAAAGTTGAACATTATCCTTAAGAAGAACACTTTGTTCATTTTCATGGAATTTTCATACATATCAGCAAGGGTCTTCATGATTTTTGATATTGTCTTCAATTCTTGTATTTTATACACCATGTTATGGGTAAGTGAAATTCCCATAAACTAGAGTTATTTCTTATCCAACCTCTTCTATTCTCCCACTTTCATCACTTCCAACTTGTTTCCATTCAATAGAATATTAGGTTCCTTTTGAAGAAGGAAATCCTCTCTTTACATCTTCCAGAACCCAAAATACATTTCATTGAACTTCTCTACCCAAACATTAATCTCTTCCAATTATATCCCACAAAAAAATTTATACTCACACTTATTCCAAAAAAAGTAAGTAAAAGTGATCAATAACTAAATATCAATATTATCCCAGAAATTGAGAGTAAAATATTACTATTAAATTTAACACTGAGTCACTTTAGTCAATGGTTAATAGTCTAAAATTAGTGAAACATTAAAATTTAATACCACATATTGTATAAGAATCCATGTTTTTATGGTGTGAAAAATTCATATGGAATTTGAAACTATGAGTTTAGTGGATGGTTCATTTTTTTTTTAGATTCACACGAGGGTTTTGAGGCTAAGAACACCTCAAAAGAGGTGTTTTACGCATGGTTGGAGTCTTGGGAGATGTCCTAGGGGATTAGAAGAGCCTCAAGATATTTCAATGGGCTTAAAATGGGGTAAAAATTTTCCCCCTAAAACTTAAATAAGGGGAAACCCCACTTCTTTATCACTATTTGATCGTGCGGACCAGGGGATGAACCCATTTTATTCCCCTCTCCTCCCTTGATCAAGGGGGTGTTTTTTAGTTTATTTATTAGAATTTTAAGGTAAAATTTTGACTCTAATAAACTTATTTGATCTTATCATCTTATTTTCATAATTTTTATTTCTCCTGGTTTAGTTTTTGGTTCTGATTCCACCATATCATAGTGGAAATGATATTTCCTCATGGTGAATTTTTGTGTCTTTTATGGAAGATATATCGTAGTGATGGTTGATCACCATCTCAGGTAATTTTGATGTATGTAATTCAATGATTTGGTTTATATTTTGTGTTTGGATTAAATTAAATTAAATTTTAATTTCTCATTGGGTCTTTTTTCCTACTTTCATAGGGTATATCCAGTAATGGTGTTTGCCTATGGTCATGCATCATTCTAGTGAGGTGCATTGTTATTTGGAATTTTCAAAGTTCTTTAACTTAATTTTAAATAAATTAATTTTGTGTTGTGGTCATGTTCTAGGGACATGGATCATTTCATGGTTGGGATTACTTCATGATTCATTGATGTTCGTTCATCCACAATTTTAGTGCGATGAGGTCAATCGATGAGCTTCTAGGAATTTATGCCTTTTAAAATAAAAATGTGAATTTGTTTAATTTTGTTTTTAGTTAATTAATTAAATAAATAATGATTATAATTAATTAATTTGGTGGTTTTTCTATAATATAGGGCCTCGTGTGTTCTAGAAAATTGTCACCTGGCCTTAGAGAGCCTTGGTAGGAGATGTCAAGCTGCTTGGAAAGGAGTTCACTATGGAATATGGTATGTGGTCCTTATGAATATACCCTTGGTATTATTATTTTTCTTATATTCATGTGAGATACATAGCCCCGCCATTTTAATTTATGGGTATCTTAAAATTTTTTAATTTTTTTAATAAAAATTAAATGCTAAGATTGAATTACACAAGGTGTATAGGGTCTCGATGGACCCTCATGTACCGGTTGGACATCTCTACTACTGATGGATGAAAATATAAATTGAATCTAGATCCTTAAAATATTATAACCCCGTTATGGTTGTAAATTAACTAAATCGAAATAAATAGGGGGTAGTAACCCGGTGATAGGTGACCTAGTGAACCCTAGGTAAAGAGGGGTGATGACCTGGGATGCATGTCCAAGGGGTTAGCCATGGGAGATATTGTAGATCCATCAGGATCATTAATATGGTTATGGGGTGAGTATTCCTCCCACACTAAGATATTATCACTTGGGTGGTCAGACCATGCGAGACTGGTGGTGGGGATGGGCATTTAGGTTGAAATAGGACACTTGGGAAAGGGAATTGGCTTAAGGCCATCTCCCTAGTATAACTTACCTCGGAAGCCAAAGAGGACTCTATGAGACCTAAGGGAACCCTAGTATGTTACCTTATGATTTGTGACCTTGGTGAGAGGGTGTAATTGGGAATATGTAGAGATAGTTTTAGGAGTCACTTTAGAACCAGTGATGATGATGTGGGACTAAGGATCTATGGAAAGAGGTGATGGGTTTAGGCATTCTGTCAACTCCTACCTTAGGATTATTCTTTCACATTTTTATTTTTTGATATAGATATAGATTCATATATATTCTACTTGGGACCTAGCCTATAGTTGTGATGAGATGAGATTGGTTATTAGGGATACCTAGATGTACTTCTTGGGACCTGGATTTTGAGCCTTGTATGATACTATCTATAATGAACCATGTTTTAGAACTAGGTAAAAATATAAAGGAATTTGAAATTTTGGAGTTTATTGGATGGGTCATTATTTGAACTAGGATTTGGGACATAATTCCAAGAGTTTGAACACTTAAATGTGTTTTTTCAGACTTGGGTAAAGTCTCGATAGGTCACACATAGGTATTGTTGAGTTTTAGGAGCACTAGGTCCTAGAAATCAAAATTTTGGATGGTCTACATAGGGCACATGGTTTGTCTAAAACCATGCAGCCCCAAGTAGTAAAATGTGGAGCCTATATCAGAGGAGTAGAAGTTCCATGCATGGGTTGTGCAAGGTTTTTCCAAACTGTGGGCCTATCCTTCATGGTTAGTGACACTTAAGAAGTACCTATTCACTATTAACCAAACGGTTGGCACATGATTAGGGTAACCAAGCAGGAAAAACCATGTGAGGTGGTTTCTTAAGGAATGGGTGTCACACGGTTAATGCACAGTTTGGAAAAAACATGGTGCCAAACAGTTAAACAAAATTTTGGGGGTAAAATAACCAAAATGACCTTAATGAGTTATTTTTCCCCCTTATTTTTTATTTCTTCTTCCTTCAGTGGGTTCCTCCATATGCGTCATGGGTCCCTCTAAATCCTAACATAGTCTTCTCAATATATCTTTTATCCATTATCCAAATAAAATATCGACAGTCTCTATAGATCTGCATCAGTAAGAACTCAATTAATTTTGAATCTTTCTTCATTTAATATCTTCTTGATTGAGTTATCAAGTTGTAATCACATTTCCCTATTTTCTGGGTGAATATTCATTTCTTATATTTCTTCTAACCCAGACCAAATCCAAACTTGATATTTTATGAGTAGATCATATTATGTATAAGGAATGTGGTATATGGATTTTTCCTCAATTTTTTCATCATTTAATAAATATCATCATTATGTCGTCAACTACCCTTTATCGTGCATTATTTTAAAATTGTTTTCTTTATATAAAATTTATCAACAAACCTAGATATACTCTTTATGATCCTTTTTTAGTATATAGAGGTCTCCAACCTCTATCACGGACACCCCTTGGGTGTGCCAGAATGTTTTTACCCTTTCAATTTAATTTTTTAAATATTTTTTGTGCCTTCTAAGAATTCTTCTTATACTATAAATGGAATTTCCAATTTTAATAATTTCCCATGTGATATTAGCACCTTCTAAGTTCCATGTTGAACTTTATGTAATTGATTGGATTTAATTGATAGTTCCTAAAATGATTCTTTAATTGGATTGAGTTTTGATTATTATATATAATGCTTAATTGATTAAATGAATTTTTTTATAAACAATTTCATGGTTTTTAAAATAAAACCCCTCATATGAGGTGGGTTGTCTTTAAAATTACAAAGTGATGATTTGTAGTTAAAATGTGTGTTAGACTCACCTGTTTTGATAATCCCAAATCATGTTTAAATATTGATCATGATATATTAACTCATTTGATAATCCTTTTTAATCTATATTTATATTATTTATCCTGAACAATTTATATTCTTAGTCTCATGAATTTTTTGCATCAGCTTACAGACTACATTTATGTAAGTACAAGTTCGCTGTTAAAGGCTACCGGTAAGAGCCTTCTGTTAAAAGTCACTATTATAGCTCGCTGTCACTCTGGGTCACTATTGCTAAAAGGTCACTGTTAAAGATCTATTGTCACTGTTATAAGATACCGTTACAAGGTTACTGTCACAATTCTACCATTGCTCTTATTATTAAAGCTTACAGACAAAGAGTGATCGTTACAAGGTCGCTGCTGTGACAAGGCTACTGTTAGAAGTCCACTGTCAAATTCTTTCTTAAGTCTTCTGTTAAGAACTTCACAGTTCAAGTCTACTATTGGACATGTCTACCGTTAGTAGAAGGTTACCTCTAGACAACTCCTACTGTCGATATAGTCTACTGCTGTTCAGAGTCTACTGTTAGTAGAAGTCTGCTGATAGACAAACTCCACCATTGATGAAGTTACCTGTTGAGATAGTCTACTGCTAGAAAGGTCACTGTTGAAGTAGTATGATGTTACAAAGATACCGTTAGAAACTTACTTTCGAATTCTACCGCTGATCAAGCTTACCGATGAAGTCCACAGTTGAAAAGACTACTGTTGAAGTCTACCGTGTGACATGCATCTGCCACCAGTCTAATGATAACATATTCTTTACTTTACCAATTTTATTAATACCATAATAACGGTCATGTCTGGACAATTTAATTTATCTGAAATTATTTAATGATATTTTCAGGCATATCAGGAGATAGTATGAGGTATGAGAAAGACCACACGTGGATGAATCATTTCTCTTTTTGGCCCCTGCTGAATCAAATAAGAAAAAGGTGAACCGGAACAAATATAAAGAGGACAGACATCATGATATAAAAACATACATACAAGGGACATACAAAGGGAGACATATACAGTACCTGAAACACAAAAAATAAGAAGAGCACCCCAGCACTCATTCTGAAGATCACAGAGCTTCACAAAGATCTCTTGGAAGAACTTTTTCAAGCTGTGGTGGTGTGCTACAAAGAGATTCAGACCCAAGAAGTTGATCATCTCTACATCTGGAAGTTAGAACCTGAAAGTTGTGACTCTGTTTTAGAAGAAACTTTCATAGAAGGACCAAAACTTCATTTCCTTCATTTCAATGAGTCCAGAGCTGATCTTCCAACACACAAATCATTCTAAAATTCTTCCTAATATCTTTAGCTCTACTGTGTTTGAGTATTTTACATTTTTGACCAGTGTGTATATCATACACACAGTGACTCTTGTGCCTGAACTGAGGGATACTGAAAATCCCCATATCAAACTCTCTTTACATTTGTTTCCCACGCATAACTATGGAAGAAGCCTAGTGTGTCTTGGTAGTTTATTTTACCATGTATAATTGTTGTAGAGGTTTCCAAACCTGGACAGTTTGAAAACTATTGTTGTGAAAACTGGGCCCCAGTGACTGCACAGCCACCCTACCGTAACATGGCCATCGGGTCATGTCCCACCAGGTACCACCAGTTGCCCTGAAGACTTGTGGGGCACAGTTTTCACATTTGGTATCAGAGGAAGTAGGAACACAGAGCCCAAGGATCTCCACAATGGGTACAGATATGAAACTATGTGTAGCACCCGTATAAAAAAGTACTAAAGATAAGACAGAAGCTACTAGAATAGTACCTCTGATGGTAGAAGGTCTGGTATCCTGCTTCTGCTGGGTCTATTGCACGGCATATGCCTGCCCAGTGCCACGACCCTATGACACAGCCTAGCTACCCTGAGCTGTCCCGCCCTACTGCCTCTGAGATCCTGATTTCTGGATACCATGGCCATGACCACCATATCTGCCTGCATGCCCTGATGTATTCCAGTTCCCCGACTGGTAAGAAGCTGCTGGTCCTACTCCCGCATGCGAAGTCTGCACAGAAACCCTATTACTAGCCCCTGGTGGAAACGCCCTGCAAAAGTGCTACAGAGGACCCATCTTGCCGCAAACTCGGCACTCCACTGGGTCTCGTGGACACTATGACCTCTTGTTCCCCTCTCTACCACACTGGTAGCACATAACCTGGCCACCTAAAGCATTCTTATGACTGGTACTGCCACCCTGAGAGAAGTCCATATGTCTCTTCCTCTTGCCAGCAAAAATAGTACCAGTGACTGGTGCTGAACCGCCCTGTCCCACACTACTAGATTCCCGCAGGTTCCTATCTGTAATCAGTGCCTAGTTCACAATAGCATGTACTGAAGGCAACCTGAAAACATTCACCAGAGCTCAGATGTCATAACAGAGACCATCCTCAAAGCGTCTGGATCTCAACGTCTCATCACCCACCAGCACAGGTGAAAAACTCTAAAGCTCGGTAAAACGAGCAGAATAATCCATCACTAACATAGTGTCCTGCTGCAGATTCATGAACTCTCGAGCTCTATCTTCCCTCAGCGTCTCTGGGAAAAAGAATTCATAGAAGACTGCCTGAAAATCTTCTCACGCCATGTCCATGTGATGCTCTAACTTGGTGGTAACATCCCACCACCTCTTGGCGGAATCACATAGCATATAAGTTTCGAGCTTGACCCTCCGCCCTGGAGGCGTCTCTAGATGCTCGAAAATAGTCTGCATCGATCCTAGACAAGACTCCACAGCCTGTGGTCCTCCATCCCCTAAAAACGTAGGTGTATGTTGCTGCTGGAAGATATGAGTAAGCTCATCCATAGATGTGGCAGCCTGCGGTGCTCCCTTAAAGGTCTGCATGAACAGCATAAAGTCTTCACGGAACTGCGCCTCCGCACCTGTGTCCGGTATAACAGCTGGTGCCGCATCTGGCTCTGCTGGAGGATCCACTGGTAGCCCATGGCCCACCATCTCCAGATTATAGTCATCGCCACTCTCCTGGAGAACAACGCGTGGTCGTCTAGGCGGCATGACACTACAAGGTCAAAAACATGTCTTAGAACAAGATTATTAAAGAAGAAACCCAAAAGGTAACAGGAGGAAGAAGGCATTAAAAATTTTCAAAACAAGACTACACGGCGTGTATACTAACTACACGGCATGTACTTGACTTCCCTTTCCCTACCCGGGTCCTTCTGCATGGCTAAGCCGCACGGCTCCTGTTCAACAAAACTACACGGCATGTATATCATCTACACGGTGTGTATGTTGAAATTTTCCAACTCCCCATGTCATTTGTGACACGGCCGACTACTCGGCTTGACACTACATGGTGTGTTACACCCGCACACGGCGTGTACATGATCCTCTTTTCCAGCCACACGGCTAACTTCACACGGTCTGTCCTCGGACAAGACTACACGGCGTGTCCCACGGGTACACGACGTTTACTAGAGGATCTCTGTCGACCCGTGTTGTTAGTTACACGGCTCACACTACACGACGTGTTCGATATACACATGGCGTGTACTCGAAGGGATTACACTGACCTGTGTTGTTAGTTACACGGTCGGGTCCCCAGGTCAGACTACACGGCGTGTTCTATAATGGACACGGCGTGTATGTCTTCAGGTTTCCTCCGCCCGTGTTGTTAGTTACACGGCGGACACCGGGTCTACACTACACGGAGTGTACAAAAGATACATGGCATGTTTGTCCAAAACATTTCCCTTCCCCGTGTCCCCGCCCACACGGTCTAAGACACGGAAAGAGACTATACAGTGTGTACTGAGGATACACGGAATGTACTTAAAAAGTTTATTTTTCTTCCTGAACAGAAGAACATACACGCCGTGTCTGAAGTACTACACAGCGTGTATACTGGGTTTTCCGAGCAGTATGCCTCACAAACTACTCCGGAGCCCAGGAAATATTGAAAAAACAACACCTAAGTGTCAAATTCCGATCCTTGAGGGCCCATACTCCCCACGAATCAAAGTTTGACATCTTATCTATGTTATGAAATAAGGTAAACACCCAATGATCCACCAAATTCCGGTCAATGAGGGCCCATACTCCCCAAAAACTAAAGTTTTTCATCCATTATATAAACAGGCTCACACAAAAATACCCTATCACAAAGCAGGTATTTATCAAGCAGCTATCACAACAACATGCAATTTTTAATGCACCTACATGGCATAGAACTATGCATGGCATGTGATTTCTAGCATGTGCCTAAACGATGCATGAGATGGCATACCCTCATCTCATCGGGTTTCATCTAAATAAACCCCATAGATAAAATATAAACAGCATAATCTCAAGTGTGTCACCCAACGGTGAAATCAAATCAACCGTAAATTGCAAAATCAGTAAAATTGCAATACGAGGTAAATTAGATTTTCCCTATACACGGGTTAGCTATGCCTGAGCACAACTTATTACCAACTACCATTCTCTTCCTATCCCTGACTAAGGCTCCAAACAGTAAGTCAAAGAAAAGAACCCCTCTGATACCACTTTGTAATGTCTCGGTTCCGGGTGCCACGCAACGGGTGCCCTGAACCCGGTTCGCCACATGACCTCAAGCGCATTTCCCCAAATTCCAGAGGCTACTGACTAGCAATGAGGGCCCAGGTCTGATAGTGGGGAAACTATGCCCTCATTTGTCAAAGTGAAATGTAGCGGAATGAAATAAAACATACAACAACGGCGGAAACAGTAACAATACATATAACTGATAACTAAAAGGAAAAACAGCAGTCATATATATAAAGATGCATCATGTCACTATTCTATAAAACATAAAGAACATGTTACACTGTAATACATTACATTACAACTGGAATACAAGTACAGAAAGCAGAACAGAACATCCCACAGCATCACGAGCCAATGTTCGGTCCCATGCTCTCCTATACCCTAGCAGAAATCAAGTACCTGTATAAGGACTATTTCCCTTATATACACCTGCAGAAGTGTAATTTTTTTGGGCCGAAAAGCATGAACCAAACAGGGTGTGAGAAATAAATTCCCAGTAGGCACCCACCAAAGGCTCGTTCCCAACTGTGTGTAAAACATGCAACAATAGTGTACAGTAGTAAAATGCAATACAGTAAGAAGTACCAAAAGTAACTAACTTAACCAATTATATTTCCATTTTAATATCCATTTAATCATTTATTTAAAATATCACCACAGTGAATATTCTAAGTAAAACATCCAAATATCCTCAGACACATAAACTCCTACCCTCAGGTAAAGAGTATCCAACACCAGAATCTGCCCACAGGCATACAGATATTTCCCACAGGCGTAGGTAGTGTCGCACACAGGCAAAGAATCAACATCCCACAGGCACGGAAGACGTTTCCCATAGGCTAGGTAGTAAAATTCCCACAGGCTAATCACAACTCTACCCTTAGGCTAAACAGGTAACCGGGCCAAGCTCAACATGTAAGCAGTAACAAGAAATTCCTCTCAAGTCAATTTATACAATCATCACATTAAAGGCATAGCTGCGGGTATCCAGGCCAAACGGAAAAACAGAGGAACGCACCCCCGAGGTGGTCCTGGATCCAAGAAGCGATCCCAAATAGCATTTTAATATCACATTCAATCACCTATACAATTCTAGGTAATTAAAATATTCACAGCCTCAGCGTCACCACACCCCAACATTGGTTCGTGGCTCAACGGTGCACAAAACGCATAGTAGTTGGAAATTTAAACACTAATCCACCTACCTTATACGCCAATGAACGTTATACGCGAATGTTGACCCACGAATCATCCCAGAACGAGGTAGCCTCTGGTGTTTGGGTAAATGCACCTGAGGTCATGTGGCGAACCGGGTTCGGGGCACCCGTTGCATAGCACCCGGAACTGGGACGTTAAGTGGTCCTTCACATGCCGTGTAGTCAGTCGGAAGGTGAATAGTAAGGTGGTGGCCAGCTGTGCGACAACACACACCGTGTACTCATGAAGGAACACCGTGTAGTCATGTTGGTAGGTGAACAGTGCCACACTGGCGGGAATCTTCCAAGTGAAAAGTTTAAAAATGGAAAGTACACATCGTGTACTTGAGATTACACGCCTTGTAGTTTGTTTTTTCAGCTTAAAATAATCAGTAGCCTCCTCATTTGTTAGAGGAGGCATTTGAGCCATTTTGGAGCCAAAGGAGGAGGTCGGAGCTTCGGAGATCCACCAAGCGCACATCGGGAATCTGTTTCTGCCTCGGACGATCTCGTTAGAACCGCACTGGTGGGTTCTCCCTTATCCTGGAGTAGTTCTCACCAATTTTTCCTCGTATGTAAGTTATTTACATTTGAACATTTTGTCTTTTACCTCCGATCTACCTCGTTCTGGGATGATTCATGGGTCAAAGTTCGCGTATAACATTTGTTGGTGTATAAGGTAGGTGTCTTAGTGTTTAAATTTCCATCTACTATGCGTTTTGTGTACCGTTGAGCCACGAACCCATGTTGGGGTGTCATGAGGCTGAGGCCATGGCTATTTTAATTACTTATAATTGTATAGGTGATTGAATGTGATATTAAAATGCTGTTTGGGATCGCTGCTTGGATCCAGGACCACCCCAGGGATGCGTTCCTCTGTTTAGTCGTTTGGCCTGGATACCCGCGAGTATGCCTTTAATGTGATGATTGTATAAATTGCCTTGAGAGGAATTGTTTGTTACTACTTACATGTTAGGATTGTCCTGGTTACCTATTTATCCTGAGGGAAGAGTTGTGATTAGCTTGTGGGCATTGTACTACCTAGCATGTGGGAAACTTCTTTCGTGCCTGTGAGCAGTTGATTCTGTGCCTGTGGGTGACACTACCTACACCTGTGGGCAATATCTGTATGCCTGTGGGTAGATTCTGGTGTTGGATACTCTTTACCTGAGGGTAGGAGTTTACTTTTCTGAGGATATTTGGTTGTTTTACTTAGAATATTAACTGTGGTGATATTTTAAATAAATTATTAAATGGATATTAAAATGGAAATATAATTGGTTAAGTTAGTTACTTTTGGTACTGCTTACTTTATTGCATTTTACTACTGCACACTATTGTTGAATGTTTTACACACAGTTGGGCACGGGCCTTTGGTGGATTCCTACTAGGAATTTATTTCTCACACCCTGTTTCGGTCATGATTTTTGGCCCAAACAGATTACGCTTCTGCAGGTATAGATAAGGGAAAGGGTCCTTATACAGGTACTTGATTGCTGCTGGGGTGTAGGAGAGCATGGGACCGAACATTGGTTCGTGATGTTTCGGGTTGTTCTATTCTGCTTTCTGTACTTGTATTCCAGTTGTAATGTAATGTATTGCAGTGTAACATGTTCTGGTTGTTTTATAGAATAGTGACATGTTGCATCTTTATATATATGACTGCTATTTTTCCTTTTAGTTATCAGTTATATATATTGTTACTGCTTCCTCCGTTGTTGTATTTTTTATTTCATTCCACTGCGTTTCACTTTGACAAATGAGGGTATAGTTTCCCCACTATCTGACCTGGGCCCTCGCTTCTAGTCGGCAGCCTCTGGCGTTTCGGGAAATGTGCTTGAGGTCATGTGGAAAACTGGGTTCGGGGCACCCGTTGCGTGGCACCCAGAACCAGGATGTTACAGTTGTAAAGCCAGATACATGTTGTGTATCATTATTTAAATATAACTGCTTGGTGGCAGTTGATCATCAAGTGGAGAGGATTAGGTCTTGGCTTAAGACTGAACCTCTTGTTTAAATTGTTGTGCTCAACTTTCAATTACTCTATTTTACATTTATCCACTGCTTATATTTTCAAAGACAGAAATCTGTTTTTACATTCACTCTAATAGTTAGTTTTGGTTAGTTTGTATATGTGATTCTTTTAGTAAACTTGTTTCCAAAGTTTAATTAGTAATCATACTGATTCAACTGAGGATTAATCAACCTTTGAGAAACTTGTTGAACAATAAGTCACTTATATCTCTACTGCCTTAATTAACTGGGCTGTTTTTATTTGGGGGATTTTAATCCTAAAAGTTTTTAATAGAAATTTTAATTGGAACTCAATTCACCCCCCTCTTGAGTATACACTCTGACCAACATTTGGTATCAGAGGGTTTCTTTATTTATACTATCAAACCAGTTTTTCAAGCCTTTCAATTTCATTTCAACTGTGAATTTAGTTGTATCTTAAAGATCTCAAAATTTCTGTTATATCTAAATTTTCAGTTCTTTAAACTCCAAATTTTCTATGGATAACCGAGTTGGTGGTGATGCTACTAACAGACCACCTTTCTTTAATGGTAATAATTATGGTCAGTGGAAATTGAAAATGAAAATGTATCTTGAAAGCTTAGGACCTGAAATCTGGGACACAATTGAAGAACAACATGTATTACCTGCTATTTCTAGGGACACATGGTCTCAAGTAACTAAAACTACTTATAATAATAATTGTAAAGAAATGAATGCCTTATACTGTGCTTTGGGTGAGGAATAATTCAATAGAATATCTACCTGTAAGACTGGTTATAAAATTTGGGATACTTTGGTTGTTTCTCATGAAGGAACAACCAATGTTAAAGAAATGAGTTTAAATACCGATACTATTAAATATGATAACTTTAAGAGGAAGCATGATGAATCTATCTCTGAAATGTATATCAGGTTCAATGAGATAGTAAAAACCATGAATCTTATTGGGAAACCAGTGGCCAGGAAAGACCAAATCATGAGGCTGCTTAGATACACCTGACAGATAGAGAGGCACTTCTGTATCAATCTGATAATTATGTGACATTATCAAGCTACCTGTAAATGAGATAATTGGAAAACTAATGATGTATGAAGAAGAGCTTAAGGTGAATCAAGAAATAGAAGAAGAACCAAGAAAGAAGTCAGTAGAATTTAAGACTTCTTCCTCAAAAATCAAAGACAAAGAAAAGATTCAAGTACCTGTAGATAGTTCTACAAGTGAAGAGTCAAACTCAGACAGTGATGAGGAGATGGCACAACTTTCCATAAGATTCAAAAGATTCTTCCAAAAGAAGAAATTCTTTAGGAATTCAAACTTCAAAGGAAAATATGGTTATAAAGTACAATGGAAGAAAGATATGAAGTGGAATGAGAATACAAGTGAAATAGTATGCTATGAATGTAAACGAAAAGGTCATGTGAAAGCAGACTGCCCCAAGTTGAAATTCAATAGAAAAAATGATGATAAAGGAAAAAGTTATAAAAAGGATATGAAAGCAACCTGGAGTGCTTCAGAAGACAGTTCAAGTGAATTTGATGCTTCAGACTCAGAACAGAATAAACATGCCAATCTATGTTTTATGACAGAGACATCTGAGGTAACAATTAATTCCCCTATGCATAATACTTATTATAACAGTGACTCTCATAATGATAAAGATATTACTAAGGAAGAATTATTTGAGTATTGTGAAATTCTTGAGGATAATTTTAATGAACTCAATGAAAAATATAAGTCATTAAAAAGACATCATGCCTTAAATGAAAATTACAAATCAAATCTGGATATAGAAAAAGAAAAATTTGCTAAACTGCTAAAGGAAAATACAGAGTTAAAATTATCTAATAAACAATTAAGAAAGGATATTGAGAATTTCACTACTGGGAGGGATACCTTGACACAGTTTCTAGGAAAACATATTGCTCCTCAATATACAACTGGTCTAGGATATCAGCCTGGACAGAGACAAATTAGCAAAACCAAATTTGTTCCAAAATCTGGACAGTTCACTGCTAGTTCTGGACCATCTTTTGAGAAAAAATTTTCTAAAGGACCTAACAAAGTATTTATGTCACAAAATATGTTTGTTTATTTTAGAAAACCTATAAATAAAATATGGGTTCCCAAAGTTTTACTAGTTAACCTTTCTGGACCTAAGAAGATCTGGGTACCAATATTATTCCATATTTAATCTGTTTTACAGGGAAGTTGTTTAAAGAGTTCATGTAATACTCTATGGTACTTGGAAAGTAGATGTTCAAGACATATGACAGGAGACTATTCTTGCATCAAGAGTCTAATTAAAGTTGATGGTGGGAATGTCACCTTTGGTGACAATGCAAAAGGAAAAATCGTCGGCTTAGGCCAGATTGGTAACCCTGATACAATATTAATTTCTAAAGTACTTTTTGTTGATGGATTAAAGTACAATTTATTTAGCATATCTCAGTTATGTGATGATGGATTTAATGTTAAATTTGAAAATTATTCATGAAATGTTTTTAATTAAAAAAATGATTTAGTTTTCATTGCATGTAGAAAAGAGAATGTGTATGTTTTTGATCTAAATTCCTTATCCAAACAAAATGTTTCCTGCTTAAATGCTTTTCATAAAGAGTCTTGGTTGTGGAACAGAAGGTTAGTACACTTCAATGTGCACTCACTTAGGAAGCTATCTAAGAAATTTTTAGTTAGAGACTTACCTAAATTAGAATTCCCACTTGATAAAGTGTGTAATCCCTATCAAAAGGGAAAACAACACAAAGTTTCTTTCAAACCAAAGAAAGAAGTTTCAACTTCTCAACCACTTGAGTTGGTTCACATGGATTTGTTTGGACCATCAAAAGTTTCAAGTTTAAATGGGAATCACTATGTTTATGTTCTTGTAGATGAATTTTCTAGGTATACTTGGGTATACTTTATATCTCACAAAAGTGAAGCTTGTTACTATTTTGTCAAATATTCCAAGTCTGTAGAAAATCTTAGTGGACTTAGAATTAAGACCTTGAGAAGTGATCATGGCTGTGAGTTTGAGAATCATGAGTTTGAATCTTACTACTCGCACAATGTCTATAGTCACAATTTCTCTGCCCCTAGGACACCTCAACAAAATGGAGTTGTAGAAAGAAGAAATAGGACCCTTCAAGAAATTGCAAGGAATATGATTAATGAGTATGACTTACCTGCTTATTTTTTGGGTTTAAGCTGTAAATAGAACCTGTTATATCATTAATAGAGTTTTAATTAGACCTATTCTAAAGAAGATCCCTTATGAGCTTTGGAAAAATAGGAAGCCTAAGGTTAATTACTTTAGAGTTTCTGGTTGTAAAGTCTTTATTCTTAATACTAAAGATAATCTTGACAAATTTTCTCCCAAAAGTGATGAAGGAATTTTCCAGGGTTATTCCATCTCAAGTAAAGCCTATAGAGTGTTCAATAAGAAAACCTAATGTGTGGAAGAATCAGTTCATGTCAAATTCAATGAGACTGATCCACATGATCCTAAAACCTCTCTTGAACATCTTGAAGAATATTTGTCAATTCTGAACCTTAATGATAAAGATAGTGAATCCCCTGTAAAAGTATCCAATTCTAGAAATTTTCCAGAATCTGCACCTGCTGATTCTGAACCAACAGACAACAATGAAGAATCTTGTTCAACTCTTCCTAGAGGTATTAGGACTCTTAAGAATCATCCTTTATATTTTGTTGTAGGTGATTGAAATAGAGAAACACAAACTAGAGCTTCTCTAAGAAACCAGTTTGAAAATCAAGATTTTATTTCACAGCTTGAACCCAAGAATATTAATGATGCTATCAATGATGAATTTTGGGTAATGGCTATGAAAGAAGAACTAAATCAGTTTGAAAGAAACAAGTTCTGGGAATTAGTGGAAAGACCTAAGGACACTTTGACAATAGGCACTAAATGGGTGTTTAGGAACAAATTTGATGAGTCTGGAAATATTGTTAGAAATAATGAAAGGTTAGTTGCACAAGGATATAGTCAAGAGGAAGGAATAGACTATGAGAAGACCTTTTCACATGTAGCTAGATTAGAGGACATTAGGATACTACTTGCTTATGCAGCTCATCTGAATTTCAAACTCTATCAAATGGAAGTTAAAAGTTCTTTTCTAAATGGGTATATAGTTGAGGATGTGTTTGTTGAACAACCCCCTGGTTTTATAAATCCCCATTTTTTAAATCATTTTTTTAAACTTTCTAAAGCTTTATATGGTTTAAAAAAATCTCCAAGAGCATGGTATGATAGGATCAACTCTTTTCTTATTTCAAAAGGTTTTACCAAATGGATAGATGATACTACCCTTTTCATTAAAAGGATTTATAAATATGTTTTGATAGTATAAATTTATGTGGATGATATTATTTTTCGATCTTCTAAAAAAAATTTATGTGTTGATTTTTCTAAAATGATGCAAAATGAGTTTGAAATGAGTTTAATGGGAGAAATCAAATTTTTCCTTGGATTTCATATCTTTCAAAATAAAAATGGCATTGTTTTGAATCAGAGTAAATATATTAATAATCTTTTAAAACGTTTTAACTTGGATGGAATTAAAGGCAGCGACACACCTATGAGTACCACCTGTAAGTTGGATGCTGATGAAGCTGGAGAACCAATAGATCAAACCAAACATAGTGGTATGATTGGGAGTCTACTCTATCTTACAGGTAGCAGACCTGACATTATGTTTAGTGTATGCATGTGTGCTCGCTTTCAATACAATCCAAATGAGTCTCATTAAATTGTTGTAAAAAGGATTTTTAAATATCTCAAACATACTCCCAACTTAGGACTATTTTATATGAAAGGACAATCATTTGATTTGATAATTTATTCTGATGCTGACTTTGCTGGTTGTAAGTTATATAGAAAAATAACCTCTAGGACATGTCACATTCTAGGCATGTCACTGGTATCTTGGTGCAGTAAGAAATAGAATTTTTTTTCATTATCCACTGCTGAAGCTTAATACATAGCTACTAGTAGTTGTTGTGATCAAATTCTATGGATGAAACACACTTTACTAGACTATGGATATCAATTCAAACATGTCTCTATAAAGTGTGACAATACAAGTGCTATTAACATTTCCAAAAAACCAGTATCTCATGCTAGGAAAAAGCATATTGATGTGAGACATCACTTTTTGAGGGATCATTATCAAAAGGGTGATATCACTCTTGAATTCATTGGCATTGAACATCAATTGGCTGATATATTCACAAATCCTTTGAACTCTGAGAGGTTAAACTACATCAAACATTAGTTAGGAATTAATAATTTCAATACAGTACACCTCACTGTTGGACCTCACTGTTAGACCTCACTGTTATACCTCACTATTAGACCTCACCGTTAGACCTCACTGTTAGACCTCACTGTTAGACCTCAGTGTTAGACCATACTGTTAGACCTCACTGTTAGACCTCACTGTTAGACCTCACTATTGGACCTCACTGATACACCTCACCATTGCACCTCACTATTAAGAACCTCACTGTTGGATACCTCGCTGTTTGATTTTATTTTTGCAGGAATATGAACCATTTTTATTCCTATTCATTATTTTTGTTTTATTTTGTTTTATTTTGTTTTAATCCCTAAATGATAAAACTAAAGGCTAAGAACATATCTCAATCCACCTTCCTCTCTTAATCTTGATCCTTGCTCTCGAAATCCCTAAACCCTAACTCTTCATTTGATCACTCAAACCTCCTTCAATCTCCATGGCCAGAACCAAGCAACCCCTGACTGTCAATGAGGATGCGCCAAGGCCAAGGAGGACTCGAGCTGAGTCCAGTGGTACCATTAATACCCCTACGGGACCTGTCAACCCGCATCTGACCAAGAGAGGAATATTTGCTGAGAAGGAGTTGAGTGAAGAATAGATGATGTCTAGCAAGTCATTAGTGCTGGAAGCACTAGATTCCCAAGGATGGAGAGAATGTTTTACCAACAACAATGGGCCATACTACCCAAATCTTATGAAGTAATTCTATGAATACCTGAAGTTTGAAGAGGAATATGATGTGCATAGGCTGGTATCGTGAGTTAATGGAAATGAAGTTAGTTTTTCGTCTGTTGAGTGGGCTTCCTGCTTGAGAGTTCCTTATGAAGGAGTGTATGCATAATATTCTAGAGTGTCTCCTCAAGACAGTGAAATTTTTTAGTATGAAAAAGTTCTGGAAGAGCTGACAGGGAATGGAAAATCAAGGAAGATCATTGCAGCTGAGATGAATGGAGAAGATAGGATTTTGTTTAAGTTCATTCAGCATGTGATTAGTCCCAAGAGAGGGGAGTTTGCGGTGCTGAAGTACAAGAACATATTCCTGATTTACTTACTGAATCATGGAAAGAAGATCAACCTATGTAGGTTACTGATGGAACAATTGGAGGATATGACTAAGGCAAGCTCAAAGTCCAATGCCCTATTCCATGCTAAGATAATTTCAATAATGATAAAGGTAAAGGGTGTGGCTGGAAATAAAGAAGAGATGATAGTGGCTAAGAACAATGTGTGTATCTCCAAGGTTATTTGAAAATTCATGAAAATTATCTAGAATCCCTAGAAGAAGGCATGGGTGAATTATGAAGTAAAAGTGTATGAAAAGTTTGACCCTACTACTCACCCATCTAGACCAAAAGAAAAGAGAGATCCAGGCCTGAACCCTGATGATCCAGAACCGGCTTATTCAGATGATGAGGAGGAAGTTAAAGGAGTTGTGGAACCTGAAAGAGAGAACACACCCATTGATGATGGGAGTGATCCTGATTTTCCTAATAGTCCTCTAAGGATAGTAGATTTCGGAGAAGCTAGCCCTCCAAAAGAACTGCCAAGAAGAGAGATTGTTCTAAAGGACAGTGATACTGAGACCACTGAAGAAGAAGAAGTATATCAGAATATAGTGAGAGACACCTCTGATGAGGATGAGGCTATTGAGTCAGATCATTTTTCTCATGAAGCAAAGAAGGATGGTGATAAAGATGAAAGAAATGAGGTTGTTGTTTCTGAACCTGATGATGAGAACAGTGATGGAGAGGAGCTCAGTTTGAGTCCTCTGATAGGTAATATAGAAAAGACAGTGTCTGTCCAAGAAACAGGAGTGGTACCTACTACCATTAAAATAGAAGTCGTTGATGACTCAGTGGAGGCTGTGACTCACCCCACTGGTGAACCAACAGAGCAGACAGTTGTTGAATCTGCTGGAGTTGAAGAAGAGGTTGTGGAGGTACCTAGAGTAGAAAAAGTATAGGAGAATACTCAATAGAGAGCTCCAAGTGAGGGGGAGAATTTTGGTTTTGTGTCTTTTCTTCATGACATTGAAGAATGGTAAAAAGACCCTGGATACCTGGTACTTGGACTAGATTATGATGATTCAGATTGTGATATGTCAAGCAAAAGACATCATGTACCTGCTGTTTTAGAACCTGTCGCAGTACCTCTAGTGGTTTTCCTTCCTGAGAACCTTGCCACTAAGTATGATCAGGAAAAAATGAAAACAGATCTTCACCAGATGTTTGATAAAAGGGCCTCTGAAATGGAAAAGGCAATGGGCTTAATTCAAAAGATTACTATCTCGGAGATGGCTAAAGTTCCATCTTCCATTCAAGACAGTTTATCCCAAGATATATCTCAATGCCAGAATCAACTCAAGGATGTATGTTAGTCTGTAGAACTTCTAATACAGTCAGTGGTAAGCCTGACCGCTCTAATGGATTCTAAGGGCCAAACAGACAAAGACATTCACTACATCAAAAGTGTGGTGCAAAATATGGTTGCAGTGTTTGAAAGTTGTAAGGAATCCATGAAAGCTCATGTGAAGGGTTAGGGTGAAGATGTGAAGAATCTCATCAGTGGGTTGACCAAGTCTTTTAAAGAAACTTTTGCCTTCTCTATCAAACCTTTGACTACCTCTTACTTTGCTTCAACATCAAGTGCACGACCTCTGGACTTGTCAGCTTTTAGGACAGTGGTCACGGAAGAGTTAGAAAATATTTCTGGTGTCAGTGCACCTGATCCTCAATCTGTGACTCAGATTCTCTCCACTACCAAAGAATTTCAAAAGGTAGTAAGTGAATTTATGAGAGAGGCTTCCCAGGACCAGATGAGTAAAAAAGAACAGATTAATTTCTATTATAAATTGATTTAATCCATGAATTAGATGGATTCTCATTTCAAACTTCTATTGGAAAACCTCAAGATTCCACCAGTCACCAGAGCCTTCAAGGAACAAGTCACTCAGTTGGGCCAGTTGACTCCAGCCTTATAAAAATTTATGGAGAATAATAATGATTTCATATCGGTTATGGAAAGAGGAGGAGGCATTATTATAGACTTCAAAAACCTTCTTCTACCCTTTATCCATGTAGACTATACCCCTATCATCATACCTCTTGCCTTACCCACATCTCAACCCAGAAGTTATTCCATGATGTCTCATGCTGAGGCCATCAGAAGTCTTACTCCACTGATACCTCAGCGAGCTACCCACTATAGAGCCACAGGAGCTTCTGTTGCTGCCCCTCTAGTCATTCCTACAGCAGTTCCTAAACCTGGTGATCCTCCATCTCATCCTCTATCTTCTTCTTCCAAAGGGAAAGACCACTTACCTACGGATGATGTGGATTGAGTCTGTTTTTGTCTTTTGATAGGCACTATGTCTTCTCTAGGGTCATGTAATGTACTTCCTTTAATATAGGATTTTTCTATTCTCTTTATTTGTCTTTATTTTTGCTAATCATAAAGGGGGAGAAATGGTACCTATCCTGTGATTTTATTACTCTTTAATGGACCAATATCCTCTGATTTTACACTCTTATTAATATCTAATACTTGAGATATTACAACTGAACTAAGGTTCCTTCTTGTTCTATGTCTAGTAACTGTATTATATGTTTATCTGTGATATCTATAATTAATGCATACTGGCATAATTTGTTATTATCAAAAAGGGGGAGATTGTCGGACTCACCTGTTTTGATAATCCCAAATCATGTTTAAATACTGATCACGATATATTAAGTCATTTTCTAATCCTTTTTAATCTGTATTTATATTATTTATCTTAAAAAATTTATATTCTTAGTCTCATGAATTTGTTGCATCATCTTATATTCTATATTTATCTAAGTACAAGTTTGCTGTTAAAGGCTACTGGTAAGATCCTTCTGTTAAAATTCACTATTATAGCTCACTGTCACTCTGGGTCACTATTGCTAAAAGGTCACTGTTAAAGATCTATTTTCACTGTTATAAGCTACCGTTACAACGTCACTTTCACAAGTCTACCATTGCTCTTCTTATCAAAGCTTATAGAAAAAGATTCACCATTACAAGGTCACTTCTATGACAAGGCTACTGTTAGAAGTCCACTGCCAGATTCTTTCTTAATTCTTCTGTTAATAACTTCACAGTTCAAGTCTACCGTTGGACATGTCTACCGTTAGTAGAAGGTTACCGATAGATAACTCCTACTGTCGATATAGTCTATTGTTGTTCAAAGTCTACTGTTAGTAGAAGTCTGCTGATAGACAAACTCCACCATTTATGAAGTTACCTGTTGAGATAGTTTACTGCTGGAAAGGTCACTGTTGAAGTAGTCTCATGTTACAAATCTACTGTTAGAATCTTACTGTTGAAGTCTACCGTTAATCAAGCTTACTGATGAAGTCCACAGTTGAAGAGACTACCGTTGAATTCTACCTTGTGACATGAATATGCCACCAGTATAATGATAACTTATTCTTTACTTTACCAATTTTATTAATACCATCATAACGGTCATGTATAGACAATTTAATGCATCTGACATTATTTAATGATACTTACAGGCATATCAGGATACAGTACAAGGTACGAGAAATACCACACGTGGATGAATCATTTCTCTTGTCGTCCCCTACTGAATCAAATAAGAAAAAGGTGAACCGGAGAAAATATAAAGAGTAAAGACATCAATATATAAAAACATACATACAAGGGACATAAAAAGAGAGACATATACATTACCTGAAACACGAAAAATAATAAGACCAGTCCAGTACTCATTCTAAAGATCACAGAGCTTCACAAATATCTCTTGGAAGAACTTTTTCAAGTTGTGGTGGTGTGCTAAAAAGAGCTTCAGACCCAAGAAGTTGATCATTTCTACATCTAAAACTCAATTCCAGGAAGTTTTGTATAGTATCCCGCCTTTTTATCACATAAACTTTCATTACATTTTACAAAACTGAGGATCTTTAAGGTTTAGTGTCTTGGAAACTAGGAACATAAAACATGAAAACATAAAACATTCTTGTTAAACACTTGAAAGGCTTCTCCTCATGTTCATACTAGGTTCATTACTGCATCTCAAACCTGGGGACATACATCAAAAGAAAGGGTGAGCATAAGTCCCAGTAAGGGAAACAAGGGGAAACATTTAACATGTGAACTTGGGATACATCAACAATGTCATGAAAAGAACATTAAGGCATGAGAAAGAAATCATGAGATATATCATAATAAAAATAAAAAAATTTCATAACTTTAAGATGTGGCTACAAAATTTAATATTGAAAATCATTTTTTTTCACCAAGGTCCATCCCCAAGGTGTCATTAAAAATTACCAAGGTTATTCACCAAGGTATCAGTCTAAAAGTTCATCTCTAGAGATTAAGTCTTTACCCAATGAATTGGAGCGCTATCTGGGAGCACCCTTGAAATGTCTTTATTATCATGTGAGCCACATATATAATCATCAATCATTTCATAAAAAACCCATGTAGCATAAAATAAATGGGTTTCATTTCATAATCATAACGTTTTAAAAACTGCTTTAAAGACATGATCTTTATGTCACTTTAAACCCACAGAAAAGGGAAAGCGGGTATCATGTATGTAAATCCCAGAATTTAAAATAGAACATTTTGATATATATGTGAATACCCCTTTATAAGAAAGAGCTTTTATTATTCACTTAATTAAATAAATGAATTTGAGAATAAGAAAGAGACATTTTGAGACGGAAATTCTGCAGCATAACAGCTATGTTACAAGGTTTTAGAAAACATTGAAAAGAGAAGGGACATGGGTCACCCACTCAAAAATGATAAATAAAACAGTAGGGGAACTTAATATATAGTATTTAAGAACATGGTAATGAAATTTGAATGATATACCATATGAAACGAAGAACTTGAAAGAAAGAAAAAAATAAGATTTCTCTTATGATAATTCGGCAGCCTAACGGCGTCACTTAAAACTTCCAAAAATGGATTGACGAGATCAAATAGGGTCTCTCATAATATGAAAATAAATGATCAGTATGATAGATATAGAGATTATACCCCAAAATAATAAAAAGAAACTTGAAAGACTTGACATGAAAGTAGATCTTGAAAATGAGAAGGGTGAAAGAACCCCTTAGAAATTCGGCAGCCTAACGGCGCCACTTAAACTTCAACAAAAATGAATTGATGAGATCAAATAGGGTCTCTCATCATATGAACATAAAATATCAGTATGATATATTTATATATCATACCCCAACATAATAAAAAAGGAACTTGCAAGACTTGACATGGAATTAGAACTTTGAAAAAGGAGAAACGTGAAAGAATCACTTAAAAATTCGGCAGCCTAACGGCACCACTTAAACTTCAACAAAAATGAATTGATGAGATCAAATAGGGTCTATCCTCATATGAACATAAAAGATCAGTATGATATATTTAGAGATCATACCCCAACATAATAAAAAAGTAACTTGCAAGACTTGACATGGAATTAGAACTTTGAAAAAGGAGAAAGGTGAAAGAACCACTTAAAAATTCGGCAGCCTAACGGCACCACTTAAAACTTCAAAATATTGAATTGAAGAGATAAAATGGGGTCTCTCATCATATAAAATATCAGTATGATAAATTTAGAGATCATACCCCAACATAATAAAAAGTAACTTGAAATAATTTACATGAAAATAGATCTTGAAAAATGAGAAGGGAGAAAGAATCTGTTACAAAAATTTCGGCAGCCTAACGGCGCCACTTAAAACTTCATAAAACGAAATAATGAGAGCAAGAGGGGATCTCTAATTATATGAACATGAAAAGTGAATTAAGATGAGTATAAAAGAACATCCTTTAACATAAGAACATGTATCATAAAAGATATTACATAAAAGATATTTCTTGAAAAGAAAGAGAGAGGTCGGATCCCTTACCTTAAAACGTAACTCTTAAAACTCAAAGTTTGGGACCTTGAGGGCTTGGGGGAACCTTGGGAGGACTCCTTGGGAGGTAATGAGACCAGAAATTCTTTTTTGGAGAGTGGGGAGTCGAAATGGATAAGAGGATGGCTTGGTATTTATAGGGAAAGTGAGGGGACAAGGCATTAATGGCCAAGGGACACCTCAAAAGTGGTTTTCTCAAAACCATGTGCTCTCCCATGGTATTTCTCATGGAGTTAGGCCACATGCCCCCCCCCAATACAATAATTCATCACCTTTGGTCGGCCAACCCTTAAAATATCTCATGACATCATCATGACACAGTTATGATGTCATTAAACATACCGAAACCCTAAAACTGTATTTTTATTATTCACTGAAAATTCAACTTTCTCAGAAAAATCCCAAAATTTCACATTAATCAAATATCAATGCTCTGATTTCAAAAATGAACTCCATTTTATAAAAATAATTTTCTAAATAATTTTAAGTTATTTTTTAAATAAATACACTATTCACCGAAAATTCATTTTTTTTCAGAAAAATCCCCAAAAATTACCTTAACATAATATCGATGCTATGAGTTCAAAAATGAAATCCATTTTATAAAAATAATTTTCTAAATATTTTTAATTTAATTTTTAATTAAAAAACACTATTCACCCGAAAAAACTAATACTTGAATAATAATTTATGAAACCGTTATTTAACCATTTTATTGAATCACATTACTTAATCAAGGTGTCTAAATTATATTAAAACTTTCTTTGAGTGAAATTAATAATCTATTTGGTCACATTACTAATACTAAGCGTAAAATCACTATTCATAATTTATTATTCATCAAAAATTAAGTTGATCTTATTAGACTCTAAATTTTGTACTGAACATAATTGTAGAAGACCATTTTTCAAAAATAATTACACATTTTTAATTATTTAAGGTTTACATAAACATTTTTAAAATATCCTTTTTCTAAAATTCATCAAAAATATGCATACTATATTTATCCGGTCATTTGAAAATTCATAAACTTCATCATAAGAAGAAATGCCAATTTTTATTTAAAACAAAGGATTACACAAAGCAGCTACGGTCTCCTTACATAGCCCCTTATCACACCAGCATAGGACCGAAGTGTAAGGTGTGCTAAGGTGAGAGAATCCGAGGGAGGCTCAGTCAACATCGCATGAGTAGTAATTTCTATCAGTTTGAACTTCTCATGAAGGCGATCTCGTTCTAGCTTCACACGATGAAGTTTAGCTTGGGTTTGGTCCAGAGCAAAGCCCAGTGGTGCTACCTCCTTCCCAAGTTCTATTAGATGGGCTTCGATCGGTCCAAGACTACTGGGTGAGGCCATCAAATCTTCTTTCTATATTAATTAACCCAGATTACTTGTATTTAGAGTCAAAAATAGAAATGTTTAGTTTCCAGCGGTCATATTGACCAATGGTCATATAACATTCAATACCCAATGGTCTCATTTTAATTATACTCATGTTATCAAATGAAAAAAAATTGTTGAGTATAAAAAAATAGAATAACACACAAAATTAGGAAACAATATTTATTCAAAATTTCGGGTCGTTACAATCTTCCCCCCTTAAGAAATTGCGTCCTCGCAATTTTTAAAATTGGGTTTTTAAATTTCATTGAAAGTCCCACATTGGAAAAGGAGTTAGTAAAACTATTACTTTAAAAGAAAGAAAGGGAATTACAAAGGTCACCCGAGTTAACCCACACTAGGATTCCATGTAGTAAAACATGGACATGGAAGAAAAGAAAAGGGTCAAGTTCTGAGGGAGAGTGATAGAGAACATGATTAGGAGAAAGTTAACCATAAGAAAATCCCAAAATTATGATGTGTGTAAACGGTCTTTGATTACCTAGTAGGAAACCTAAACCAACAACGTTTTTGTTTTACGTTCCTTTTCATAATTTTGAGGAATTCATTTACTACATAGAACAAAAACATAAGAAAATATACCTACCTTCATGTAGAGTTTCATCCTTTAATAAGTTTCTACCAAAACTAATATTTTCTCCAAATGATGAACATTCAAAACTACTTGGTCTCATCAAAACACAAGAATCATCTTCTAGAGAATCACATAATTCACAAAAGATTAATTATCTATTTCTTCTATCTTTAAACATTATACCAAAAACAGAAAGGGTAAGGTAAAACAACTCTTCAAAAAGAAAGAATACCATAGGAATATAAACTAATTTTAAATCATTAAAGTTCCATGGTACTACCCAAAGTTCATCATAGACCATTCCATAAATAACGGTCCTTAAAATTCTTCAAAATAAACCAAACTAAGATTAAAACCCAAATACAAGAGGGATTTGATAACATAGTCTTCCAAAATAAACTTCATTGTTCATCTCCAAACAACATCAACCACTCCTAACATATTATAACAAAAATAGCTAAACTAAACATATTTTACCCAAGATAGGTTAATCATTCCCATAAGTAACCTAAATTACTATAAGTCCACCTTAAATTCATCTATTCTTCAAAATATAATTCAACCTTACTTCTCAATGAAAATACTGTAGTAATCTATTTACCTCGATCATATATGGTCCCCAAAATAGTGAACATCTTCAAAAATAATAATCATCTTTTAATCCCCTAATCATCTCTATCATATTAATATGGAAATCGTCGCATTTCCTATCACATTGGTTGTTGGGACATGTTCTTCGATTTCCTGCCATTAACTATGAAAAAAAAGTACAATTAGGGGCTTGAATACTTAGCCAATAATCATGAAAAGGAACTTAAATCATATAAGGATAACTTGTAGAAGAAAAGTATACCCTAACTTGTGATCCCCTAGGTTCTCATACAGGTTATCCATGATCATATATTCTTATGTTAATCTTTATTTTATTTTATCTTTGTTCCTTTAACAATGGTTCATACTAAGCTTATGAATTTACCAAAGCATATCCCCCAGGAGTGTCGTAACCAAGAGTGCAGAAAGTCCCATTGTCATGTACCAATTCCCATTCAAGTCTAGCTCAAAGCGGTGTTTTTGGGTTTCACCCCTATGTACATCTGTGCCAGAGACACCTCTACCTGCTCGTATCCAGACAGGGATGTATTTGCTTGGAAACCCCTTACTCGATACTCACCAAAATACCAGGAAGATTTCCTATATTTAAACTTTTCTATAGGTTTCTTCCTAAAGTTTTCATATCCTAATTTCCACAAATAACTAAACCATCCTTTGATACCAACTATATCATCCCTCCTTTTTATCACATAAACTTTCATTTCATTTTACAAAACTGAGGATCTTTAAGGTTTAGTGTCTTGGAAACCAGGAACATAAAACATGAAAACATAAAACATTCTTGTTAAACACTTGAAAGGCTTATCCTCATGTTCATCCTAGGTTCATTACTGCATCCCAAACCTGGGGACATACATCAAAATAAAGGGTGAGCAGAAGGCCCAGTAAGGGAAACAAGGGGAAACGTTTAACATGTGAACTTGGGATACATCAACAATGTCATGAAAAGAACATCAAGGCATGAGAAAGAAATCATGAGATATATCATAATAAAAATAACATTTTTCATAACTTTAAGATGTGTCTACAACATTTAATATTGACAATAATTTCATTTCACCAAGGTCCATCCCCAAGGTGTCATTAAAAATTACCAAGGTTATTCACCAAGGTATCAGTCTAAAAGGTCATCTCTAGAGATTAAGTCTTTACCCAATGCATTGGAGCGCTATCTGGTTGCACCCTTGACATGTCTTTATTATCATGTGAGACACATATATAATAATCAATCATTTCATAAACAACCCATATAGCATAAAATAAATGGGTTTAATTTTATATTCATAACGTTTTAAAAACTGCTTTAAAGACATGATCTTTATGTCACTTTAAACCCACGGAAAAGGGAAAGTGGGTATCATGTATGTAAATCCCAGAATTTAAAATAGAACATTTATATATATATGTGAATACCCATTTAAAATAAAGATCTTTTAGTATTCACTTAATTAAATAAATGAATTCTATAATAAGAGAGAGACATTTTGAGACAGAAATTCTGTAGCATAACAGCTATGTTACAAGGTTTTAGAAAACATTGAAAAGAGAAGGGACATGAGTCACCCACTCAAAAATGATACATAAAACAGTAGGGGAACAGAATATATAGTATTTATGAACATGGTAATGAAATTTTAATGATATAGCATATGAAATGAAGAACTTTAAAGGAAGACAAAAATAAGATTTCTCTTATGAGAATTCGGCAGCCTAACGACGCCACTTAAAACTTCCAAAAATAGATTGACGAGATCAAATAGGGTCTCTCATAATATGAACATAAATGATCAGTATGATAGATATAGAGATAATACCCCAAAATAGTAAAAAGTAACTTGAAAGACTTGACATGAAAGTAGATCTTGAAAACGAGAAGGGTGAAAGAACCCCTTAGAAATTCGGCAGCCTAACGGCGCCACATAAACTTCAACAAAAATGAATTGATGAGATCAAATAGGGTCTCTCATAATATGAACATAAAAGATCAGTATGATATATTTAGATATCATACCCCAACATAATAAAAAGTAACTTGCAAGACTTGACATGGAATTAGAACTTTGAAAAAGGAGAAAGGTGAAAGAATCACTTAAAAATTTGGCAGCCTAACGGCGCCACTTAAACTTCAAAAAAAAAATGAATTGATGAGATAAAATAGGGTCTCTCATCATATGAACATAAAATATCAGTATGATATATTTATAGATCATACCCCAACATAATAAAAAAGGAACTTGCAAGACTTTACATGGAATTAGAACTTTGAAAAAGGAGAAAGGTGAAAGAACCACTTAAAAATTCGGCAACCTAACGGCGCCACTTAAAACTTCAAAATATTGAATTGAAGAGATCAAATGGGGTCTATCATCATATAAAATATCAGTATGATAAATTTAGAGATCATACCCCAACATAATAAAAAGGAACTTGAAATACTTTACATGAAAATAGATCTTGAAAAATGAGAAGGGAGAAAGAATCTGTTACAAAAATTTCGGCAGCCTAACGACGCCACTTAAAACTTCATAAAACGAAATAATGAGAGCAAGAGGGGATCTCTCATTATATGAACATGAAAAGGTAAGTAAGAGGAGTATAAAAGAACATCCTTTAAAATAATAACATGGAGCATAAAAGAAATTACATAAAAGATATTTCTTGAAAAGAAAGAGAGAGGTCGGATCCCTTACCTTAAAACGTAACTCTTAAAACTAAAAGGTTGGGACCTTGAGGGCTTGGGGGCACCTTGGGAGGACTCCTTGGGAGGTAATGAGACCATAAATTCGTTGGGGGAGAGTGGGTAGTCGAAATGGATGAGAGTATGGCTTGGTATTTATAGGGAAAGTGAGGGGACAATGCATTAATGGCCAAGGGACACCTCAAAAGTGGTTTTCTCAAAACCATGTGCTCTCCCATGGTATTTCCCATGGAGTTAGGCCACATGCCCCCCCCCCCATACAATAATTAATCACCTTTGGTCGGCCAACCCTTAAAATATCTCATGAAATCATCATGACACAGTTATTATGTCATTAAACATACCGAAACCCTAAAACTGTATTTTTACTATTCACTGAAAATTCAACTTTCTCAGAAAAATCCCAAAATTTCACCTTAATCAAATATCAATGCTCTGATTTCAAAAATGAACTCCATTTTATAAAAATAATTTTCTAAATAATTTTAATTTATTTTTTAAATAAATACACTATTCACCAAAAATTCATTTTTTTCAGAAAAATCCCCAAAAATTACCTTAACATAATATCGATGCTCTGAGTTCAAAAATGAAATACATTTTCTAAAAATAATTTTCTAAATATTTTTAATTTAATTTTTAATTAAAAAACACTATTCACCTGAAAAAACTAATACTTGAATAATAATTTATGAAACCGCTATTTAACCATTTAATTGAATCACATTACTTAATCAAGGTGTCTAAATTATATTAAAACTTTCTTTGAGTGAAATTAATAATCCATTTGGTCACATTACTAATACTAAGCGTAAAATCACTATTCATAATTTACTATTCATCAAAAATTAAGTTGATCTTATTAGACTCTAAATTTTTTACTGAACATAATTGTAGAAGACCATTTTTCGAAAATCATTACACATTTTTAATTATTTAAGGTTTACATAAACATTTTTAAAATATCCTTTTTCTAAAATTCATCAAAAATATGCATACTATATTTATCCGGTCATTTGAAAATTCATAAACTTCATCATAAGAAGAAATGCCAATTTTTATTTAAAACAAAGGATTACACAAGGCAGCTACGGTCTCCTTACATAGCCCCTTATCACACCAGCATAGGACCGAAGTGTAAGGTGTGCTAAGGTGATAGAATCTGAGGGAGGCTCGGCCAACATCGCACGAGTAGTAATTTCTATCAGTTTGAACTTCTCGCGAAGGCGATCCCATTCTAACTTCACACGATGAAGTTCATCTTGGGTTTGGTCCAGAGCAAATCCCAATGGTGCTACCTCCTTCCCAAGTTCTGTTAGATGGGCTTCGATCGGTCCAAGACTACTGGGTGAGGCCATCGAATCTTCTTTCTATATTAATTAACCAAGATTACTTGTATTTAGAGTCAAAAATCAAAACGTTTAGTTTCCAGCAGTTAGATTGACCAATGGTCATATAACAGTCAATACCCAATGGTCTCATTTTAATTATACTCATGTTATCAAATGAAATAGTTTTTTTGAGTATAAAAAAAATAGAATAACACACAAAATTAGGAAACAAGATTTATTCAAAATTTCGGGTTATTACATTGTGACTCTCTATTTTAGAAGCAACTTGCAGAGAAGGACCAAAACTTCATTTCCTTCATTTCAAGGAGTCCAGAGCTAATCTTCCAACACACAGAGCATTCTAAACTTCTTCCTAATATCTTTAGCTCTACTATGTTTGGGTATTTTACATTTGTGATCAGTGTGTATGTCATACACACAGTGACTCTTGTTCTTGAACTGAGGGATACTGAAAATCCCCATATCAAACTCTCTTTACATTTGTTTCCCACGCATAACTGTGGAATAATCCTAGTGTGTCTTGGTAGTATATTTTCCCACGTATAACTGTGGTGGAGGTTACCAAACCTCTATAGTTTGAAAACTATTGTAAAGCCCGATACAGGATTTGTATCATTATTTAAATATAACTACTTGGTGGTAGGTTATCATCAAGTGGAGAGGATTAGGTCTCGGCTTAAGACTGAACCTCTTGTTTAAATTGTTGTGTTCAAATTTCAATTACTCTGTTTTACATTTATCCGCTGCTTATATTTTCAAAGACAGAAATCTATTTTTACATTCACTCTGATAGTTAGTTCTGGTTAGTGTGTATATGTGATTCGTTTATTAAACTTGTTTCAAAAGTTGAATTAGTACTCATACTGATTCAACTGAGGATTAATCAACCTTTGAGAAAACTGTTGAACAATAAGTCACTTATATCTCTACTGCCTTAATTAACTGGTCTGTTTTTATTTGGGGGATTTTAATCCTAAAATTTTTAAACAGAAATTTTAATTGGAACTCAATTCACCCCCTCTTGAGTATCCACTCTGACCAGCATTTGGTATTAGAGGGTTTATTTATACTATCAAACCAGTTTTTCAAGCCTTTCAATTTCATTTCAACTGTGATTTTATTTGTATCTTAAAGATCTCAAAATTTATGTTATATCTAAATTTTCAGTTCTTTAAACTTCTAATTTTCTATGGATAACCGAGTTGAGGGTGTTGCTACTAACAAACCACCTTTCTTTAATGGTAATAATTATGTTTAGTGGAAATTGAAAATGAAAATGTATCTTGAAAGCTTATGACCTAAAATATATGACACAATTGAAGAAAAACATGTATTACCTGCTAATGCTAGGGACACATGGTCTCAAGTAACTAAAACTACTTATAATAATAATTTTAAAGTAATGAATGCCTTATAAAATACTTTGGGTGATGAAGAATTAAATAGAATATCTGCCTGTAAGACTGCTTATGAAATTTGGGATACTTTGGCTGTTTCTCATGAAGGAACAACCAATGTTAAAGAAATGAGATTAAATACCTATACTATTAAATATGATAACTTTAAGATGAAGCATAATGAATCTATCTCTGAAATGTATCTCAGGTTCAATGAGATAGTAAACACCATGAATCTTCTTGGGAAACCAGTGGCCAGCAAAGACCAAATCATGAGGCTGCTTAGATGCCAATCTGACAGATGGATAGGCACTTCTGTATCAATCCGAAAATCATGTGACATCAGCAAGCTACCTGTAAAGGAGATAATTGGAAAACTAATGATGTATGAAGAAGATCTTAAGTTGAATCAAGAAATAGAAGAAGAACCAAGAAATAATTCAGTAGCATTCAAGACTTCTGCCTCAAAAAGCAAAGACAAAGAAAATATTCATGTACCTGTAGATAGTTCTACAAGTGAAGAGTCAAACTCAGACAGTGATGAGGAGATGGCACAACTTTCCATAAGATTCAAAAGATTATACTGAAAGAAGAAATTATTTTTGAAGTCAAACTTCAAAGGAAAATATGATTATAAAGGACAATGGAAGAAAGATAGGAAGTGGAATGAGAACACAAGTGAAATAGTATGCTATGAATGTAAACGAAAAGGTCATGTGAATGCATACTACCCCTAGTTGAAATTCAAGAGAAAATATGATGATAATGGAAAAATTTATAAAAAGGATATGAAAGCAACCTGGAGTGCTTCAGAAGACAGTTCGAGTGAATCTGATGCTTCAGATTCAGAACAGAACAAACATGCCAATCTATGTTTTATGACAGAGACATCTGAGGTAACAATTAATTCCCCTATGCGTAAGACTTATTATAATAGTGACTCTCATAATGATGAATATATGACTAAGGAAGAATTATTTGAGTATTTTGAAATGATTGAGGATACTTTTAATTAACTCAAGGAAAAATATAAGTCATTAAAAAGATAGCATGCCTTAAATGAAAATTAAAAATAAAATCTGGATATAGAAAAAGAAAAATTTGTTAAACTGCTAAAGGAAAATACAGAGTTAAAATTATCTAATGAATAACTAAGAAAGGATGTTGATAAGTTCACTGCTGGTAGGGATACCTTGACACAGTTTCTAGGAAAACATATTACTTCTAAATATACAACTGGTCTAGGATATCATCCTGGACAGAGACAAATTAGCAAAACCAAATTTGTTCTAAAATCTGGACAGTTCACTGCTAGTTCCGGACCATCTTTTGAGAAACAATTTTCTAAAGGACCTAACAAATTATTTATGTCTCAAAATATGTTTATTTATTTTAGAAAACCTATAAAGAAAATATGGGTTCCCAAAGTTTTACTGCCTAACCTTTCTAGACCCAAGAAGATCTGGGTACCAAAATTATCCCATATTTAATCTGTTTTACAGGGAAGTTGTTTAAAGAGTTCCTGTAATACTCTATGGTACTTGGACAGTGGATGTTCAAGACATATGATAGGAGAATATTCTTTCTTTAAGAGTCTAATTAAAGTTTATGGTGGTCATGTCACCTTTGGTGACAATGTAAAAGGAAAAATCATCGGCTTAGGCCAGATTGGTAACCCTAATACAATTTTAATTTCTAAAGTACTTTTTGTTGATGGATTAAAGTAAAATTTACTTAGCATATCTTAGTTATGTGATGATGGATTTAATGTTAAATTTGAAAATGATTCATGCAATGTTTTTAATTCAAAAAATGATTTAGTTTTCACTGCATGTTGAAAATAGAATGTATATGATGTTGATCTAAATTCCTTATCCAAACAAAATGTTTCCTACTTAAATGATTTTCATAAAGAGTCTTGGTTGTGGCACAGAAGGTTAGGACACTCCAATGTGCACTCACTTAGGAAGCTATCTAAGAAATGTTTGGTTAGAGACTTACCAAAATTAGAATTTCCACTAGATAAAGTGTGTAATCCCTATCAAAAGGGAAAACAACAAAAAGTTTCTTTCAAACCAAAGAAATAAGTTTCAACTTCTCAACCACTTGATTTGGTTCACATGGATTTTTTTTGGACCATCAAGAGTTTCAAGTTTAAATGGGAAGAATTATTTTTATGTTCTTGTAGATGACTTTTCGAGGTATACTTGGGTATACTTTCTAGCTCACAAAAGTGAAGCTTGTTCCTATTTTGTCAAATATTCCAAGTCTGTAGAAAATCTTAGTGGACTTAGAATTAAGACCTTGAGAAGTGATCATGGCCGTGAGTTTGAGAATCATGAGTTTAAATCTTACTGCGCACACAATGGATACAGTCACAAGTTCTCTGCCCCTAGGACACCTTAACAAAGTGGATTTGTAGAAAGAATAAATATGACCCTTTAAGAAATTGCAAGGACTATGATTAATGAGTATGACTTACCTGTTTATTTTTGTGATGAAGTTGTAAATACATCATGTTATATCATCAATAGAGTTTTAATTAGAACTTTTCTAAAGAAGACCCCTTATGAGTTTTGGAACAATATAAAGCTTAAGGTTAATTACTTTAGAGTTTTTGGTCGTAAAGTATTTATTCTTAATACTAAAGATAATCTTGACAAATTTTCTCCCAAAAGTGATGAAGGAATTTTCTTGGGTTATTCCATCTCAATTAAAGCCTATAGAGTGTTCAATAAGAAAACCAAATGTGTGGAAGAATCAGTTCATTTCAAATTCGATGAGACTGATCCACATGAGCCTAAAACCTCTCTTGAACATCTTGAATAAGATTTGTCAATTTTGAACCTTAATGATAAAGATAGTGAATCCCCTATAAAATTATCCAGTTCTGGAAATTTTCCAGAATCTGTACCTGCTGATTCTGAACCAACAGAAAATAATGAATAATCTAGTTAAACCCTTCCTAGAGGTATTAGGACTCTTAAGAATCATCCTTTATATATTGTTTTAGGTGATTTAAATATAGGAACACAAACTAGAGCTTCTCTAAGAAACCAAGTTGAACATCAAGCTTTTCTTTCAAAGCTTGAACCCAAAAATATTAATGATGCTATCAATGATGAATTTTGGGTAATGGATGTGCAAGAAGAACTAGATCAGTTCGAAAGAAACAAAGTTTGGGAATTTGTGGAAAGACCTAAGGACACTTTGACGATAGGAACTAAATGGGTGTTTAGGAACAAAGTTGATGAGTCTGGAAATATTGTTATAAATAAGGCTAGGTTAGTTGCACAAGGATATATTCAAGAGGAAGGAATAGACTATGAAGAGACCTTTGAACCTGTATCTAGATTAGAGTCCATTAGAATACTACTTGCTTTTGCAGCTCATCTGAATTTCAAACTATATCAAATGGACATTAAAAGTGATTTTCTAAATGGTTATATAGTTTAGGATGTGTTTGTTGAACAAACCCCTGGTTTTACAAATCCCCATTTTTCAAATAATGTTTTTAAACTTTCTAAAGCTTTATATGGTTTAAAACAAGCTCCAAGAGCATGGTATGATAGGTTCAGCTCTTTTCTTATTTCAAAAGGTTTTACCAAAGCGATAGTTGATCCTACCCTTTTCATTAAAATGATTTCTAAAGATGTTTTGATAGTAAAAATTTATGTGGATGATATTATTTTTGGATCTTCTAAAAATTCGTTATGTGTTGATTTTTCTAAAATGATGCAAAATGAGTTTGAAATGAGTTTAATGGGAGAACTCAAATTTTTCCTTGGATTTCAGATCTTTCAAAATAAAAATTGAATTGTTTTGAATCAAATTAAATATATTAAGGATCTTTTAAAATGTTTTACCTTGGATAGAATTAAAGGCAGTGACACACCTATGAGTACCACCTATAAGTTGGATGCTGATGAAGTTGGAGAACCAGTAGATCAAACCAACTACATAGGTATGATTGGGAGTCTACTCTATCTTACAACTAGAATAAATGACATTATGTTTAGTGTATGCATGTGTGCTCACTTTCAATCCAATCCAAAAGAGTCTCATTTAACTGCTGTAAAAAGGATTTTTAAATATCTCAAACATACTCCCAACTTATGACTATTTTATCTGAAAGGACAATCATTTGATTTGATGAGTTATTTTGATGATGAATTTTCTGGTTGCAAGTTATATAGAAAAATCACCTCTGGTACATGTCATATTTTAGGCAAGTCAATAGTATCTTGGTGCAGTAAGAAATAGAATTTTGTTGCATTATCCACTGCTGAAGCTGAATACATAGCTGCTGGTAGTTGTTGTGCTCAAATTCTGTGGATGAATCACAATTTACTAGACTATGGATATCAATTCAAACATGTCTCTATAAAGTGTGACAATACAAGTGATATTAACATTTCCAAAAATCTAGTATCTCATGCTAGGACAAAGCATATCGATGTGAGACATCACTTTTTGGGGGATCATTATCAAAAGGGTGATATCACTCTTGAATTCATTGGCACTGAACATCAATTGGATGATATATTCACAAAGAATTTGAACTCTGAGAGAAAATTACATCAAACATGAGTTAGGAATGATTAATTTCAGTACAGTACACCTTACCATTGGACCTCACTGTTAGACCACACTGTTAGACCTCACTGTTAGACCTCACCGTTAAACCTCACTGTTAGACCTCACTATTAGACCTCACTGTTAGACCTCACTGTTAGACCTCACTGTTAGACCTCACTGTTAGACCTCACTGATACACCTCACCATTGCACCTCACTGTTAAGAACCTCACTGTTGGATACCTCGTTGTTTGATTTTATTTTTTCGGGAATCCGAACCATTTTTATTCCTATTCATTATTTCTGTTTTATTTTGTTTTAATCCCTAAATGATAAAACTAAAGGCTACGAACATATCTCAATCCACCTTCCTCTCTCAATCTCGAACCTTACTCTCAAAATCCCTAAACCCTAAATCTTCATTTGAACCCTTGAACCTCCTTTAATCTCCATGTCCAGAACCAAGCGACCCCCGACTGTCAATGACGATGGGCCAAGGCCAAAGAGGACTCGATCCAAGTCCAGTGGTACCATTAATACCCCTATGCGACCTGTCTACCCGCATCTGAACAAGAGAGAAATCTTTTTTGAGAAGGAGCTGAGTGAAGAATGGCTGCTGTTGAGAAAGTCATTAGTGCTGGAAGCACTAGATGCCCAAGGATGGACTGAATGTTTTTCCAACAACAATGGGCCATACTACCCAAAGATTGTGAAGGAATTATATGAATACCTGAAGTTTTAAGAGGAAGATGATGTTCATAGGCTGGTATCTTGAGTTAATGGCAATGAAGTTAGTTTTTTGTCTGTTGAGTGGGATGCATGCTTGAGAGTTCCTCATGAAGGAGTGTATGCATACTATTATAGAGTGGCTCCTCCAGATAGTGAAATTTTTTAGTATGAAAAATATCTGGAAGAGATGACAGGGAATGGAAAATCAAGGAAGATCATTGCAGCTCAGATGAATGGAGAAGATAGGCTTTTGTTTAAGTTCATTCAGCATGTGATTAGTCCCAGGAGAGGGGATTTTGCGGTGCTGAAGTACCAGGACATATTCCTGATGTACTTACTGAATCATGGAAAGTAGATCAGCCTATGTAGGTTACTGGTGGCACAATTGGAGGATATGACTAAGGCAAGCTCAAATTCCAATGCCCTATTCCATTCCAACCTAATTTTAGTAATGCTAAAGGTAAAGTGTGTGGCTGGAAATAAAGAAGAGATGATAGTGGCTAAGAACGGTGTGTTTATCTCCAAGGTTATTTGAAAATTCATGAAAATTAGCTGGAATTCCTGGAAGAAGGCATGGGTGAATGATGAGGGAAAAGTGTATGAAAAGTTTAACCCTACTACTCACCCATCTAGACCAAAATATAAGAGAGATCCAGGCCTGAAGCCTGATGAGCCAGAACTGGCTTATTCAGATGATGAGGAGGAAGTTGAAGGAGCTATGGAACCTGAAAGAGAGAACAAACCCATTGATGATGGGAGTGATCATGATTTTCCTAACATTCCTGTAAGGACAGTAGCTTTCGGAGCAGGTATCCCTCCAAAAGAATTGCCAATAAGAGAGACTGTTCTGAAGGGCAGTGATACTGAGACTACTGAAGAAGAAGAAGTATCTCAGAATATAGTGAGAGACACCTCTGCAGAGGATGAGTCTACTGAGTAACATCATTCTGCTCATGAAGCAAAGGAGGATGTTGATAAAGATGAAGGAAAGGAGGCTACTATTTTTGAACCTGATGATGAGAACAGTGAAGGAGAGGAGCTCAGTTTAAGTCCTTTGATAGGTAATACAGACAAGATAGTGTCTGTCCAAGAAGCGTGAGTGGGACCTACTGCCATTGAAATATAAGTCGTTGATGACTCAGTGGAGGTTGTGACTCACCCCACTGGTGAACCAATAGAGTAGACAGTTTTTGAATCTGTTGGAGTTGAATAGGAGGTTGTGGAGTTACCTAGAGAAGAACAAGTAGAGGATAATACTCAGGAGAGAGATCCAAGTGAAGGGGAGCATTTTGGTTCTGTGTCTTTTCTTTCTGACATTGAAGAATGGTAAAAATACCCTAGATACCTAGTACTTGGACTGGATTATGATGATTCAGATTGTGATATGTCAAGAAAAAGACATCATGTACTTGCTGTTTTAGAACCTGTCACAGTACCTCCAGTGGTTCCCCTTCCTTAGAACCTTGCCACTAAGTATGATCTGGAAAAACTGAAAACATATCTGCACCAGATGTTTGATAATAGGGCCTCTGAAATGGAAAAGGCAATGGGATTAATTCAAGAGATGGCTGTCTCTGAGATGGCTAAATTTCAATCTTCCATTCAAGCCAGTTTATCCCAAGATATATCTCAATGCTAGAATCAACTCAAGGATGTATCTCAGTCTGTATAACTTCTAAGATAGTCAGTAGTAAGCCTGACCGCTCTAATGTCTTCTAAGGGCCAAACAGACAAAGACATTCACTACATCAAAAGTGTGGTGTAACAGATGGTTGCAGTGTTTGAAAGTTTTAAAGAATCCATGAAAGATCATGTGAAGGGACAGGATGAAGATGTAAAGAATCTAATCAGTGGTTTGACCAAGTCTTTTAAAGAAACTGTTGCCTTATCTATCAAACCTTTGACTACCTATGCCTTTGCTTCAACATCAAGTGCACCACCTGTGGACTTGTCAACTTTTAGGACAGTGGTCACGGAAGAGTTAGCAAAGATTTTTGGTGTCAGTGCACCTGATCCTCAATCTCTGACTCAAATTCTCTCCACAACCAAAGAAGTTTATAAGGTAGTAAGTGAATTCATGAGAGAGGCTTCCCAGGACCAAAATAGTAGAAAAGAACAGATTAATTTCTATTATAAACGGATTTACTTCAAGCATCAGATGGATGCTCATTTCAAAATTCTGTTGGAAAACCTCAAGATTCCACCAGTCACCAGAGCCTTCAAGGAACAAGTCACTCAGTTGGGCTAGTTGAATCCAGCCTTAGAGAAATTTATGGAGAATAAGAATGATTTCATATCGACTATGAAAAGAGGAGGAAGCATTATTATGGACTTCAGAAACCTTCTGTTACCCTTTCTTCATGTGGACTGTACCCCTGTCATCATACCTCTTGCCTTACCAACATCTCAACCCAGCAGTTCTTCCATGATGTCTCCTACTGAGGCCATCAGAAGTCTTACTCCACTGATACCTCAGCGAGCTACCCACTAAAGACCCACAGGATCTTCTATTTCTTCCACTCCAGTCATTCCTACAGCAGTTCCTAAACCTGCTGATCCACCATCTCATCCCCCATCTTCTTCTTCCAAAGGGAAAGACCAATTACCTAAGGATGATGTGGATTGAGTCTTTTTATGTCTTTTGATAGGGACTATGTCTTCTCTTGGGTCATGTAATGTACTTACTTTAATACAGTCTTTCTCTATTCTCTTTATTTGTCTTTCTTTTTTATAATAACAAAGGGGGAGAAATGGTACCTATCCTATGATTTTATTACTCTTTAATGGACCAATATCCTCTGATTTTACACTCTTATTAATCTCTGATACTTGAGATATTACAACTGAACTAAGGTTCCTTCTTGATCTATGTCTAGTAACTGTATTATATGTTTATCTGTGACATCTATAATTAATACATACTGGAATAATTTGTGATTATCAAAAGGGGGGAGATTGTTGGACTCACATGTTTTGATAATCCCAAATCATGTTTAAATACTGATCATGATATATTAAGTCATTTTATAATCCTTTTTAATCTGTATTTATATTATTTATCCTAAACAATTTATATTCTTAGTCTCATGACTTTGTTGCATTAGCTTATAGTCTACATTTATCTAAGTAAAAGTTTGCTGTTAAAGGTTACCGGTAAGAGCCTTCTGTTAAAATTCACTGTTATAGCTCACTGTCACTCTAGGTCACTATTTCTAAAAGGTCATCGTTAAAGATCTACTGTCACTATTATAAGCTACTGTTACAAAGTCACTGTCACAAGTCTACTGTTGCTCTGCTTATCAAATCTTACAGACAAAGAGTCATCGTTACAAGGTCACTGTTGTGACAAGGCTACTGTTAGAAGTCCACTGTCAGATTCTTTCTTAAGTCTTTTGTTAATAACTTCACAGTTCAAGTCTACCATTGGTCATTTCTACCGTTAGTAGAAGGTTACTGTGAGACAACTCCTACTGTCGATATAGTCTACTGTTGTTCAGAGTTTACGATTAGTAGAAGTATGCTGATAGAAAAACTCCACCATTGATGAAGTTACCTGTTGAGATAGTATACCGCTAGAAAGGTCACTTTTGAAGTAGTCTGATGTTACAAAGCTACCGTTAGAAGATTACTGTTGAATTCTACCGCTGATCAAGCTTACTGATGAAGTCCACGGTTGAAGAGACTATCGTTGAAGTCTACCATGTGACATGAATCTGCCACCAGTCAAATGATAACCTATTCTTTACTTTAAAAATTTTATTAATACCATCATAACGGTCATGTCTAGACAATTTAATGCATCTGAAATTATTTAATGATATTTGCAGGCATATCAAGAGACAGTATGAGGTACGAGAAAGACCACACGTGGATGAATCATTTATCTTGTCGGCCCCTGCTGAATCAAATAAGAAAAAGGTGAACCAGAACAAATATAAAGAGGACAGACATCATGATATAAAAACATACATACAAGGGACATACAAAGAGAGATATATACAGTACCTGAAGCACGAAAAAGGAGAAGAGAACTCCAGAACTAATTCTGAAGATCACAGAGCTTCACAAAGGTCTATTGGAAGAACTTTTTCAAGCTGTGGTGGTGTGCTACAAAGAGATTCAGACCTAATAAGTTGATCATATCTACATCTAGAAGTCAGAACCTGGAATTTGTGACTCTCTGTTTTAGAAGCAACTTGCAGAGAAGGACCAAAACTTCATTTCCTTCATTTCAAGGAGTCCAGAGCTGATCTAACAACGCACATATCATTCTAAACTTCTTCCTAATATCTTTATCTCTACTGTGTTTGAGTATTTTACATTTGTGAGAAGTTTATATGTCATACACATAGTGACTCTTGTGCTTGAACTGAGGGATACTGAAAATACCCATATCAAACTCTCTTTACATTTTTTCCCACGCATAACTGTGGAAGAGTCCTAGTGTGGCTTGGTAGTTTATTTTCCCAAGTATAACTATGGTAGAGGTTTCCAAACCTGGATAGTTTGAAAACTGTTGTAAAGCCCGATACAGTCTGTGTATCATTGTTTAAATATAACTTCTTGGTGGTAGGTGATCATAAAGTGGAGAGGATTAGGTATTGGCTTAAGACTGAACCTCTTGTTTAAATTGTTGTGTTCAACTTTCAATTACTCTGTTTTACATTTATCCACTGCTTATATTTTCAAAGATAGAAATCTGCTTTTACATTCACTCTGATAGTTAGTTCTGTTTAGTGTGTATTTTTTATTCATTTAGTAAACTTGTTTCAAAAGTTGAATTAGTACTCGTACTGATTCAACTGAGGATTAATCTACCTTTGAGAAACCTATTGAACAATAAGTCACTTATATCTCTACTGCATTAATTAACTGGGATGTTTTTATTTGGGGTATTTTAATCCTAAAAGTTTTTAATAGAAATTTTAATTGGAACTCAATTCACCCCCTCTTGAGTATCCACTTCGACCAACAATGTGATTATCTTAATGCTTGATATTAATGTTAGTTATGAGACATGTTTAGTAGATGTCCTCTCTTGTTATCCTTAATGGAAATTCCCTCCTTATATATATGTTAAATGAAACCATTACACCTTCTAAGTTCATGTCTTGGATCATTATTACTTAATTGGATAATGAATCAAGCTACTCCTAAGGGCTTGGGTTTTCTTAATAAATATGATTTCCACGTAGATAAATACCCAATAGACCATGGTTCCTTCTAAGTACCTCTTTGGGAATTATAATTGATATGTCGTGTTATAGATATAATAAATGAAATGTGTTTAAATTGAATGGAAAATCATGATGGGATGCCTTCCTTAAATGTATTAATTGATTTAATTGGATTATAATTGTTTGTTTATCTTGTTCATGATGGCTTACTTACCTTGAATGTATTAAATGGTTTCATCAGGATGGAATTGAATTGGGTTGTATAATGATTCATCTTTATTATATTAAACTATTTATGTGAAATGAATTTTAAAATGTGGCAAGGACACACCATTTAATTCCTGCTTAGTACATGCCATAAAATGAATGTTATGTCTTGATATAATGGATTAATTATATGTATAGCATGAGAGTTAATTCCTCATGGATCTGGTTATTATTATTGTTATATTATTATACCTTAAATGGTATTTTTAATGATGGGAGGGGATCTATGAGAATGGAGTAAAATCACACTCCCTTACATTATGTGTTGAGTTCATGATGTCTCGCACCATTGAAACTATATAGGATGTTGGGATGAGGTTACACGCTCCCTTTTTAGAGTATTGACATGATTAAAACTCACCATCTTGAGTGTTAAGTTCATGACATATCAATCTCTCTTGGGATTTATTAAATTTACCCTATTAATTTTTATTTTTGGCTCGTTTAGACTGGTTATGGATGACTAAGTTACACCTGATTCATCTAGAACCTAGTATTCTAGGTATATGGCCACTTATGTTCATACTTAATTGGTTTATATAGGGGGAAAAAATATATAACTAGAAAATATATATAATTATTAATATATATATATATATAGTTACTAGTTAGACATCTCTTTTCAACAATGATCTTAAGCAGGTAGAGCCACCAAGTGTCTTTTAGGAACCTGAGAAGGATGTTGTTTATTATTTTAGTTCTATTTATTATTCATAATACCTACACACTTATTTTTGTTGTATTCTTGTACCTATGAGTTGGGACTACAGGACTGACCTAGAGCTCAGGATGCTCGTGGAAATTTCCCTTGGGGATTTTCTTTTATTTAATTATTTTTGTATTGTATCGTATCACTGCCTGTTGTATATATACTATTTAGATTTTTTATCGTCATTAGGACATGAATGAATCTGTTGTATATTGGTGTTGGCCATATTTTGTATTCAATTTATATTATTATTTTACTACTATTTTATTTATTTATTACTAATTCTATTGTTTTATATTATTGTTTAATTTTGTTATATCGTTGTGCTACTCTAACATGAGGTTATAGTCTCCCCATTGTACCATCTTTACACCCTTGATTTTAGTCGGTAGAATTTGGATTATGGGGAGGCATTCTTAAGGCCATGTGACCCACTGGACTAGCTACCATATTAGTGGTTAGTCAGGTCGTGATGTTACAAAGTGGTATCATATCTTATTATTCCTTTATCTTACTATTTTTTTCTGGTAGACAGGATATTATAAATGTATTGGCACTTGGAAAATAGTCATGTATGGGACTGATCACCCCAACCATGGGGAAATGGATAAGTTTCCAAGGATGGGATTGATGTTTTTACCATTTTTTATTATAGTTGATATGATTCCACCTTGAGTGAATGGTGTACTTTCCACTGCTTATTGACTTATGAAATTTATAGTATTTTACCATTGTCCTAGTATGGAGAGGATGAATCATTATAAGAATCATTAGAGGCGTATAGAAAATTCACATGTCATACATATTCCATTCCATGTAGTTTCATTTATAGGTTTCCTACTAATTTGGATTGTGGGTCTTGAGTGTTATTCCATGACTTTGTTTTCCTTAGCATTCCTATTAGTATTACATGCTTAGGTGACTAAATTCCATGATGCCTATTTATTTAGCATGTTTATCCATTGTATCATGATTCTAGGTTTATAGAATGAATCTATATATTTACTTATTGTAATTACATGCTAGTTTTGTTTTAATGTATAACTAGTTTCATAGGCTAAATGTATTGGTTTTGATTTAAAAGGGAGCCAGTTTTTAGTTGTAAGGTTTATAGGAACCTTATAATTGAGAAAAGGAATCCTATGTACTCAAACTATCTTTTATATTTATACATGTTTAGAAACCATTGTTAAAAAGTAAAAGGATGATAAAGTTCAAATTCTAAATGGAATTGGTTACAATTAATGTGATCCAAATGCCAACCTATAGAGTGTATGGGCGCTTTATGGATTGGTAGATGGCCACCCATATAACTAAACCATTATATATGATCATGGTATATATTTTGAAATGGTTATAAATTTAAAAAAAATAACTTTGAACTGAAATGAATTTTATTTTTACCTAAATGCACAATTGGACCCAATTAGGTTATTCAGGGCATGTTTCTTATATGATAACCCATTGTGGGTGTTTTGAAAACTTTAATAAATAGGAAAATGTTATTGAGTTACATTATGATGAACCCAAGTTGTCTTAACGGGACCTTTATAGGTCTCTTTATCTTTTATGACTTAAAAATGAATTTATATGATAAATTTCCTAATCATGATGGGATGTTAATAAATGTTTAATGTTTAACAATTAAGTTTGATAAGACTTTCCTGTTATACCTTTTTTTTCTGGTTTAAATATTTTCAATGTTAAATATCTAATGTAAATAAATGTAATTAACTTAAAAATGGAACCATAAGTGGTGTCCTTTATTTAAACCCCCATGTATGGGTAGTTTTAATGTCTCTTTGAGTATCCTTTTAACAGAAACATGATCGTTTTCTATAGTCTTTTTTCCTTTCTAAAAATGGATTAAATTATTGTCTCTTAATTATACAGTTTGGCATGACCTAGTGATAGGGTTGATTCTTGTTCTTCGTAACGGGATATCCCATGTATCACCCTTATAACTTGAATTCCTTGCTAATCCTGTGATTTTTTAGACATTCGGTGTCATTCAGGTGTCATTGTCCCTAGTAGGACTCTTAGCTTCTAAACGACCCCCTTGTTTAGATGGGTGGTCATGCTATATTTGACCCTTTATATGGTTGTGGGCATCATTAATTATTGGTTTTGGCTGGTTATACATGCATAGGGCATGATCGTCTTCTTGTTAAGTCTTGTAACACTATTTCTCTTTTCTTGGGTGACCTGGAAGGTCATGAATCCATTTTAAATTAATTTGGGATAATGCACCATCAAGATATTTTTCTGTGTGATCCATATGAAACTTGAATTCATAGGTTGGATAGCCTATGGATGGTATTTAGGATGTGATGCTTTTCTTTTAAGATCCCAGGGTGGCATGCATTGATATACTTAGTGACTATTGAGTTGTTAAGTGATGTAATGAACTAGTTGAGTTTAGTTGAATTGTTAAGCCTCGTTTTATTGAGAACATTCTCCAGTCACCTATGTAGTAAAGTGACCTGGTCATTAAAGGAATTAGGTTCTTCCCAATGCTTGGGATTACTTCTAGAGGATTGGGTGTTTTAACATGTTGGTTATTTTGGTTCTAGATTTCAGGTCAAATACTATGGTTTTGTGATCTGGAGATCATGTCTTGGAGGAATGACACATGTATGTTTATATTGAATATGATCTATCATGCTTATGAGAGGTTGGTCTATCTCTTCTTTCAGTTACTAGGACACTCCTAAGGTGGGGAGCATCATGTCGGTTCTGGTTTGTGTCCTTCCAAGTAAAAAGAACATGACCAAAGAGTACCATTGGAAATGGTCAGTCTTACTTGAATTTCCTTGAGGATTGAAAGTTTTTAATCACATTATTTCTTTCTTAGAAGCACAAAGTTTATGTGTTTTCCTATGTATGTAACCTCTGGGAATATCATTGGTCTTTAATGGACTTTTTTATAAATCTTGAGCGATCAAATATGCCTCATGTGTTAAAAACATTGTGGTTTGGTTAATGTTGGTGTGTCGGAAAGGTGAAGCTGAGCTTCTTTCAAGAGGTAAACCAATAATGGTTATATTATTCTTCTTTTGGTTTCCTCTTAGTGTACTCTTCTTAAATAGGCGAGCATGTCCCTTATCTTGGTTCTATAAGAGAGTGTCAGTCTTACATCACACTAAAGTTTTAAAATATGTTGGGATTATTTGGGTGGTTTTATCAGTGTTTCATGTTGGACGTATGGTTCTTATCAATACTTGGTTAGTCATGAGTGATACTTGGGTTATCAATTAGAAACACCATGTATGGACTCTTATACATCAGTTGTTCTTTCCTTTTGACTTGACCACTAGTCGGATGCCGCTCTGGGAAGAATCAATGATCTAATGTGGACATCTTGGCCTTGTACCAACATCTCACTTGTAAACATAGAGTATAGACTGCCTTGGGTTAGTTCCTTAGACTCTAGTCTAATATATGAGGTTATCCTATACTTTTTTTAGGCTCATAGTTAATTCTTAAAATTTTGATAAGTTCTATTGGTCTAGATCTAGGTTACACCCTTGTTTGTGTGGTGGAATGATAGATTAAATGGTTATGTGATGGTTTGACCAAGGAACTTCACCAGAAGTTGGGTATGGGCTTTGGTGAATGAGATCATTGTGAATGCATGATTCCTTAGAAGAAGGCATTGTAGTTCTGTTGATAATACATCGGTTGTCTATGATGAGAATCTCGAGAATGGTTAGTCGGAGGTAGTTTCACTTGTTTTCCATCTCATTTGATGTGTATAGTAGTAAGAAATAGGTTTAAACATGTATCTAGTTTAAGTTGAGTGTGGTTTAAGTGTTTTCAATGTCTTTTGGGGAAGCTTGCATGATCATTGTTAGTTTGGTTGATTGGTATTTGATAGTTTCTTGACAAAGACATCTTTAATATGACCATAGATGTAATCATGTTCACCCTATTAATGAAAACACGCCAATATTGTCATTATAATGATTAGGGGTGTGCTTCATAGGTAATTTCAATGGTGTATGAGTCATGGTTCGGAATTGTCCCATTATGATGATAAAGCCTAAGGTGGGGAGAACCTTTGGTCAGATGTTTAATAAGATGATTATGTGATTGTGTCTCTAGCTAAATGGACTCGATTAAGTTCTATTTTAGTTTTTTAATAAGAAAATGAGTGTTGGATTGGGTTTTGGTGGTTTAAGCACCGTACTCTTAAGGTGATGTTTGCAGGTGTGTTGGACGTTTTGAAATGAAACACGCTTGTTTGAATGAGATGTCATAGCCCTCATATATTGGGTGATGTTTTCATTGTTCTCGAAGTCTTCTCAAGGACAAGAAGTTATAAGGTGGGGAGGTTTTAATGGCCTTTGTTTTAGAACTGGGAGAAAATCCAGAGGAATTTTAACTTTTGGTGTTTAGTTGATGGGTTGTTCTTTGAACCAGGCTTCAAAACATAATTCTGAGAGTTTTAACACTTCAATGTGTTTTTTTTTTAACTTAGGTAAAGTCTTAAGAGATCCCATGGAGGTATTGTTGAGTTTCAGGTGTGTTGGGTCCTGGAAATCAAAAAATTATAAGGTCTTCATAGGGAGCACGGTTTTTCTGAAACTGTGTGGCCCCCATAAGAAAATTGTGTGGCCTGTATTAGTGGAGAAGAAGTTCCTCACATGATCTTCACATGTTTTGTCTAAACCGTGCACCTATCTTGCATGGTTAGTGCCACATAGGAAGTACTTATGCATTATTCACTACACGGTTGGTGTACAGTTACGGTAACTATGTAGGAAAAACAATGTGATGTGGTTTCTTAAGGAATTGGTGTTGCACGGTTTGGCTAAAATATGCGGCCAAACCGTGTGACCCAGTTTTGGGGGTGAAATGAAAAAAGAAAACCTTAATGAGTTATATTTCCCCCCTTATATTTTATTTTTTCTTCCTCCAGTGGGTCCTTCCTCCTATTTACACATTATGGGTCTCTTCAAATCATAAACTAGGCTTCTCAATTTTTTCTATATTCATTGTATGAATCGAACATAATCGGTATCTATGGATCTACATCAGTAATATATCAATTTCTTTGTTTAATCTCCTCTCAGTTGAGTTATAAAGGTGCAAGATCAATTGCCTTATTTTTAGTTAGAATGTACATTTATTATATTTCTTCTAACTCAGACCAAATTATATCTTGATATTGTATTAGTGGATCATCTTATGTATAAGCTCAGTGGTCAATGGATTTTTCCTCAATTTTTCCATCATTTTATAAATAGCACTATTACTCTTTATGCCAACATTTATCGTGCATTGTTTAAAAAATGATTTCTTCATATCAAATTGATTAATGCACCAAAATATACTTCTTATGATCCTTATTTGGTATATAGAGGTCTCCAACCCCAATCACGGACACCCCTTGGGTGTGCTGACATGTTTTTCCCCTTTCTATTTAATTTTTTAAATGTTTTGTGAGCCTTATAAGCATTTGTATTAGACTATAAATGTAATTTTCCTTTATAGGTAATTTTCCGAGTGATGTTATCACCTCCTAAATGCCATGTTTAACCTTATGTAATTGATTAAATTTAATTGATATTCCCTAAAATGATTCTTGAATTGAATTGAGTTTTGATTCTTATATATGATTATTAATTGATTAAATGAATTGTTTTATAAGCAATGACATTATTTTTATAATAAAACCCCTCATATGAGGTGTTCTATCTTCAAAATTAAAAAGTTATGATGTTTAGTTATAATTTTCTTGGATTAATGCTTTGGTTTTCTCTATGCTTGATATCAATGTTAGTTATAAGGCATGTTCAGTACATGGCCTCTCTTATTATCCTAAATGGGAATTCCCTCCTTCTATAGATGTTAAATATAACCATTACACCTTCTAATTTCATGTCTCGGATCACTCCTACCTAATTGGATAATGAACCAAGCTCCTCCTAAGGGATAGGGTATGTTTAATAAATAGGATCTACATATAGGTAAATTACCAATGGATCATGGTGCATTCTAAGTACCTCTTTGAGCCTTATAATTGATTTTCCATGTTATATATAGAATAAATGAAATGTATTTTAATGGAATGGATATTCATGATGGTATTCCTTCCTTAAATGTATTAATTGGTTCAATTATCTTGTAATGATTTTTTAGCTTGTTCATGATGGATTTATTCCCTTTCATGTATTAAATGGTTTCATCATGATGGAATTTAATTGGGTGGTATGAGCACACCTCTTTATTATATTAAACTTATTATGTGAAATGAATTGTAAAGGGTGGCAATGACATGTTGTTCAATGCATGCTTAGTAAATTATATAAAATAAATGTTATGTCTTGATATAATGGATTAATTAAATGTAGAGCACAAGAGGTAATGCCTCATGGATCTGATTATTATTATTGTTATGTGAGTATGCCTTAAATGATATGCAGAATGATGGTAAGGGATCTGTGAGCATGGTGAAAAATCATGCTCCCTTTCATCGGGTGTTGAGTTCATGATGTCTCGCACCATTGAAACTATGTAGGATGTTCGGTTGAGGTGCCACACACCCAATTTATAGTGTTGACATGATGAGACACTCAACATCCCGAGCATTTATTTCACAACATCTCATGATCTATTGGGATGTATGGCATATACCATATTGCTTGAGATTTTAGTCTTGTTTAGACTGGTTATGGATTACTGAGTTACGCACGGTCTATCCAACACCTAGTATTCCAGGTATATGGAAAATTATATCTGTATGTACTTGGTTCATATAGGTGGATGAAATATATAACTAAACTATATATATAATTATTAATATATATATATATATATATATATATGTATATATATATAGTTACTATTCAGACATCTCTTTTCAGAAATTATATGCATTAGGAAGAGTCACTAGGTGTCTTTTAGGAACCTGAGTGGTCTATTGTTTATTATTTCAGTTCTTTTTATTATTCATAATACATGCACGCTACTTTATTTATTATTCACGGACTGGATTCAGTTGTAGAATCTGTGGGTGGTAACCTATTGGGATTTATATCTCACACCCATCTTGGACCGACATTGCATTGGGGTACCCAAGTAAACCTTATGTTTATAGGACCATGTACTTTTTTGGTTTCTATATGTTTTTACCTAGGAGCTAGGAGCATAGGACCGATTTGGATCTCGGGATGCTCATGGAAATCACCCTTGGGGCTTTTCTTTTATTTCTTTATTTTTGTACTATATTGTATCACTTCCTGGTGTATCTCTATTATTTCGATTTTTTATCATCCTCAGGACACTCATGCATCTATTTTATATTGGCATTGGCCATATTTTGTCTTTAGTATATATTACTATCCAAATGCTCTATTATTCATTTATTGCTTCTTCTACTATTGTTTGTTGTTGTTTAATTATATTATACAACTTTTCCACTTTGACATGATGGTATAGTCTCCCAAATGTACTATCTCTACACCCTCTCTGCTAGTTGATAACCTCTGGCATATGGGGAGGCATGCTTGAGGTCATGTGACCGATCGGTCTGGATACCGTATTAGTGGTCAGTCGGGTTGGGACGTGACACTGGTGGGGTACGACTTGTACATGATGATGTCATAATGGATACCTATGTGTGTTTCATGTGATCTAAATGTTGATCCACATAAGAGTTCTCAGGATTTAGAGATTCAACCTTAGGTCTATATGGGATTCCTTAGATGTCATAAGTCCCTAGGATGCCTAGTATGCCTAGGATCCAACTATTCGAGCTTGGGGATTTTATTATGGTCACTATTATGATAATGAGATTCCTATCTCATCCCTAGGATCTAGCTAGTCAAGTCTTATGATATTATATGTTTCTGATTGGGATGCCTAGGATGCTTGGGATCTAGCCATTGTGCATGGTGGCATGGAGATGTTTTTGATTCAGTGATTTCTTGAAATTCTAGGGAATCATCCTTGATTTATTCATGTTGTCTGGAGTTTGGATAGATTCCAAAAACACATTTGATCTAGTTCTTGATCCATTCATGATGAAACATTATCCATTTAATCCTGAGTATTAGGGATACCTAGGTTACACCCTAGTATATTGGATTTATATGGTTGGAATGGTATAGTGATGTTCTTAGAGGCACCCCAACACTAGCTAGACTATATATGGTCAATCAGGGTCATGGGTCTGAGGATCAATACTATTTACTGGTGTTAGGGTAGGAATTGGTCCTATTGAGTAGTTATGGTTGGCACGGCCATCATGACGTGATCAGAAACACCCTAACAATAACTAAATCATTTAGTATAGTGCCGATTTATTTTCCATGGTTTATTTATTTATTTCAACTGATTATTTCACATGAATATACACTACATATACTATTTATGTATAGGACTACATTAGTGGTTCCCTACTGAGTTATATACTCACACCCGACTTAATATTCCATTATATTTGGGTACCCAAGAGTCCCTTTAACTTGTCATAAGCATAGGTTGGGAAGAGGCTCAGGGTTAGATCATTTGGTTGGATAGTTAGGATAGGATTTGATAACAGGATAAGGTGAGGCTTGGAGATATAGTTGATCCTATAGTACTTTTATTTTATTATTTTATTATATATTTGTTTGTATGTGTGATTGGTATGATGAGTGATATTCCCTATATGATTGTTTTACTTATGAATTTCATGTTATTACTAATTGGGTTATTTTATGTATATTGTATACTCTAATGTTTATTATTGATGTATAATACTTAGTAATTTTATCCGTTACAATACACTCTAATCTGGGGGTATAGTCTCCCCATGGTATTACCCTAGACCCCCACTAATATTCAGTAACCTCTGGAAAATGGGGAGGTGCGCTTGAGGTCTTTTGGAAAACCGAGCCAAGGCACCAAATGAGTGGGATATGGACTGGGGTGTTAAAAAATGGTATGATATAATTGTTTTATTTTTCTATTATTATTTTGGGATTAGATAAACTGGAGACATAGGAATATGTTAGAGCCTCTGATGGATATTAGACTAGTGTGTCTAGAACACTTTTCCCAAGTCTAGGTTATTGGGGATAGTATTGATTTTCTTGGTGTTCGATGTTACGGTTGTATATAATTTTCACCTTGAGTGATTCATGTGGATGTTTGAGGTTCATGGTATATTATTGGTTTGTGGATCCTAGACCATTAAAAAGAGGAAAATGGATATATTTTTACTCTTAGCCTATAGAGGTAAGAGGTGTCTCATAATCATGTCAGGATTATAGGATGCACATGGCATATATTCCTACTAGTGTAATTGTTTTCACTAATGACTAAGGATCGTCTGTTTAAATTTTTAGCGACTACTCATACAATGTTTTCCAATATAAGTACTTGGTGGAATTATACTCATTTGTGATGTTATATATATATATATATATATATTCTTTTGATGGAATATCATGTGGATCTACAATGAGATGCTCAATAATTAGAATAATGATACAGTATATGTGCATAGGAGTTTCAATAAACCTATTGGTTCAGTATTGGCATGAAATGCCCTGAATTTTAATCCCTTATGGGTGTTGTTAAATAGGTTCAGTTATTTAATGTGTCAATAATAACAAATATGTAATTTTCTATATAGCTTGGAATAAAACTATACTAAAATGATTTGTGTGGTATGGTTCTCTTAACATGTATCATCTAGGATGATGTTGTTATGTGTGTAGATGTTGGCTGATGAGTTTATGGTTATTGAAGGTTTAGTTTGGCATAAGGATTCTTAGTGAGGATCAGTGACCTAGTAGGTTGTTGTATCTACATGATATGTCTGGCCTATGTATATATGAGACCCTTTAGTGGGATTCTACATGTATGTTGCATTTAGTTTTGAGATGGGAACATTAGGTTTCCCAAGATTTATGACCTTTTGAGTTTGGATTGGGTTGGGTGGGTGGTCCTAGAGACCTTAAATTATGAATTAGAGTTTAGTGAGTTGGTTTCTATTTTTATTTGAGTTTAGACCATGAAAAAGGTTATCCCAAGCTTGAGGATGTCCTGGAAATATAAAATCATAGGTAAAATGTCTTGGGTTTGGGACAAATGCATAGGTAGTACTCTAGGGTTTGTAGTATAGGTATGTTAATGCCTTAGTTTCCTTGATAGTAAACACCTTAAGTGATTTTTCTTTGAGATTGGTTTCACCAGGAATGATTATTTGGGTTCTTGACTCAATTGGATTTGGGTTAATTTTAGTAGTGTGGTGAGAGAGTGGGTGAACACTCATTACTAGAATGGAATTGGGTGGTTTTTAAAAATATGTTTGGATTAATGAATTTATATGACGTGTAGCATGGTTAGTGTTAATGGAATTTAAGTCTAATTATTTGTGTGTTTGACTCATGGAATCATGATTCATGTGATGTGATCAAGCATTATGGGATCATACACCCTTTTATATCGATGATATCTAATGGTATATTTGGTGGAATGTGGTACCTATTAAAATTTTGAATTAGTTAGTAGTCATGTACAAGCCAAGGGATGAGGAGTTTTGATGAGGTACTTGTGGGAATGGTAACCAAGGGATTAAGATGAAATAAAGTAAGTTCTAATGTGATGAGGTCTATTTTTAAATGGATTAGGTGCGATTACATGGTCGATTTCGGAGAAATTTGAGTGAGTCCATTTGGTGGGGTGTTCTCCACTGGTCGATTGAGGGTGGTGACCCTTGTTATGAGTTTAATTTCATAAAAGGTATTGGATGATGTTACCTTGGTATGGGAATGGGTAATGAACTATGTTTCATTTTGGAACTTTAGAATTAGAATGTTTTGGCCTAGCTAGTAATTTTTCATGGTGATTTGTGGTATATGGGTCGTGATGATCAAGAACCTTTTTTAGTAGTTCAATGAAAAATATAATTCTATAGTGTAGAGTGGGATGTCAACTATGATCATGTGAACCTAATATGGGAAGGGTCATTAGAGTATGGGACTATTCATTAGATAGTCTTTTTATAATTCTGATGTTGGTGAATAGATGGGCCAGAGTACAATTGGATTTCTTGGTGAATTCCAGGTAAAAACTCAGATATGGTATCAAGTGGAGTATGAGCATGGGAATAAATATCATGATAGCTTGTTATGATATGAATGTATTGGATTAGGGTGTGTTAGTGCTCATGGTATGGTAGATCAGGATGGTGGATTTATTTGGGTGAGGGTCCAACTGAGTAAATTTCTCTATAGGTCAAGTGAAAACTATGGTGAGTGTACTCTTGATCAGATAATTGGAACATATTTCATGTTGGAGCCAAGAATTTTTTATAAGGGTCAACCCAAATATAATTTTTTTCATATTAAGGAATATATAGAACTAGAAACTTCATTGAGTGCGTTGTATAAAGTGTAGATAGTATGTTTTGGGAATGGGTCGAGGCTTTTTAAGTAAAATCTAGTGTAGTCAGTTTATGACCTTGTTAAACCTAAGTTCAGATGATTTAGATCTAAATTAGGGATAGGGGTGTAATTATCATCTGTGAATAGGTTCAGTGAGTTGGGGACTGCACTAACTATATCTTTGTAACATGGATTTAGAGTTTAGGTAGGCAATTCTAATGGAGGAAGCACCAAAGCATCATATTTATCTGTTACAAGTTAATTAGTATAGTGGGGAGAACCATAACCCATGTGGATAATTAGGTGATATCACATGAGTGTATCAGGATATATGGGATCGATTAATTATTTTCTTAGTGTTCTGGTGATGGTTACAAGCATTGGATTATGGTTCGATGGTTTACATGCCATATGTTAAAAGTGGATATTTGGAAGAACAATGGGAATTTATAGGTATAATAAAAAAAATATAAATGGGAATTCATAATCAAGATAAGTTTGTATGTTCAATTTAATGATCACTAAGACTTATTGGGGATTACATGTGTTATGGTGGAAGTTTATAAAACCATGTGTCTGTATGGGTGTGAAAATTTTGGATGGAATTTGAAACTTTGAGTTTAGTGGATAGATATTTTTTGTTTAAATATTTAAAATAGGGTTTTGAGGGTTATAACACCTAAAAATAGGTTTTTTACATGTGTTTATAGGCTTAAGACACATTACGGGGTCCCTAAGGAGCCTCAATAGAGGTCAGGAGGCTACTAAAGGAGAGCCACTGACTCATCGATGGGATTAATGGGGAGGATATATTTTCCCCATTAAACTTAAATAGGGGGTATCCCCTTATATTTCTCTATATTTTATCACATAGATCAGGGTTTTAACCCCCTTTTTTTACCCTCTTTCAACACCCTAAGACTTTATAATATTTTCCTTTTAGAATAAATTTAATTTTGTTGCTAGCTTGCTTTATACACAACCCCAAGTTAAACTTGAACTACACGTAACATTGAGGTTATCTTATTTTATAAGCATCAATATTCTTATATTTCTCTATGAGGAACCTTGATTTTAGATTTCATTATACACAACAATTACTTTCTTCGATGGATTGCATTATACATAAGACTGAGTTTTACTAAATACTATTAATATTATTATTTAAAATAAAAATTGCCTCCTAAACATTAAATTAGAAGTTATGAATAGGATTTACTAAATTATGAAAATATGTGGATTAAAAAAATATAAAATTAATTCATGGTTTTTAATTAATTAAAAATTAAAATAAAAACTAGTTGAATGTAAAGGAAATGTTTTTATAAAAAAACTATTTTTATACACCCATGGTTGTTTTGTCTTAATAAATTAAACTAATTTCTATTAGTGAATGATATTAATTAAACATATATATTATATATCCAATAAATTTTTTTACATTCATCCAATATATTTTGTAGTCATAATATAAGAACAAACCCGCTTTTAAGCATAAAAACCTGTATTTTTCTAAAGGTAGCTTTTCTACCTTTTAATGGAGAACCTATTTTAAATATAATTTTTAGAAATTTTAGAAATTTTATTTTATAAAATAAAATTCTTTTTTTAAAGATAAATGTCAAAATTATTATAGGGTTAAATTTTGGTATTTTTCTGAGAAGTTTCATTTTTGATGAATAGTGAAAATACTGAATTTTAAATGAAAACTTGTTTTTCATAAAATTTATTTATATGGTTAAATTATATTTTAATTTATTTTTAAATAATACTTAATTAAATTATAAATAAATTAATCCAATTTAGTTCATTGGAACCAATTCCACATTGAAACTGGATATAAAAACATTTTAAACTTTTGAACCTTTTACTTTAAAAAACTCGTTGTCTCATCCCATCTACAGGATTAATTTTAAATTAATTCCTACCAATAGTATGATTGGAATTTATAAAAATGGATTAAATATTTTTAATTATAATATTTTATAATGTCTATTGTGGTCAAATTATTTCTTTTAAATATTAGTGAAAGTAATTAAAATTAATTATAGTGGTTAAGGTAAAAATGAGTTTACTTTGTGGTTAAACTTTAATATTAAGGGACCAAATGACCTAGAAACATGTCCAAAACCCATTTTATAGACATAATTATACCATATCATCCCTTTAATCTAATGTTTTTATTATTTTAGGCACATGATGTAAGGGAGACTTCTCAATAGTGTTTACTTTTTTATATTTACAAGAATGTCACTCCTCCTCCACTATAAAAAGGCACTCACCCCTACCACTTATTCAAACCAATCAAGACATTTGGACCATGAAAACCCTGGTAAAATAATCTCCCAATATATCTATGCTAATCCTATAATCATCACATTGTTAATAAATAAAACCAAGGAATTCCTTTGGTGCAAACCAGAAGGAGTTACCTAAAAATGAGGTAATGTTCTTCCACAATCACTTTTGTTTCATTTCTTTATCCACCCCTTAAATTATTATTATATATTTAATATATAATAACATAATTATATATACTTAGGTGTTTTTATTTCTAGTTTATGACCTAAACTCTCACACACACCCATTAAATGGGATACGCAATCATCGTCTGTGTGTACGGTGGACTACTGCCTCGCGAACCGATGTCGTTCATTCTTCCATTACCATCTTTCAAGGTTTGGAATAATGATGGTTTTATAGTTTATATATGATATATATGATATTAATTATGTATTTGTTCTTATTAAATTTTTATATAATGCATGCCTTCATGATTTCTATTTTGTGGAAATACGATAACTTCATTTGTGGACATGTGGACTACCGCATCCTCAAAGCGATGTGATTCATTCATGCATTGAATGGAATGTATTAATGATGGTTTTAATTAAAATATGTGATAAATATGATATTAATATGATACTTAAATTATAATATACATATATTTCATTTAATTTTATTTCTTTTAATATGATAATAAAATGGAAGCAGCGTTCATGCATATGTACGACATACCGTCTCCATGAATGGTGTAGTTTATTTCCTATCTATAAAATTTATATATTACTATAAATTCATATATAATGAATATATATAATATTTAAATCATGTTTTATATTCTGAATATGATTAAATCATGATCTAATTAAAGTAATAAAAAATAACAAATCGATACATACTCGAAAAACAAGGCAATTAACACCCAAAATGATGAAAATAATGAATGATAATTAAAAAATAGATAATAATATTTTGTGAGAGAATCATATATGATATCATAAATATTAATATGGTTCTGTTATAATTTAATAACATTCTTAAAACTATTATACATTAGTTTAAAGTATTATCAATCAAAACTAAGCATAAGTTAATGGGATTTCTGGTCTCACTTTTATTTCTGCGAGACTTATTCCATATTAACCACTTTTTTATTTTGATTGGTGTATATACTACCCTAGTAAATGTTATTTAATTTATTTCATTTATTTCATGATATTCAAAGTTTCAATTAATTTTATTCTTTCATGGATCCCATGATTCAAAATTTACTCAAGTAGTAAGAGATCTCGTCTTAATTTACATTCCATTGAGACTTATTTGTTATAATGTACCAATTCACTTTAATGTGATGTATATAATACCCATTTTTAATTTAATATCATGATCCGCTAATATTTTATGGTATTATATGTTTCTATTTGAATTATCGCTTCCAAGGGGTTTGACTTGAAAATTACCAAGTGGTAAAAGTTATCTTTGTAATCTCACTTTCTTTTGTGATTGTTAACTTTAACTTGAAATAATCACTTCCATATGATCATTTTTACTTTAAATTTTGTTTATTTTAAATAAAAATAATATAAAGTTAGGGGTATAATTATTTCCCAAACCAAATACCATTTTTACATAAAGTGTACACTTTGAAAGATGTTTGATTAGCTGGGGAAATATTGATAAATCTATATATTTTACTCAATACAGATATTTGATAAGGCACATTGTTCATGAATTAAATTGAGTACTCAATATATGAGGAATGAATTGGACAGGTATTACATGGATGGGGTTTGGTTATAGATATCCCCTCGATGCATCTTTAGTCTCATTAGATGAACCATCTAGCCAATCAGATGGGTTTTTACCCGATATGTTTTAAATTATCTTATAAAATGTATTGATGATAAAGGTATCATGTTCCTAAGAAACATGGAATAAAATAATCAATAATTTCCTTCATTAAAATTCAGTTATTATTTATCCATGGTATTTTTTCTTTGAAATTATCTATGGATGCATTTCATTATCAGTTTATTGATTAAATGGAATGTGTTTTAGTTATTTACCTTTCCATATTTATTATCCCTTATCAAGTTGTTTAAATGGAAAGTTTGTTAAATTATTTACCTTTTAATATTTATTATTATTGTTGATCCATGATTACTTCTCTTGTATGTTTACCCTTAATGAGCATTTGAGCTAACCCGTATTTTGTTTCCTTTCCCCAGGATATGAAGATGAATTCTTATAATGAGTTTCAAGGATGAAATTTGTTTCTATTTATTATATATTATGTTTTATTTTATTTTAACAATATAAAATGGGTATCATATATATAATCTAGTTTTCCAAAACTAATAAATTGATCAGTCCTTCAATATTTGATTTCTTATAATCATGATAATGTAATAAATGCACCGACTCTGGGTTTCTGGGGTCAGGGAATTACACCTCTCCTCCCTTGATCAAGGGGGTATTTTGAAGTTTTTTCTTATAATTTTAAGGTGGATCTTCAACTCCAGTGACCTTTTTTTATCTCCTCCTCCTATTTTCTTAATTTTCATTTCTATCATTTTAGGTTTTGATTCCTATTACACTAGATAATGGTGTAATCATTCGTTATTCATGGGGATTTCATGTGGATTGCATAGAGGAGATGTTTTGGAAATTTCTTCTCATCATTTCAAATTTATTTTATGGAGATAATCCATTGCTTTTGGTTTTCCTATGTCCTCAGTTTAAATTAAATTAATTTGATAATTTAATTGGTTTTACCCATTATTTATTGTTCTATTATTATGTAGGGGACATCCCAAGATGGTGCCTGCTTATGGTCACATGTTATTCCAATGAGATGCATCATCGTTTATAATTTTATATGGTTTTTTACCTTAATTTAAATAAATTAATAATGGGGTTGTGGTTTCGTGCTAGGTATTTGGACCAGTTTGAGTCGAGAAGTATGTTTTCAGTCATTGATGAGTGGTTGGTTGGAGTTTCGATGTGATTAGGTTGATTATTGAGAATCTAGGCATTTATATATTTTTAAATAAATATGTAAAGTTGTTTAATTTTTTATAGTTAATTAATTAATTATAAACTAATTATAATTAATTAATTCAATGGTTTGGTTGTGATACAAGGCCTTAGGTGTTCTAGATGATGGTTGACTGGGCTTGGTGAGCCTCAGTGAGAAATTCCAAGTTGATTGAAAGGGATTTTCACTTTATAATAAGGTAAGTATTCCCTATGCATATAAATTTGGTATTATTATTTTTATTATATGCATGAGGTATGTTTGGATCCACCATTTTAGGTGGTGGTTCTCTTTAAAAAAATAATTTTCTTAATAAAAATTAAATCCTAATATCGAATTACACAAGGTGTTGAGAGATCTGATATACCCTTGTGTACTGGATGGAAATATCATACACTTATGGATGAGAATATAAATTTAATATAGAACCTTTGAATACATTAAACACATTAGGTGTGTGAATTAACTAAATTGAAATGAATGGTGTTAGCGACCCATTGATAGGACTTAGTGACCCCTAGGTAGAGAGGGGTAATGTCATGGGATGTATGTCTAAAATGTTGGAAAAGGGAGATACCCTAGATATGTTGGTATTATTAATATGACTATGGGGTGATTGTTCCTCCCCCACTTGGAAAATATCATTTGGGTGGTCAGACTATGCAAGCTCGGTGATGGGGTCGAGCATTTGGACTGATTTAGGACACTAGGGAAAGGGAATTAGATTATGGACATATCCTTGGTATGACTTTCCAATGAGTCCAAGGAGGAATCAATGAGACCCAATGGTACCCTATTATGTTACCTTATGACTTGTGACCCTGGTGATAGGTATACTAGTTAATAGGTAGATATGGTACTTGGTTTCACCTTAGAACCTGTACCGATGATGTGATCCTGAGGGGTTGTGGAAAGAGGTGATGGGTTTAGACATTAAGTCAACACATACCATATGCTTTTGGATTCACATATTTATTTTTAATATAGTTATAGATTCCAAAACATTCTACCCAGGAGCTGACATATGGGCTTGATGAGATGTGATGGGTTGTTAGGGATTTCCAGAGGTACTTCATGGGATCTGGTTTTTTGAGCCTTATGTAATGACGGTGGGGAATGACTAGGATGTTATGACTTCTTTATGGATTCCCATATGTAATTCCTGGGATCTGGATATTAATATACATAAGAATATCAGGGACATTAGTATTTTACCACACATAAATATGGGATGTTATGGATGTCACGGGTCTCTAGGATGCCTAGTATGTCTGGGATCTAGTTATTCAAGCTTGGGGATTTTATTATGGTCACTATTATTATAATGAGGTTCCTAGGTCATCTCTATGATCCTTATAGTATATCTTGATGATATTACATATTCCTGATTAAGATGTTTGTGATCTGACTATTTATTATGGTGATATGGAGATGTCTTTGATTCAGCGTTTGCTTGGAATGCTCAAGAATCAACCTTGATCCATTAATGATTCTCGGAGTTTGAAGAGATTCCTAGGATTATTAGGATATATATATTGATACATTAATGATGAAACATTGTTCTTTTAATCCTGAGTACTTATAATATCTGGGTTATACCCCAAGATCTTGGATTTATATGGTTGGAATGATATCATGGAGGTGGTAGTCCACACGTACGCATGAGCGGTGTTTTATTTTGTCATATGATTGAAAGAATGTGGATAACGGGTGTTCCATTCTCATAATAAAAAATAAGAATATTTAAGATATAGAATTAATTATTTTATAATGGATAGCATATATTTTTAAGTGGTAAAATAAGAAATAAAATTGAAAGTACTTGGTTAAGAGTTTTACCTTTACGTTGAGAAACCTACTTTGGCTTACACATTAATCCTTGAAAGGATGGTATTTTGGAAATACTATAAGATATAGGATGTGGTTAAGGAATATATTAATGTATTATATTAGGTATTTTCTGAGATATATTACTTAAAATTTGTGGGAAATATAGAAGAAGAGGTTCTCATTTATAAGTGATGGGAGGAGCACTCATGAAATTACTTAAAGTATTAAATTAATATAAATTAATATTCATCGAAAAGTGGCAAAAATTTAATATATTTATAATATAGGATTATTATGATTATAAATCCTCTCATAAAATAAAATTTTTACATGTTTAGGTTATATTTTCACCCTTATCCCTTTATTTTAATATCTCGTTAACCCTTTTTTTTAATTACCACAATATTAAAGCTTTTTACTCTTTAAGGGTCAATAATGTTACCATAAAAAAGAAAAGTGACCCATAAATGGACCATGGTTGATATTTTTAACCATATATAATTAAATTTTAGGAATATAGTATTTTTATAAATTTTAAATAATTTAATAAAATATTTTTTATTATAAAATATCAATAATTTCTTTTTTGGAACTATTCATTTAATTTGACTTTAATTTCATCAAGATAACAATGGAATTTGAATATAAAAATTTTAAAAAATCAATATTATGTTATATTTATATAAAAAATTATTGTAACATTATAATTCACTCAAATTATATTAATAATATTTTCAAAAACATTTATTTTATTTTTCTATTAATTGAATAAATATTATGTCAGCACTATGTAAACATTTAAAGTAATTATTAAATTACTAAAAATTAGAAATAAATTACCATGATAAAAAAATTAATTCATCTTTAAAATAAAAATTTATAACTGAACATATACATTTTTTATTCTTATGATAAAATATTAGAGATATTAAATCCAAGAGAATGACATTTTGTATTTATCCTTTTCAAAAAGAAATATAAAGTTCATAATCAAATAAAAATAGAACCAAGTATGAATATTTTAGAAAAATGGATTATAATGGTCAAAACCAACTCACACAATAAGATAAATTCTAGTGTTATAGAAATTTTAAATTGTTATCCCAAAGTTTTAACTCTATTTTACCCATTTTACCCTTATAGAGGTTCCAAATATTTAATATGGTTATTATTAATAATGACCAAAAAATAACTTAGAATGTTAAGTTATATTAATTATAATGATTCAAAATATAGAATCTATTTTATCAAATTCAATTTACAATATTTTTAGAATCTAATTTAAAATAAAACTAGAAAAATGTGATTAAAAATTGGTTTTTCATAAAAAATGTCTCATTAAGTATAAAAATTTTTTATACCAAAATAAAGAATAATATTGATTTAAATGACCTTAATTGGATTATTAATAATATAAATGAATTAATTTTACTTTTAAACCATTTAAAACAAAATTAATCTTTTTAAATTTCTGAAATGAAAAAACAGTTATAATAAAAATCATAATTTTTCACTATTCACTGTAAAATGAAAATTTTCAGAAAAATCCCAAAAATTTCAACCGAATATAATTTTTATATGATATTATAAAAATCATATCCTTTTTATCAAAAAAAATTAATTTGAAATAAATTTGAGAGGACCAATTTGGGATATGCCTAACACTAAGAGGGGATAAATCAGTGTTGGGGACTTTTTAAACCAATTTCTTCTTTTTATCCCTGTACCTCTTGACCAGTTAGGATCTTGATTATCTTATTATCTTTTCCCTATCATGTGAAATAATATGGAAGTAGTAAAAATATGCACACGATATTTTTACATGGTTCTCCACTCAATAAGAGTAGCTACGTCCTTAACATGTATGGTAATAACCAATACACAGATTTTCCACTATAATGTAATAACTTGTTATAGTGGTTGACTGGGAAAACAATTTTCTAGTCATTGTGGATCCCTACACATGGAGGAGGTAAGGAAATAATTGCTTCCCAATGTTTCTCCCTACACTCGGATGAGGGAAGGGAAATAATCCTCTTCTAACTTTAAATGACTAGGATATACCCTTACGCTTTTTGGTTCTTTATACTGCTAGTGTAGACAGTCTCTTGTTGCCTCTAGCTGGTTCTTTATACTACCTCTGAAGATAGTATTCTCTCTGTTAAAAGAGTTTGCAACACCAAAATAATCTTCCACCTATTGAGACCTGTTGGATTCTAAAGTGATACTTTATTCTTTTACAACCTTATTCTTCTCCTTGTTACTTAGTTAGCAGCATGTAAGTAAATAACCTCTTATTTCTCTATAGAAAACTTGTAAGTTGCACACTCTTCTTCTTCTCCTTCTTCAATGAAAAACCAGTTGTACTGAAACCTGTTCTTCTTCACAATTTCTCTTTCAGTACAAAACCAATTTCACTAAACTCTTCTTCTTCTTCTTACTAGAATCAAAAGTTATTTTTGTGATTGTTAATTATATGAAGTTCATCTCAACTTAGAATCATCACAGTTGACTAAAAGCTGGTAATAACTTCAGGAAAAACTCATAGCTTGCGTTCCAATCCCTACTTATGTTTCACCCTGATTGCACACTTCCCTGCTTGCATGCTTCCCTGCTTGCGCGCCACTCAGCTTGTGCGCCTCCCTACTTGCGTGTCAATCTGCTTATGTGACTCCCTACTTACGTGCCACCAACTACTTGCATGCCATAATTGTACACAACTCACAACTTGCGCGCCACTTCAGGCTTAGAAAAAACACACTTGTTACACCCAACTCCCTTCTTTCATGCCTCTCACAACTTGTGTTCCACACTCCTTGCGCACCTCCCTACTTGTGAACCTTAAAATAACTCTCTACTTGTGTGATACTTAATCTTGTGTGTCACTTTCTACTACTTGTGCGATCAGAGCTCAAATTTTCTCTTAAGAGTTGAACCTTAAAAAATGAAGAGGGTAGCTGTCTATTTATAGGAATTTTGGTGACTTGCATGCCACATACACTTGCGAGCCCTTTCTACTTGTGCGCTTCTTCATCACTTGTGCTCCGCTCTATCACTTGAGTGTCTATCCATCACTTGTGTGCCGCTTTCTTTCATTTTTCATATTTTTAATTTTACAATGTTAAAATATTACTTACACACAACATACACTTGTGCGCTACTTATACTTGTGTGCCACCTTTTGACTTGTGTGCCAATCTTTAACTTACACGCCACTTTATTTCCTTTTTCATATTTTGATGTGTTAATCTTTGAAATATGACTTGCACACAACATATACTTGCATGCCACTTATACTTGTGCACCACACTTGCATGCCACATATACTTGTGTGCCACATTCTCTCCTTTTCCAAAAAAACACTTCTTTACTCCCCCTATCGCTCATAATGCTTGCATCGCATGTTCTCAAAATTTATTATATTTGTGAAATGAAAATCAGTAAAGCATCATCATAGTTAGGCCATTCTCATAGTGTCAAGCCTATGCACTACTTAATGTCTTCTCTTCATATTCAACAATCATCCTTCTTTCTTCTTATAATCTTTGTAATATGAATTCCAAAGTACTTCTTCATCCTCACTTCAAATAATCAATTCATTTTTGGAGTGTTAATTCCAAAGAACTCTAATCATCTCTCTTTATCCAAAAGTGGAGGCTTGAGGCTTCCTCAAACACCTTAAATGTTATAGAAAATGTATCAACTTTGATACATGTATTTGGAACTTTAAGAACAGTGCAAAAATCATCTGATTTCAAGGAAATGTATAATGTATGACCATCTTAGAAATCCAATCCCTTCCACACTCTCTTCTTATTAAACCATCATTCTCTACTTCAAATCCTCATTCTTCTTAAACCATCTTTAAATAGATGAAACTTCACCATTTTGCTCCAATCATCCTCAAATGTATGATACTTATCCATTATTAATTGTTGTAAACAATGTGTCACCTTTGAAACAAGTTCTTTGAACTTAGGATCAGTTCAACAATCGTCTGAATTGATCTTCTTAGATATTTTCTCAAGTATGACATCCAATGCTATGATTCCATAAAAATTCTCCAGGAAACCTCACTTCAGCCAATCTCCATTAACTTTTTAGTCCTTCTTCATCTCCTTTTTCATTTTGACCTGTATTGAAAAATGTTGACAACAAATACAATCTTCATACACAAAGTGGTCCCAACAATCTCCCCCTTTTTATGTTGTTGTCAATACCTTAAAGTATCCTCAAATGAATGTGTCAATGTCAAAATGATAATCTTCACTCTCCCCTTTACTTCTTTCTCTCCCCCTTACATTTCAAACTTTCATTTCACATTCTCCCCTCCCCCCTTATTGACAAGAAATACAAATTCCATGGTAGATAAGGTATCGGTACTTACTTAATCAATGTGCCATCAATCATTTCACTCTAAGTCTACTTGAGAAAAGATCGATGTAGAAAACAAGAGGATTCGGTTTAGACAACAAAGTTGTCCATTATCCACTGATCATGATAACTCATGAGATGACATTTTATACACTTGTCTTCAAGGGTTTTCCACTTTCATTATAGGAAGAATATATTGAATGTGATGGGAAATAATCAACCTTAAATTCCTACACTCACTTCAACAAACAGATCAAAACATTCAAGTACAATTGGCAAGATAAGTGGCCTTGGGGAACTTTCATTCTTCTGATGTCACTGATTGACTTAGTTACTCACCCTTTGTAAAAATATCTTTATTTTGAGTAACCAAGGATGATAGATTAAGAAATGACATATTAACTATGGAAGCTTCTTTATATGTCTCCCCCTCAAGGAAGAACTCCTTATCATCTTCATCAATGGTGATCCATCATCATATTAATATTTGAATATCAATTGATAAATCTTCCATGGATGACAACTTATTCAACTTTTCTATCAAGATTTGATAGTAATCACTGTTTCTCAGGTTCTCCCACTGAGATCTTGCTTCACCTTTAATTACCTGTATTATCAGAACAAATACAATACATAGTGATTTAAAGAAATAAGGTGGATACTTATTGCTTCATCAATGTGAACAAAAAGGTTGATGTGATTTTCTCAACCCAGATGCTCCATTATTTACACTTTCAAAATTGGTCTTCAATGCTAATTGTGATTGTGTGGACCTCACAATTTTTTCCATCTCTTTGTGTGTGAATCTTCTCTCTTGAAGGGCTTTCAAATCACTATTATATTCTAGTGCAAAATTCATATTCTTGAGGAATTCTTGTTGGGATGGAGTAAATTCAAATCATCTTCTAATAGTGTGACCATCCTTGTTTCACCTCACACACAGAATTTATTGGCCTTCATATAGAATCTTCTTTTTGTTTTTAGCACTAGCCTTAGCCAGTGCATCTTCTATTTTTCTCATTCTTTCCAAATATTTTTTCCAAACCACCAATATTTCATTAGGAACTGAGGCATCAAGATTGGATCTTCTACATGGATTCTTTTGAGTGTCATCCTTCTTAGTATTTATTTTCTATGCACTACCATTCACCTTCTTGGATTTAAAATTCAAGGAATTTTCATCTTTCCTTCTTAGAATCTTCTTGGGATAATTTGTTTTCACATTATTCATCTGATTTCTTCCCAAGGATACTTCTTCATTCTTACCCAGCTTCTATTGTCTTATCTTCTTATTATCTTTGGGTACATGTTGAAGTGAACATGCACCATTCATGTGACCACTTATATTGCATACATCACAGATGTTATCTAAAATTCCAAATCTGTTTACAGTATACAGATGCTTCTAGATCTATGGATGTTTCTTCTTCTTCTATGGATTTCTCCCCCTTGAGATGGGCTTTCTCTATGCTTTTACATTTAAGGGGTTATACCAACAATCCAATTCACAATTCCCAAATCTATTACAGCACCAGAATTGACCAAAAAACCTTGGCTTTTTCCCATATTACTTATAAGGTTGTTGATTCTTCTTCTAGGTATATTGTGTTTTTTGTGGGGATCTATCTTCCACACTCTTTCCTCTATCCACCCTAGCCATGGTGGTAGGTTTATTCTCAGTTTTCTTCATCCATACTTGTTTAGTATTTTTCTTCCAACCTGCACTTTTTATAGAAGAAATTATAGAAATATTAGTACAAGTTGGTATGGATGATACCTTTAATTTCTTAGCTACTTGTGATGGATCGATGAGTGAATTCATGATCTTCTTATCAAATATTGGAGGTATTTTGACGGTATAATCCGCTAGTGAACATTGAGTACTAGAAAAAACTTTTTCCTTCCTTTTTGAAGACTCAATATGTGTCTTCCCAAGATTGGTTAACTGAGCTTCCAACTCTAGACATATCATATTGAGGATGAATTTTTGGTCTTCAATCATAGTAATCTTATCTTCACAATACTACTTCAATCTTCCAACTTCCTCTTCATGCATATTTACTTTGTTTAGTAACAAAGAGTCAAGTTATTTGATCTTATTGGAGTCTTCTTCCAAATATACCTCTTTGAATTCATTTCTCTTTTTAAGCTCATATTCAAGTGGATGGATCTTCTCTTCTATAGTCTTGTTGACTCCCTATTTTTCTTCAACATATTTGAGACACTTTGAAGAACTTACTTTAAATCCCCTCTTTGTTACTTCAAAGGATCCAACTTGTCTGGAGAGCTTTAAACATTAAACAATTTTTTCTTGTAAGCCTTTCTCCAAAACCTCATTTTATACTTCCATATGATTGAAATCTTCTTGCATGCATTGAAATACTCCACAAACCATGGATGTACTTTCTTCAGGAATACCATGCAGAATCATTCTTAATCTATCAACTGATATTTATTGAGATGTTGTAGATTGATCATCACCACTTGTGCTATCATTTTCATCATGAGAATAATTTCCAAATGTACTAACACATACCTCTTGATCAGTTGAGGTAGGAAGGTTGTCCATATTCTTGGTGGGGACTTGATCCACCTTCTCATTACTTTCCAAGTCTATTTTTTATTCAATTTCATCCAGATATGGAGAACCAGTTGATTCTTCTTCTTTAAATAAGATGGAATTCTTCTTCAACTTTCTATTCTCCTTCTTTTTCCTATTCATCATGGTTTTGGTAGATATAGAATTCTGCTCAGATATAACCTAATCTTCATCAAAACCACACTTCATTGTTGACTCAGGAAAGAGTCTCAAGTCTTCAAAATAGAATATCTTTTATTTAGAGAATCTAACATAAGTGAATTTCCCTCTGATACCAATTGAGAGGACCAGTTTTGGATATTCCTAACACTGAGAGGGGGAGTGAATCAGTGTTGGGTACTTTTTAAACCAATTTCTTCTTTTTATCCCTGTACCTATTGACCTGTTAGGATATTGATTTTCTTATTCTCTTTTCCCTATCACATGAAATAATATGAAAGAAGTAAAAATATGAAAACAATATTTTTACAAGGTTCACCACTCAATAAGAGTATCTACGCCCTTTCTGTGTGTGGTAATGACCAATACATGAATTCTCCACTATAATGTAATAACTTGTTATAGTGGTCGACTGGGAAAACAATCTGCTAGTCAATGTGGATCCCTACACTTAGAGGAGGGGAGGAAATAATCACTTCCCAGTGTTTCTCCCTACACTCAGAGGAGGGAAGGGAAACAATCTTCTTCCAACTTTCAATGAGTAGGATATACCCTTACGCTTGCTGGTTCTTTATACTACAAGTGTAGATAGTCTCTTATAGCCTCTATCTGGTTCTTTATACTACCTATAAAGATATTCTTCTCTCTGTTAAAAGAGTTTGCAACACCAAAATAATCATCCACCTATTGAGACCAGTTGGATGCTACAGTGCTACTTTTTTCTTCCACAACCTTCTTCTTATTATTACTTACTTAGCAATATGCAAGTAACCAACCTCTTCTTTCTCTGCATCAAACCTTTAAGTTTCACACTATTCTTCTTCTCCTTCTTCAATGAAAAACCAACTGCACTGAAATATGTTCTTCTTCACACTTTCTCTTTCAGTGAAAAACCAACTGCACTGAATTCTTCTTCTACTTCTTGCTAGAATCACAAGTTCTTTTTGTTATTGTTAATTCTATGAAGTCCATATCAACTTAGCATCATCACAATTTACCAAAAGTTGGTAATAACTTCTGGCACAACTCACAGCATGCGCGTTAGTCCCTACTTGCAGACCACCCTACTTGCATGCCTCCCTTCTTGCGCGCCACTCAGCTTGCACACCTCCCTACTTGCGCACCACTCTTCTTTCATGTCTCCCTACTTACGTGCCACCAACTACTTGCGCACCACAATTGTGCACAACTCAAAACTTGCACTCCACTTCAGGCTTAGACACAACACACTTGTTTCACCCAACTCCCTACTTGCACACCTCTCACAACATGTGTGCCACTTCTACTTGCACACCACTCAACTTGCGTGCAACACTTCTTGCACGCCTCCCTGCTTGCACACCTTATAAATAACTCCAGACTTGTGTGACACTTTAGCTTGCGCACCACTTTCTACTACTTGTATGATCAAAGATAAAATTTTATTTTAAGTGTTAAGCCTTAAAAATGAAGAGGGTAGCCGTATATTTATAGGCATTTTGGTGGCTTGAATGCCACATACACTTGCGTACCCTTTCTAATTGTGTGTCGCTTCATAACTTGTGCGCCGCTCCATCACTTGTGCATCAATCCATAACTTATGCACTGCTTTCTTTCCTTTGTCATGTTTTTGATTTGATGATGTTAAAATATGACTTGAACGCAACATACACTTGAATGCCACTTATACTTGCACGCCACTTTTTGACTTGCATTTCAATATTTAACTTGCGTGTCACTTTATTTCCTTTATAATATTTTGATGTTTTGATCTTTGAAATATGACTCGCACGCAACATATAATTGTGCACCACTTATACTTGCATTCCACACTTTTGCACCACATATACTTGCACTCCACTTTCTCTCCTTTTCCAAAAAACACTTCTTTACTCCCCCTATAGTTCATAAGGCTTGCATCACAAGTTCCCAAAACTTTTATATTTTTAAAATACAAATCAGCGAAGCATCTTCATAGTTAGGACATTCTCATAGTGCCAAGCCAATGCTCTACTTTATGTCTTCTCTTTATCTTCAACAATTATCCTTCTTTCTTCTTATACTCTTTGGAATATGAATTCCAAAGTACTTCTTCATCCTCACTTCAAATACTCAATTCCTTTTTGGAGTGTTAATTCCAAAGAACTCTAATCATCTCTCTTTATCCAAAAGAGGAGGATTAAGGCTTCTTCAAACACCTTCAATGTTGTAGATAATGTATCACCTTTGATACATGTATTTGGAAATTTAAGAACAATGCAACAATCGTCTGATTTCAAGGTAATGTATAATGCATGACCATCTTAGAATGCCAAGACCTTCCACACTCTCTTCTTCTTCAACCATCATTATCTAATTCAAATCCTCATTCTTCTTCAATCATCTTCATATAGATTATACTTCACCATTCTTCTCCAATCATTCTCAAATGGATGATACTTATCCATTATTCATTGTTGTAAACAATGTGTCACCTTTGACACAATTTCTTTGAACTTAAGATCAATTCAACAATCGTCTGAATTGATCTTCTTAGAGAATTTATCAAGTATGACATATAATGCTATGATTCCATAACAATTCTCCAGGAAACCTCACTTCAACCAATATTCATTAACTTTTTATTCCTTCTTCATCTCCATCTTTATTTTTACCATTATTGAAAACTTTTGAAAAAAAATACAATCTTCAAACACAAAGTGGTCCCAACAAAATTCATTTTACAATAAGTACTGTTTTTCATAAAAACATCTCTATTTACCTTCAAACACTTTTATTATCATTTATAACTATTTGATAATCAGTGAATTTATGTTATACATATATAAACAATATTTTTTCATAATTTAGTTATCTTTATTTATACCCATCAATTGAATGACTAGGAAATAACTATACAATAAATAATAATATTTTAATGGTGTAATTTGGTTCTTTTAAACTCGGTGTTTCATGTAAAGAAATTCATCAAAAAAATAAAATTCATTTATAGATAAATATATCATAAAATATTAGAGTATTACATTACTAGGTAGAAAAAAACCTCCATAATGAACCCCATGCATATGATTCATGAAACTTAGAAGACAATCCCACCCAAGTCATTGCACTGTAATGTAAACCATCTCGAACAATCACAGACAATAACTATCAGAAGAAACAATAATAAAGAAAATGATATACAAGAATAACACAAAAAGATTCTATGGGGGAATATTTCTTTACTTTTATTAGTAGTAAAGGAGGATGATTAAAATAATCGATCATCCATATCAATGTGATTACACCCTAATATAGTAGAAACCAATAAGTGATTCCAATCATTATCGCATTTCTATATTCATTGTCAAAAATCCACCTAATATGATATTCATAGATAACCCTTCATTTGGTCAAAGAATCTCAATGAATTAACTTTCTTATCTGATGCATTGTTACCACTTTTGAATATTTCGCAAGATATCCACCTGGATCAACTTCCAATGAACCATCTTCTGATGGGTTGGATTTTCACTGCACCTTATAAATGACATATAATTGTAACATTTGGTGATCTAAACCTTAGCTTCCACTTTTTCCATCATCCCCTCCCAGTACTCATAAATTAGGCCTCTAGGTTTCCTCCTTCCTATGGTCTTCGTTTCTTAGGCTAAAAATGATTTTTACAACTTGATCCTAACAAACTCATTGATCCCTAAAGTGAATGAATTTATTACACCAATAAAATACAAGAGATTACACATTCATTTGTGTAGAAATACACTTCATCTTTATTAACATGATGATCTCACTTCCTTCTTTAGATTGATGCAATAACCATAACCAAATATCCTCTTATCTCTAATAAGAAAACATTTTTTATAATTTTTTCAATACCCCCTCTCTTTATCTATCATATATTCATGTGAATATTTGTTTCTCTAACTCAATATAAAATTCAATGTTTCCCTATAACAAAAGTTTTTTCTTCCTTTACTAATCATGGGTAAATTCATTCATCCATTTATTCAAATTTTGAGTCAAAATTTGACTAATTAAACTCCAAATATCCCTCCTTTAAATATTAATTCAAATATTATATTTATCGAGAATATGACTAAACTATGACCTCATTGCGGTGAAAAACGAACCATTAAGGGGTAATGCCTTCAAAATCTGCATTCTTTTGAAAATCATGGCCTAACCCAGTTTGTAATCCAAATTCTATGACATAAACTTCTATAATTAATCTATATTAACATATTGCCTCATAGAAATAGTCATCATAGTGAAACCAATATTTTATGACCTCCCTTTGTACCATCAGATACAAAATAAAATACCCATCTTTAAACACCCCTGTTGAGTGAAAACTTTATCAGAAATCCATGGGGGTCCATTTTGGTGTAACATTTTTCCTAAACTTCAAAACATTGAACACTTTATTCAGTATTCAACCATTGATGATGTAATATAATCATGTTTTGGTGTGATTTATTATTCTCTATTTTATAAAATTCTATTAGAAAATATCATAACCTTTAACAAAACAATCACATCACAACTATTTGTGACATGATTTTTTCTTTAGTGAATAAATCTTTTTTATCTTCCCCCAAACTCCCTAGGGTCGCAAAACTCTAATATCCAATTATTTTTTGAGTCTCTTAGAATATATTTTTTAGAAAACAGAACCTAAAAACATCCATAAGTATATTTTTATAACAACACGGTTTCTATCAAAACTTAAATTTTAGATTTTCTTTCACACCTTGATTCCAAACTCACCTTGTTTTTCCTCCGACACATATAGAACTTTCAAAGTAAATAACCATTAATTTCTTAGAATTTATATTTTTATATTAAAAAAAATATAGTCATTCGATGAAAAATAAATTACATTTACCTAAAATCATTAAAATGTAGACTATTATGCCCAGTTAAAATGAGTTTTGATTCACGCACATTTTTTTATACCTCTATTGTGAGAACCTGGCCTTAAACATTACATATTCTAGTATCATTAGACTATAAATCACTTTCATTCATTGAAAAATATGTTTTAGGTTTATAGTTTTAGATAATTAAGTCATAACTCTTATATAAAAATCTCATGGTTTACAAGTGGTCACTTCTACTTAGTATCCCACATTCCCACAAAACAAAACTTTTAAAATGAAACATGTTTTATTTTCATGAAAAATCTTCATGAATTTAAAATTGAATTATTATTTTCCCTTATCTATCCTTAAACCCTATGAAAAAAATTAAAAATTTGGGATGAGCACAAAAAATATCAGTAAGGGACATAAAAAGAAATAAAGAAACCATTAGTCCATATATACTTATAAAAATTTCCATTTTTTCAATATAAAATTTGGGTTCAAAATGAAAATTTTCTTACCCAATAAATCAATTTATATTCCCAAATATTTTTATAAAAAATTTTGTAATAAATCTCAAATGTCAAATAAAATTCATAAAGGTTTATTGGCTATCATACAAATTTCATGAAAAAAATTTCATAAGGTTATACTTTTCACATATAATAAGTAGAAAATACTTTTACTTAAACATAAACTCACTATATTTCCTTATAAAATCACAATATTTCCATAAAGGTTATATCAAGCATAAATAAATCATGTAGGTGACTTGATCCATCATTTTAATATCACTCTTACATATGGAATAACCATTATGGTTATAAATGGAATAAACTTTATGGTTCACATGTAATAACCATCATGATTATACTTAGAGTAAACATTATAGTTACACTTGAAATAAACATCATGGTTATAGTTGGAATAACCCTCACATTAAATTCCCATAATCTCTTAGGAGAAACTAAATCAGTTAACTCCATACCTTTTCCCAATGCATTGAAGTGCTATAACTATCTCACCCACTATTTTCTTATAATGTAACCATCAATTATCATAAATAATTCCCAAGAACCATAAAATAATGCATAAAATATTATATCATAAAAACATTCTTTACACCCATGAGAAAACATTATATGATATTGATATATCACTATCCATTAAAATCCATTTTTTCAAAACTAAAATGCCCATAAAAAGGAAGGAGTGTTTTCTAGGAATAAAATATGAAATCCTATAAAGTAATCAAAAAATAAAATAATGGTTATAGTGGTGGGAAAATTTTTTTTTGTCATATAGGTTAAAATATAACATTCCTTTTGTCTTTTGTAAAGAAAGTCAAAACATTACATAAAAATATTCCTTTTGAAAAACTTTTAAAGAAAGTAAAAAAGAATCATAAATTTTTTTTATAATTAACTTATGAATATATAAATACATTCATAAATAATTTTAAGAATATGTACTTGGAAGAAAAGGATTTATAAAATAAATCTTTAAAACATTTAAAATGATGTTTTTTTAAGTAAAGTGTCTCTTTCTTTGAGTTTGACGCATCATGTACATTCCTTATCTTCTAGAATAATAAATTATGTTAATTTTTTACTTGATTAAGAACATTTTTAAAGTTTATTATTCCTTTTATTTTATTAATTACCAAGTTATATATAATTACTTAATCAGTTAAGTTCACATCGGACGCCTTAATGATATTTAGTTCATAAGTCCAAAATGACGTGGGTGGGTTGACTATGGTCAAAAAGATCATTATTCCATCATATATATAATAATAGTCATTAAATATTTATCATTTTCATATATAAATTATGATTTTAAAACCAATCATGAAATTTGATTATGAAAAATGACTATGTTATAATTAGGGAGATGGTAGGTCGTACATATGCATGAGTAACATTTCTATTTTTCAACGATCATTATGGAAAAAAGGTGGGTATAATTTTATATTTAAATAATTATTATAATATCATAAATATCATATTATTTCTTTAATTATATTTTTATGTATCATCCATGTGATGTGGTGATGAAAAAAGAATCGCATTGCTTCATGGAGGTGGTAGTCCACATGTACATACGAACGACGTTGTCATTTTTTAGTGAATGTAAAGATAAAAAATTAAATGATATATTATCTTATTATAATTATAATATTTTATGGATATAATAGATAAATATAATATTCATCATTATAACCATCCATGAGAGGTAGTGATGGAAAATGAATTACATCGGTATGTGAGGTGGTAGCCCACCGTACATAGGAACAAAGGATTATTTTTCCATTTGAAGGAGGTTAAAGATAGATATAGGTTATTCCATTAATATAATAACATCTTAATATGTGGTAAATATATATGTTATTATATAGGAATTGTTTTAGAATATTTTAAGGAGGTGGAATGTAACATCTCATTACCTTCTTTCAAATATTTCTCAACCCTTGTTTTGATCTAAAATTTGAGGATGTATATTTTTTTGATTTAATGCATTTTGGGTATAAATGTTTCAAATATTTTAGATTTTTATCTTTAGTTCTAGGTTGATTTGTAATCCTTTTCTGAGTTTTTCTATATGAACTGGTTCTATACTTTCTGTAGGGTAGATTCACACCGTGAATGTAATTCACAATGTGAATCCTTCACTCAGAAGAAGTCATGAAACTATTTTATGATGTGAAATATATTAAAGACATGAATTTTTTTATCATAAATTGGTTGAGATCATTATTTTTAACCTAAATAAATTCCATTTTTAGTGTATATGCCACTTGGGATATTTACGTCATGGATAGAGGATTCACGACGTGAATTCCTCATATCCAATAGGTTTTTCTATGCTGGAGCCTAAAAAATTATTTCATTATTTTTGAAAACTATTATATCGAACCCCTAGTTCTAAACCATGATATTTTTGGGTGATTCAATCCCTTCTAGATTTCTTGGTTTGGCATTTGATCTTTAGTGAGTTTCCTCACTGTGGTTTTATCCTTCTCTCTGCTACCCTTCTTTAACAGTAGTATGATATTATGATTTCTAATTGAATAAAAGTTTTATATTGATAAATTTTAATCTAGGATTTCCCCTATTGATCTCTTTCACCTTCTTTATTTTTTGGAATTTCCTGTTACGGGTGTTTATTTTATATCTAATTAAAGGTAGGTGGTTCCGTATGATTTTTCCTTACAATTAAAACCTTAAATTTATTTATTTATTTGAAATGATTTAAAAATATGGATTTGAGATTATTGATGTTTTATTTTGAAAAGGGAATGGAATTTTTGAAAAAAAAACAATTTCAATGGAATTGAAATTATTGGGTGGATTTGAGAAAAATTGATGGGTTTATTTGGAAATTAAATTAATGGAATAATTTGATGCTGAACCTTGAGATAAATGGATTAAATTTAAAGATGATTTGAAAAATAATTAATTTATTAAAACCTATGATTGGTCTTTGAAATTAGAAAGGCATGTTGAAAAATGAAATTTAGGAAAATATATTTTGAACTAATTTTAAATTATTGATTTTCCCATGATTGATTGATTGATTGATTGATTGACTAAAGCACATGTTATCCTAGGAAGTTAGTGGATAATTAGGAAGAAAACACTATGATTTGACCCCTAGATATAGTGACCTTGACCACATCATCCTAGATCCAGTGCTCGCTACCACTACATTGGCATAAGGTACAAGTAATTGCATCTAAAAGGACTAAATATTTTTGTAGTCTTAGAGAACTAGATACATGCATGATTCTTACATTTCATTTTAATACACGAATTATGATATAATTTTTTTTTCAAGAATATCATTATTCCCTCTAGAATATTCATGCATATCTATCACAGTAAACTTTATTTAATCCTGGGGAAAGGAAACAAAATAAGGGTTAGCTCAAATGTTCAGTAAGGGTTAAGTACAATGGAATAATTCATGAATCAACATATATAATAAATATATAAAGGTAAATAACTGATAACACGTTCTATTTAAATAACTGGATAAGGTATAATAAATATGGAAAGGTAAATAACTAAGAACACATGATATTTAAATAAATAGATAAGGTATAATAAATATGGAAAGGTAAATAACTAAGAACACAAACCATTTAAATAATTGGATAAAGAATAATCAATATATAAAGGTAAATAACTGAGAGCACATTCTATTTAAATAATTGGATAAGGAATAATCAATATGGAAAGGTAAATAATGGAAAACGCATACCATTTAATCATTAAACTAAGAATGAAATGCATCCAGAGATAATATCATTATAAAAATATCCTAGATAATAATAACTGAAAACTTGATGCAGGAAAAGTTTAATTATTAGATTTCATATCTCAGGCACATGATACCTCTATCATCAAGACCTTTCACAACTCAGTTTAGTCTATAGGTAAAAACCTTATTTAATACTAGCTTAACTAGATTGTCTCATAAGACCTATTAATGCATCGAGGGGCTATATAATATTGGGGCCCACTTGTCACTATAGGTCTAATTCATTCCTTATATATCAAATAATATATTTAATTCATGAATCAATATGCCTTAATATAAAATATCCATATTTAGTAAAGGATACGGATTTATCAATATTTCCTCAGTTAAACAAATAACTTTCAAAGTAAAACAATATATTTATAAATGATATATAGTTTAATAAATAAGAATATCTATGATAAAAATTATATATATTTAGGGGAAATTTAATTTCTAATGATCACATGAAATTTAATATTTCAATGGGAAGTTAATGACTACAAAATGAAACAAAGAAGTGAATTTCAATATTTTCCTTGCTCAAAATAATCATAAACCATCCAGAGGAAGAATAAGGATGGTATAAACATATACCCATTAGGGTAAGAATAAATGTTTTTTTTCATTTATGAATAGAAATACTATAAAAATATATTTAAAAAATTCTTAGAGAAAATATCCATTTCATTTTGAAAAAAAATTAGAAAATCCTTTTCTTTGAAAATAAATTTTAAAATAAAATTTCCTTTAAAAATATCCTCGTAAATTTGAAAATTAATATTCAAATAAATTACATACATGAAGGTGGGTAATTATATATATTTTTTAAAATTAAAAAAAAATAACATTCCATTTTCACTGTAAAAAGGTTAGGAAAATTCCTTGTTTAGATAATGACAAGAATATTCCTTTCATATTTTCGATAAAATATAAAAGTGGATTGTTTTAAAAATAACATAAGATTCCTTTGAAAACATTTTTTAAAGAGTAAAAATGAGTAAAAATTCCTTAGATAAATCATCTTGAAAAGGTTAAAAACATTTTTGTAAACATTTTTAGAAAACATTATTTTGGAAGAAAGCATATTTCTGACTGAAGAGAGAAATGAAGTCGGATTTTCTTAAAACATTTTATCAGTTAATTTAAGTACCAAAGAGTGGGGAAATTGCACTATTTCTTGAAAATATCATGAGTATCCTATGGTAAATAAAATTAAAGTTTTTATTAAATAATGATCAAATAATTTCCTTTAATTTAAATTTAATAATAAATAATCTCAATTGAAATGAGATTTTGAAGTTAACCCTTGAAAAGATCATAACATTGAAGTTAGAATAAACTAATGAATAAATTATGTTTCTCAACTATAAATACACATAAAAAAAATTAAAAAAAAAGTAATATAATCAAAATTCATTATACATGTAATCTTAGAATATCGATGATAATGAAGAAGTAATATAACCCAATGAAAAAAATGAGTTATGAAATTATTTACCACTTGGTAACTTTTAATTCAAATCACCATAGATGAAATGATTAAAATTGAAAATTAAAATACCATTAATAATGAATTATTAATGATATTAAAAATTGAAGGGGTATTATAGACACCCTGTAAAAGAAATTATGTGCATAACATTATAAGATTCCCTAAAGAGACGAAATTGAGACAAAATCCATTACTTTATGATTCCTTTTGGTTATAAATGATTTAGCATCCATTATAGTGGTTTTAAAAATGCTATTAACTTATAATGTAACCATATTAATATTTATTATATCATATATCATTCTTTTATAACATCATATCACCCATTCGTTAATAATATTTCATTATTTTCATTGTTTTCGGGTGTTAATTGCCTTGTTTTCTCATGCATGGTTCATCATGAAATATTTGGTTCTTGTGTATATTATATAACTATTTAACCTCTATAATAATAATCATGACATTAATTATCATATTTTTAGATCATTTTTACATTTTAAAACCAATCATCAATGATGGTTATGAAAAATAAAGTACGTTACAATCATGGAGATGATAGGTCGTACGTATGCATGAGTAAAGTTTATATTTTTAAATGATAATTATGGAAATGTGATAAGTAAAATTTTACATCTTTTCAATGATCATAATATCACATATACCATATTATATACTTTTATTTATCATTCATGTGGTTTGGTGATTAAAATAAATACATTTCGCTTCGTGAAGGCGGTATTCCACCATACACTAATGATATTATCATCTTTACATGAGTGTAAAGGAAATAAATAAAATGATATATATTATATTTACATGTAGAGACCCAGTTTCACCTTTTAATACTTTGAAATATTTATATATATGTTTCTAGAGTTGGGCGTTGAGACAGCATGCAATTCCAAGGCCCGGGGTGCCCGAAATTAATTTTATAAAAATATTAAGTATATTTTATACTATACACACAAAGGAAAAAATATAACTCTTAAAAGATATCTTGGATCATAAATATAAGGTCACGGTTGAGTCTGAAATGTGGTGTTTACCCTAGGCAGGGCATAACTTTCATCGGCATAGGACTTCTATAAGAAAAGTCACCCAGGGGAAAATCATAAATAAAATAATTAAACTTAATTATTTTGTCTCAAATGCTGAATCAAATAACTTCCAAATAGAGAATTAGATTGAAAATTAAATATTTTCATTGAGTTCTAAATGGGGTGTTTCTCCTAGGTATGACATAAAATGATAGGGCATAGAGGTTTCAGATTTCATGATCATTAGCGGGTTCCAGCGTTTTTCTATAAATAGAAAATTAAGGGATTAAGATTAATGTTAGCCCCTAATCTCTCTTTATCTCCACCAAACCTTCTATATCTACTGTTCTTCATTTTTCTTCATTGGATTGAGGTGAAATATCCACTTAAACCTCAGTGGATCAAAGTGGAAGCACCATGGACGCATCTCCAACGATGAAACAACCGATTCGAGGTAGGTTTCTTATTGATTTTCACACCCCAATTTTCATTCTTGATTTATTCTTGAATTATTCATCTAATTATTTGTTTTGAGTGTCGAGGTGATGTCCAAATGAACATGGCCATCGCCCAATCCCTTTTTTTCATGTTCTTCACCATTCTTTGCCTTAAATCTTTGCTATGCTGAAACATTAATTAATCGTTGAGTGGAGAATGGATTTGTGAAGCCCTCGACCCAAGGATCTTAAAACAGTTCTCATTTCAATTTTCCGACCACTAGAGTAGTCCCAATGGTCTACAGAGGAAGATGTTGGCGCAGTTTTGACTAGGGAAGCGGTTGGAGGCAGTGTGCGGCAGTTGGGCGAGAGGTGGCTAACGGTTCTTGTCGGCTGGCGAGTGGAGAAGGTAGAGGTCGGTGGCAGAACTGAGTCAGCTGGAAAGTAGATTAGGCAGAGGTCCGGCGGGGCGTTGAGGCAGAGTGGAATCGGGGGCGGGCCGATGAGCTGGAGTGAGAGGTTTTGGTACTACTGGGGCTTTCAGGCGGCATCGGGATAGTGAATCAACATTGTGTCCAAGATAGAAGCGAGGTATGGTCACGTGCGTGACCCGAGGCAGCAATGACTCGCGTGATGCGGGTCTCCTCATTAACAAGGGGACCAGGACGGTCATCCAGGGGTTAGACCATAGATGCAGGCCAAGCTTAGATAAGGCATTTCGAGCCACGCAGCTGGGTTGTGGGTCGGTGATACAAGATCGGGTTGGTCTAAGCATATGGGTCCAGCCAGAATGGGCCAGAGCGGTTCAATTTGGCCCATAAGGCTTTAAAATCCATATCTTCTAATCTGGGCGTCCGATTGGCGAGACGTATACAGCCACGAGTCCTTATATTTGAGAAGGATATTTTTAGAATAACTCATAAATTTTAGGACTAGGTTTCATGGCTTTATTCCATGAAACATTTGAGTTTAACAATAATAATAACAATATAATTATTATTATTCGGGCTTCTTGTTCCGGACGTGGCGCCTACATGCGATGTCCGATTAACACATTGTCAGCGGTATCATGACCCTAGTACTTGGGAAAAAAATTCAAGATAAATTTTGAGTGTTTAATATAAAGTTTATGTGTGGGCCCCATGGGGTTTGGTTTTCACGCTTTGCGGTGAAATGAAAATTTTTCACCGGGTATCTGTTTTGGATGATCGATTAGTTGATCCCGTGTGTTTTTTCCAGAGGATCACAATAGTGTGATACGTATAATTAATTTTGGGACTGAGTAATATGCCCCATGAGATGACTTTTTAGTGTAATACTGTTTTACACAACTTTTCCATCGGATGTCTGATTGGAGCGAGTGGATAGTCTACCTCACATGTTTTTTCGCAAGGATCACGACAGTGTGATACATTTGGATATGTGGAGCCTTATTTGTGACCTCATTAAATCTAGAAACATGAAAGTAATATCAATGGAATATATTTTTGTAATGTTTGAAGACTAGAATCCCCCATCGGCATGGGTGTGGGTCCTCTATCAGCTACTTCTGAGTGGAATCCCCTGACGCGCTAGGGTGTGGGTCCTCAATAAACAAGAGTGGAATCCCCCTAATGCATTTAGGTGTGGGTCCTATATGATTACTATCATAGTGGAATCCCCCACAAGCATGGGTGTGGGTCCTTTACCAGCTACTATTGAGTGGAATCCCCTTGACACACTAGGGAATGGGTCCTCGATGACTATTAGAGTGGAATCCCCCTGACGTACTAGGGTGTGGTCCCTCTACTTCGAGTTTGCATCATCTGTATTTTCAGATTAGTGATGAGACCTTTATTGATGTAACCTTGGACTTACAAGTAAGAGGGTCACATTCCCCACCGTGATGCATCCTTGTGATGCAGCCTAAAACTATCCAGGTGAGACAGACCCACCCAAAGAAGATAGTATCGAGGTGTGGTATTTAAGCCCCTTTGACTTGTAGTTCAGGGAATATGTGAGGAATACTAGGTATCGATGGTGGTTACTTATGGGAATTTTGGTGACTCTTTTCTTGGGATGAGCTAAGATATAGAGATCCCTTTACTCTCTCATTTGGGCTTCTTTGACTAAGAATATATATATACACACCCTATTGCAGTACCCACTCCTTGGGATCTAGTTACTCTCCTTCTAGGAGAGATGAAGACGCGTGGGGTATGCCACGTGCTTTCTGTGACTAGATTCTTGTGGTTGGAAGATTCTACTCTCTTACAATAGGTAGTGAATACTTTATGATAAGTTAACCTTCTCATTATTTCTAACTCCTTGTGATTGGATGAACCTACTTCACTCTCTTGTTGGGTTAAACTACACTCTTTCACTATACATTGTTTTATCTGTTGTACTTTCCTTTCCTCTTGTATCTTTTACTAATCATCCTTATTTTCAGAGTGACCTACTGGGTATGTTTATACTCACCCATGCATGGGATTTTCCCACACGTATCGTGCCTTATACAGATGACACATAGGTTTGATCGTAAATTTGGAAGATCTTAGGGATATAGGAGCTTGGATTGTGTGTGGTGGTCATAGTTTGGATTCTCAGAGTAGGGTTGTCTCAGTAGCTTTACTTTTAGTTTTCTTTCAGTTTGGGACACTTTTATGGTTGGGCATGTATTTTTCCCCTTTCTCCTTTCTTTTTTCATTACTGTATTCATACTGCTTTAGTGGTCCATGCATGCTTGGGTTTACTTTTTAGCAGGTTTCATATTTTACTTCTTTATATCTATACTTTTTCATTGAGTTTTCTATGTGTGTGTGTGTATAGGTATTTAGGTAAATGCCTCCCTGAGTTTTTTGTGCCTTTGGTTCTAGTCTCCACCCCTTGGCCTATGGATGCGGGCTTGGGTAGTTGCGAATTGAGCCCCGGCATGGGTCAGGTCATGAAAAATTGGTATCAGAGGTTGTTTGACCCTTGGGACAATGTTTGAACATTTCCCTAAAAAGGTATTTCTTGGATTTAGGGAAAAAATTTCAACACGTCTTGAGAGTAGCTCTCGTTCTAGGGACATTGTCTAGTGATGGTGCGGCAGCTGACGAAGCCATTCACCAGGACCCAGATTACCCATATATTGACTTGACATGCTGATACATTTATTACAGGGAAATTTGGTACATGAATCATTACAATTGAGTCTTTGACTGTCCCTATTGATTTATCTCCCCTTTGTTTTTGTTCTTATAAGATATATATATATATATATGCTCATCTAACCGTGGTACCCCTTGATAACTTTCAGGATTCCTCTACGATAGTAGCCAACTAGGATGCCCACTCTGGTTCGTGATGATGACCTCGTGAGTGATGAGACCTCAGTTCAGGGCCCATCATGGAATCCCCTTCCTCTAGGTGGGTCAGTAGTAGCACCTCCACCTATGGAGCAACAGTTAGTACCGACAGCACAAGACAAGTACGAGCGTAAGCTGAGCGCTCTCTGTGAGTTCCAACACCAGAGGCCACTGAGGTTTCTTGGTGAGCTATAACCTCAGGAAAAAGAGGACTAGTTAGATTCATTGGTCCACCTATTCAGGATTTTTTGGAAACTGGAAGATCAGATAGTGTATTTGGAAGCTGGTCTCTTTCATGGGACGGTTAGGCATTGGTGGATCCTAGTTACCTAGATGCATTATGAGTTGGTGATCTTGTGGGATGAGTTCCAATAGTTGTTTCGTGAGGATTACTTCTCCTTGTGTTTACACTCCATCAAGATTTAGGAGCTTCTGGAGATCTAACATGGAGGGATGATGGTGGAAGAGTACTCATCCAGGTTTACATACCTAACTCGATACTCCAGGGATATGATCTTTGACGATTAATTCCAAGCATGGAAGTTCAAGAAGGGTCTTCGCCCATATATCTATGCCAGTATATTCCCAAGTGTATCCCTACTTATGTCAGGGTGCTGGAATGGATGATTGTGATGGAGATCTTTTTATGAGAGGGGAATCATTTGGCTGGGACTAGAAGTGGTTTCTTCATATCAGAGACATCCACAGTGGTTGGCAGACGTTAGGTAGTTGGGTTGCGACACAGGAAGCTTCCCCATGATCAGGATAGGGAACATGATCATGTGGTACTAAGGCTGTGCAGGTCTTTAGGTCATCCCAGAGAGGTCTATTGTTACACTTGTGAAGGGTGAGGTCACATGGCATGAGACTGACCGACCAGATGAGCTGAGAGTCCCAGGCAGGTAGTAGGTGGACCACTACAGCAAAGGTAGTGTCATGATCAGGGTGGTCCCTAGGGAGGTGGTGCTGGTAGAGGATAAGGATGAGAAGGAGGACCATGTGGTGGTGGTGATGTTATGAGATCCTCCCACCACCACCACCAGGTGTCCCGTGTCAGTATCAGGGAGATGGTGGTTGGGTTTGCTCACAGCTGCAGACTATGGATGTCTGTGATCCTCCAGCACACAAGATGATCTGAGGTACTCTCTATGTTTATTCTACTCTTTCTTCAGTGTTAGTAAACCCAAGATCCAATCACTCTTTTATCTTGTTACTCTTGATATGGGAGTTGGATCTCCCATTAGAGGTGTTATCATAGTGTCTTTGTCTTGAGGTTCCTATGAGAATATCTTCTTCTGTATCTTTTATCTTCTAGTAGTGAGAACTTTCGTTTAGAGGGGAAATGTTCATGTGGGACCTACTGTTCATCATGATGGATCCTTATGATGTCATCATGGGCATGGATTGGATTTCCATGGTTTGATCATAGATTTAATGTCACCAAAGTCTAGTCAGATGCAGCACACTGATGGGACGGGGTTCACCTTTCTTGTTAAATGAGGCCTCATAGCAGGGTAGGTGGGTGTTGTGAGTAAGACACTACAGCCTTTTACCCATCAGTTATCAAGAGTGACCCTTGGTGCAGCAGACTCTTCAGGAACCTTTGTTCCTTAAATTTTGGAGGATTACATGGATGTATTTCTTTAATATGCCTTGGGACTACCTTTGAGGCGACAGTTGGAGTAATGCATTGAATTGTAACCAGGGATTTCCCCGATATCTTTTGAGCCATATCGGATGGCACCCACCAAGCTCCGGAAGCTGTTTTTATAGCTATAGGACCTTTTGTGAGAAGGTTTTCATTATACCTAGTGTGTCCCCCTATGCAGCTCATATTCTGTTTTTCAAGAAGGATGATGTGATTTTACAGATTTTTATGGATTATTGTCACCTAAACTAGGCCACAATAAAGAATAAGTACCCCTCACCGAGGATCAGTGACCTCTTCGACCAGTTTTGAGGTGTGAGGTGGTTCTCCAAGATTGATATGAGATATGGCTACCACCAGTTACAAGTTCGTGAGGATGATATTCTGAAGTTGGACTTTTTTTGTCACTATGGGAATTATGAGTTCCTAGTGATGCCCTTTAGTGGGACAAATTCCATAGTTGTTTTCATGAACTTGATGAAACAGGTCTTCTGGCCATACTTGGACTAGTTTTTTGTTGTCTTCATAGATGACATACTCATTTACTCAGTATCAAATGTGGAGCACACAGATCACTTAAGGATGGTCCTTAATTTACTTCGAGAGAACCAGCTTTATAGAAATCTCTCTAAGTGTCAGTTCATGATACATGAGGTTCACTTTATGGGGCATGTCATCTCTGAAGAGGGTTTATCCATGGATATCATGAAGATCTCTGAATTTATTGCTTGGGAGACACCCAATAATGCGTCATAGGTGTAGTGTTTTCTTAGTTCGGTTGGGTACTACTGGAGATTTTTGGCAGACTTCTCTAGGATCGCAACCCCTTTGACCACTCTAACATAGAAGGAACAGTCATTTATCTGTTCTAAGTGGTGTCATAAGTCTTTTGAGGAGTTGAGGTAGAGGTTGATGAGCAATCCAATTCTGAGACTACCAGACGAGGGCGTTGAGTTCTTAATGTATTGTGATTCCCCATGAGATGGGATCAGTTTCATGTTGATGAAACATCTGGCAGTTATCCCATATGGGTCGAGTTATTTGAGACCCCATGAGAAGAACTATGCAACTCATGACTTAGAGATGGAAGTAGTGGTATTCACTCTGAGGATGTGGAGACACTACCTTCTGGGTGAGCATATTGTGGTTTACTTAGACCAATAGATTCTCAGGTACATCTTCACTTAGAGATATCTGAATCTAAGATAGTGATTCTAGTTGGAGTTTCTACAATACTATGACTTTGAGATAGTCTATAATACAAGAAAAGGCAACGTTGTGGTAGATTCTTTTAGTAGTAAGTCCCAGGATCGCCTAGTGTAGGAAGATTCAGAGAAGTTGGCTTCCCTATAGCTGACCCTGGTGGAGAAAGAGGGTACAACTTTCCTACAGTCGATGGTATTGACTCCTCCACTCCTTGAGCGTGTGGGAGAGTCCCATCTAGGAGACATCAACTACGAGGTTATGCATGATCAAACATCCATAGGCAATGAACTCAATGGGTATTTTGAAGGAGGGAATCATGAAATCCTATTCCAGGGGTGAGTAGTGGTACTATTAGAGATGCGGGAGGAGTTAATGTGGGAGTTACACACCTCTCCCTTGGTCATACATCCTGATGTGGGGAAGATGTATAGGGATCTTCGGTGGAATTTTTGGTGGTCCGACATAAGATGAAGTGTATATGAGTTCATTTCAAGATACCTTACTTGTCAGCAGGTGAAGGATGAGCATCAGGTTCTGGAAGGTTTGTTACAATCCCTTGAGATCTCGGAGTGGAAGTGGGATGGCATATCCATGGACTTCATCATAGGACTTCTGTGTATAGTGAAGGGCCATAACACCATCTGGGTGATAGTGGACCGACTCACCAAGTCGACGTACATCCTTGCTATCAGGGAGTATAATTTGGTGGAAATTTTGGGGCAATTGTACTTATGGGAAATTGTCTACCTTCATGGGGTACCCTCGACAATTTTCTCCAACTGTGATGTGTGGTTTAGTTCACGGTTGTGGAGAGGCATGTAGGAGGCATTCGGGACCTGACTGTGGATGTGTACAGCCTTTCACCCCTAGACCGATGGGAATACTGAGTGTACTATAAAGGTTTTGGAGGATATGTTGAGGTATTTCATACTATATTTCATCTGGAACTGGGAGGATCACCTGCCTTTGATAGAGTTTACATACAACAATATCTACCACTCTACTATCGGCATAGAACCTTTTGAGGCCCTATATGGGAGACCTTGCAGGTCACCTCTATGTTGGATAGAGGTTGGATATTCATCCCTCGTGGGCACAGATTTGGTGTGATCCATGATAGAGACGGTGAAGGTCATCTGTGAATGAGTGAAGATGGACTAGAACATACATAAATCATACACAGACTGCCTCTGTAGGCCCTTTAGTTCGATCATGGAGACCACATCTTCTTGAGATTCTCCCCATGATGTGGAATGTGGAGGTTTTTCTATGGATCCAAGCAATCCCTGAGGTTCATCAGTCCATTCGAGATTGTGTAGAGGGTTGGCGAGGTTTCCTACCACCTTTCCCTACCCCCAAAGTTGGATCAGGTGCATGACGTCTTCCACATGTCGTGGATGAGGTGATACGTGCTTGATTCTATGCATATCATCAAATGGGGAAATATGGATATTAAAGATAGATCCACCTTTTTAGAGCACCCAGTGGCGATCGAGGATCGATAGGAGAAAACCTTACGTGGACGGGTCATCCCCCTGGTTCATGTGTTGTGGCAGCATTGAAACGTGTAGGAGAGTTCTTAAGAATGGGAGATCCAGATGAGGGATCAGTATCCCATGTTTTTTTCCTAGTTTTTTCTTTTCAAGGACGAAAATATTGAAGGAGGTAATGATGTAGAGACCCGGTTTTACCTTGTAATACTGTTAAATATTTCTATATATGTTTTCATAGTTGGGTGTTGAGATGGTGTGAAATTTTGAGTCCCAGTATTCCCATAATTAATTTTAAAAAAATATTAAGTATATTTTATACTATGCATGAAAAGGAAATAGAATAACTCTTAAACGGTAGCTCAAATCAGAAATGTGAGGCCACGGTTGAGTTTGGAACATGGATTTTACTCTATGTGGGGCATAACTTTTGTTGGCATAGTAATTTTATGAGAAAAGTCACCCAATGGGAAAATCATAAATAAAATAATTAAACTTAATTATTTTGCTCGAACACCAAATCAAATAACTTTTGAATGGGTACTTGTATTGGAAATATGATATTGTCATTGATTTTGAAATGGGGTATTTACCTAACTGCGACATAAAATGAGAGGGAGTAAAGGTTTCATATTTCATGACCATTGGTGGGTTCCAGAATTTTTCTATAAATAGAAAATTAAGGGATTGGGATTAGGGTTAGCCCTTAATCTCTATCTCACCACCCAACCTTGTATCTCTACTATTCTTCCTCGTTCTTCATTGGATTGAGGAGAAATCTCCACCAAAACCTCAGTGGATCAAAGTGGCAGCGTCATGGACATATTTCCAATGACGAATGATCGATTCAAGGTAGGTTTCTTGTTGATTTTCCCACCCCAATTTCCATTCCTAATTTACTCTTGAATTTTTTATCAAATTATTTGTTTTGAGAATCGAGGAAATGGCCAAATGAACACGACCATTTCCCAATCCCCATTTTGAATCTTTTTTTTGTCATGTTCTTCTCCATTTTTCACCTTAAATCATTGTTACATTGAAACATTAATGAATAGTTGAGTAGAGGATGGAACTGTGAAGCCTTCGACCTGAGGATTCTGAAATAGTTCTCGTTTCAATTTCCATACCATCGGAGTGGTCCAGGTGGTCTGCGGAGGAAAACGGTGGAGCGGCACTGGATAGGGCGGTGGCTGGTGGTGGTGTGTGGTGGCTGGGAAAGAAATTTCTGGTAGCGTTGGTCGGCTGGTGAGTGGAGGAGGCAGAGGTTGGCAGCGGTGATGAGTCGGCTAGCAAGCGGAGTAGGCGGAGGTCTGACGAGGCGTTTAGGTGGAGCGAAACTGGGGGTAGGCTGGCAAGCTGGAGCACGAGGCGACAGTGCAACTAGGGTCTTCCAATGGAATTGGGATGTCATAACTACATCACTGGTAGGTTGTAGAAAAGGAAAGGTCATCGCACGTGACCTCAGGTGGCAGCGACCCACGCAATGCAGGTTGCCTCATTGATGAGGCGACTAGGTCAGTCAGGCAGTGGTCCCGGATCCGAATGCGGGCCAAGTCGGGAAAAGGTGGGATGGGCTGCATAACAGGGCCAAAGGCTGGAAATATAAGAATGGTCCAGCTGGGGTGGGGCATCCCAGGCAAACGGGTCCGGCCAAAATGGGTCGGACGAGTTCAATTTGGGCCCATACGGCTTTAAAAAGCCATATCTTCTAATCTGGGCATCCGATTGACACATTGTCTGCGTCCAAGAGTCCCTCTCATTGAGATAGATATTTTTAGACAAAATATGAAATTTTAGAACTAATTTTAATGGATCAATTCCACGAAACTCTTGAGATTAATAATAATAATATAATTATTATTATTCGGGCTTCTTGTTTCAGACGTGGCGCCTACATGCGGTGTCCAATTAACATGTTGTAAATGGAGGTGTGACCCTGGTCCTTGGGAGAACTTTTCAAGATGGATTTTGAGTGTTTAAGATAAAGTTAAGGTGTGGGTCCCATGGGTTTTAGTTCACACGCTTTACGGTGAAATGTAACTTTTTCACCGGGTATCCGTTTTGGATGGTCGAGTAGTCGATCCCGTGTATTTTTCATGAGGATCATAATGGTATGATCCATATAATTAATTTCAAAACTGATGCATGGACCCCATGAGACTCCTTTAAAGAATAATGTGGCATTACACAAATTTTCTATCAGATGTCCGATTGGAGCGAGTGGATAGTCCACCTTGCGTGTTTTTCTGCATGGATCATGATGATGTGATCTATTTGGATGTGTGGAGACTTATTCATAACCTCATTAAATGTTTAAACATGAAAGTAATATCAGTGGAAGATCCTTTTGACATGTTTTAATAGTGGAATCCCCCATCAGCATGGGTGTGGGTATTTTATAAGCTACTTTTGAGTGGAATCCCCCTGATTCACAAGGGCATGGGTCCTCGATGAACAAGAGTGGAATCCACCTGATGCGTTAGGGCGTGGGTCCTCTATGATGACTATCAAAGTGGAATCCCACATTAGCATGGATCTGGGTTCTCTACCTGATACTTCTAAGTGGAATCACCCTAACGCACTAGGGAGTGGGTCCTCGACGACTATTAGAGTGGAGTCCCTCTAACATACTAGGTGGTGGGTCCTATACTTCGAGTTTTCATCATTCAGATTTTCATATCAGTGATGAGACCTTATTTGACATAACCTTACACTTACAAGTAATAGGGTCTCTTTTCCCACTGAGACACATCCTTGTGATGCGACCTAAAACCGTGCAGGCGAGACAAACCCACCCAAAGCGGATAGTATCGAGGTGTGGTGTTTGAGCCCCTTTGACTTGTAGCTCAGAGTAGACGTGAGGAATACTGGGTATAGATGGTGGTTACTTATAGGAATATTGGTGAATCTTTTCTTGGGGTGATCTATGAGATGTAGATCCCATTACTCTCTCATTTGGGCTTCTTTGACTGAGATTATATATATATGCACACCCTATTGTAGTACCCAGTACTTCGGTTCTAGTTAATCTCCTTCCAGGAGATGTGAAGATGCATGGGGTATGCCACCAAATTTCCATGTCTAGATTCTTGTGGTTGTATGAGTCTAATCTCCTACTATAGCTAGCAAAGACTCTATGAATTTCACCATTTCTAACTCCTTGTGTTTAGATGAGCTTACTTCACTCTCTTATTGGGTTGATCTATACTCTTTCACTGTACTTTGTTCTATCTGTTGTACTTTACTTTCCTCTTGTATCTCTTACTACTACCCCTTATTTTCAGGGCATCCTACTGGGTATGTTTATACTCACCCCTACATGGGATTTTCCCACACGTATCATTCCTTATGTAGATGACACACAAGTTTGATTATGACTTTGGTGGAGCTCTGGGTTACAGGAGCTTGGATTGCGTACAATGGTCACAGTTTGGATTCCTGGAGTAGGGCTTCCTTAGTAGCTTTAATTTTAGTTTTCTATCAAATTGGGATACTTTTCTAGTTAGGCATTCATTTTTTCACTTTTTCCTTTCTTTTTTTATTACTCTATTCGTGTTGCTTTAGTGGTCCATGCTGCTTGGGTTTACTTTTCAATAGGCTGAATCATTTACTTCTTTCCCTCTCCAATTTTTCATTGAGTTGGTTGTGTTTGTGTGTGTAGTTATTTAGGTAAATTCATCCCTAATCTTTTTGTGCCTTCAGTGCTAGTCTCCACCCTCTAGCCTATGGAGGCGAGCTAGGGGTAGTTACGGATCAAGGCCTGGCATGGGTCAGGTTATGACATTATAGTTTGATAAATATGTCATTAATATCATACTTATTTCATGTATATCATGTATAATCATTAAATTTATCTTTATCACCTTCCATGTGAAGTGTTAGTGAAAGACGAATTGCATCGCTTTAGGAGGTGGTAGTCTGTCATACACACTAGCGATGTTATCATATGTCCAATAGAATGGAAGGTAAAATATATATCTGATATAGTGACTAAATAGGTATAAATATGTTATGATTATAATATAAATACTTTATATCCATCATAATACCCAACCTTGAGAGGTGGAAATGGAAAAATGAATGACATCAATTAGTAAGGCGGTAGTCCGACGTACACACAAATGATGATTTCAAAACTCATTTGATAGAAGTAGAGATGGTTTTAGGTAATTATGTTATTATAAAAAACATATCATTATTTGTAATATAATTGTTTTATTATATCATCATGGTTTAATAAAAAATAAATAAGGTGGATAAAGAAGAAAAATAAAGACTCTTGTTGAAGAACATTACCTCTTCTTCATGTATCCTCCTTAGGTTTTCATTAAATCCCTCCTAAGTTGGATTTATGTAAAGACCTGGGATTTCCTAGTAAATTTTTTTTAAATATATGGGAACTTTACGAGTCTGTGAAAATTTACGGTGCGTGATTCCGAGGCCTGGAGTGTCTGGAATGAATGTCCGAACTTTATTTCGGGTACGTTTAGTAAACGTGTGAGTGGGTTTTTCTAACTTTTGAACCAGTTCTCGGAATTGAAATCTGAGGGCACTGTTGAACTCATAGTGCTGGTATTCGCTTAAGGAGACTTTCACCTTGATGGCAGATGGTCGAGTGTGAAAGTTAGTTTTTGGGTTTTTCGTGGAAATAATAAATAAAATAAACACAAAAATTATTTTATTTTTTTGTTGTAACCACCCTCCATGTGTATGTTCAGGGGTGGGGTCCACCGGAACTAAACCTCCTCTTCATGTTTAATTGTGGTGGGGACCACACTAGTTTTCAATAACCTCCCAAATTGAATTTAGGGTTGGGGACCACCCGACCCCTATTAATGGGGGGAGAAGAAACCACTCAACCCCCCTCTTTAATATGGAGGATCCTCTTGAGATTCCTCCATATTAATTATGCCAACCCACCTTAATTAAATGTGCCAACCTAGGTGTTTAATTACGATATTTTAAATTTGTGCCAACGATTAAATTTGGGGGAAACACATCAGTTGGCCATTTTCTTTTTGGTGGATCCTTGGGAGAAAAGATCTCCAACGAAGAACTATTTCTCCAAATGAAGAATGCATTCTTCCAACGAAGAATGCTGACGAAGAACACTGAACCCGACTTTGACCTTCTTCTTCAAGACTTCCTCTGATGTAGGATGTCTTTGACTACGACGAACCGATGCACAAACTGACGATCGAGGAAAATGCCGACGACACCTATGTCCATATTTTTTCCAACGATTCGTCTTCTTTCCAATTACTATGTCGACGTATCAACCCAAGGTAGGGGTTTAATGCGATTTTTTTATCACTTTCCTGGTACTCCCTTCTTCTCTTGTGCGGGATTGGGAATGATTAAATTGTGGAAGATCATGGTTGATGTTCTTTGCTTCGTTCTTTTGAACCGTATGCTACCACTCTAAACACGGAGGGTGCGGGAAAAACTAACATGGCCTAACCCACCCCCTCCTTCTTTCTTGTTTGTGGTGTTCTTCGGAATGAAGGAAGGCGAAGAAGGAAATGGTGCCACCACCCGCGGCCACCACGACCCCCACTGCCCCTGCGGCACTTCGGCCTCCTGGCTGAACCAGCCCCGTGCCCACCAGCTGAGCCACCCTGGCCGTGTCGCCCACCGGTTGATCCACCCCAGTCACGCTGCCCGCCGGCCGAGCCACCCCGGCCGCACCGCCCGCCGGCCGAGCCACCTCGGCCGCGCCGCCCACCGGCCACGCCACCCGCCAGCCGAGCCACCCGTTGGCCACGCCACCCCAGCCACCATGCCCGCTAGCAGAGCCACCCCCAGCAGCGCCACTAACCGGTCACGGCGCCCCGGCTGCGTCGTCCGCCGGCCGAGCTGCCCCAGCTCACGCCGCCCACAGGCATCCCGAAACGGCCTGCGCCCCTGACGGCGCCCCGGCCAAACCAGCCTGTGCCCCTCGTAGTTCCCCAGCCGAACCGGCCCGCACCCCTCACGGCACCCAGGCCGAACCAGGCCGCACCCCTCGCGGTGCCCCGGATGAACCGGCCCGCGCCCCTCACGGCGCCCCAGCCGAACCGACCTCGCGCCCTCGCGACACCCCCACGCTCGAGCCGCCCCGCAAAACCTGTAGGCTCTGCGGCCCCTCACGGCCCTCATGGCCTACTAAACCTCCTAGCAGTCCGGGGCCCATTATAGGTCAGACTGGACCCGGGTCCACTACAACCCGTATAATTCTTTTGGCCATAACTTAGGCACTGGACGTCCGTTTGATGAACCGTCAACGACGTTGGAAACCTTGGAGTGAGACGGTCCCTTTGAGTGATACCCCACAGATTTTTGGATTGATACGGGGTACATTTAGGTTGGTTTGAGCACGAATCCAATCGGGGCCCCGAGACTAAAAGGCTAATAACTAACAGACCAAACGTCCAATTGACTCATCGTCTGTTACGTTGAGACCCCTATAACGTGGTGGACCTTTATGATACTTCTTTGTGGGACTTCATGACAGTTTTAGTTTTGACCAGTAGCTTGTGGAGAGGATCCTCTCGGAGACGAGCGAGCATAGTGCGGAGACCTAGTAGCTGGCTCATACCAAACGATTGCTGACTGTTTTCACTCAGAGTGACTCTACTAGCCCAATGGGAAGCGCCTTGGTGTCACGGAAGACCCATAGTGTGGAGCACCTTGGTGTCGCAAAAAATCCACGGTACTCAACAATAGTAGTACCTCAGCAGTCTAGGAGGGGGATCGCACTTGGTGACGCAGAAGACCCATGGTGGGGAGCGCACTTGGTGATGCGGCAGATCCACGGTACTCGACAGGAGAAGTACCTCAGCAGTCCAAGGTTAGTGGGAATCACATTTGGTTTCGCGGAAGACCTACTATACTCAATAGAGGAGGAGTTATCCAGCAGTTGAGGTTTCGACAATGTGACTGGGGATATTACTTGATACTACCCCTAGAATAAAATCCTGGTTGAGCTGAGTCAGTTTTTATGTGTTTTCCTCATGATTGAGATAGATCATTTGATAACTTAGGTATATATATGGTCATATACCTAAGTAATGTTATCTTTTGATTGCATACTTTGTGGTTTATCCTTGTTGGATTTTGTGATGCCTTGAGGGTCTCGGGGTCCCTACTGAGTATCGTTATACTCGCCCCAGCATAGGCTATGCCTACACCTTGTTGTGTTGGTTGCAGAAAATGAATAGTGCAGATTGAGGCTGAGAATACTAGGACTGGACAGTTCTCAGAGGTGGACCATATGGCATGTTGGTACATGGAGGAGACGGACGTACGCGGAGTGCTGAGGAGGCTATCTATACCTACCCTTCAGGTAGGAATCCCGGAGGACAACCTAGTAGCTGATTTTCTTTCTTTTTCTTCAGTTGTATTGTTTTCAATTATACTTGTACCTTTACTGTTGGGATTGTATTCTGGCCCCCTTTTACTTTCAGCATTCTTTTGGTTATACATTTTACTCATGTTCATATCTTGTTGTGTGTGTTTATAGGTTATAAACTCAATGCCTTCCCAGTTTTATGGAATTACGCCTTTGGTGCTAGTCTCCAGCCCCTATCCTATGGAAGGTGGGATTGGGGTAGTCACGGAACGGTCCCCGGGGGATGGTTCATGAAAAATTGGTATCAGAGGAGTCGGTTATACTTTAGAACTTAGGACTCTGATCTTTCTTTTCTGTGAATCAATAGTGTTAAGTGTAGTGAGTGTGTTTTTCAGTTCATGGTGTCCAATGTTGGTGCGGCGGCCGACGTATCCATACACTAGGACCCTGACTTCTGATTTCCAACTCAGTACAGGAAAAAACTGATTGCGTGTGTGTTTTCAAAAGTTTTCTTTAAGTCATATCACCAGATATAACTTTTAACCATAGTGCACCTTTTTCTTTTTAGGATGCCTCCACGCAGACAGCTGGCCAGAGTTCCGAGAGTTGTACGCACTGATAGCCCACCAAGCGATGAGGCCTCAGTGCAGGGCCCTTTTCCAGTAGAGGCACCAGTGGTACCTTTCTCCATTGGGCCACTGATGCCACCAGCCCTAGTAGTAGATGGTGCACGCTGCTTGATCATGTTGCACGAGTTCCAGCGCCAGAGGCCACCCAAGTTCAGGGGAGAGACGGACCCACAGGCAGCTGAGGATTGGATGGATGCCATGGTGAGAGTTTTCTAATTGGTAGGGACACCAGCTGATCTCATAGTGATCCTTTCCACTAACCTTTTATAGGCAGCAGTAGGCAGATGGTGGAGCTTGATGCTCTAGGTCCACGATGAGGTGACGCTTCTCTGGGCAGACTTCGAGATCCTTTTTCGGGTAGAGTTTGTCCCATCAACTTTTCATGCAGTGCGCATATAGAAGCTACTTCATCTGAAGCAGGGAAGTATGACTATAGCTTAGTACTCAGTGAGGTTCACTGAACTCTCACGCTACTCCACAGATATGGTGTGGGACCCATTATTTAGGGCACGGACCTCCGAGAAGGGACTCAGGTAGGAGATCAGGGCTTCGGTGATCTCACTTAGCATCCTGACGCAGGTGGGGGTGTTAGAGAAAGACCTCTTGGTAGAGAGTTTCCTCTCTGAGTAGTCACCAGCAGTGAGACCCACTACCAGTCATCACGTAGTTGATTCTTCTGCAGCTAGTAGCAGACAGACGTCACAGAGGTCCAAGAGGACCAGACCTACAGGTGGATGACCGCATGACTCAGTATCGATTGTGCGGGGCACCTGAGGCAGAGACAGACATGCCAGGAGTGGTTAGTGTTACTCATGTGGCGGGTAGGGTCACATGGCTCGTGACTGTCCGACCTACCGTTTGGATGATCAGCAGACTGTCAAAGAACCGCCCAGGCAGAGACAGAGGTTCGATCGAGGTGGTCTATAGGGAGCAGGCGTATGTGTCAAAGGAGTTGGTCATGTATCTGGTGGTGGGTGAAGATTCGAGATATTACTGCCACCACCACCGGAAGGTCCACCCTGAACGCATGGAGCAGGTGAACAGGGGAGAGCTCATCTCCAGGCAGCTGAGGCTTACGATCATGGCACTCCGGAGATGATCCAAGGTACGATATATGTCTACTCCACCATAGCTGCAGTACTTATAGACATAGGTTCCAGTCATTATTTTATTTCCATTGCCCTCATTTGGAGCTCGGATATTCCGACGGAGCCATTGGTTCGATCCTTACGGCTAGAGAATCCTATGGGAGCAGATTCGACGATTACGCACTGGTGTCGATAGTGTGAAATTACTCTAGGAGGCGAGATCTTCGGCTAGGATCTCCTAGTAGCAGTGTCGAGGCCTTATGAAGTCATCTTGAGTATGGACTGGTTATCTACAGTCCATGCACATATTGACTATATTAGGTGCAAAGTGCATTGTGTCCGCACAGATGGGACCAAGTTTACCTTCACCGGTGAGAAGGAAGCCTTTACAGCACAGGATGGACTTTCTTGGAAGAGAGTGTAGTCGATCACTCATCAGTTGGCTAGCCTTACCCTCGGAGCTGTTGATGTGGAGAGTCTGAGCTATCCTGTAGTGGTGGATCTGTATATAGATGTTTTCCCTAATGATGTCCTAGGTCTACCCCCTCACAAAGAGGTAAACTTTTACATTGACTTGTACCCCAGGACGGCACTGATATCTACACCAGCGTATCGTATGGCTCCCACGGAGCTTCACGAGCTGCGGGTACAGCTATAGGACTTGCAGGGGAAGGGGTTCATCTAGCCTAGTATTTCACCTTGGGCAGCCCCAATTTTGTTTGCCAAGAAGTCGGATGGGAGCTTGAGGCTTTGTGTCGACTATCGGCACCTGAACCAGGTGACCATGAAGAACAAGTATCCACTTCCGAGGATTGACGACCTCTTTGATCAGCTGAAGGGAGAACGATGGTTCTCAAAAATAGACCTCATATCAAGCTATCACCAGCTTAGAGTTCGAGATGAGGATGTGTAGAAGACGAATTTCAGATTTCGGTACAGCCACTACAAGTTCTTGGTTATGCCATTCGGCATAACCAACGCTTCAACAGTGTTCATGGGACTCATGAACAGGATCTTTCATCCATACCTTGATCTCTTTGTCGTTGTCTTCATCGACAACATTCTGATCTACTCGACTACTGAGGAGGAGCATGTCTATCATTTGCAGGTAGTACTGGACACGCTCCGAGATCACTAGCTTTATAATAATCTCTCGAAGTTCCAGTTCTGGATCCGAGAGGTTCACTTCCTGGGACATGCCATATCGGGGGATGGATTTTCAGTGGATCAAGTGAAGATTGAGGTAGTACTTGCTTGGGATACACCCAGGAGTGTGATGGATGTACGGAGTTTCTAGGGTTTGGCTGGATACTACCGAAGATTTGTGCCAGATTTCTCCAGAGTTGCAGCACCACTATCAGCCTTAACGAATAAGGGGAACCCTTTGTGTGGTCGAAGAGATACCAATATATCTTTTAGGAGTTGAGTCAGAGGCTGACTAGTTCCCCCATCTTTAGGATTCCATAGGAAGATGTAGGGTACATAGTTTACTGCGATGCATCAGGGACCAGACTCGGATGTGTCCTAATGCAGGAGAAAGTGGTGATCACATATGGTTATCGACAGCTGAGACAGCATGAGTAGAACTATGCTACCCATGACCTGGAGTTAGTAGCAGTGGTCTTTGCCTTGAATTTGTAGCGACACTATCTGATGGGTGAGCATTTGACCATGTACTCTGATCACAAGAGTCTCAGGTATATCTTCTCTCAGAAGGACCTGAACCTGAGGTAGCGAAGTTGGATTGAGTTCCTCCAGGACTATGACTTCGAGATAGTCTATACTCCTGGGAAGTGGAACATTGTTGCAGATGCACTCAGTAGAAGATCTGGTATATAGCTGATAGGCGAGGCGATGGAGCAACTGACCGCTTTGCAGATATCCTTTGTGGATCGGGATGGAGTATCTTTTCTTTATTCCCTTACGGTCACTCCCATACTTATTCATTGAGTTAGGGAGACGCAACGTGGGGACATTGATTGCGAGACACGACGTGCTCAGATATCCACAGGGCAGGTACCCGATGGATTTCTGAAGGTGGGGATCATGTCATCCTCTTCAGAGGACGTATCATGGTACCAGTGTCACTTCAGGAGGAAGTGTTGAGGTAGTTCCACACATACTTTCTAGCGGTACATCCTAGAGTGGTGAAGATGTACCAGGACCTCCGACGACAGCACTGGTGACCGGGAATGAATAAAGCAGTAGTAGATTTTGTCTCTCGGTGCCTCACTTGTCAGAAAGTGAAGGTAGAGAAATAGGTACCAGCAGGCTTGGTTCATCACTTAGAGGTCCCAGAGTGGAAGTGTGATGGGATATACATGGACTTCGTGATAGGACTTCCACATACATCCAGGGGACATGACTCGATTTGGGTGATCGTCGACCAACTCACCAAGTCAGTCCACTTCTTACCAATCAGAGTGCAGGGTTCAGTAGAGAGCTTGGGATGCCTCTATGTGCAAGAGATTGTGCAGTTACATGGATTACCTTCGATGAATATCTCTGATCGTGATTCACGATTTACTTCTCGGCTATGGAAGGGGTTGCATGAGGCTTTCGAGACGCATCTTTGTTTGAGCAATGCCTTCCATTCGCAGATGGATGGTCAGTCTGAGCGGACCATTCAGACCCTTGAGGACATGTTGCGTGCTTGTATCCCCAACTTCGATTGTAGCTGGGAGGATCACTTACCTTTGGTGGAGTTTTCATACAACAACAGTTATCACTCCACCATTGGGATGGAACCTTTCGAGGCGTTATACGGGTGACCTTACAGATCACCTCTATGTTGGACTGACCTAGGGGAGTTAGCACTAGTGGGACCAGAGATGGTATGGGATACCACAGAGAAGGTTCAGATCATCCAGGAGCGGATGAAGACTGCACAGTGTAGGTAGAAGTCATATGCCGACAGGAGATGGAGACCTCTAGAGTTCGAGGATAGCGACCACGTCTTTCTATGGGTCTCACCTCGACGAGGTTTGCAAAGATTTGGTCGAGGTGACAAGTTATCTCTGAGGTTCATCGGACCTTTTCAGGTCCTCAGATGAGTTAGTGAGGTGGCATACCACTTAGCTCTTCCACCTCAATTGCACTGGGTGCACGACTTCTTCCACGTATCCCAGCTGAGGAGATACGTGTACGACCCTTATCACATCATCAACCATGGAGAGCTGGATGTCGACGATGGGGAGACTTTTACGGAGGTTCTAGTAGATATTGAGGATCGACAGGAGCGGGTCCTTCATGGATGGTCGATACCTCTGGTGTGTGTTCACTGGCAGCACAGGAACCTCCAGGAGAGCACATGGGAGTCGGAGGCTCAGATGCATGCTTAGTACCCTCACTTGTTTCCTTAATTTTGAGTTGTGTCTTATGGGGACGTAAATCCCTAATGTGGGGAGAATTTAAAGACCTGGGATTTCCATGTAATTTTTTTAAATATTTGGGAATTTTACGAGTCCGCAAAAATTTAGGGCGCGTGATTCTAAGGCCCGGAGTGCCCTGAATGAATTTCCAAACTTTATTTCGGGTACGTTCAGTAAACGTGCGAACAGGTTTTTCTTACTTTTGAACTGGTGCTCGAAATTGAAATCTGAGGGCACCGTTGAACTCGCAGCACCGATATTCTCTTAAGGAGACTTTCACCTCAATAGTAGATGATCGAAGGTGAAAGTTCGTTTTTGGGTTTTTCATGGAAATAATAAATAAAATAAACAAATTAATTATTTTATTTTATTTTTTGTTGTAACCACCCTCTATGTGGATGTTCAGGGGTGGGGTCTACAGGAACTAAACCTCCTCTTCATGTTTAATTGTGGTGGGGACCACCTGAGTTTTCAATAACCTCCCAAATTGAATTTAGGGGTGAGGACCACCTGACCCCTATTAATGGGGGGAGAACAAACCACTCAACCCCCATCTTTAATGTGGAGGAGCCTCTTGATCTTCCTCCAAATTAATTATGCCAACCCACCTTAATTAAATGTGCCAACCTAGGTGTTTAATTAGGCTATTTTGAATTTGTGCCAAGGATTAAAGTTGGGGGAAACACATCAGTTGGCCATTTTATTTTTGGTGGAGCCTTGGGAGAAAAGATCTCCAATGAAGAACTATTTCTCCAAATGAAGAAGGCGTTCTTCCAATGAAGAATGCTGACGAAGAATTTCGACCCCAACTCTGACTGTCTACCTCGAGAATTCCTCCAACATAGGACATCTTCGACTACAACAAACCGACGCACAAACCAACGATTGAGGAAAATGTCGATGACACCGACGTCTGTCTTTTTTCCAACGATTCATCTTCTTTCCTGTGACTCTGTCGACGTATCAACCCGAGGTATAAGTTTAATGCTATTTTTTTATCAATTTCTCAGTACTCTCTTCTTCTCTTGTGAGGGATTGCGAATGATTAAATTACAGAAGATCATGGTTGATGTTCTTTGCTTCATTCCTGTGAATCGTATACTACCACTCTAAACGCGGAGGGTGCGGGCCAAACTAACATGGCCCAACCCCGCTCCGTCGTTCTTCTTTGTGGTATTCTTCGGAATGAAGGAAGGTGATGAAGGCAACGACGCTTCCACCTGCGGCCACTGCGGCCCGCGCCGCCCCCGCTAGGCTCCGGCCTCCCGGCCGGACCGGCCCTGCGCCTGCCGGCCGCACCGCCCGCCGGACAAGCTATCGCGGCCGTGCCACCCACTGGTCGAGCCACCGCGTCCGCACCGCCTGCCAGCCACGCCACCCGCCGGCCAAGCTACACACTGGCCGCGCCACCCCAGTCGCGCTGTCTGTTGGCCAAGCCACCCTCGGTCGCACCCCCCGTCGTGCCACCCTGGCTGCACCACCCGTCGGCCGCACCGCCCATGCAGCGCCACCCCCGCCGCGCCACCCCGGCCGTACCGCCCGCCGGCCAATCCGCCCTAGCTCACGCCGCCTATCGGCCTCCCAAAATGGATCGCACCCCTCACGGCGCCCCGGCCGAACCAGCCCGCGCCCCTCGCGGCGCCCTGGCCGAACTGGCCCTTGCCCCTCACGGTGCACCGCCCCGCGACCCTCGCAGTGCCCCGGCTGAGCCGGCCCATGCCCCTCATGGAACCCCAGCCAAACCAGCCCCGCACTATCATGGAACCCCCATAGCCGAGCTGCCCCGTGGCACCCGCGGGCTCCGCAGCCCCTTACGGCCCTCACGACCTGCTGGACCTCCCAGCGGTCCGGGCCGCATTACGAGTCGGGCCTGACCCTACAGGTCGAGCCGGGTCAACCTAAACCGGGTCAACCCATGCAAGGTCGGGTCAGGTCGACCCGAACTGGGTCGACCCATGCCAGGTCGGGCCTGGTCGGACCAGACATGGGCCCACTACCACCCGTATACTTCTTTTGGCCATAACTTTGGAATTGGACATCCGCTTGACAAACCTCAGTGGCATTGGGAACCTTGGAGCGAGATGGTTCCTCTTAGTAATACCCCCCCACTGAGTTTTGGATTTAGATGGGGTATGGTCAGGTTGGGTCGAGCACGAATCCAACCAGACCCCCAGGACTAAAGGGCTAATAACTAACAAACCGGGCATCTGATTAATGCGTCGTCTATTATGTTGAGACCCCTATGACATGGCAGACCTTTGTGATACTTCTTCGTGAGACTTTGTGACAGTTAGAATTTTGACCAGTAGCTTGTGGAGCGGATTCACCTGGAGATGAGCGAGCATTGTGCGGAGACCTAGTAGCTGGCTGAGACCTGATGACTGCTGACTGTTTTGACTCAGAGTGACTCTACTAGCCCAGTGGGGAGCGCCTTGGTGTCGCGGCAGACCCACAGTGGGGAGTGCCTTGGTGTCGCGACAGACCCACGGTACTCGACAGGAGGAGTACCTCAGCAGGCTACGAGGGGGAGCGTGCTTGGTGACGCGGCAGACCCACGGTGGGGAGCGCGCTTGGTGACGTGGTAGATCCACGGTACTCGACAAGAGGAGTACTTCAACAGTCCATGGTTAGTGGGAAGCGCGCTTGATGTCACAGTAGGCCCACTGTACTTGATAGAGGAGGAGTTCTCCAGCAACCGAGGTTTTGACAATGTGACTGGGGATGTTACTTGATACTACCCCTAGAATAAAATCATGGTTGAGCTGAGTCAGTTTTCCTGTGTTTTCCTCATGATTGAGATGGATCACTTGATAACTTAGATATATGTATAGGAATATACCTAAGTAAAGTTATCTGTTTATTTCACACTTTGTGGTTTATCCTTGTTGTATTTTGTGAGGCCTTGAGGGTCTCGGGGTCCCTATTGAGTATCATTATACTCACCCCTATACAATTTATACCCACACCTTGTTGTTTTGGTTGCAGACGATGGATAGCGCTAACTGAGGCTGAGAGTACCAGGACTAGACAGTGCCCGGAGGTGGAACATACGACTTGTCGGTACGTGGAGAAGACGGACGGACGCGGAGTGTTGAGGAGGCTATCTGTACCTACCCTTCAGGTAGGAATCCCAGAGGACGACCCAGTAGTTGATTTTCTTTCTTTTTCTTTAGTTGTATTGTTTTCATTTGTACTTGTACCTTTACTATTGGGCTTGTATTCCGGACCCCTTTTACTTTCAGTACTCTTTTTATTATACAGTTTACTCGTGTTTGTATCTTGTTGTGTGTGTTTACAGGTTTTAAATGTCACGACCCGTCCCAGTGGGGCCCGAGCCGTAACTCCCCAAGCCCGCCTCCAATAGGCCAGGGGCTGGTGACTAGCACTACGTAGGCATGCTACTAACATGGGAGGTATTGCCTATAAACATGTACACATGCACACACATCTCCAAGCCCACAAAGCTGAAAAGTAAAAACTACTAAAAGGAAAAGATGCATGAATACACTAAATCCCAACCAACAGAGTACGGCAGGAAAGTAAAGTACAAGAAAGTAAAACCCTGGGCCAAAAGTACAAGACCACCAAAAGAGAGTCCGTAACAAAGTCCAACCTATAAAGAAAGGTATTGGGACTGCAATCTATAGTCGTAGGAACACACCTCGGCCTGCCTGATCTCACTTAGTATCGTCCGGTCCTGGTCCGCCAAGAATCCTGTCAAAGGCTCGCTCGTCTGCACAAGACACGACACGTGCGGGAAAATCCCGTGTAGGGGTGAGTATAACAATACCTAGTAGGACACCTTGAAACCACAAAGGAAATACACCAAGGAAAGATACAGTCAGCTCCATACAGTATATGTCTACAGAATATATAACAAGAAAATCTAGATATACTCATACACAAACGACCATCGCGATACCTCCACTAGGATCCAGCTCGAAGATTCCACTAAGCATGTAACAAAGAGAACACACTCCTAGGTCTGAGGAGAGAGAGATATGAAGTAATCGTTCCAGGATAACACACTCCACAAGTACTCTGAGAACATGATTCTCAGATAAAGATCACATCCAAGTCATGGGGTGATTCCGACAACTCAGTCTGAGCTAATCCGCTAAGTAGAGGATCGGTGCCCGGGTAAAGTTGGTCACGTCGATACCAAGAACTCTACCTAGGGTTCCAGGAATTAATAGAGGATTTGGATATAAGTCTCACATAGGGGATTCCAACAACTATATTCAGGAAGTCCTGTTGAAGGGATCATACTCCTATATGTAGGAAATGATACCGGGAACCTTTAGGAGAAATACCAAGGGGACGAACCCTAAGAAAACTATCCCAAGTCATAGAAGGCAACTGGCTCAATCCTTGAAGAATTTATTACACGGCGTGTAGTATGGTTACATTTCGTGTTCCTTGACCCCAGGTACTGCCCGTGTAAACGGCCCGTGTCATCCGTTCAAGCTGTGTAAAACTAGACTACACGGCGTGTAGAAAAGTACACATCGTGTTCCTGACATCGGGTATTTCCCGTGTAAATGGCCCATGTCATTTGGATTGTCAGATAGAAAGTAACTACATGGTGGGTAGAAGAATCACATGTCGTGTCCGAGCACCTGGGGCTCGCTCCATGTACGCTAGTCATGTGCACGTACACGGCCTTTTTCCGTGTCTGTGTCGCATTCCCGTGTACCCGTACACGGGGTATCCCGTGTATCTGGATGGGTATGGATGGGGAGGGGTATACACGGCGTGTCCTTGGCCATGTACCCTGCTCGTTTCTGTATACTCCTAGAGTACATGCCATATAATCCTACCGACGAACACATGTCGTGTATCCCATACTACACGGCGTGTAGTCGGGAAATTTCCAGAAACGCCGTCTTCTTCCTCGCGCCTCGGCCGATTCTCCGGATTGTGTTTCTCTAGTCTGTTTTCCACAAAACTCAAGATGATGGGTCGCTTCTTCGTCTTGATGACGAATCTGTGGGTTTCGGGCCTTCGATCGGCTCCGAAATCTGATTCCGATCACCCATTCAGAAATCGTTCGAAGAAAGATATCTTCCAATCTGCTTCGATCCGTCCGTTGCCACCGTAGCCGCACCTCCGTAGGGTTGTACCGATGCCAGATCTTCAATTTGGGATCGTTGCATCACGCAACGGGTGTACAACGATCCATCGTTAATATCCCCGTGAAGAACGCATAGAACGTAGTGAAGAACGCGAGAATTTGGGGAAGAAGAACACAAAAAATCGAGAGGGACGAACCTCGATCGATGTTCATGTAGATCATGGTCCATCACCATTAGGAGGTTGAATGAAACCAAAATAAATTCAAGAATCAAATCCCCACGATTCATGCAAAGTCCCATCCCGAAAGAACGATCGATCTGCGGGCTAATCTGTTCGTGGATTAGTCCGCGTTCGTTGTGGAAATCAAAAATGGGGAAGAAATCATCAAACATCCTACCTGGATTCCACGGCGTTTGTTGGCGAAGATCTGGTCACCGCGTCATCGTCGCCGGCGAAGCTCATCAAGAACACCATCGTCTTGTTGGGAGGTTTTCTCCAGAGCTCTCCAGGGAGATTCAGGGTTATGAGAAAAGTAACTCTGATCCCCTGAGAAATCTCTTTTTAAAAAGGAAAAGAAATATTTCACTGCAACAAAGATTTAAATAAAATATTTTAATTAAATATTTTATTACAGTTGCGTCCAAAAACCAGATTTCACCACCAACCTGCTCCGGCCGATGTTAGGTCTCTTCTAGGGTAAACCTGCTGCTCTGAACGCAACGGTGCCATCAGATTTTTGATCCGAGTACTTGTTTTTGAGTTATTCAACTTTTTTAGGAAAACCACACGCGCGCGTTATTTAATTATTAAATTAAACTCAAACATTTGTTCTGGGCTCACCGGGCCTTGGAACTGCACGCCGTCTCAGAGCCTGGTCTCGAATTAATTCCCATATAATATTAAAATAATACATGGAAAAATCCAGGACATTACAATAAAGGCAATGCCTTCCCAATTTTAGGGAATTACGCCTTTGGTGCTAGTCATCATCCCTTGGCCTATAGAAGGCGGGCTTGGGGTAGTCACGGCACGGGCCTCGGGGGATGGGTCGTGACAAAATGTGACAACTGGTTATATTGTTTTCAGTTGTACTTGTACCTTTACTGTTGGGATTGTATTTTGGCCCCCTTTTACTTTCAGTACTCTTTTGGTTATACAGTTTACTCGTGTTCGTATCTTGTTGTGTGTGTTTACAGGTTATAAAGGCAATGCCTTCCCATTTTAGGAAATTACGCCTTTGGTGCTAGTCATCATCCCCTGGCCTATGGAAGGCAGGCTTGGGGTAGTCACGGCACAGTCCCCGGGGGAGGGGTCATGACAAAATGTGACAAATGGGTCCCAGTGATAGCATAGACACCCCTCCTTAACATGGTCATCAGGTCCTGGCCCGCCAGGTACCACCAGTTGCCCCACAAAGATGTGGACCCACCCTAGGTCCCACCCACATGACCAAACGGGATATCCGACTAATGGCTATCCCCACAGGCCAACACATGTCTCTTTTAGTGTGCTTTGTCCTCACTCACACACACCCTGGGAAACTTCCCAGAAGGTCACCCATCTTGATCACTACTCCAGACCAAGCATGCTTAACTGTGGAGTTCTAATCAGATAAGCTCCTGAAAAAGAAGGTGCACCTTGTTGACATTAGTCATATAATTTAGTCATTTAACTTTTTATCATTTCGAGATGTTACAATCACCCCCCCCCCCTAACATGGTCGTCAGGTCCTGGCCCGCCAGGTACCACCAGTTGCCCCACAAACACGTGGTCCCACCCTAAGGCCCACCCACATGACCAAGCGGGAAACTTCCCAGAAGGTCACCCATCTTGATCACTGTTCCAGGCCAAGCATGCTTAACTGTGGAGTTCTAATCAGATAGGCTCCCGAAAAAGAAGGTGCACCTTGTTGATATGAGTCATATCATTTAGTCATTTAACCCTTTATAATTTCGAGATGTTATAATCACCCCCCCCCCCCCCTAACTGTGGAGTTCTAATCACATGGTCGTCAGGTCCTAGCCCGCCAGGTACCACCTGTTTCTCCACAAACACGTGGTCCCACCCTAGGGCCCACCCACATGACCAAACGGGATATCCGACTAATGAATATCCCCATAGGCCAACACATGTCCCTTTTAGTGTGCTTTGTCCTCACTAACACACATCCTGGGAAACTTCTCAGAATGTCACCCATCTTGATCACTGCTCCAGGCCAAGCATGCTTAACTGTGGAGTTCTAATCAGATAGGATCCCGAAAAAGAAGGTGCACCTTATTGACATGAGTCATATCATTTAGTCATTTAACCCTTTATCATTTCGGGATGTTACAATCACCCCCCCCCCCCCCCTTAGAGCACAACGTCCTCATTGTGGTCCCTAGATCTCAACCCAGGTAGTGCACTGCACTTAAGGTTGGGTACCACCTTTGATACCAAATGTGACAACTGGGTCCCGGTGACAGTACAGACACCCCGCCTTAACATGGTCGTCGGGTCCTAGCCCTCCAGGTACCACCAGTTGCCCCGCAGACACGTGGTCCCTACCCTGGGGCCCACCCACGTGCCTGAACAAGATATCCGACTAATGAATATCCCTAGAGGCCAACACATGTCCCTTCTAATGTGCCCTGTCCTCACTCACACACACCCTGGAAAACTTCCCAGAAGGTCACCCATCTTGATCACTACTCTAGGCCAAGAATTCTTAACTGCGGAGTTCTAATCAGATAGGCTCCTGAAAAAGAAGGTGCACCTTATTGACATGAGTCATATCATTTAGTCATTTAACCCTTTATCATTTTGGGATGTTACAATTTATGCCAAAAACAAAGCTTCTAAGATGATGAGATATAAGTTATGAAGTTATTTGGGTAGGTATTGTCCAAAATAAATTGTTTTGAAGGTGTTAAGTGGAGAGGACAATGGGGTGTCCTTTTATAATTGGGAGAGAGGACACACTTGGTATTTTCGAAAACAAATTGAGTGATACCATGTTTTTAATATTTTATAGGTTTCCAAAATGAAAAATTATAGAAATTTATAGGTTTAATGGTCTAAATATTTATAGAAAATAGTTTTTATACAATATTATAAGTCATTTTTACCCTTATCTTTTTAGTTTAACCCCCTGATAAATCAATTTTTACCTTAACTGCGGTAATTAATTTTCCCTACATTCACTATTAATTTTGGTAAAAAAATTAAGTTGAGATTATTATAAATTATAAATTGTTATTATTCCAAATATGGAATCCATTTTTTGAAATTAAACTCACAAAAGTGGCAAAAATTAATTTAAAATTAATCCTGCAGACGTGATAAGAAAGCGGGTTTTTAAAGTAAAAATGTCCAAAGGTTTACAGAGTTTTTATATCTAAATTCAATATTAAAATGATTAAAATGACCTAAATTAGATTAATTTATTTATAATTGAACTAATGTTAATTTAAAACCAATTAAAAATATAATTTATTATTATATATTATTTAAACAAAAAGGAAGTTTTTAATTAAAATTTAGTATTCTTCACTATTCATTAGAAAATGAAATATTTCAAAAAACCACCAAGAAAAGACCCTAAGATAATTTAGATATTCTTATTTAAAGAATGAATTTTATTTCATCAAATAAATTTTCTAAAATTGGTAAAAATTAATTTGAAATTATGTGTGTAAAGTACGATTAAACCATCTTTTATAAAAAAACAGTTTTTTCAAAAAATATTTCTTTTTCTTTTAAATGATGCTTATTTTTTTCAAATCAATAGATAGCCATAATTTTCATAATCTAGTTATTACTATTAATACTATAAAATTTAATGGATAGTTTATAACAATTATATTAAATAATAATATTTTAATAATATATTTTTTCTTGGTAAATCTCGGTCTTCTATGCAATGCAAGCTATTGAAGAAACTCATTATTGCGTGTAACACAAGCTAAAATCAGTGTTTTATGCATTTCAAGCTATAGAATATATTAAATTTATTTAAAATGGTAAATATATCATAAAGTATCGGGATGTTATATTCCCTTCTATTCTTGGTTTTGCGTGTCATATACGCTATCGAATATGATGTTCATATTTTAAAATTTTGGGGTGTTACATTCTCCCCACCTTAAATAAATTACTTACTCATAATTTAATCTTTATATCAGTATTCAAAGGTTTGATATTTGAAAATAAAATTATTTAAATCCCACATTTTGATAAGGGTTGGTAAAATATCCTCTTAGTAAGTGATAATCTGAAGTACAAAGGTCATAACACATAACTAGGTTTCTACATATGAGAAAATTGGTGGCAATTAAAGATGTGGACATAGAGGAAAAGTGTAAATAATTGTAGAGAGTGATTGAGGTCATTGATCATAAGAAACTGAATGATCAATGGAAAGTTAAGGGCCTCAAATCCATAAAATTGTGATGATTTGAAAGACCATCTGATTCATCATATATGAGTGCAATAGGATAACATTTTTGTTTCTAGATCCTTTTCCTAAACTTGAGGAATTCTTTTGCTATCTAAGAATATAAGAAAATATACTTACTTTATATGTTTCTATTTCATAATTTCAATTTCATCCTTTAGTTATTCTTCTATAAATTTTCAATTCATCACTTACTTCAAGAAATGAGTATCTAAAAATTAATTTTTTATGCCTCAAGCACTAAAATTCACTTTTAACGGATCATAGTATCTATTAAACAAGTCTTTATATCTGTATATAACTATTTTTCAAAACCAATATGGTTATCAAAAGTTATCTAATATAATAAATTAATATATAAACCTCAAAATTAATACCATTGGTTTATCATTAATATTTATTCATCAAATTATTTAACTAAAAACAATGACATAATAACCAGGACATCATGTAGTTCAATGGTAGGCGTGAAACCCTTATCATCCTTTACACTGTATTTGGTAATTTTTTAGTAAAATAAAAGAACTTATTTCCTAATTCATAAAATACAAGAAAAGAAAAGAAATGATTTCGATTTCTCATCATTTTTTTATGCGAAATTTAGTAAAAGAAAATAAATGATTGTAATTTCTCTTTATCTTGTTTGGTGAAAATTTTTAAAATAAAAGAAAAAAATGTTTTGATAATATGACAAAAATAACCCTTATTAAAAAATATAGTTTTCCAATATTCAATTACCCAAAATAAAAAATATATATTATAATATTAAATTGTATCTTTGATTTCTAAATAAATATATATATTTATTATAAATTAATATATATTTTTCAAAAAATATTTATATAATTATAATTATATATATTTATAAATATATTTATAAATATATTTATAAAATTATATATATATATATATATAATTATATAAATATGATTTCATAAATATATATATATTTATAAAATAAATTTATTATATATATATATTAATATATTAAACATATATTTAGAAAATTATTTATATATAAATATTTAATTATAAATACATATATATTTTTTAAAATATATATATATATAATTATAAATATATATTTATAAATATATTTATATAATTATAGATAAAAATATATTTATAAATATATGTATAACAAAATTAAATTTGAAATCATTATATGATTATTGATTAGAGTGGGTTAGAGTAATATTTTTAGAAAATATATTTTCCCAATACTCAATTATTTCAAATAAAAAATATTATAATTTTAAATTATATCTTTTATTTTTATATCATGTCAGTTATATAGACATTTAATTTTTGAAAAATATTTTAGTAAGGATTTTTTTTATTTTATTTTCATATCATCTCAGTTATATAAAATACAATTTTGATTTTAATCAATCATTGTATTTTATGTCACCAAAATCAAGTAAACCTTAAACTAAGAAAAATATGTCAATAGAAATTTTAAATTTTTTTAAAAAAATGTTTAAACAAAATTGATTTCATATATTCACTAAAATAATTTTCAAAATCCATATATTTATTTATTTAAAAATTATTTATAATTATATGTTATTATTATTTATAAATTATATTGAATAAAATATTTATATACACATAATCAAAATTATTCACACTCGTAATTATTTATACACGCATAATAAAAATTATTAATATATACACAATCAAAATTATTTATAAATTACTTATATAATTTATTAATTGAAAATTATTGATTCAAGATAATCAAAAATATTAATTTAAAAATATTAATTCAAAATAATTATTAATTCAAAAATATTTTTAAATTATGTATATATATTATATAAATAAATTTTTAATTCAAGATAATCAAAATTATTCATAAATAAAATTATTTATAATTGTTTGTTATTATTACATATAAATTACGTTGAAGTTATAAAAATAATTATTTATAAATCACATTTAACAAATTATTTGTATACACATGAAAATACTATTATTATTAATAATCAAAAATATGATCATTTATTTAAATATTAATTCAAACTAATATTGAATAAAATAAAATCAATATACAAGGATAATATAGGAAATTTCAAAAAAATGGCATATATGGGCTTCCTTTCCTTCCAAATCACCTCGATTTTGGGGTGATTTGAAACCTGCAGTGGGAGAGAAATGTTTCTCTCCATTTCTTCCTAAATTATTTCTCTTGCTCTAATTGAGCACCTCCAAATAGGGGATATGAGTTGAAATTGTCCCAAATATTTTCTTTTCCTCTCATATATGTGCTACTAAATGAGCTCTTAGTCATGGGTTCAAGCCCCATAGCCTTACTGGATGCGATGGGTTATCATCTAGTATACAGGTTGTCCTTTTTCTAAACTATATCAATATAATTCCAATATATTTCCCAAAAATATGATGGAAATACTCAAAATAAAATTATTCATTAAATGGCCTTTTTACCGGGGTTTTCAATAAATTTTGTTTTTTTTAAAGTATAATAATCTTATTTTACTTTTATTAAAATTTCATTAGTGATCATATTAACCCTAAAGGTTATCAATACCTTTAAACTTTTGTCTATAAAATTTGAAGGAACTATTCCTCAAATAACATTTTCACTAAAACATATACTAAACCAATGGGTTGTATTGCCATAAATTTCTCCCAAAATTTCCTTAATCTTGGTAGTCTCCCATCATATAAAACCTAAAAAAGAGGTTTCTAATACTTTGAATATATGATCAATATTAATCTCATTAACCCATGATGGTATCCATAACTCTTAAGTTAATGAAGATATATATGATTCTAACACAATCTAAAGATGTTTCATGATTCTTACTACCAAAATACCATTGGTAAAAATACTTCTACAATTTAATTCTTGAATACTAATGAATAAATAATTCATCTGTTTTATTTCATCATTATTCTTTCCTTATTCTAGGGTTTAACCTAGGTAATTCATTCTCATTATCTATTCAAATCCTTTATAATGGCTTTTAAATAAAATGTGAATTATCCTAAGTATATCCCCCAAGAATGTCAAACTAAGTGTGTAGTAAGACCCATTATTGTGCACCAGGTGATAATTAAGTCAATCTCAATGTTTTCTTTTTAGAGTTATTACTCCTAGGTATATCTGTGTCAGAACCACTTCTACTTTTTAGTATCTATACAAGGATGTATTTCAAGGAAAAACCACATAATCTCTATCTTACCAAAATTTTAGGATGTTCTTCTGTACTTATCCTCAAATTATATCATAGGGTTATGTTTTCTAATCTATGTTATCCTAAATGTAACATCTCTATCCCAGAATCCCAGAGCTAGTGTCTTACTTTATTACATTGACATGATTATAAGGAATCAAATCATGAAGGACTAATCAGTTTAGTAGTTTTTAAAAACTATATTACATACATGATACCCATATTACATTGGGAAATATAAAATAAAATATTATACATAATAAAATGAAATAAACTGCAACCTTAAAATCTTATTAAAATATTTCTTCTTCATAACATGTGGAAAGGAAACGTAATAAGGGTAAACTCAAATGCTCGGTAAGGGTAATTAAAGTAGAAGAAAATATGGATTGGTGAGAATAATCAACATGGAAAGTTAAATAACTAATAACACATTTCATTAAAATAACTAGATAAGGAATAATCAATATGGAAAGATAATAAACTAAAACACATTCCATTTAATCAATAAATTGAGAATAGAATTCATCCATAGATGTGTCAAAGAAAAAATCACATGGATAAATAAAAACTAACTCTAAATGAGGTAAATGATTAATTATTAGACTCCATGTTTACTATGTACAAGGTACCTTTACTATCAAGACCTCTCATAATATGTTTTATCATATTGGGTTAAATCCCATCTAATTTGTCCAACTAATTCATCTAATGAGACTACCAATGCATCGAGGGGCTATTTATAACCGGGCACCAGCCATATATTACCTATCCAAATAATTTCTCATATATTGATTAATCTATTTAATTCATGAAAATGTTCCTTATCAAATATTTGTATTTAATAAAAGATACAAATTTATCAATAATTCCCTAGTTAATCAAATAATTGTCAAAGTGAACACCGTATGTAAAATGGTATACAGATTATGAAATAATAATATCCATTGAATGAAAATATAGATATTTAACACAAATGTAATGTACCATAAAAATGATCATAAATAAAGTGATTGTTTTAAGATAAATTTAACAATCACAAAATAAAGTGAGATTTCAAAGCTAATCATTAAACACATTCTTGAGGAAAATAATATTTAAAAATTCTAAAGTGTCCCATACCATCTTGAAACATTTGAATCATAATCCTCATAAATTAATAACATTAAATTAAAGTTTTGAATACCATGTAGGTAAAAGGATTCATGATATAATATATCAAAAGGGACATTAGATGCACCATATAAAAGAAGTAATTGGTAAATATGATATTTATCTCATAGATGTAAAAAGTGAGATGAAAATCCCTTACCTTAAGTCTGACTTGTCATGTGTGTCTTTATATATCTGAATAATATACTTATGTTAATTATTTACTTGATTTAGAATATTTTTCAAGTTTATTATTACTTTTATTTCACTTATTACAATGTTTTATACAACTACTTAAACAATTAGGTTTACGTCGGGTGTTTTGACCAAATTCGGTTCATGTGTCAAAAACGACTATGGTAGGTCAGCTATGGTCAATGGGTTAATTATATAAAAATATAAAGAATAATAATAATGAAATAATTAAAATATTTATATATCAATTATACTTTTAAAAACAATTATTAAATATGGAAATAAAAAATGAACCAACATTATAATCATGGAGATGGTAGGTCGTATGTACACATTAGTAACATTCTCATTTTTCAATAATCATTATGTAAAGAAGGTAAGTAACATTATATATTTACATAATGATAATTATATCATAAATACCATGTTATTTAATCATATATATTTATATATATAATTCTTGTGATGTAAAAGTAATCACGTCGCATTAAGGTGGCGGTAGTCCATATGCCCACGAATGACGTTATAGCTTTTTTTAGTGTGTAAAAAGGTTAATAAAGAAAATGATATATTATATTTACAAAAAATTAATAATATCATGAATATAATATATATTTAATTTATTTCACATATTTTTAATCAAATCCATCATTAATACATTCCTTGTAATGTGTGAATGTATTACATCGCTTTGAGGAGGTGGTAGTCCACACATCCACAAACGATATTATTGTATTCCCACAAATGGATTGCATAAATTTATGTGTTATATAAAAATTATAGAACCATAAATAAATTATAAATATCACATATATCATATATAAATAGTTTTTCCATCATAATTCTCACCATGAGAGGTGGTAGATGAAAAAATGAACAATCATCGTTTTGCGAGGCAGTAGTTCATTGTACATGAACGGTAAGTTTGTTACCCATTTGATGGAATTGTGTATAAGTGTAGGTAGAACACTTAATATAAAAACATATAAATATATTTATGATACTATTTTTATTATATAATCATGTAATAATAAGATTTATGGGGTTCATAATGAAAATAAAACTAAAGAGCTTAAGGAAGGATGTTACCTCTCTTTGGGTAACTCCTTTTAGTTTTCATCAAAGGGATTATTTGGATGGATTTATTCCAAAATAGAGGATACTATGATTAAGGTACAGGTTTTAGGAAATTATTTTATCATATTTTTTGTGATCCAAATTTCTTGATAGGTGTGAACAAATGGGAGGGGTGAGTACCTTTTTATAGTGGAGGAGGCGTGACATTCTTGTAAATTTTTTAAAAGGGAATTCCACCCATGTTTTTCCCATGTCAATTGGATAAAAAAATGTAAAAAAATTAAATAAAATGGATTATAGGGTCTAAATATGAAAATCCAATGTAATTTATAAAATTTTCAAGGTCTTTTTGGCTCTGAAGTTTAAGATTTAGTCATTTGTTAAGCTAATTTTTATTTTAATCGCTATAATTAATTTTAATCACTTTCACTAATATTTTTGGTCAAAAAATAAGTTGAACTTATTAGAAATTATAAATTATTCTGATTCCAAATGTGGAATCCATTTTTTCAAATTAAAATCACATAATTGGAATAAAATAATTTAAAATACACCCCATAGATAGGATAATGATGCGAGTTTTTAAAGTAAAAATGTTCAAAAGTTTGCTAAGTTTTTATATCCAATTTCAAAGTGAAATTGATTAAAATGACCATGATTTTATTAAATGATATAAAATTGGTATAATTAAAATTTAAAATAAAATCAAAGCATAATTTAACTATATAAATAAATTATTCAAAAAAGTAGTTTCAAAATAAAATTCAATATTTTTCACTATTCATCAAAAAATGAAACTTCCCAAAAAAAATACCAAAAATTCACCATAAGCTAATTTTTATGTTTATCTTTAAAAAATTAAGTTTATTTTGACATATAATATTTATAAATGTTCTAAAAATTTTATTTAAAATAGTTTCTCCATTAAAAGGCAGTAAAAGTGCCTTTAGAAAAATATTGATTTTTGTGCGAAATATTGGGTTTATTCTTATCTTATGCTTATAAAATTTATTGGATGAATGTAAAAAATATTTTATTAGATATATAATATATATATTACATTAATATCACTCACGGATTTTAATTAATTTAATTTATTAAAATAAAATAGCTTTGTGAGCATAAAAATAGTTTTCTATAAAAACATTCCATTTATATTCAATTGGTTCTTATATTCATTTATAATTAATTTATAACCAATGAATTAAATCATATATTTTTATAATTTAGTAAATATTATTCATAACCATAAATTTAATGTCTAGTTTTTATCTTATTATACTAAATAATAAGATCTTAAAAATAAATTTTTACTCAGTAAAACTTGGTCTTGTGTGTAACACATGCTATCGAACAAGTTTGTTTTTGTGTGTAACATAAGATAAATTAGTGTTTCATGCATTAAAATATATATAATATATTTATTTAAAATATTAAATATATGTTAAAGTCTCATGACGTTATATCCCTTTCTGCATTTGGTGTTTTGTGTCACACGTGCTATTAAATATAATGTTCTTACTTTAGAATTTTAGGGTCTTAAACTAAATCTAGTTTCAAAGGTTTTTACTAAACTTAATATGATACCAAATTTAGTGACCCAAACCCCAAGATCCTGGATCCATTTCCCACTACCATTACATTGACATATAATATAATTAATTTCATCCCAAAGGACTGAATAGTTTAGTAGTATTTGAGAGCCATATATATATATGAGTCTTACATTACATCTGAATACAAAATTTACAACATATTTTTTTTAGAATATCATTATTCCCTATAGAATATTATTTCATATATGTCATATTAAACTTCATGTAATCATAGAGAAAGGAAACAAAATAAGGGTGAGATTAAATTCTAGTAAGGGTCAAGTACAACAAAATCATTCATGTATCAATAAGAATAATCAATATGAAAAGGTAAATAACTAAGAACACATGCCATTTAAATATCTAGATAAGGTATAATAAATATTTAAAGGTAAATAACTAAGTACACATTCCATTTAAATAACTAGATAAATAATAATTAATATGTAAAGGTAAATAACTAATCACACATGCCATTTAAATAAATAGATAAAGCATAATAAATATGGAAAGTTAAATAACTGAGTATACATGAATTTTAAATAACTGGATAAGGAATAATAAATATATAAAGGTAAATAACTAAAAACACATGCCATTTAATTATTAAACTGAGAATAAAATGAATCCAGAGATAATATCATTATGAAAATATCATGGATAATAATAACTGAAAACTTAATGTAGGTAAGGATTAATTATTGGATTTCATGTATTAGGCACATGATACCTCTACCATTAAGACCTTTCAAAGGATAGTTTAATATACAGATAAAAACTCATTTAATGTTATCTTAATTGGATCTTCTCATAAGACCTATCAATACATCGAGGGGATATATAATTTTGGGGCCCACCCATCACTTTAGGTTTAAAGAATTACTCGTATATCGAATAATAAATTTAATTAATGAATTGATATGCCTTAATATCAAATATCCATAGTGAGTAAAGGATAAGGATTTATCAATATTTCCCTAGTCAAACAAATAAGTTTAAAATTAAAACACCATATTTAGAAATGAGGTGTGGTTTAAGAAATAAGAATATAAATAATAAATAATATAGATGTTTTGGGTAAATTTAATTTCTAATGGTCATAGTAAAGTGAATATGTTAACGGGAAGTTAATGACTACAAAATAAAATAAGGAAGTGAATTTCAGTACTATTCTTTGTCAAAATAATCATAAACTATCTAGATGAAGAATATGGATGGTATAAAAATATAACCATTGGAGTAATAATAAATAGTTTTTTAATTTATGAATATAAATACCATAAAAAATATCTTTAAAAACATTTTTGGGGAAAATATCCTTTTCATTTTGAAAAATATTTTGAAAATCCTTTTCTTTGAAAATCACTTTTAAAAACACATTTTCGTTAAAAAGATCCTCATAAACCTACAAAGGAAGATTTAAATAAATGATGGTCATGAAAGTAGGTAATTTTGTACATGATGTAAAAGTAAAAAAGAACATTCTTTTTCACTGTAAAAAGGTTAGGAAAATTCCTTGTTCAGAAAATGACAAGAAGATTCCTTTCACATTTTTGGTAAAGTCCAATTGAATATTGTTTTGAAAATGACATAAGATTCCTTTAAAAAATTTACAAAGAGTAAAAATGAGTTAATTTTACTTTTAGAAATAATTTTTAAAAGGTTAAAAAAAATTAAGTATTTTAAGAAATTGTTATTTTGTAAGAAAACATATTTCCGACAGAAGAGAGAAATGAAGTCAGATTTTATTAAAACATATTATCAATTTATTTAAGTAACAAAGAGTGGTGAAATGGTACTACTACTTGAAAATATAATTAATAAACAAAGGAAAATAAAATAGGGTTTATTAAACAATTATCAAAAAAATTACTTTAATTAAAATTCAATAATAAACAATCTTAATTAAAATGAGATTGTAAAGTAAACTCTTGAAAAGATCATAACATTGAAGTAAGAATAAACCCATGAATATATTTTGTGTATAAACTATAAATCCACCTAAAACTAGTGGAAATAAAACATAATATGATCAAAATTCATTATATACATAATCTTATAATATCAACAACAATGAATAAGTAATATAACCCAATGAAAAGAAATTGAGTTATGAAATTATTTACCTCTCGTTAACTTTTAATTAAAATCTAATTGGATGAAATAATTCAAAATGAAACCTAAAATACCTTTAATAATTAGTTATTCATGATATTAAATGTTAAATTGTAAGTATAAACACTATATAAAATAAATTAGGTGCATAACATTACAATATGACTCAATGAAATGAAATTGAGACAAAATCTCTTAACTTATGCTTAATTTTGGTTGAACGTGGTTTAAAATCATTTATAATGGTTTTAAACAATTAAATAACTTATACCAGAACCATATTAATATTTATTATATCATATATGATCCTTTTATAACATTTGATCACTTGTTCGTTAATAATCTTTCATTATTTTCAATGTTTTGGGGTGTTAATTGTCTTGTTTTCTCATACATGTTTCATCATGAAAGATCTAATTCTTGTGTATATTATATAGTTATATAATATATATAATAATAATCATGAAATAATAATCATATTTTTATGTTAATTTTAATTTTTCAAACCAATCATCAATGATGGTTATAAAAAATGAATTACGTTATGATTATGGAGACGGTAGGTCATACGTACACATGAGTAACATTTCCATTTTTCAGTGATAATTATGGAAAGGTGTTAAGAAAAATTTTACCTTTAAGAGATGATAATAATATCACATATAACATATTATACACTTATATATATCATCCATGTGGTGTGGTGATGAAAAGAGAGTCTCTTCACTTCGTGAAGGTGGTAGTCCACACGTACACGAATGATGTTATCATCTTTACGTGAGTGAAAAGAAAAGAAAGAAAATTATATATAGTATATTTATAGAATTATAAATATGTAATTTATATCACATATAATCATTAACTTTATCTTTATAACATTATATGTGAATAATTAGTGAAAGACGAATCACATCGCTTCGCGAGGCGGTAGTCCACCGTACACACGAGCGACATTATTATATCTCCTATGGAATAGAAGGTAAAAATATATAAATTATATAGTTACTAAAAAGGTATAAATATTTTATAAATATCATATATATACTCTATATCTATCATCATACCCAACCTTGAGAGTTGTAAATGGAAAAACAAACGTCATCGTTTCGCGAGGCGGTAGTCCGTCATACACACGAATGATGATTTCATAACCCATTTGATGGAAATAGAGATGTTTTTAGGTTATAAAATTATTATAAAAACATCATATTATATGTAATATACTGATTTTATTATATCACCATGTTTTAATAAAAATTTAATGAGGTGGATAAAAAATTAATATAAATACACTTGTTGAAGAACATTACCTCTTCTTTAGGTATCCTCCGTAGGTTTACACTAAATCCATACTGGGTTCACTTTATTCCAAAAATAAAGCCTATATTATGAGTGAATGAAATTTAGGAAGTTATTTTTTCATGTATTTGTTTAACCAAATTGGTTTTAAGGTGTTAATTTGAGAGGATAGGGGTGGCCTTTTATAAGTGGGGGACATGACACACTATGTATTTTTAAAAAGAATTGAGTGCTCCCACATTTTTCATATGTCAAAAGGGTCCAAAATGGACCATTATCAAACCTTGGAGGTTAGATTGTATAAATATGGATATAAAATAGTTTTTATAAAATTTTATACGTCATTTCTACCATTATCCTTTTAGTTTAACCCCCCAATAAATCAGTTTTTACCTTAACCGTGATAATTAATTTTTACTGAATTCACTATTCATTTTAGTAAAAAATTAAGTTTAACTTATTGTAAATTATAGATTATTATTATTAAAAATATGGAATCAATATTTCCAAATTTAATTCATATAATTGGAAAAAATTAATTTAAAATTTATCCTATATACATGACAAGAAAGTGGGTTTTTGAAGTGAAATGTTCAAAAGTTTGTAGAGTTTTTATATCTAAATTCAAAATAAAAATGATCCCAATGACCTAAATTAGATTAATATTTGTATATTTGAACTATTTTTAATTTAAAACCAATTAAAAATATAATTTATCATTATAAATTATTTAAACAAAAAGACAGTTTTCAATTAAAATTCAATATTTTTCACTATTCATCAGAAAATGAAATATTTCAAAAAAATCCCAAAAACTTAATATAATATAATTTAAATATTTTGATTTAAAAAATAAAGTTTATTTCATCAAATAAATTTTCTTAAAATGGTAAAAATTAATTTTAAATTATGTGTGAAATCATAAATAAACCGTCTTTTAGAAAAAATATTGTTTTTCAAAAAATATTTATTTTTCTTTTAAATGATTCTTATTTAATTTATAATCAATAGAAAACCATAATTTTTATAATATAGTTAGTCCTATTCATAACCTCCAATTTAATGGCTAGGTTATAACTATTATATTGAATAATGATATTTTTGTAATATATTGTTGTTCAGCAAATCATGATTTTGCGTGTAATGTAAGCTATCAAAAAAAATTGGTATTGCATGTGATGCAAGATAAAATCAGTATTGAATGCATTAAAAGCTATAGAATATATTTAATTTATTTAAAAATGTAAATATATCATAAATTCTTGGAATGTTATATTCCCTTCCATGCATGGTGTTACGTGTCATATACGCTATCAAATATGATGTTCATATTTTAAAATTTCAGGGTGCTAAACTTGAAATGGATTGATGATGACAACACTAATATAAACTTATTGTAGCATGATTTCCTTGATGGGGATTTGAGTCTCAATAGCATGATCCAAGTAATGTGTTCATGCATTGATTTGATATCACCGATGGACTGGTGTGAGGATCCTAATACCAGAAACTAACATACCACAAGGATTATTACATGGTGATATGATATGATTGATTTGATGATTACATGCCATTTATTATTGAACTATTTTATTCATTCCAAATGCTTTATATAAAATTTTTATATAAAATTTTAATTTAATCATTTTTTATATATTTTCCATATTTTTTATTATGAAAACATATTTTGTTGAAAATGTGTCAATGCCATTTCATGCCTTATTTTATTTAAATTAAAATCATAATTGGTTTAATTGTTCCCCTATTCTGAATAAAAAATTTAACATTTATGATGATCTTATTCCAATTCCAAGCAAAGGTAAAGCACCACTTGGTGGTGGTGGATGTTATTGATCTTTGAGACTTCGAGAGATGGAAGTGACTGGTGGAGATGTGATCCACCTATCACATGGGTTTTTTAGAGTTTTGTTTTGGAAGATTTTGTGTCTTTTTGTGATGTATCATTTTGTTATTATTTTACCTATTTTTTTCTAGTACTTTTCCTTGAGGAGTGTTGATTATACTGACTATGTATTCTTTATCTTCCATTATTTTTGTGGAAAAACCATTACCACTTGATCTTGATATGATGTTAGTAACTAGCCATCACTCTATGAGGATCAAGAACACCATTTAGGATATGTTAGATTCAGCTCAGGTATCATCATACCAGGGTATTGGGGATGTTTTGTGACATGGAATAAGAAATAAAACTAAAACATGTAGTTAAAAACTATACCTCTTCTTTGGAAAATCTCATTTAATTAACACCTTAATCCCTATAAGGTTAATATTATAAATAAACCAATACATATAGAATGTGGATAGGGATTTAAGGAATGGATTTGGGTGGGGATTCACTAAACCAAAAATTATTTAATGTGTGAATAAATGATAAGAATGTGTACTCTTTTATAAGAGAGGGGAGGGCACTCTGAGAATTTCTTAAAATATAAATTAATATAAATTAATTTTGATGTCTAAATGGATAAAAATTGATAATATTTGAATCTAATATTAATATGAGTCTAAATATTCTCATACGATAAAATTTGGACAAGTTTGGATCACATTTTTACCCTTATTTTTTATTTTAACCCTTTGTTAACCCTTTGGACAATTATAGTGATATCAATGTTTTTTACTATTAAGGGGTCAATATAGTTAGTATAAAAGAAAAAACGGCCCATAAATGGACCATGGTTGATTTTATAAACCATATACCCTTACCTTGGCCAAGGATAAGATTTTTAGGAAATTTAAATCATTTAATAAAATATTATTTATTATAAAATATCATCAATGTCAATTTTGGAACTATTCTTTTAATTTAAATTTTAAAATATAAGAAAATAATGGAATTTGAATACAATGAATCCAAACCTCTATAATATTTTATTTTTATCTAAAATAATTTTTTAATGCAAATATTCATTCAAATAATATTATTTTTAATATTTTTAAAATCATTTAATTTATTTTCTATTAATTGAATAATTACTACATCATCATTGCATAAGATTTTAAGCTAATTATTTATTCACTAAAAATTTAAAATAAATTACCATGATGAATATAAATTATTTATATTTTAAAATAATATTTATAACTGAACATATCATCTACTTATCCCCATGTTAAAAATATAATAGTTATTAAAAACAAGAGTGACATTTTTGGATTTATATTCACTTAAATATTATAAAGGTCAAAATCATGTAAAAATGGAAACAAAAGATATATATTCAACTTTTGGGTGATTATATACAATTTATACTCATCCAATAAAATTAAGTAAAATGTTGTGGTCATTTTATAGTCCTTGTCATTTTATTTTTAACTTTAATTACCCGATTTACCCTTTATCGTGGTAACAAAAATTACTAAGGTTACTATTCAGATTGGCCAAAAATAAAAGGGAAATATTTACCAAATTTGAAAATACTAATTAAAAATGTGGAATCCATTTTTCAAGATCAAAAACATGGATGTGGCATAATTTAATTTAAAATTAAACTGAAAAAACCCAATGAAAAATAATATTTCAGAAAAATGCCATTTTTAAGTATGAAATGTTTTATACTAAATTCAAGTATAAAATTAATTTAAAAAACCATAATTATATTATTTTAACTCAAAATAAACTAATTAAATTTTAAATATAATCTAAAATAGAATTTTAATTTATAAATATATTAAAATAAAATACAGTTTTTAATAAAAATCAATATTTTTCACTATTCGTTGAAAAATAAAACTTTTCAAAAAATCCTCAAAAAAATAATCCTAAGATAATATTGACATGATGATTTAAAAAATGAAGTTAATTTTATCAAATAAATTTTCTAAAATTTACAAAAATTAATTATAATATTTTCTCACAAAAACAATAAAAACCACTTTTGAAGAAATCATATTTTTGAAGAATAAAATGACTGTATAAAAAATCAAGTACTTATTTCCTAATAATTAATCAATACATTTGAATTTATTAAGAAATATATATATATATATATATATATATATATATATCATGATTCATTTAATCGTATTCATATCTTTCAATTTAATGTCTAGGTTATAATGATCATATGTAAATAATAATATTTTGTGGTTCATTTAAGCTTTATTTTGTGTATTCTGTACACTATCAAACACAATATTTTTTTTAATCTCAGGATATTAAATTATTCCCCTTTAAAATTTAGGTCCTTTTAATTTTAACTTGATCATGGAAATCAAAGTTTTGACATTTTAAAATACCTTTTTTGATATCCCACATCATGAAAAGAGTTAATAAAACATCCTCTTGAAAATAGAGAAATAGAAATATGAAGGTCATTTGGAATAACACATAACTTGGTTTCAAAATGGGAAAAAAATAGTGGAAATTGAAAATATATACATGTAAGAAAAGTTTAATTTCAAAATAATTATGTATATTGATCAAGATCATTGATTATAAGAAAATGAATGATCACAAGAATCTTAAAAACAACAAAACCATAAATTGATGAGGTGTAAAAAGGACCATTGATTCATCAGAATTGAAGGTAATAGAATAACATTTTTATTTCAAAATCCTTTTCCAAGAGTTAAGGAATTATTTTACCATCTAAACTAAGAACATAAGGAAATATACTTACTTGATAAGTAAAATTTTATCCCTTAATCAATTTCCACCTCAATATCATCTTTTTCTCCAAATGATGAGTATTCAAGATGAATTTTTTATACCTGAAGCATGAAAATAAACTTCTAATGGATCGCATAATATAAAAAATAGATAAAAAGATATTCCTACTACCTTTAAAAAACAAAAATTGTTAGAATTAAGAGAGATAATTCCCTAAAAGAATAAACCTTCGTATGAATAAATATAACATTAATCTTTAAATACTTAATAATAACACCAAAAGATTAAATTATATTTATCCTAAAAATTCTTCAAAATATTCCCAACCAAGTTCAAAACCCAAAAAATTAGAATTACTTTATCACATATTCTTCTGATATTAATTTAACATTTATCTCCAATCAACATTAGTCACTTATAAATTCATATACCTAAAAATTAACATGTTCTAATCATATAATCTCAAAAATATTCTAATCAGTTCCATGAATAACCTGAATCACCAAAAAGACGCATTAAAATCATATATGCTTCTAAAATATAATTAAATATTTATTCCTAAAATAAAATCCCATAATATTATATTTACCTTAATCATATAAAGTTTTAAAAATAGTGAAATTCTTCTGAAATAACATTAATCACTTAGTCACAAAATAACTTTTCAATCCCATGGTTATCTACATGATAAAACAAATGTTCCCAAAATCAACTTAATATTTATTTTCCAAATCATTTAAGAATAAAAACAATGTAATACTAACTAGTACATAACATAGTCTAGTGGTATGTGTTGCATCCTTGTCTCCCTTTGGTTGTGGGTTCAAGCCCTACGACCTTGCTGGATGCGATGGGTTATCACCCGATCTGTGGGTTGTCCTTTTTCTAAAACTATACTAATATAATTCTTATCATATTCCCAAAAATGTGATGAATATACTCAAAAATAACCTTAATCATCAAAGATCATATAAACCCTAAAGGTTATCAGTACCTTTAAACTCATGTCCATAAAATGAAAAGAGTGTTATTCCTCAGATAACTTTTTTCACATGTTAAAATTAAGAGTTACATATACCTAAAACATCTATCAATAATCAATAAATTTATCCCAAAGTATTCCCATTATATAAAACCTAAAAAATAGTTTTCTAATACTTTTAAATTATAATCAAACTTAAATCTACAACTACATAATAACTCTTGAGTCCATGTATGTATACACCCTAATCATTCAATATTCTTCATAATACATTAACCATGTTTTTATATATTATTATTTAATAATTCCTTCCTACAAAAAAAATATAAATCATTTCCTAAGATTCAAAAATATAATTCATACTTTTCATATATCATTTTTAGTTTCCTAATATTTAACAATAATGGCATGGGGCATTGTTAAACATTTATTCATACAGTATTATTGATCCTAATCTTGAGCTCCCCCCTAGGACATTGATTTTCATAATGCCCATAATCCCCATATTTAAAACATTAAATTGATACCTTTTAAAGAATATTATTATTATTAATAGTATTATTTGAATTCTTCCTTTTTCCTTAGAGGATTATTTCTTTATTAAAGTCTTTACTATATAGAGAAAATCTTCTCATTACTTCAAGATATTCCATAGGGTGATTATTCCCAAATTCTTGAAACATAAAATGTAGAATCTTTTTAAATTTATGAAATTTAAATCTTGAACATCCCTAGGACTCCATTTTTATCTTATTTGGTGTGTTTTGAAACTAACCTATGTTTGTGTTGTTAATCATAACTCACAATAGCTAGTTAATAATAACCCTAAGAGTTTTAACTACAGATCACATTCCATTTGGTTGCTTGTTCAGACAACCACCACATTTTTTTTCACATCCATCATTAATTTGGTTCCTGCTAGATCCATCCATTTAATAAAATAAGAAACATTTAGAGTGAGTATATCAATCATAATAAACCATCTTATGAGAAGAATAAATACTAAGATATATTAACTATACCATTTTCTATTCAAATCCTTCGATCTATCCATAACATACTAACCTTTGTGGTTATAGAGGACTTTTAACTTATGATCAAATAATATTCTAACATCTAAATTTATCTAAACCTTTACTCTAATACTAAATATAATAACCTTGAATGTTATGGTCATAGTGTAAGTTCTAGTGGTGGGTGTTATATTAAAATTTCTTTTAATATAGAGTTGTTTGAATCCCCGAGAGAGGATCTTTCATGTTAAATTTATAATTAATTTATTTATAATTGGAATAAATGATCACCTCAACATAAGATCCTTTTTGCAATGAAAATATACATCTTCCAAAAAAACATTTTAGAATACCTTTATTGCACTATGAGGATTAATGAGTAGAATTCCTCTATTGGTGATCCACATGTGATCCTTTGATCTCTAGGCAATCGCCAATTAATTTCTAGGTGTTATCATGAAAAATGAATTGGTTTGCATTGTTCATATTGATCACTCTAAAATACTTTAGTATTGAAGGATTTTTTCTCATTATTAAGAGGAATAGAGGAGGAATTTTAGAGATACAGAGAGATAAGTCTATTGTGTGTTATGGTTCTCTATTCTCAATTTTTGATTAACCCTACATAATAGACATAACCATCAATATATAGAGCTAGGGTTTACATTTAAAATATTATTTAATTGTGTGTCAGACCTTAAATAATATAATAATATTTAACAAACCTCATTCTATGTATTATTATTATTATTATTATAGTGTGCACTGACTTGCGTAAATAAAAATATATTTTTACCTCATGGAAAATTAATATTTATCAACATATGTGATCCTGGTCCATTCATCCTCTTCAACATTTATTGAATACCTAAATAAAAATTTTATTCATAAATAAGTATTTCAATCCAAAAACCATTGAATAAATATTTATTAAATATTTAATAAAATAAATAAATATATTTTATTCACAATATGATGAATAAATATTTATTTAACTTATACGATCAATAAAACATGAATAAAATTATTACTTAGTCTAGAAAATAATATTTATTATATTAATTAAATTCAAATATAATTTAATCAAGATTAATATAAATAATTACTATGTGACCCTCTATGATTCTTTCTCATTGTAATTAGGTAGGTTTGGCTAAAGTCTAAGATTATTATCAAGAAATGGGTCAAGGAAACCAAAAGAAATAACTTAATTTTACAATGTAGACAATCACATATAGACACTCATGGTGTATTATAATCTCTTTATCTTAATTATATCATCAAGCTGGTTGTTCATTTGTGTCATCAACCTATATTATTGATATATATTTCTTTGACTATCTGAAATAAATGTTGTTACTCTATGGACATTAAATTTATGCAACAGTTATGTTTCAATAAAAGGACCGATATATCAACTTCTATAAAGATGGAAGGGAAAATAATTACTTGATTTATTAATTAACAACATGTCAGTCATGACACACCCAATGTATCCAACTTTTCCAGAAACTATTATCATCAGGATTTATAAAATCATCTAAGGGTGCAAGTCATAACAATCATTAATAATAATCTTAAATTATAAGGACCATTACACATGTTTGTAGACATAAATATCTGATGACACTAAAACATGAAGAATTTATAATGGTGATTTTGTTCCCATTACCTCCTGCCATGAAGATTACCAAGTGAAAATTTCATGAGAAGAATTATCATATGCTTATGAATACTCACACTTGATAGTCACATTCTATGTATCCTATTATATAATGTTATTCGACCATACAACTATATTTAAGAATATCATTATAGAATTTCAAGTTTCTCATCATAGCGGGAAACTGTTATTCCTTGTTCAATATGACAAATATACTAGGAAATTGTCATAAAATTGTTATAAATAAGAATGATCAATATGAGATAAGATATTTATATTATTATTCACTTATTTGAATATACATGTAAACCAAAGTACAAAGTAGTTACTTTTAGGGAAAAAACTCCAAACAACTCACACTTGTTCTAGAGACAGCTACTAATGACCAGTTAGTCCTCGCGTGTTTCAAATGTGTATGGCTACAGCTACTAGGCCTTCCATGTTTCTGTGGATAGGGTTTGTAAAACCACATATTTGTGAAATGGATCTATTTACTTCAAAATTACTATCTTTTAAAAATATCTCAAGTATTAATATAACTGAGTATACACCTTTTGATCTTATGTTAGAATCCTGATATCCTAACAAAATCCATATTTAGTGATTATCATAAAGTAATAAATCTATTTATTTTGTTATAACCCAAAATAAAAATAGGATGTTGTTAAAACACTTCTTAATGTGTATCAGAAGCTAAAACAAACTCAGAAATTATAGATATGGAAACCACTAGATGTAATAAGTTTTTCTTACATCTAAATATATCCTTGTCAGACATAATAGATAAAATTTAACTAAATGAAGATAAGTGTTCAATCCCCTTGATCACTAGTATTCACACTTCTCTAAACACCAATAACTCATCTAGTTATACTTTTCCAAGGTACTTTCAGATAGTTCTAACTAAAAGTCTATGAAATTATATTGCATCTATTTTATATTCACCTATTATTCTTTGTGCATCAATAATATCAAATTCCAGTACATATCATGGAAAATGAGATGAATTCCTAGCACTTAAGCTTTTAAAATTCTTTTAATCTCCATAATCTCTTCCTATGCCTGTGCATGTTCTACTGGAAGGATTATACACCAACAATAATTATATCTTGAATTATTCCAACTTTTATTTTTCAATACTATGTTGATATATGTACTATGACTATATTTAGAAAACTCATAGATCCATTTTATATATCTTGTTCCCCAAAACACTATTTCTATTTTAAGTCAAACTTGGTGGAATTTTATTCTTTATTCTTAAAAAATGGTAATACATAAAAATTATTTTCATATGTAATCAATATATTTATTTGTAAAATTTATAGTGCTCCCACTAAATAGTTATAGTCACATGTTACTCATTCGTTTCCAAATAAATATTCTATGATCATTATGCATGATTTGTTCATAAATTAATTTATCTAATATGCATATCTTATTGGAATTTATTGATGTCGCCAAACATTTTTATTTATGATTAGTATACATATACCATAATGTCTCCTTTTTTTGCATCATAAAGACATCTTCTATAAGTATTCCTCTAAATAAATTGGCCTTGACAATCAATATCCTAATATGCGTTAGATTTGGTTCCTTGGAACCAACTTGTTTAGTACTTGATTCATGTTTTTCATATTAAATAACTTTTCTTACCACATATTGATTATTATTCTACATGATATTTATATATGATAATTTCTTTAGAATATATGTCACATTGAAATGTCATAGCATTTCTCTGCTATGATGAGAACTTAGAGGTGCCATGGAATTATTCTTAAACCTCATTCTATGTCTAGATGATTTTATTTTAGGGGACATATACAATAGAGGCTATCTAGGGTAGGAAGCTCATAAGACATTGGGACATAATCTCCTGGTGTTCACCCTTGGTAATATTCAAGAAAAGTGTTTATGAGAACATACCCACCAATAGGAAATCCACATTTCTATGTGTCGTTAGACGTTCTTATATGCAAAAATATGTATTGATCCTTATACTTTAATATTATCATTAATGGATATCATGACTTGCATACTTTGATGTATTTATGAAAAACATGATGACATATGCTCACATACATGTAGGGTGCATTTCATGTATCATGAGTGATATTTCATTAATGGATAATGTAAGAAAGGATCTATCCCTTCTGTCCCTTGATGAAAGTTGACATCCCAGGCCCTTTTATGTTAATGCAACTACCAAAATAAATACATTTCCATGGTGTTTTATTGGTGAGTTAATTTTCAAAAAATCAAAGAATGATACATCAAACATATAGGTTGGTGGCACTAGCATGAAACCTACTTGATTTGAGATATCTCAATAAAGGGATTATATTACACATTAAATGTGGGTTAAATGTCATTGCAACATTAACTTCGTTATTTATAGATTCCTTTGTGTGTTTCATGATTCTAGACTTAGACTTTAGGAAGTTATACATAATTCCGTTGAGAAATAAGCCTATAGGATCACACACTATGTATATCCTCAATCTCAGTTAAATTCTAGTATTGAATTTAAAAAGTTAGAATAAATTAGATTTATTCGGGTATGGTTGATCACCAAAATTTAATCACAAGTTATTCAAAAGAATAAGTGAGTTAAATAATAATAATAAATATTTTGTTTTCAATTTTGGTGAATATAATATTTATTATATTTATCAATGAATAATGTAATGATATTTATTTATTAAATAAATAGTGATTATTTAAGGATTGGTAAATGTTAATAAGGGAAGGAGGACCAAGTCTAATGGTCTAATTGGAAGTGGTATAAATGATATTTATTTATATTATTTATGTGTTTCATATGTAAAGTGTATAATAATAATATTTATATTATTATTATTAGACTTGGGTTTAACTAAAAATTATGGAATTGATAAAGGGCTTGTGTGTGATTTACCAACCCTAAACCTGCCAAAATAAATATCTAATTATATATATTTCCTAAAACACAATTAGTGTGCACAATAGATAGAGTGAGAATCTATCAATCCCTAGAGATATATCAATAGATCTAGATTTATCTCCTCCCCTCCTCTCTCAATACAACGAGAGATCATAAAGAGTTCTCCCTCTCTAGATAAGAATTATACTATGGTCAACCATGAACAACACAAGCGATAAGGATTAGTCATGCTAGTACTCGATGATTGTATGATATTTTTTAGAGATTTTGATTCACATTTGGATCACCATTACACTTTAATCTTGTCGTAAAATATTGGTGTGATGAGATATATACCACCAAATCATCAATGAAAGTGTAATTTAAAGTTAAGGTAATTCTATATCTTCTCATAAACAAATTATAAATTAGATATGAAGATCCTCCTCTTCTAGTTTTAGTGTTTTAATCTAGTCAAGTAATCTACTATTTTCATTGGACATGATGTTTTGATCATGTGTGGGAATGATTACATGTAATTAATACTAAAAGATGAGTTGGTCATACCATCAAAGGATGTTTCCACTATGCTCGAAACCTATAAGTGGTATCATAATGATCACTTGTTTAATTTATAATTATTTATTATTCATTGATTGATTTTATATGTTTACATTTTTCTTTTACTTAAAATGATTCATTTTAATATCCAACATCATCAACTCTTCTCTTTCTTCATTCTTAATAACATATCCTATAATTTGTTAGTGACTAAAAATGAAGAATCATTCAAATCACATCATCTGAAGGGCCTATAGGTTTTTCTTGGAAAAAACTAGAATACATAGCATGTAATTTTAGTATACACAATGTGTACTTTTTTCACACATATAACTTTTTCAATTAGGTTATATCTGAAAAATAGAATATAATATCTGAATAGATTGGATCAGTATGTAGAACCAGATAGGCCGACACACGGCATGAAGAACTGCGTGTTTTGTAACCAATATACATGATGTGTAGTCCTAATTATCTCACAATCGAGTACACGGGGTGTCCCAAGTGTGTCTTGTATTGGATACATGACATGGGGACTAAAATGTTATGAAAAATGAGTTCACACACTATATATGTTAGACTACATGTTAAGTAACTCAAGGTTGTCTGTGGTAGGAAACATGATCTGACCCAAGGCATGTGCTACGGACATGGGCAGAAGACAAGTACACATCATGTAATTTTGTACACTCCATGTAGTCTTCTTCTGGAAGTGTTCTAAAATTTTTGTGTAAGGAAAAATTAAATGTATATTTAAAACATATTTATTATGTGTTTTGTGTGTCATTCATTCGATAGTACACTCCATGTCATAGGTTTAATAATTATATATTTAATTATTTTTCATGTTAAAATTTTTAAGGAATATAAGAGGTTTCCTTTCTAGTACACTTGTTTAATACATTAATTTTAAATGAATTTAATTTTGTTTAAGATTATAGTTGATGGTAAGTTAATTATGGTTGTGTAGAATTAAGAGAAATTGAAATAGTTATATTAATTCATGGAGCATTATCTTAATTAATGAATGAATCAAAGTAATTGATAACTAGATTATAAATGCATACTTGTTGCTTGATGTGTTGATGATCATGAGATTAGACCAGTACTTGTATGTGATTGGTTTCCTTTAATTTATTTTGGTTAAATTATTATTGATGGCATGTGAGTCATCCCATCCTCCTTATTATGTAAGGGCCAATGTGATTGTGGATTATTTTATATAAATCCCTTTTATCCAATTCATTATATCCCCTCACCTATGTGTTATTAAAAACTTATATAAGGATGGTTCTCCCAAGTGAGAGGAGGAGGTTTAAGTCAAGGAGCCGAGGAAAAACCAATTGAGGTGAAACATAGGATCTAGATTGAAATACCACAACATGAATCAAGCTATGGTTCAAGGTGTTTTTTCCTAGGGTTTAGGGTTAGTTTATCATATTATAGATAAACTAACCATTATAGAATCTCATGATCATGCCACTTATATTTTATTTATATTAGTTTCATGGACAATTATTTATGTTTTTGAATTTTTAATGATCGCCTAATAAATGAATTAACAAGCATGTAGGATGGAATAAAATATAATGGATTGTGCATAAATGTTTTATAATACATGGTTAATAACTAGTAAAATCCACTTAATATTAACAATGAATGTAAAATAATAAAACTTTTTTTATGAAAAAGGATAAAATCAATCAATTACAATATTAATTTAGCTTATACTTTCAATATATAATTTAGAATCACCCTCATAGTTCAAATTACATGACCAACCTATATTGGGGTGCTTTCAATTATCATGGAAATTTTATCTTGAAGTTTTGGGTTGAATTAACTTAGATTACATCAAGGGTTGACTTCCTAAGTAGGACTTGGTGTAACTAAGAGGTAAAGGTTAAATAAATCCTAAAACAATATTTTATAATTGGGGAGTCCACTCAATAGATCAAGGAATTGCGAGTTAATATAGTAGGAAATTTATACCTACTTAAAACCATTCAAATATCTTGTCGGGCCCAAGTATGGGTTATAAGAAGGGGAATATGGATCCTTTCCACTAGAATATGAAAGAAAAAATATATTCTAAAACTAATGGTGAGGGATATTGGGTTTTAAAAAATAGTGGTAGATTAATAATAATTTAATTAAATTTAAATTTATTAATCTATTTTTGAAATCAAAACAAGTACTAATTATCTACTCTAAATTTTTAGAAATTGAAAATCAAATGACTTCAAAAATATCACTATAATAAATATTATATAAGAATAACCTTATCACTTATGAGAATTTCCAAGAATGGTATAGGTGATTCTCATTCTACTACACCATGAACAAAAATCATACATGTTGGAAACCCCACTTCTTAAGTCACTTACCAAAGAGGCTAGTGACAAAGAAGTGTATCTCTACAAAAAGCATGTGAAAGACATAATTTATGTCCAATTTTTTATATTATCCTCCATGTCTAGTGATATTTTAAAGAAATATGAGGATATTGATATGTATAATATAGTTTCTCTCCTTCACGATATCTATCAAGAGAAGGCAATATCAGAGAGATATGCGATATACAATGCACTTTTCATGTGTAGGCTTGGAGAGTTGGTTCCAGCTAGGCCACATGTAGTCAAGATGATTGGATACATTGAGTTCCTAGATATCTTGGGTTTTAACATCCATGATTAGTTGTGTACATATCTCATTCTTTCCTCACTACCCAAAAACTTCTCTATTATTATTGTGAATTATAATTTGAGAAATAGTGAGAATATTCTATTAGAATGTATTACTCTTATCCGATAAATTGATAAATACATAGGGAGTAAAAAACCCATTTTCCTTTTGATAAATAAGAATAATAGGAATATGTAAATGGGTTTGAATACTCATTCCAAGTCTAATGCTCTAAAGAATTGTCCCTCTAAAAAGAATAAGATCCATAGGAAAGGAAAGGAATAAGATGTGGTATGTTTTGTGTATGGTAAGTAGGTCCAATGGAAGAAGAATTATACCCTTTCAAAGAAGAAATGGGTAGTTTCAAGTGCATTAATTATTGAAGGTAATATTTACATATCTACAAGTTGGGTATTAGATACTGCCTTTAATTCTTAGATTTCTATCCAAATGTATGAACCAAGTAAATTTTGAATGGTTACCAGAGATGAGGTGGATCTAAGGGCTACCAATAGAGTGAGTCAAGCTTCTCTATCTATTGGATACTACTGTATCACATTATTAATAGGATTGATTTTGGTTTTATAGAATTTTTATTATGTGCCTAGTGTTACCAAGAATATTATTTTTGTTTCTTATTTAGATATGGATGGATTTATTTTCATCTTTGGAAATAAAGGTTGCTAATTTTATAAAGATAGAATATGTTATAGTATGGAATAGTTGAATAACGATATTTATGTATTAAATTATGAAAACCAAATATAGGAAATTGATAAAAAAAACTAATATGTGTGACTCATATGACACCCAGTTAAGGAATCACCATATTGGTCAAATAAATGAGAAGAATTTTAAAAAGATCTATCAAGATGCTTACTTATACTCTTTTAATCTTAATCCACTTAAAATATATATCACTCTTTTTTACAAGGTAAGATGATTAAACTACCATTCGGTGTTCAAGGTGAAAGGGCCACTGAGCTTCTAGATTTAGTAAACACCAATGTGTGTAGAACTTTTAAAGTAGAGGCTAGAGGTGGATACTCATAATTTATTAATTTTACTGATGACTTGAGTAGGTATAGTTATATCTAATTAATGAGGTACAAGTCTGAATCCTTTGAGAAGTTCAAAGAGTTCAAGAATGAGGTTGATAATTAGATTGGTAAAAAGATGAATAAAATTCGATCTGATCGAGGTGGTGGATATCTTAACCATGACTTTATCAACTTTTTATAGAGGTATGGGATTTTATATCAACTCACTCCACCTTATACACTATGGTGGAATGGTGTCAGTAAAAGGATGAACCATACCTTATTGGACATGGTATGGTCGATGGTGAGTCACTCAAGCCTTCCATTATCCTTTTGGGGATATGAATTATATACATAATTATACTTACTAAACCTTGTACCAACCAAAGTGTAAAACGTTATTCCCTTCAAGTTATTGAGTGGAAATAAACCTATTTTTTCACATGTTCATGCATGAGTTTATTGGGAGTTTTTTAATGCAAGATCAATCAATAAACTAGAACCTTGTGGCATGAAGTGTATCTTTATAGGGTATCCCAATGAAAAAAGGGATATTATCTATACAACCCTTTGGAAAAGAAATTAATTTTTTATATGTAAGATATTTTTATTGAGAGGGGGAACATCCTCAAAGAGGATAGTGGGAACAAGATTGACTTCAATGAAGTTGATGCCCAAGATACTCAAGAGTTGGTGTAGGAACTGATTCTACGGGTCCCCATAAAAAATGTTGTTACTAAAACACAATTACTTTTTATGAGTGCTAAGGAGGTACGAGAAATATAGAGATATGGTTTTCTAGTCACTGATGATGGTGACCCATTTTTGGTTGAAAATGATGATCCTTTCTCTAATAAGGAATCAGTAGAGAGATCAGAAGCTATAAGATGGAAATAATCCATGAATTTTGAGATGTATTTCATGTGTCAAAACCAATTTTTGGTTATGATTAATCTTTTAGTTGATGTAAAGCATGTTGGGTGTAAATGGGTATTAAATAGAAATTTTTACATGTAAGGTAAAGTAAATACCTATAATTAATGACTAGTGGCTAAAGGATTTAGACAACATCAAGGCATTAACTATGATGAAACCTTCTCTCTAGTTTCTATTTTTAAATCCATCAGAATTTTGTTTTCTATAGCATCTTACCATGACTATGAGATTTTTAAAATGGATTTAAAAGTTTTATTTCTTAATTGGAACCTTCAATAGGATGTGTATATGAAAAAACTAGAAGGGTTTGTGACTCTGGGAGATGACAAAAGGGTATAAAAGTTACAGATATCTATTTATAGATTAAAGCAGGTATCCATGTCATGGAACATTTGATTCGATGAAGCCATAAAATAATTTTGTTTCATTAAGAATGAATGTGGTTCATGTGTTTATAATGGGTTTGATGGTAGTACAGTTATTTTCATAGTAGTGTATGTTGATGAAATATTACTAATTGGAAAAAAATATACCAGCCTTATAGGAGGTTAAGTCATGGTTGAGAAAGTGATTCTCCATGAAGGACTTAGGTGAATCAGCCCATATTATAGGGATAAATATCATGAATGATAGATCTAAGAGGTTGATCAAACTAAGTCAAGGTACATATATTTACTAGATACTAAAAAAATTTAGTATGGAACAATCCAATAGTGGATTGGTTCAAGTGGCCCATGTTATACATATTTTTAAGAAAATGTGTCCTCATACGCAATAGGAAAGAGAGATAATGAGTATGATATCATATGATTCTATGATAGGATCTATTGTGTATTCCATGTAATGCATGAGGCTTGATGTTTCCTGTGTTTTGAGCATCGTAGGAAGATATCAAGAAGGTCTAAGTTAACAGCATTAGTCTACTGAAAAGGTTATCCTTAAGTATCTAAGGCATACTAAGGGTATATTCCTAGTATATAGTGTAACGCCCCGACCCCAGTTACCCAGAGTCGGTGCATTATTTTAATACATTGGCATGATATAAGGAATCAAGTCTTTAATAACCGATCAGTTTAGCAGTCTTGGAAAATAGATTACATACATGAACGTTATATTACATTATAAAATGACTAACAACAACAACAACATTGTCCCCTTTTGAACACATTCATATCCCTTAGCTTATCCCTAAAATTAAACCATAAAATACATATTCAATCCTAGGAAAAATAAAACATAGAAAGGGGTGATCTCAGATGCTCATTAAGGATAACAATACAGCGGAAAATTTCATAAATAAGTATAAACCTTTAAGGTAATGTATAAGACTAAAACAAAAGCCTTTTAAACTTAAACTTTAGCATAATATGGAAAAAATAAAATCAAATAATGGAATTTACTTATTCACATGGATATTCTACTAGTCTAATAATCACATGCAATATCAATAGCCACTTTCATAATGATGGAATGCATAATGTCAGACTTCATAACCACATGGTCAAGGCCTTATGCCAAGACTACAACTAAGATTTTGTCAAGGCCTTATTCCAAGACACTAGTTTATCTCATGAGACCTATCGATGCATTGAGGAGCTATAGCGGGCTCCACCCATCACTTACTAAGTCCAATGCGTTCCTCATATGAAAAGTTTTAAACATAACATAAACATTCATATTAAAAATAGCATGCGAAATGTCAATACTTTATCCATAAACCATGAATGGTATAAAAATAACACATTCATAGTCAAACATATCACAAAACCTTTAATACAATATGGAATATTTGTATCATAATAAATAAACTTCAAAAGAGTTTAAAATCCATCAAAGGATGTTGACATAGATGAAAATGATTTGTAAAACTCTTTGAGAGAAATATACCTTTTTCATGAAAACATTTAAAAGTCACACAATTTAGAAAGTAAGAAATTTAAAGACATTTTTGAATAAAAGTGTCCCATACCACTTTTAAACTTTTGAAATTAATTAACATTTTAAAAACATTCATGTTCATATAAATAAATCCTTAAAAACCATTTTGAAAACATGAACATTAATGAGAATGATTTAGAAGAATAAATATTTAAAACATTTAAAATGATGTTTTAGTAAAAAAGTCCTTTAAAATAATCCCTTTAAAAACTCTTTCATGAAACATGGACATGGATAATAAATATGTCCTTGTAGATACCTATGTAAAAACAACCTCATATAATAAAGATATTGTGAAATTAACACTTAACTTGTACTTCCTTTAGTCGAGGGTACGTTTAACCTTATGTATAAAAACTGTAGTATGTTATTAAATTATAACATAACCATATTAATATTTATGATATCATACATGATTCATTTATGACTTTATACTACCCATTTAATAATAATTTCCATGTTAAATTGACATTTTGGGTAATAATCGCTTTCTTTATCGTACGTGTTTTAACTTGTTACTCTTGATTGTATCACTTAGATCATGATTTAAATACTTCAAGAATATAAAACATGATTTATATATCATATATATTTAGAATATAAATATGTATAATAGACATATATATGAAATGTAAAACACCATCTATGGAGATGGTAGGCCGTACGTACGCATAAACGTTGTTTCTGTTTTCATATCGTATTGAACAGAACTAAGTGAATAAGATATATGTAAGTACATAAATATATATATATATATAGTATCATTATTATTTCATATATTACATGATTATTAATGATATATATATATATATTTATTTATTTATTTATAATCATCGTTGAATGGTGAACGTGGAAATGAATCTCATCGTGTCGTGGAGATGGTAATCCGTACGTACGCACGAGCGACAATATCATTATATTGATGGTGAAATAATATGTAATTGGATGTTATATCATATATACAGAATCATTAACATGTTATATTTATTATTTACATTAGTTATAATCATTATTATACCCATCCAAATAATGAAATGTTTGAATAACAAACTACACCACGACGTGGAGCCGGTAATCCATACGTACGCACGTATGGTGACTTTGTCATTTATAAGATGGATAGAATAATGAATATGGTTGTACCATTTTTATAATAACATCACAGTGTGTATAATATACTGGATTTATTATTTTATAATGGAAACAACAAATAAAGAGGAAGTGGAAGAAGAAAAGAACCTGAAAGAGGTGATGAAATATTTACCTCTTCTTCGAGTTATTCCTTTTGATTTGATCAAAAGGGATTCTTAGGTTGTCTTTATGACCAAATTAAGGTCTCTATAATGAATTTAGGAAATTTGGGAGGATATTTGGTCAGGGTTTGGCTGAGACAAAATGCTTTGGAGGTGTGAAATTAAGATAAGGGTAAGTTTCTTTTTATAAGAGAGGTGAGGGTCACTTTAGGAAAAGCTTGAAATATTATTTTATAATAAAATTATTTTCGGTTTATAATGGATCCAAAATGAATTATTTAAAGGCTAAGGTGGGTATGGGTCGAAAACCTCTCAAAGAATAGGTTTTATATAGGTTTAGGTCATCATATTAACCTTATCTTTTAGATTTAACTCTTAGTTAAATAGTTTGACATTTACCATGTCTCTTTGTATTTTTATATTATGTGGTTAATAAACTTACTATAAACTTCCAAGATAACCCCAATAGATTAATTAATAACATATATAATATTATTAAGGCCTTTTGGATGAACCTTATATTTTTAGAAATATTATATCAACCAATAATATAGTATTTTTTTTAAAACTCAATTATGTTAATTTTGAAATTATTTAATAAATGATTTTTGTTAAAGTCCTAAAAACTTTATTACTTAAAAATAAATTCATATGTTCAATCCTAAAATGTCATATTAACCTATAAAATTATTTTAATTCATCAAAAGTCTCAAATTACATTTATTTGGATATTTATAATATCAATTATTTTAATATTTCATTATTAAGGTAATTATTGCGTCATCATTGTGTCATAAATAAATTAAATTATTTAATGTATAAAAATATAAATATAATATAATTATGTATGAAATATTTTTAGCTTTCTGATGAATATTTATAGTTGAATTTATATAACGTATAACCCTATATTAAAAATGGTTTAGTTATTAAACATTGAATTTAACTCTTTTAACTCTTCTTTAAATAAAATAAAAATAAATGTCCTAATCTAATCCAATTGGACCAAAGAGGATCATATTTTATTCTTAAGGTTGTTTTTGGTCGAATTATACTTATACAATAGAATTAGTACATGTGTTGGGTTAATTATGATATCATTTTTACCCTTAATTACCCTATTTACTTTTAACTGTGGTAAATAAAAGTCAAAAGTTACTATTCACTAAAAATTATTTTCATCTTATTGAACCACATTTTACTTACTGATATTAACCATGTCTCTTAGATTTTTTAAATTCAACTCACAGAAGTGGTAAAATTAAGTTTTATACAAATTTGCAAATGCTCCTAGGAGGTGGGTAAAAGACGGTAAAAAGTTCGATAAAATTTTATATATCTAAACTTATTATAAAATGACTATAATGAATTACATATAAATTATATAGGTATTATATATCTATTTTTACTTAAAATAAATTAAAATAAAATAACTAATTATTTAAATAAAATGTCGGTTTTAAATAATAACGCAGTGTTTTTCACTATTCATCAAAAATTGAATGTTTTCAGAAAAATACAAAAAAATTACCCTAAGATAATTTTGATATTATGAATTAAAAAATTAAGTATATTTTACCAAATACAAAACATAGAAGTTTCATTTATTAATTTAAAATTAATTCCCGTTGTCAAAACCAAAAGGCGGATTTTTAAAAAGTAAAAACTATCAAAATATTGTCATGTGTTTATATCAAATTTAAATGTGAAATTACTTATAATGAACTAAATTGTATTAAATTATAAAAATATAATCTAATTATACTTAAAAACCTTTCAAATTCATAATTTAACACTATAAATTGTTTTGATTAAAAAAGTTGTTTTCAATTAAAACATAGTATTTTTCACTATTTGTCAAAATGAAAAAGATATCAGAAAAGTACCAAAACTCTATCCAAACTAAATTTTTATTTCCCGCTTCTAAATAAGAATTTAATTTCATTAAATTGAATATATAAAAGTGTCAAATATTGGTTTTAAAAAGGGTTTTCTATTAAAAGGTGGTAAAATTTCATTTTTTGAAAAATACTTCTTTTATCTGAAAAAAATGAATTTGTTCTTATATTGTGTCTAATAAACATATAATATGGATGTTAAAATTATATAGAGTATATAAGATTCAAAATTTAGTTAATACTATTCATAACCGCTTTTTGAACAGTTAGCTTAGTAAGTTGTGGTGCGCTCGAACTCGGTGTTGCGTGTAGCACAAGCTATTAAATTACTTTAATGAGATAACGTACTATGAAACATTGGGGTGTTACATATAGAGGATAAGAATAATTATTCATCAAGGGTTATATAAAATTTCAGCGGTGGCTCTATCCCAAGAACCAAGGTTACACCAAAGGACAAAAAACATACTTTAGAAGTTTCATCTCTTGATAGATTTTTCTCAATGAGGTGAAGTTGCGATGAGTATAGTATCCATGGAGGAAAAAATGTCAAACCCCTTAATAAAGTATTTATCTCAGAAAAATCATGAGTATCATGTGAGATCTATTGGAATGAATGTTTTTGGGAGTTGGATCTGGTGCAAGTGAGAGTCTCTTGGAGTTAGTTCCCTAGAACCAACTTGTTTGGTAATTGATTACATTTTTTCTTATTAAATAAGTGTTATAATAACATCTTGATTATTCTTTTACAAGATATTTTTATGTGATAATGTCCTTAGAATATATGTCGTATTGAAATTTCATAGTATCTCCCCTCTATTTTGAGAACTTAGATATTCCACGACATTATTCTTGAACCTTGTTATATAGTCGGATGATATTGTCTAATGGGAAATAGAAAATATAGGATATTTGGGGTGGGAGGCTCATAATACACTGATATATCTTCTTATGGAATTCTCCCTTGTTAATCTCTAATATGGGAGGTTATAATATTAGACCCAACAATAGGAAATATATATTTTCATATATCATTGGATGTTCCTATCTGCAGACATATGTATTGATCCTTAGACTTTAATATTTTCATTAATTGATATCATGAATCATGTACTTTGATGTATTGATAAAAACTATGATGATATGTGTTCATGTATAGGTGGGGTATTTTGGTTGTGTCACTAGTGATATTTCATTAATGTATAATGCGAGAAAGTATTTATCCATTATATCCCTTGATAAAATTTGATATATCGGGTCCTTTGATGGGAATGGAACTGCCTGAATAAATACATGTCTGTGGTGTTTTAAGGGTGAGTTCATTTCTATAAAGTCAAATAAAGATACATTGGGCATATAGGTTGATGGCACCAGTATGTAACCTTCTTGATTTTAAGATATCAAAATAAAGGGATAATAATACACATTAAACATTCATGGGAGGTTGTACATTGTTGCAACATTAACTTCTTTATATATGGATGTATTAGCATGTTACTAGATGTTGACCTTTTACTTTAGCCAGTTATGCCTAATTAAACTGAGAAATAGTCCTAGAGGGTCACACACTACATGTATTCACAATCTCAGTTAAATTCTAGTATTGAATTTAACAAGTTATAATAAACGAGATTTATTTAGGTATATTTGATCTTCATAATTTAATCACAAGTTATTCAAAAGAATAAGTGAGTTAAATAATAATAATAAATATTTTGTTTGAAATTTTGGAGAATATAATATTTATTATATTTATCAATTAATAATTTAGTGGTATTTATTTATTAAATAAATAGTTATTATTCAAGGATCGGTAGATGTGAATGAGGATAAGTGAGCTGAGTTTAATGGTCCAATTAGAAGTGGTATAAATGATATTTATTTATATTATTTATAAGTTGTTCATGTCAATCATTTAATGATATTATTTGAATTATTATTTTTGGATGTGGGTTCAACTAAGTATTATGGAATTTGAAAAGGGCTCGCATGTGATTTTTCAACCCTAAACCTACAAAAATGAATATTTAATTATATCTCTTTCCTAAAACACAATTAGTGTGAAAAATAGATAAAGTGAGACTCTCTCATGATCTATAGATAGATCAAGAGATCTATAGTGATCTCCTCCCCTATCCTCTCAAGCCAAAGAGATATCATCAACATTTCTCCCTCTCTCAAGAAGAATCATGTTATGATCAACCACAAACAATGCAAGTGATAAGGATAAGTCATCATAGAACCCAATTATTCTACAGTATCATTCATAGATTGTGGATCATGTGTGGATTACCACAATAGGGATTAAACACTTGGATCCTTTAGTGTAATGATGGTATGAGGAAATATATGCCACCTAATTATCAACAAAATCATAATTACAAATTAAGGTAATTCTATATCTACTCATAAATAAATTATAAATCACATATAAATATCCTCCTCTTCTAGTTCCAGAATTTTAATCTAGTCAATTAATCTATTGTTTCCATTGTAAATGATGTTTTGATCATGTGTGAAAAATATTGCACATAATTAAGACTAAAACTCGAGTTGGTCATTCCATCAAAGGACGCTTTCACTACTCTCAGAACCTACAATGTGATGATCATAGAAACATGCTTTAATATATAGAATTAAAAAATTATTTTAGTCATGATGAGTGGTGAATAAGTTTATTCATGGACTAAAACTTTCAATAATTTATCATGCTATATTGGTATCGTATTATACCATCCATGTCCAATTTCTCTTGAATACTCACTAGTGGTATCAAGTCTTATAAATATTCAAAATATGGAGTCTTTGGATATTTATACATGGATTAAATTACTTGAATTTATACATACTTATAAACCTTATCATATTATCATTTATTTCTTCTTTTTAGGAATATTTATTATAAAAAAATAATATATGTATCACCCACCATAGTGAACATGAACCACCTATTTGGCTGTATATTTCTACATAGTATGAGTCTTTAGAGCTACTCCTCCAACTAAGCTCAGTGGAGTCAAGTATTCCTATGCAAACTCATGTGCATCTAGATATTTAACTTGTATAAGTTAAGTTTTATCCCACTATATTCAAGTATATAGGATTATTTTATAGAAATATAGTCTATTTTGGCTAAAAAATAATATCCTTAGTGTCTATAGGATCATTAACTTAGATTCACCTTAATGTTTTGATGTTTATTTATAGCTAAATCCAAGTTTTAAAAAATGGTTTTCAATAAACACTTGTGGTAGTGTCATAATATATTCTTATCATATCGTGGTTTATATAACATCCATGATACAATATAGTTGGCATATGGTTAGTTGTTTCACTTATATTTGTAAAATATGTCTTGGATGAAATAATGGAAGATTTTCAATATATATAATACTAGTCATTTATCTTCTTTTTAAAACCATCATGGAATTGATGTTTATAAGTAAATGTCAGTTATTGGATTACCTTTATTCTATATATATGATCAATGAATACTTGGATAATATTTTCTCTAACAAGCCATCTCAGGGGTTCCTTAATCTTTACCAAGTTCACTCATTTACTTAAATGATCATTTCTAAAATTTCTTAAAGTAATCTCATGAAGTATATAAAGTTACCATCATATTTAGAATAGTTCACTAAAACATGTTAAACTAACTTCAAAGGCATTGTGGCATACCTTTATTTATAAAGGTTTCATTATCTAAAACATGATAATTAGTTTTTTGTATTCTCAGTATCTTATCTCAATTAAGACTAAAACACTTTTATGGGTATAAATAAGTCAAATACTTTCAGTTTTATATGAAAAAAAACCATCTTTCCAAAATTGGTTAAGAGTCTTATATTTTATATTCATTATTCATTGTGTTGGATGTCTGAGATTCGTGTGTTACTGAACCAATAGTTTAGTATTGAAATAGAATGGCAACATTTATTCCAAATGTGAAATAATGTCCAATTTTTTTGGATGGATACTAAGATAAATGGTTTGGTAACACTCATTAAAAAGTTGAATCAATATATTTTTTCAACAAGAAGTAGTGAGATACCCTTGGATGATATAGGAATGACCCTTTCTCAGCTCCTTTTTAGTTCACTATATAACCTTTCTATTCTTATTCATTTATTATATTAAAATGCATGTATATTTTAATCATGTTATGTTTAATACAAAATTGGTGAATAGAAACTTGATAAATATACCTAAAGTGGATGCAATTACTCGCTTCTTCAATTCATTACAATTTATTTTCTAGTATCCAAGCTTTCCACATAAGTATCAAATAGCTTCCTATTCATTCGTCTTCCCTTGAATCCTTTATCTCTTTGAAGGGAATTGTAAAGGATCTATTGTATTTATATTAGATATGGGATATTCAACCTTTTCTTTAAAACTTTTCACTGAAATGGTTGGAGAAACAAGTTTCAACCAATCCTTATCTACATGGTGAAATATGGAAAAAAATCATGATCGACTTATCCATTTTATTTATCTGAGCTTAGACAAATCAGGATAATACAGTTAGTAAGGATAATAATATAATATTAATGTATAATTTCTTATCCAAGTGGAAGACTAATTTATACAATTGATCATTATACCCTATAATTTTAAAAGCATTATTAGTAGCTATATTACCTTCTTCTAATTTACACTGATATAGTGCATTGACAATATTATTTATTTCTAGACTTTCCTTCACTTTATTTTAGGACATGGTTGATAATATAATACAATGAAAATAGGAAGCATCCTCAATATATCTCTAGTTAGCATCCTTTTCACTTTCACTCACCTACTGGGATGGAAAAATAGAAATAAGGGATTCCAACACATAATAAAAAAAATTAATAATAATACATTGTATAAATAATTATACCATATCTTAAAATTTGAATTTGTAAGGACATTCCCTGAGTTAAGGAATTATTTCACTGATTTCATGGTTTTTCTTTCAATTTTCTACAATAATTAAAGCATGTTATTAGAAATTTTATTGATTACAAATTATGTGACAAATAATAATAAATAATTTAATTAATTCTCCCACTATTTTATCAAGTCTCAATATCCATCACCATTAAAGTTATAATGCCTAGTTTCTCTAACATTCTAGTATAAAGGATCCATATTTACCTTCTTTATGATCCAAACTTTGTCCATGTAAACCATAAAAAGGTATTTAGGTAGGAAGTCTTACCAACTATGGGATTGTAGCTCTTTGATATATTGAGTGGACTCCCTAATCCTGAAATCCTAACTTGTATTTCCTCAAAAATTGCCTCCAAATTTATATTGAATAGACTTTGTAGGTTAAATTAAATACAAGTTCGGTTAATTCAACCCAAAACTCTTATCAAAACTCCCTGATAAAAGAAAGAATCCAAACTTTGGCCATGTAAACACTTAATTATATGGTTTCATTTCCAATAAAGTAATGGAAGTATTATTATGACTTAATATTAAGTTGAAGTATTTTAATTTATTATGAATAAATTTTATCTTATTTTATCCTTTACATGACTTGTTAATATTCAGTTTATTTTACTTAATTAATTAACCATATTGGATAAAACATTTACTCATAATCCATTTATTTAAATTTTGCCTTTGTACATTGATTCATTTATTTATGTGATCACGATCTTGAATTCATAAATTAAATAATGCATATAAAGAAATAAATAAATAAATAAATAAACTGATCATGAGATTATCTAATGGTTGATTTATTGGGCTGATAATAAATCAACCTATGACATAGGAGAATAACTTCATGTGTAGGTCTTGGAATGAGTTGTAGTATTCCAATTATCCACCTGTGTTTAACCTAAGTTGGAATCATTATGGTTTCATCTTGAACCGTCTCCCCATTCCTTGGGATAATCCATTAATTACATGTATTTATAACTTTCACTCAGGTGAGGGGAACCAAAGGATTGGTTGAGGTAAATTATACAAATAACCTTAGACACATAGGTCCTACATAATAACAGAAAGAGGGATGACACACATACCATAATTTAATTTAATAATAAGTAATTTCAAACCCATGCAATAAATTAAATTAAATATGGTCAACTCATACATAGGTCTTGGTCAAGATCATGAAAGATCATACACATGAAATGGATATACAAAAGTTAAATTGGTTAACATCCATTTCTTATTTATTCTTTATTATTAAGATAAGTGTACTTTCATTAATTAATTAATTCCATTTCATCTTAACGACCTGCTGAATTCTCTTGGAGATGCCCATCATTAAATTCATTCATAAAAAATAAATGGTAGAACCCATAATTATCAATTATTATAAAAAATGATTGAGAATTTAATAATTCTTTAAAACCATTATTAAATTGTCAAAAATAATAGGTTTCAGTCAATATAATAAGGTTTTAATGCTTCAATTAGAAATTTAATGTAATTTAATTTTTTTCTTTATTGGGAGACTACACGATGTGCACTATCTAGCTACACATTGTGTATCTCAGTTTTCATGTATCTAGGGGACACACTTGGAGATTTGTTGTGTTCCTCAGTCAAACTACACAGCATGTACTAACTAGCTACAAATTTTTTGTTCTACTTGTCGTGTATCCATGCAAACTTCTGAAAAAATCAGTGTGTTCATCGAATGTAGGACTACAAAACATGTACAATCCAGCTACACAGCGTTTAAATCACTTATCGTGTGTCTATATAACTCTCCAAGGAACTCAAAATGTATTTCAGATGCTAGAATTAATGAACTACATGTTGTTTATGTCGACTACATGTCATGTACTTCATCAATACTTTATGTTTTCAATATCATATGGTTTTGAACGTGTATTTGACCACATGGTTTGTGAAAAAAAAATTGCTAAACCATGTAGACTACATGGTGTGTATGCTAGCTACATGTCATGTAATCTGACATATCATGTTCTAGATTGGCCTGTTATACACATGGTGTGCAATAAATGTACCATGTGTAATTACTGCTTTGTGCTTCGTGTATCCCATGACATAGCCAGGTGCAGTGCACTTGGGTACACAGCGTGTACTCCGGCTACACACCATATAATCCTATGATATTCATCTAGATTCCTCAACACTTCCTGGTGGAATCTCTGGTCATTCTTTATCTATTCTTAGACTTAAGAAATTGTGAATCTTAAATGATGAAATTAAAATATTGAAGGCATGTAAATTAAACAATCAGATTGAACGACAAATAATTCTTGAAATAAAAATCTAACCATTATTGCACATATAGATCAATAATCAAATAAATAATTATAAATTTGAAACATGGCCTCTATAATACCACTTTAAGGTTTTGAGTATAGCAGAAGCATCGATGGTGGGTGTTATATTAAAAAAAATTGATATAGAGTTTCTTGAAACCCCAAGAGAGGATCTTTCCTATTAAATTTATAATTAATTTATTTATAATTGGAAGAAATTATTACCTCATCTTATAATCCTTTCTTCAATTATGATATTGATCTTATAAAAAACTCTTTCATATTACCTTCATTGTGTTGTAAGGATTCAATTATAGAATACCTCTAGCGATGATCCACACATACTCCTTTGATCTTCGAGCAATCGCCAATTGATTTATAGGTTCTAATGTGGTAAATCAATTGTCTTACATTGTTTATCTTAATCACTCCAACATCCTTCAAGCATGAATAAGTTCTTATCTTTCTTGAGAGGAATAGATAAGGAATTTGAGAGAGAGAGATATAAGTTTGTTGTGCACAATAATTCTTTATTCTTAATTTTTTATTAAACCTACATGGAGGACATAACCATATATTTATAGAGTTAGGGTTTATTTTAAAAAAATTATTTAATTGTGCATCAACCCTTAAATAATATAATAATATTTAAAAAATCTCATGCTATATAATAATACTATTATAACTATTTTTATAGAATGTGCTAACTTGCACAAAGATAAATATATGTTTACCTCCTGGTAAATTAATATTTATCAATGGATTTGTTCTTGGTTCATTCATCCTCCACGACATTTATTGAATAATAAAATGTACATTTTATTCATATGTAAATATTTAAATCCAAAAACCTACTAATAAATATTTATTAAATATTTAATAAAATAAATAAATATATTTGATTAATAATCCAATGAATAAATATTTATTTAATTTATGTGATCAATAAAACTTGAATAAAATTATTTCTTAGTCTTGAGAATAATATTTATTTCATTAATTAAATTCAAATATAATTTAATTGAGATCAATGGAAACACTTAGTGTGTGACCCTTAAGGATTCTTTCTCTTTGGAATTAGACATCTTTACCTAAATTCCTAGATTACTATATAGCAATGGTTCAAGAAATCCAAGAGAAAGAACTTAATGTTGCAACATCAAAAACCACATATGAATGCTCACTGTGTTATATAATCCCTTTTTCTTAATAATCTCATCATGAAGGTTACATATTTGTGCCATAAACCTATATGTTTAATAAACCTTTATTTGACTATCTTAAATAAAAGTCATTACACTATGACCATGAAATTTATGTGATAGTTATATTTCAATCAAAGGTCCGAGATATCAACTTTAATAAATATGGAAGGGAAAAATCCTTACTTGACTTATTAATTAACAACATGTCATTCATGAAGCACCCAATGTATCCAAATTCTCCATGAACTTCTATCATCATGGTTTATGAAATGCCTTTAATTTTTTGAATCATAAAATTCATTAATAATAATCTTAAAGTCTAAGGACCGTTACATGTGTTCGTAGATAGGAATATATGATAACACCAAAACATGTGGAATTCCAACTAGTGGGTATATTCTTATAACCTTATGTCTTAGAGATTACCAAGTTTAACTTCATGCAAATAATACTCATCCACTTATGAGTTCTCTCACCTAACAGTCACATTCTATATGTACCAATATAAAACATTATCCGACTATAGAACTATATCTAAGAATATCATCATGGAATTTCAAGGTTCTCATCATAGTAGGAATTGTTATACATTTTTTAATGTGACGAATATGCTATAAAATTATCACATAAATTTTATACATAAGAAAAATAAATATGTGATAATATATTTATATTAATATTCAATTCTTTGAATGTAAATATAATCCAAAGTTAAAAAGTAGCTGGTTTTGTGGCACCAACTCAAACAAACCTGACCTTATATATTACATATTCTAGTATCTTTAGGCTAGAAATCATTTTCTTTCATTCCTAAAGATTTTTAAGATTTAGAATTTTATATAATTATCTTACATAATAATCACATTTTTTACAAGTGGAAACTTCTACTCAGTATCCATTTTTTATGTAAAATAAAACTTTTAAAAAGAAACATGTTTTCTTTTCATGAAAAATCTTGATGAATTTAAACTTGACTTCTTATTTTCCCTTTCCCATCCTTAAACCCTAAGAAAAAAAATTAAAAATGTGGAATGAGAAAAAAAATATCATTAGGGTACATAGAAAGAAATAAATTGTTAGTCCATGTATAATTATAAAAAATTTCCTTTTTCAAAATAAACTTTGGGTTCAAAATAAACATTTTCTTACTTAATAAATCAACTTCTATTCCCAAATATTTTCAAAAAATATTTCATAAGATATTTTAAAGTCAAAATAAGATTCATAAAGGTTTATTTGAAATTGTCTAAATTTCATGAAAAAAAATTCACAAAGTTATACTTTTCACCTATAAGTATTATAAAATACTTTTCTTTAAACATGAACTCCTTATCTTACCTTGTGAAATCATAAGATTTTTTTAAAGGCCATAACAAGAATAAATAAATCATATAGGTAACTTGAGGCATCATTTTCATATCACTCTTGCATATGGAATAACCATCATGGTTATAAATAGAATAACCTTCACGGTTCACATGGAATAACCATCATGGTTACACTTAGAGTAACCATCACAGTTACACTTGAAATGACCATCATGGTTATACTTGGAATAACACTCATAAGAAATTCTCATAATATCTTAGGATAAACCTAATCAATTAACTCCTTCCCTTTACCCAATGAATTGGAGAGATATAATGGGATCACCTTCCCTCAATTTATAACAGAACCACACATCATCATAAGCAATTCCCAAGAACCATAACAGAATACATAAAATATTTCATTATAAAAATATTCTTTGAAACCATAAGAAAACATTTACAGATATTAATATATCACTTTCCTTTAAAATAAATTTTTCAAAACTAAAATCCCAAAGAAAATGGAAGTAGGGTTTTTCTTTGAATAAAACTTGAAAGCTTATAAAGTAATTCAAACATAAAATAACAGTTATGGCGGTGGAAAAATTCATTGTCGTTGTATATGTTAAAATAGAACATTCCTTTTTTATTTTGTAAAGAATGTCAAAACATTCCATAAAAAGATTAATTTTTAAAACCTATGAAATAAAGTAAAAAGAAACTTAAAATGTCCTTTATAATTCACTTGTGTATATATAAATATATTCATAAAATAATTTTAATAATATGGACATTAAAGAAAAAGATTTATCAAATAAATATTTAAAACATTTAAAAATGAGTTTTGTCATGACCCCTCCCCCCAAAGAGTACCCCTCCTAGGATAGAAATGGGAGAAGAGAGATAGTGACTGCCCGAGTCCTGCCTTCAATAGGCCTTAGGTTCACTACTCCAAAACTGGGTTTATCCAGTTCTAAGGATTTAACAGCACTAACTAAAATCACTGTTAAATACCCCCTTTGTCAGCGCTATAAAAAGCATTGTTAAAGGGGGTCCTTTATCAATGCTTGTAAAAAACGCTTATAAAGGAACCCCCTTTATCAACGCTAAAAAAACACTGATAAAGGGAATATTTTATAAAAATAATATATAATTATATAAATATATTTATATTGATATAAATATAATATATATTTTTATATATGTTTTAAATAAGGCTAAATAGGCGTTTACACTTAATATATAACATATTTAGTGAAAATGGATTATAAAGTAATTAAAAATATTATTAATTAATAATTTTATAATTATTATCAAGTAATAGTCATTTAATAATAGTTGTATGACATAAAAATTAAATGAATTAATGAAGGGTCTAAGATAAGTTGAAAATATGACTTGAACTTAAAATGGACATAACTTTTGATCTGGGTGTTCGTTTTGGCTCTACCACATATCAAATCAAAGCCTCTGGAAATATCTAAACCCTGGTGACTGGGAAAACACAAGGTCATATTTTAAAAAGAAAAATTTCCTATAAGTCCTCCAAAAGTGAGTTTTTAGTTGGGTATCCCAATTTTTTAACATTTGATGGAATTTTAGCCTCATTTAAGGGGGTCTTATTGTCTTTTTTTGGTGGGGAATGAATTTATTATCAGGGATTACACTCATACCAATATTATAGTTTTAAAGTTTTATCATTTTTCATAATTTATTTTTATTTATAATTAAATAAATGCATATTTTATTATATTTACTTATAATAAATCACTTGTATAAATACATATATCAACATGTTTAAGTAGAAATATATTTTTAAATATAAAAAATAAATATTTATTATTAATTTTATTTAAATTAAAAAAATATCCATTTTATTTACCTTATACAAATTCACTAATATTTATATACCTATATAAGTAGTGTTTATATATAAACACATCTGTTTTAATAAACAAATATATATGTATATGTATATTCTATTATATATATTTTAAAAATGTATTTAAAAAAATATCTAACCATTTTTTACATTATAAAAATATATATATAATGCTTATATATACATATATGTGGGTATTAATGAATAGATATATATTTATATTCTATTCTATTATATGTAAATGAATATAATATATAATATATTTAAATAAATATAAGTATATATATCACTCACACACACACAAACATATTTTATAAATGTTTTTAAAAATAATTATATAAATATATGAATTAAAAATATATATGTATATATATAGATAAAAATAAATCTCATTAAACATACAATAAAACAACGTGGTGTAGTGGTAAAGGCGTTCCATATTCAAAGTAGTGGTGTAGGGTTTGAATCCAAGTGTGTGCAGGAGGTTGTAAATTCACAAAGCACTGTTGAAGGGGTGGTGGGGTGAAAAGTGTCGATAAAGGGGGGTGGAGTGTTGTTAAAGGGTTCATGGAAGCACTGATAAAATAAAGGGGTTGAGCACTCATAGAGTTCTGAAAAATATAATTTTACCACCTTTAACAATGCTTTTTGTGAGCGTTGTTAAAGTCTTCCCTTTAAAATTATTTTTGTAGATAGTTATTTATAAGTGTTGTTAAAGGCCATTTACTAACACTATTAAAATATAGTTTTGTAGTGGTGGTTGGAAACTAGCATAGAGGGTATAATAAACATACAAATGCAGGGAATTTCCCTCTAAGAGAACTTGTAGAAGAGGTATATAAGACAGATACACCAATAAACACCTTCTCATACATATAAAAGAAATCTCAATTACTAACATGAAATGTCATATAGTACTGAAACAACTGAAATGGAAGCTAAAAGAATGACCATGAATCTCAAATAGCTCCTGTAAAAACCAAAAGCTAGTAATATCTATCTCAATCTCCAACCTTCTCCTGCAGACCTGAAAACAATTTATATATACATAGGGTGAGTAAAAAAGTATACTTAGTAGGATCCTTCCCAGATCCTCTCATGAAAAATATAAATAAATCATTCTAAATCATGAAAAACAACAGTGAAACTAACTCATCGCCTAAATAGGTATACATAATTACCAACCTCATCATGGCTAAATCTCACCAAGTATCACATACAATAGATCATATAATATAATAATGAATCATCAAGGGTACCCCGCTCCTAATTCCCCACTGGTTGCTTCTCTTCCCCAACGTTACATGTCTTGAGCCATCTCTCTCCAAAATAATCCATCTCAAAAACATATGGTAAAGGCATCACAACATGCACCTCATGCATCGCATCATCACATAATCCCATCCACATATCCTTATATAGTAACCAATTAGTTTATGGGAGCCAAAACAGCCTATATTACGTATATCATACATTGGGTATTATACCTTAAGCCATCATAGATTATAAAATGAGTAAGTACCTCAAGCCATCATAGCTTATATACATCATACCTATAATAATTCGTTGGATACTATACCTGGAGATACATGTCTATGAAATAAACACAAGCCACCACAACCCTCTACACACATATATGGGGAAACTAACCATCATGCATACTGAAAAACTTAACTTCCAAGAGAAGAGAAAAGGACATAGGGGTAGTCATTTATCCATCCTCTCACCAGGATGTGGCGAAAAACACCCACCTAGAGTCCATTGGGTTTCAGTCGCCCTAACTTACATGGGTGGGGAAGTGTATGAAATCACAGAATATATAGGATATAATATATATCATAACTACATTATGGGAATAAATTATTCCTGAGACCAACTGTAGTTATCATCACTCGGATACCTGAATGCCACTATTAGGGACTAGATATCCTATAAGCACACAAGCATTTAAAGTGCTACATAAATTACTTCTTTTCTTTTTATCATTTCCTTTTTTTATTAATTTATTATCCAATAAATTAAACATTAACATTATTTCAAGATACATTCATTAACCACCAATATAAATTCCATTCCCTCCATGTATAATCCAAACAGAGTCCATGGTTTCTCAAGATTAACATATTTTTATCATTTTCAATCCAAAAACACCAACCCCATGGGTTAATAATTATTTATGAATTATTAGCATATTCTATAATCCAGGTACTCTAGGAAAACCATCTTTAACTACCACTAAGAGGAAACATGCAACCAAGAACACCCAACCACCTCAAGTAATGAGGAAAGTAATGCAATAAAATAAGCAACCCAGACATTGACCGTAAAACAAAATCATTTCAAGCAATAATTAAGATTTATCAAATCAATGGGTAATCCCATATTCAACTTGTTCCATCGTCTATAGTGCCATCCATGACACCCACATACATATCTTGACTCATTTCTCCATCACTAGTGTCAACTGTTTCCACAATATATAGGTCATCCCTCTCACATCACATTAGCCATCCCAGGCTCATATCACATCATGAAGTGAAGATCACATCCAAATGACATTATAAAAGTATCATGAAATAAAAAAACATATCCAATAGGATAGTCTAATCTATAAAACAAGGCATCCAACCTTTACATATAAATGGGCTCTCATGGCTCCAAACTCAAGGCACTCGTCCTTCTCAAGTGGACGGGAAACTCAGTACCTAAAAATTATATTTATCAAACAACTGGTTTTTATTCCATATTGAGTTAAGATATTCATTAGTCATAGGTTATAACTATGGGAAACCTAATTCATCAAGATATAGCAAGCTATAAAAAGTTAAACATGCTCTTAGCATTAAAACTAGTTTAAAAAACTTAGAGAAGTACCATTCTCATTATCATGCATTTTCATTTCAATAGTCTCAACAGTCATTATCATACTTCACATTATTTATAAATTCCATTATCTTTGAAGAAAACATTTAATTAATCATTTGCATTGCATCAATTTTAATCACCATCAAATCACAACAGGAAACACTAGATTCATTTGACATGTCTCTTCTTTAATTATTTATCCAACCAATTAACAGTTATTGGATTTACATTATTTACCATTTTCCATTAAGATCAACATTATAATCCATAGCATCATGATACATTCTAAAAAGAATAACATAGATAGCATGCTATCTATAAAATCAAGAGGCAAACCATTATCACGGTATCAAACATCAACCTGCGGTCGCAAACAAATTCATTATTAATCCGGTTAAATATTTATTAGGTTAATTCCATTACCATCAAAAGGTATAACCATGCTAACTTTATGATTTTATATAAATAAATAGGATAATAAAAAAATATCCCACCTCAAAGGCGTTGACATTCTTCACTCAAGAACAGACCCACGTCATAAATCCCAATCACCCCTCCTTCTAGAGCTGCATCCCTCTAAGGATTCCATGCCATAACCACGCCAAAAAACAACCAAGAAAACTCCATTAGAATGATATATAGAAACTTCCATCGCATGGAAAGAAAAAATGGGAGGATCTAGATCAAATAATCATAAGATAAAAAGGTATAATGTGCCTCATATCACCACATATCAAACATGGGAAGCTGATAATTGATCCCTATTGAAGGGATTATAAAACACTTGAAGAGAGAGCTTCTAGTCGCCTAGGGCTTGGGATAAAGGCTATAGGGTTTGAGAAAACCCAAGTATTTAAAACTTATAAGGGCATTCTACATAGCATATTTTCATAGTGTGAAACCCTTTCGTGTCATGTAAGTATTAGGTTTTTAAGTTCCATTGAAAAACATGCCACCTCAGACTATTCAGCCCTGATTTATTTCACTTTATGAGGCGCCCTATGAATTATCTGTACATAATATGGGAACCACATATTCACAATGTGAAACCCTTACACATTGTGAAGAATCCTGAGAATCAATATCTCACTCAATACATGAACCACATATTCATGATGTGAAACACTTACACATCATGAATTCTCCTTGCTCCTAGATTTTGGTAATCAAACACCTCCAGAACTACTATAAGACTCATATGAGTACCTTAGACATGTAAATACTCTATATGATTCTCCTTAGACATGGAGTACATAAATATGTTGTAGATGAAAACCAACATGAATTTATCTAGGAACTCTCTAAACACTTTGTTCATCAACCCCATGAACATGGCTGAAGAATTCGTCACACTTCACGACATCATAAGAAACTCATAATTCCTATGATGACAATAGAAAACAGTCTTATGAATATCCTCATCCTTCACCCCCATATGATGATGTCTTGACAGCGGATTGATCTTAAAGAACCAACTTTCTTCCTTTATCTGATCAAATAAATCATCAATTCATGGAATAGGATAGTGATTCTTTAAATTCACTTGGTTCAAGTGATAATAATCAATAAAAATCTATAAACCACCATCATCCTTCTTCATGAACAAAACTGGTGCACCCTGAAGTGATGCACTTGGTAGAAAAAAACCTTTCTATAATAGATCATCGAGATATACTCGTATATCTCACAACTCAGAAGGATCCATCCTATATGAAGACATCAAGATCGGAGACATGCCTAGTTGTATCTTAATCCCAAACTCAATATCCTATCAAGTGGGTAACACTAAAAACTTATATATAAAGACATTGGGTTACTCTTCTACAGCCCTGGGAAACACTAACTGCTAAACTTTTGAAAAACTCATCATTAGCTCGACCATCAAGGAAGAAAAGGATATAACATGCCTCATAGCCTTCTGAGGGTCGCGCTCTCCAAAAAACATCAATGGATCTCCATAAAAATCATAGAACACAACCTACCTACTGAAGAAATACACAATAGCCTACACTAAATACAACCAATCCATGCTGAGGATAATTTCATATAGTTGTATCTATAAACATGGGAAGTCTCCCCAAGAACGGTGTTTCCCCAAAACTAGATCATAGTCTATGCATACTTCATACAAGTCATTTTTGCCTCCAATTGGTGTAGTTAGTGATAAGGTAACTGGAAGCCTCTCTACTTCAAGTCCCAAAGCATGGATTATGGTAGGTTATATAAATGAGTGTGTCAGTCCTGAATTAAATAAAGCATACAACCATGTAGAAAATAAGAAAAGGGTAGCTCAAATGATGTGTGGATTTTTTAGTACTGGAAATTATAAAAGCATGAAGTTAACTGTGACTTACTACATGGCCTTTATGACCCTATTGATGACCACATCTATGGCTACACTATACTCTTTAAGGATGAGGAGTATCTCAGGGATGTACTCTACCTTCCCCATCTCCTCTTCATCGATCCCAAACTGGGACACCTTGCTGCTACTATCTTAGCTAAAACTACCTCAACAGAGGAACCTGAAGTGGAACACCTAAAGCATACTAACAGCTTAGAAATTTCGAACACTCTCATCATTGATGACCTTGTAATACAAAAGAAAAAAACGCATCAGATCCCTTGGTATAAGTCTGACATCCTCCATCCCTAGAGAAATGAGATTATGAGGGTTAGGAACTACCCCCAGCTAACTGAAATCTATTTTGTCCAAGATACTGGGAACCTTGGACCACAAATTTACTTTTTGATAAATCCTAATGACTCCCCTCACATGATTATCATGTTCTGGACAGTGTCCTCTCAATGAATTCTACTCTTGCTAGCACCTATAGATGCATCTTTAGCATAAATAGGGTGACATGGCACTAGATATCTAGATTTAAATCCTCCTCAAAATTCCTTTCACTAGAATCCTCATCTAAAAATGGGTCTAAATATTATTTTAGGAGGATCCTGAAATGGATCCCAAACTCTCACGCATTGGAACTCCCATGTCATAGGGTAAGTAGGTCCTGTAAATTGGTTGCCTTCATAGTTAAATAATGTAACTCATCTCAAAACTAATCTCAAAACTTCTCCCATGAGACTACTGACTCCTTGTGATCCCAAAGGAATAAGAACCACTATTGTTTCACTACTCCATACAGCATCGTCATAGTAAACAAAACCCAATGCTCATTCCTAACATAGATTGAACTAAAATCTATCTCAATCTCCTCTAATATATCTTCTATGATTGAATCTGAAATGGGACCCTCATACTTCTATATACTTCGGCATTGAAACTCTTAGAGTGTCCTCCTCCAAGTGTCTTTGTTGTCAACCTCCACCTTATATTGATATGCCGGAACATCCTACTGAACATATTTGGAATGAAACTAATAAAGATGTTGACCTAGATTCATACCTATAAAAGGAAAAAACTATTAGAGATCCTAAACTTGGAATATGGAATATTTAAAATTAATTAATTAATTAATTGTTATTTTTTAATGTTTTAACTTATCCTAAGGTATACCCATTTCAAACACATGCGAAAATAAGAATAATGCATTATCTTTTTCTAGGTCTCTACCCTACAACTAGTATCACTTCATTTAGTAAGCTCGGTAAACTTAAAGGTTCATGCATTAGATCATAGAGGATCTAAATACCCATGTCGCAGTCATTATCCCATGTTTATATTGATTACTAAACTTAGATGACATTGTTGCCCTACCATCCCATGTAATCTCACATGAACCTAACTCCAAACTCCATCGTATCCCTTAACCTAAACCTTTGATACCACTCTAGAATGACCCCCTCCCCCAAAAGAGTACCCCTACTAGGATGACAATGAGAGAAGGGGATGGTGACTGCCTGAGTCCCATATCTAGTAGGCCCCAGTTTGGATACTAACACCAAGGGTATAATAAACATACATATGGGGGAATTACCCTCTAAGAGAGCATGCAGAAGAGAGATATAAGATAGATAAAATAACTAACACATGCTCAAACATATAAAATAAATCCCAAGTGCTAACATGTAATGTCATTCAGTACTAAAAAACTGAAAGGGAAGCTATAAGTACCAAAAGGTAAAAACACCAGCAACTATGAATCCTAAACAGCTCCCACAAAAACCACGAGCTAGTAATATCCAGGTCGATCTCCAACCTACTCCTGCTGACTTGAAAATAGTTTATATATACATAGGGTGAGCATAAAAATATACTCAATAGGATCCTCCCCAGGGACTCTCATGCTAAAGAACAGTAAAAAATAGTGAAACTAACTCATCACCTAAACATGTATACTAAATTATCATCCTTACCGTGGATAACTCTCACCAAGTATCACATACAAGAGATAATATAATATAATAATGAAACATCAAGGGTAACCAGCTCCCACTTCCCCACTAGTTTACCACTCTACCCCAACACCACATGTCCTGATCCATCTCTCTCCAAATATTCCAACCCGCAGACACCTAGGCAATGCATCACAAAATTCACCTCATGCATCACATCATCTCATCCACATATCTTTATTTAGTAACTAAGTATTTTATAGGAGCCACCACAGCCCGTATGACATGTATCATACATCAGGTATTATATATCAATCCATCACATCTCATAAACTGAGTAAGTAGCTCAATCCATCATAGCCTATACACATCATACATATAATAATCATTTAGATAATATGCCCAGATATACATGTTTGTTAAATAACGATAAGACATCACAACCCTCTATGCACATATATGGTAACACTAACCATCATGTATATCAGCACAAGTAACAACCAAGATAAGAGAGCGGGTCCAGAGGGGGTAGTCAGTTATCCATACCCCCACTGGGATGTTGGGGAAAACACCCTCCCATAGTCCATTGGGTGTCAGTTTCCCTAACTAACATGGGTGGGGTGGAATATAAAATCATAGAATATATGGAATATAATATATCTCACAACCACACTATGGGTATAACCTAGTCCTAAGTGTAGTGTCCTGTGTTTTCACCAGGCTGAAAATTTAAAAAGGAATTTAAAATTGTCCATTGGTGGATGGGTAGTTTTGAATTTAGGTAATTAGAGTGAGTTTCTAAGTGTTTGAATACCTATAATTAATTTTTTTAGATTTGATTTAGGTTTTGGTGGAAGTCTCAGGGGTTCAAGTGAACACTGGAGGAAGAATAGATGGCCAAGTTTCTAAAAAAAACTCTATCAAAAAATTCACGTCGTGTAATATTTACATGATGTGAATGGGTTTTACATGGCGTGTAGTAGGGCATGAAAGATCGAGGGATTACCTAATGAACTCATGACATGTGACTATTTTACATTTCATGAAAATTATTCATGACCTATAAAATTTACATGTCGCGAATCTTGGGGGGAGGACTTTTTAAAATAGAAAATACCCCCCCCCCCATTATTATTTTCCTCCATAGAGGGTAGAATGCCTAGGCTCTCAGAAATAGATCATCCCCCTCTCTTAGGTCTCCCTGGATCTCCCCCATATGGTTTCTAGTTTTATTTTTATTAGTATCATTAGATGAGTAAGCTCTTAACTCTTCTTCCTTATTTTCTTGGTTTATATCACCATCTTCAGAAATGTTTTGGTGCAAGCTAATTCACCTTGTTTTTAGGGCGTTTATATTTTTATTTGATTTATCTCGAACCATCTCGATTAAATCCATGATATCGGATGAGTGGACCATCCTAATAATGAGGTAGGTGGTCTATTTATTTTCCCTTAAAGTATTCATGTTTTTATAAGTAATGTCATTGTGCTACATGCCCAACTTTCTGGAAATTGCTCCTAAAATGTGTAACGCCTTGAATTAATTGTCTAGACTTTAACCTTGACCTTTATGAGACCCTTATCATGGTTGGTGGTATACTAATTCCTCTCAAACCACCACTTAAGGTGTGTTCAAATAAAATAATTAAATTTAACTATTTTCCACCTTACCAAACCACCCCATGGGTGGGTTGGTCTTTCCCCTTGATAGTGGCTAATTAAATTGAATGGAGTCTTAAATTAAAAGGAACTAAACTTGGTCATATACAAAATTTTAATTTAATACTTGGATCTTCCATAAAAACAAGTGAAATATTAAATATAATTAAATAAAGTGTTCGGTGGGTTGTACATGACGTTCCATACCCCTTAAACATGGACCCTCCATGGTGAAGTGTTCTAATTAAGTTGTTATTTTGTGTTTTTTCATGCTTATGTCCATGGACTATGTTATAAATTTGCATGTATGGTGTCAACTTCTTATGAAAAATTTAACTAGCCCATGTTATATTATTTATATTTGTGATACTCAAGTAGGGAATCCCACACACTTGTGATACTTAGGCAAGGATCCTCATACATTTGTGATAATTGGGAAGGGTATCCCATACATTTTTGGTACTTGGGTAAGGAATCCCATACATTTTTGATACTTGGTCAAGGAATCCCATACACTTGTGATACTTGGTAAGAGCATCCCATACATTTATGATAATTGAGAAAGGAATCTCATACATTTGTGATACTCGAGAAGGTCATCCCATACATTTGTGATACTCGGGTAGGGCATCCCATACATGTGTGATACTCATGAAGGGATTCCCATGCATTTTTTATACTTGGGTAGGGTATCCCATACATTCATGATACACGGGAAAGGATTCCCTTACATATATGTGATACATGGGAAGGTCATCTCATACATATTTGATACTCGGGCACAATATCCCACATACATGTGATACTCGAGAAAGGTGTCCCACATATTTGTGATGACTGGGCATGGCACCCCTTGATACTTTATGAGACTTATACTACTACCCATAGACACCATAATTATGCCTCAGGTCTAAGATAGTAGTAGTATCCATATATATGGATATAAATTTCACTATGTATATAGACCATATATATGTATACATATGGTTACTTGTTCGGAGATCATCTAGCTTAGGCCGAAGCCAGTAGTGACATCATGGTGTCCTATAGGGACCAGAACCAACATGTTTACATTCTACTAATTTTCTTACATTATTAATATTAATGCATGCAATTGTATTTTATGTTCATGGACTAGATAGATTTATACACCATTGGTGGTGGCCTACTGAGGATATCTCACACCCTATTCAGGTCACCATTACACTGGGGTACCCGAACATATCTCATGGTTGCAGGACCAGGTCTATGGATTATGATTTTTTTGTACTGTTATGTATTGTATCACCTAATGCATGTTTATTGCCTTATTTTATATATAATCATATAGACATGAATTCATAGTTTTATTAATTAAAATTTTCCATTTACTTTTTTTTAGTTTATTAATATTCTTTTTCTACTCCTCCATTATTTATTTATACTTCTTCCACTGTTGATTGATTGATTATCTCCCATACCGATGTGACACTCTAATCATGAGGGTATAGTCTCCCCACTACAACACCATTGGACCCTCTCTGCTAGTTGGTAGCTTCTGAAATATGGGGAGGCATGCTTGATTCCATGTGATGACCAGCTGGGGGCACCATTTTAGTGGCTCCTAGACTAGGACGTTACAAATTGGTATCAAGGGATTTATTTTACTTTGTATTTTTATTTTGGTCTGGTAGATAGGGGACTATGAATTTGTTAGATCTTGGTAAATAGTCATGTCTTGGAGTGATCAACCTATGAATGGGGAAAATACCAATTAGTTAGGGATGGTATTGTTTCTCATGATGTTCATGATTACATTTGATTATAATTTCACCTTGAGTGACAGGTGTACTTTTTCTACTTATTGATTTATGATATTTATGGTATTTTTCCCTTAGACCGGTATGAAAATGATGTATTGTTTACATTAATCATTATAGACACATATATATTCACATGTCATTCCATGTAGGTTGCCTTTCTTGACTACCCGATAACATGTTGGATGTGCCTTGTGTGTTTTAGCAACATTCTTATTTTGGACACCATGTTTTAGTGATTATATAGCATGCTTGTCTATATTTCATGTTTAGGTAATTATTTATCATTATTATCTACATGTTATGGTTAGTAAATTATATATATTATTCTTATGATTTTTCCTTCTTATATGTCTGTATCTTTTTATTTACTACATGTGATAGCATACATTGTCATAATTGTGATGTATAATTGGTTATTAAAGTGTCAACATCAACCTAAATTGTGTTTTCCCGCATTGATTGATTGAGGAACCTTAAATAACCAATAATGATGTGTTTAGGTCATAAACCATTGGTTTCATGGTCTAAAACATATTGGTTTCAATTAAATGGGAGCCAATTTGCAATCTATAAAGTGTATGGGCACTTTATAAATTGGAAAATGGTGACCCATATAATTTAATCACTATGTATGAGCTTGATACATATTTAAATTATTGTATAAATATAAAATATTTTAATTTTTTTACTTTTGAAATGAATTGGTTGCTTATGGACCTTTTACGTTACTCGACCAAAGTTGGTTGGTCTGTACCTGTTATGGTTCTAAGATAGATTTTACTGACCCAAATAGGGTGGTCATGGTGCTAAATTATTATCAAATGAACCAACTAAGGGTGTTTTAGAATATTAATGATTTAAAATGTTTTAGGTTTCATTTATATGAACCTATAATGGATTAATGGGACCCTTTTAGGTCACATTTACTTTATCTTTTATGTTTTAGTACTTTACCCCATGGGGGTATGTTATACTATATAGGGATTGTTATTTAAAGTGTCCAAAGACACCTATATGGGTTCACATATAGATGTATTATGGAATATTAATTTACCAATACCTATTTAATTTATAATATACCTATTATCTACTTCTGATATGTGCTTAAATGAGACATTAGTTAATTAAAATTTCAATTACAACCTAAAGGTTTTTTTCCTCTGTAGATTAGAATTGACATTTTCTTTAACTAAGACTAGTTGTAATAATATTTATGGATAAATAAAAGGGATAAAATTAATTTATGTGATAAATTTACTAATTATGATAAGATTTTAGTTAAATTAATAATGATTAAAAGGAAGTTTGATAAAACTTGTTTGTGTGCCTCATGGATTTAGCTAAATAAAGTACTAAACACTTTTTCCTTATGATGGGTGATAGATTATTTAAAACTAAACCTTAAAATGTTTAAAGAACTCAGTGTGAATTAATTTAATATCTTAAATGAAACTTTAATGGTTTTCGTATCATGACCCTCATGTAAGGATAGTTTAAATGTTGCCTTGATAGTTTCCTTGAAATGGGAATGTGAGCATACCTATAGACCTTTTCTTCTATAGCTTGAACCTAAATGAAAGGAGATGTAAACTAGTTATATTTCTTCCAGGTGTGAACTCCTTGGAGTATCGGCACTTTATGTTTCAGTAAGGGGATATCCCAGTGTTGCTAGCACCCTTATAATTAAAGGAGCATTGAATTCTTGTAAAAAGTTTCAGGTGTGAGGTGTCATTTGGGTGCCAGTTGTCTTGGGTATGACTTTAGTTTCTAAAATGAAACTTGATTTGATGGGTTTATGTGATGTGTTTTGACCTTTGTTATGGGTTTGAGCATCATTTAGTTCTCAATTGAGCATGTTAGACACGCCTAGGGCATGGTCGGACACTTAGTAGGTTGTTCAAACCTTCCTTCCTTCCAGTGTTTGAAAACTCGATACATCGTCGACCAGATTAATAGTCGTAGGGAATATTGTGAATATAGGATAAATCTTTCATACAATCTATCACATATTGTGATTCATAGGTTTGATAATTATATAGATGATATTAATGATGTGTTGTTATTAATGAAATTTTGGGGTAGTATGCATCGTTACACGCGAGTTTCTTAAATGGTTCAATGAACCGTATGAGTTTAGTGGTAATCATTGAAGCCTTGATCTATTATGCTTGAATTATAGGCCATCCCCAAGATAGAGTGACCTAATAATTAAGAGAAATTTTGACTCGTCCCTATACTTGGTATGATGTTGTGAAGGGGATTGGGTTTTGTGATGCACCGATCAGTTAGTTTTGACTTTTATGCCTGATGTTATAGATCTTATGTACTTAACTCAGGAGGAGTTTCATGCGTACTTATAGATTAAATTTTATCTAGCATGCTTTTAAGCAGCTGGTTTTCCTCTCTTTTGATTTTTGTTCTTGGTAAAAGTGTCTTAGTCACATCTAGAACCCATGTTCGGTGATGGATAGAGAGTGCGTCATGGAATGAGTTTCTTTTTCAGTAAATCTTAAGATAAGGACACTCCCCAGGTGTGTATCATTGTGTCAATCATGGAAATTCATGTTTCCTTCCAATTATAAGTAATGCAATTGAGGACGACCATTTTAAAATGGTTAAAACTTTTTTTTATGCTCTTTGAGTTGGAAAGTTTAGCAACGGGATGATGCTTGCGAGGTTGCATGATGATGATATGGTTGGATTTATATGTAACCTTTGAAAACACCATTAGTTAGGGATGGAATTCAGTGGTTTCTCTTAAGTGAGCATAGGATGCCTTGGGTGGTAAAGGCATCATGATTGGTTAATGATGATGTGTCAGTAGGAGTGGTCGAGCTCTTCTAAATAAATTGACCAGAATTGGTTCAATTGTTCTTCTCTATGCATAGTTGGGTATGGTTGGTTTGAAACCATACCGGGAACTTTGTCTTGGATGTGATAGTAGTTTCTTGGGTCTTCTTGGTAATTCTTAATATCCTCTTAGTGTACTCCTTTCTTAGTGACGATCATACCCCTATCTCTATATCATCTAGGATATGCTGAGAGAGCATCAGTTATACACCATCCTAAATTATATGTCGTTGTTCTTGATAAATAAACCCCCTGGGAGCCACACTTTTTCATCATGGTTGTTTATAGAGGCATGGTTAGTCCTGATTGATACTTATGTTCCTAAGTAGGAATGACTTGGACAGACTCATAGACACCAGTCAGTTTTTTGACTTGAGTGTTATTAGTCTCTGTCGGTATTTTGATGTGTGGATGTTTCGACTATGTATTGATGTATCACTTGTAAATTTTGGAGTATGGACTACCTTATATGAGCTCCTTGGACTCTATTTGATTATTTTTAGGTTACCCCATACTTCAGTCAGGCTTGGATTATATGTTGTGGGGGTGACAATCTAAGTGCATAGGATTGGTTATACCCTTATGTTTGTGTCATGGCATGATAATATAAATGAATGTTTTGGATTAATACATCACCAAAAGTTGGTTATAGGATTTAATGAGAATGATTGGAGAAATATTATGATACCTTCATTTAAAGGCATCAGGTTTCAACTTTTGAAATAAATTGACCGTCTAAGTAGATTGTTTTGAGGGTAGTCGACCAGGGGCGGTTCAACTTGATCTCTCTCTATTTCCTTTTGTTCGTTGAATGTCATCAGTAAGAAACTATATCAGGCATGTCATCGGGATGAGACAAGTGTAGTGCGAGGTCATCTGGGCCTTTTCATTACAGATCCAGTGAAACCAGGATGATTAAGGTTGATTGTAAACTGACCATCTAATCTAGTTAAGATCATGATTAAATAAGAAATTCTTATGGTAGAGTTATCGTGGCTCGGAATTGGTTGTTCATGTTGGAACCTATGATAGGAATCACCATGGGTTGGTGGATTAAAGAGACAAAAAAGTGATCATTTATCGGGTTAGATGAGCTTAGATAAGCACCATCTTGATGTTTAGTTTTTAATTAGAGCATTGGGTTGAGTTTTAATGGCTTATGCACCGCATGATTAAAGTAATGTTTAGAGGTGCATTGGGTGTTTAGAAACATGACGTGATTGTTTATAAAAACCTCATGACTCAATTAGGATGGGTGTTGTTTTATTTTTTCCCCAAGGCTTCTCAAATATGAGAAGTTTTAAGGTGTAGAGATTGTAGTGTCCCATGTTTTGACTGGATTGAAAATTTCCAAAGGAATTTAAGCTTCTCCATTGGTGGATGGGTCATTTTGAACTTCAGGAATTGGACTGGGGTTATGAGGTTTTGAATTACTGTAAGTAATGTTTTCAAACCTGAGTTATATTTCGGTGGAATCCTCGAGTGTTCGAGTGAACACCGGAGGAATAAAATACGTTCAGGATACTAAAAACAAATCCATCCAGAAATTCATGTTGTGTAATATTTACACAATGTGAATGGGTTTCACACAACATGCAACAGGGCATGAAGGCTTGGGGAATTACCCAAGGAATTCACAACATGTAACCGGTTTACACATCATGAAAATGATTCACAAAATGTAAAATTTACACAAAATGAATCTTGTATGTAGGTATTTTTAAAATAGGAAATAGGGGGCTCACCCACATCCCCCCCCCCCCTTCTTATTTTCCTCCACAAAGGGAGGAGCACCCATGCTCTCGGTTGTGGCTTCTCCGCCTCTCCTCAGTCTCCATGGATCTACCCATTATGGTGTCTGATTTACTTGTTATCAGTCTCATTGGATGTGTAGTGGTAATTTATCAACTCTTCTTCATTATTTTATTGGTTTATCTCACCATCTTCGATGTTGTTTTGGTGCGATCTAATTTTCCATGTTTTTAGGGATTTGTCTGTTTCTTTGATTTCTCTCAAACTGACTCGATTCAAGCCTCAATATTGGATGAGTGGACCGTCCTAATCATGATGTAGGTGGTATATGGATTTTCCCTCAAATTCTTGATGTTTTTATAATTTACATTTTTGTATCACACGCTCAACTTTACGGACATTGATCTTAAAATGTGTAGCACCTTAAATTAATTATCTAGACTTCAACCTAGACCTTTATGAGACCCCTATCATGATTAGTGGTCTATGAATTCCACTAGAACCACCACTTAAGGTGTTTTAAAATCAAATACTTAAATTGAACTGGTTTCCACCTTACCAAACCACCCCATGGGTGCTTTGGGCTTGTCCCTTACTACTGGCTAATTAAATTGAATGAAGTATTAAACAGAAAGGAACCACACTTGGTCATAGACAAAATATTAAATGTAATACTTGGATCTTCTATAAAAACAAGTGAAATTCTAAATATAATTAAATAAATTTCTAGGTGGGTTGTGCATGATGTTCCATACCCCTTAGACCTTGACCCTCCATGGTGAACTGTTTTAATTAAGTTGTTATTTTGTGTTTTGGCATTCTTACTTCCATAGTCTATGTTATACCTTTACATGTATGGTGTCAACTACTTATCAATAGTTCACTAGGACCTTGTTATAGGATTTATATTTGTGATACTCATATAGAGTGTCCCATACACTTGTGGTACTCAGGCAATGTGTCCCATACATTTGAGATACTCGAGAAGGGTGTCTCATACATTTGTGATACTCAAGCAGGGTGTCACATACATTTGTGATATTGGGGGAAGGAATCTCATACACTTGTGATACTCGAGAAGGGAATCCCATACATTTGTGATACTCATGAAAGGTGTCCCATAAATTTTTGATACTCAGGTAGGGCATCTCATACATTTGTGATACTCGGGCAGGGCATCCCATACATTTGTGATACTTGGGAAGGACGTACCATACATTTGTGATACATGGGTAGGGAGTCCCTTACATACAAGTGATACTCGAGAAGGGAATCCTATACATATGTGATACTCAAGCATGGAATCCCACATACATGTGATACTCAGGCATGGTATCCCATATATTTTTTATGACTGGGCATGGAATTCCTTAATACTCTATGAGATTTATACTAATGCCCATGGATGCCAGAGTTAAGCCTCGGGTCCAGGCTAGTAGTAGTATCCATATATATATGGATATAAACTTCACTACATATATAGACCATATATATGTATACATGTGGTTCCTTGTTCAGATATCATTAGTCTTAGGCCGAAGCAGGTAGTGCCAGCCTGGTATCTTATAGGGACCAGAGTCGACCCGTATACATTTTACTATTTTGCTTAAATTATTACTATACATGCATATTATTGTATTTCATATTCACATATTAGATAACTTGAGACACCGTTGATGGTGGTCTACTGAGTATATCTCATACCCTATTTGGATCGTCATTGCACTGGGGTACCCGAACAGACCTCATGGTTATAGGATCAAGTCTATGGATTATGCTTGTGTTTTTCATTGGTACATGGGAGCTTAGGAGCATGGGGATTATCTAAAGATTAGGATTCTCATAGAGATAAACTTTTAGACTTTTATCCATTTTTTGTACTATTATGTATTGTATTTCCTATTTCATGTTTAATTCCTTAGTTTATATAACATCACATAGACATGCATGCATAGTTAATTGGCATCATCCATTTACTTTTTTGAGTTTATTACTATTCTTTAATTTATACTCTATTTATTTATACTATTTCCACTGTCGATTGATTGATTATCTCTTACACTATTGTGCAACTCTGATCATGAGGGTATAGTCTCCCCACTATATCTTCATTGGACCCTTGTTGCTAGTCAGTAGCCTCTAGCATATGGGGAGGCACACTTGAATCCATGTGGCGACTGGCTTAGGGCACCATTTTAGTGGCTCCCGAAATGGGATGTTACACTAAGCTCAACTACAGCTATCGTCGCTCAGACACTCGGCTAACACTGTTAGGGAATATATACCCTATAAGCACACAAGCATTTAAAGAGATACATTAATTATTTATTTTCTTTTTATTTATTCCTTTCTTTAATTATTTTTTTATCCAATAAATTAACCATTAACATTACTTCAAGATACATTAGTGTGATTTCCATTCCCTCTAGGCATAATCCAAAATGAGTCCATAGTTTCTCAAGATTAACATCTTTTAAGCATTTTAATTCCAACACCAACCCTATGGGTTAAGAATTATTTATTTATTATTAGCATCATTCCATAATCCAAGCACTCTAGAAAAACCATCTTAAGAAACCACCAAGAGAAAACATGTAACCAAACACACCCAGATACCTCAAGTAGTGGGGAAAGGAATGCAATAAAACAAGCACCCTAGTTATTGGCCATTAAACAAATTCATTTCAAGCTAGAATCCAGCTTTATCACATCAACGGGTAAGCCCAGATTTAACATGTTCCATCATGTCTGGTGTCATCCTAGACACCCACATGCATATCCTGATGCCTCTCACCATCAAAGGTGTCAACTACTACCATAATATTTGGGCCTCCCCACCCAAATCATATCGGGCATCCCAAACTCAATCATCCCAAGCTTATATTACATCACAAAGTGAATCTCAAATCCATAGCACATTACAAAATTAGTTGGAAATAAAGAAGTATAGCCAACAAAGTAATCTGAACCCTAAAACAAGGCATCCATCCTTCACACATAAACGAGCTCTCATGGCTCCAAACTCAAGGCACTCGTCCATCTCAAGAAGATAGGAAAATCAGTACCTAGAAATTATCTTTCTCAAATAACTAGTTTTTATTCTATTTTGAATTAACTGATTCATTATTCACAGGTTCCAACTATGGGAAACCTAAGGCATAAAGCTATAGAAAGCTATTAAAAGTTAAACATTCTCTTAGAATTAAAACCTGTTTGAAAAAACTTCAATAAGTATCATTCTCATTATCATGAATTTTCATCTCAATATTCTTGTTTAAAAGGGAATTTATAGGATTGGCCTTTTCAAACCCTCCACACCCAGGAACCTCACCTCCCCATGAAGGGATCACTCCAGAGAGCTCCCCAGCTGGGAAGGAGTGGTTTCCAACCAAGTTGACAGAGCGTTCCATGGGGTGACAGCCTAATCAGCAATGGTTCGACACAGCAATCTGTTAGCTAGGTGGGTTGCGCCCTTCTTTCCACCCGATTCAGAACTATGTGACCCAGCAAGATGAGAAGGATGGGGGAAGCAGAATGTTGGAGCTGGTGCCCTAGAATCAAATTCTTTGTACTTTATGATAAACATGTATTCATTTCTTTGAATATTAATAAACTACTAATCACATCATGATTGTTCTTCTACGTGACATGGTATTTGATAATGTCCTAAGAGTATTTATCGCACTAAAAGGTCATAGCAGTTCCCCACTATGATGAGAACCCAAAATTATTGCGACACTATTCTTGAATATATTTTCTATAGTCAGATGATATCATTTGAGAGACACAAATGATACAGGCTATCAGGGGTGGAGACTTATAGGACTTTGAGGCGCCTTCTCATGTTGTATTCCCTTGATAATATCTAATAGTATATTATGAGAATGAGACCTGCCAGTAGGAAATCCACATTTATATGTGTCATTGGATGTTCCTATATGCTGATGTGTGTATTAGTTCTTGGAATTTAATATTATTATTAATGAGTATTATGAGTCGTACACTTAGATGTATTGACAAAAACCATGATGACATGTGTTCACGGTGATGTAGGATATATTGGGTACGTCACGAGTAATATATAATTAATGAATAATGCGAGAAAAGATTTATCTCTTATGCTCTTTAATAGAAATTAATATCTTAGGTACTTTGATGGAAATGATATAGCCTAAATAAATCCATGACCATGATGTTCTATAGGCAATTTCTATTTCCAAAAAATCAAAGAAAGAGACATCAAGCACATAGGTTGATGGAACCAGCATACAACCTGCTTGATTTGAGATATTGTGATAAATAGATTATATTACACAGTAAGCATCTATATGATGTGACATGTTGTTATGACATTAACTTCTTTCTCTATGGGTGTCTTGACATGTTGTTAGATGTTAACCTTGGACTTTAGGATGTTTCGCTTAATGCCAATAAGAAAGAGGCCTAGAGGGTCACACACTAAGTGTATCCATAATTTCAGTTAAATAATATATTATTATTTATTATTTAATAGATTGAATAAATATTATTATCATATGTGGTTTATTAATTATTCATGTATACTCGATCGTATTTATTTTGTCACTAGTTATTTGAGAGAATATATTATGAGTGGAATATTTAATAAATATTTATTTATTATTTAGTAAATATAATATTTATTTGTTTATTAGTGAATAATGTATTGATATTTATTTAATAAATAAATAGTCATTATTCAAGGCCTGATAAATATTATGGAGGAATGGCAGACCGAGTTTAATGGTCCAGTGAGAAATAATAATATTGAATATTATTTAATTAAATAATATTTGATTATAATTCTCAAGTTAAGCATATGTAGAGAAATAGTAATATTGTTATTATTAATTGACATGGGGATTTTCTAGGATTAAATAAAATAATCAAGGGCGCTTGTGAAATTATTTTATTTTAACCCTAAAAATATAAATACCCAATTATATTATTTTATCATTAGCTAATTTAGTTGTGCACAACAAATCTTGGAGGATCCACTCAAGCCTAGAGAGCTCCCTTCTCCAAGAATGCTCCCAATAATGGCAATCAATCCTCCTTCACCGGATCAAAGATAACTCTTTGGAATCGATTCTCGAGGTGATCAAGGCAGACGACACAAGCATAAGAATCTTTCATGCTAACACCTAGAGACTCCTTCAGCAATGTTTTTAGATTCTTTGATTACATGTGGATCACCTATAAATGAAATATACACTTGATTTCTACAATGTAATGATGGTGTACGGCAGATATATCACCATATTCATCAACAAAGAAAAAATACTTAGAGTTAATTCTTTAATTAATTAAATTAATTATAAACAATTTGTGTTGATCTCCTCTATCTCTGGTTCTGGTATGATTAATGTTGTCTATCTTTGATTCAATTCCAATGATCACGGAAATTAAACATTGTATAGATCTTGGATTGATCATTGATCATGACAAAAGCAATGTTGGGCGCCACCCATCGCACACTTTTTTTGTGCCTGAAACCTACAAGTGGTGTCAGAGGGGACGTATAATTTTTTATAATTATTTATAAATTGTTGGTGATTTATTCATTTATAATTTAATTTATCAATTCAATTTTAATCATTCTTTTAATATGAATTGTGAGATATGTTTCTTCCTCGTTGGTTTCTCATAGATATAATCGAGACAATTAATTTTATGATTAAAATAAAATTGAGGAACACATCCAGAGGTGCCAAGGTTTCTGGTTGGACAACACCAGAGTATACATCATGTAACCAGAGTTACATGTCGTGTATTCACGTTCAACGCATCAAGATTGATATGGAAATCAATTCAATATTATGTGTTAATTACCACATTAATTACACAATTAATGCACTCATGTGTTGACCAGAATTAAATGCAACATGTTCATTCGAACTACACGATGTGTGGCCCATTGTACACGGCGTGTACTCTCTTTGGGTCAGAGACGGGCTGTGTATTCCATACACAGCCTACCCGACCGGTGACTGTGTAACACAGATTCAATATGGCATGTGGCCCATTGGACATTCCATGTACTCCAAAATTTCTGAGGTACACTTCACACGCCGAGTCCCTAGGCATGTACCTTAGATAGATGGTGAAAGATGTTCACACCATGTAGATTGAATCTATACGCCATGTACTTATACCAAGTTACGCAGATTTAAAATTTATTTATTTTTCTATGAAAACCTTGAGACGTGTACTTGCATGTGTTCATAAAGATAGGACACACCATGTGATAGGTTTTAATATACATAAATATTTAAATGTTTAATTAATATTTGTGTAATGTTCATATCTGCATATCATGTATGAGTTGTATTACAAGTTGTTACTCTACGTGCATTGAAGCATAACACGTGATCGAAAAATCATGTAATTTGTGTAATCATCCGTGAATTATATGTTGTGAAAGTACATGATAAGTCGTGTATTCCATATTTTATAATAGTAAAACAATATATGATTATAATATGTTTTGGGTAGATTTGGATGGGTATTCACCGTGTTGCCTCCAAGGTACATTTATGTACAAGGTTAATTTTAAATTAATTTATTTAATTTGTTTAAAATTATAATGGATGATAATCTCAAGGAAATTCATATAATGATTAAGATAAAAGGATTGATTCATTAAAGATAATAATTAATCGATTCGATCATGATTTATCTTAAATAAGAACAATTAATAATTGAATGTTAGTTTTATTAAATGTGTAGTTTGTTGCATGCATGTGGATGATCATGAGCTAGAACAGACCTTTTGTATGTGAATGATTTCATTTAATATGTTATTAAATTAAATTGTTGGCATGCATGCCTTCTATCCTCATTATTATATAGGGTCTTCATGCCCATTGTTTCTTTTATGTAAACCCATTTTCCCCCTCACCTATGTGTGAGTAAAAGGCATATGTAATAGATGGAGCTCCCAAGCTAGTAGAGGTGGTTCAAGTTCGAAGCTGAGGTGAAACCAATCCAAGGAGATACATAGGTGGATAGGTGGAAAGCTGCAACACGAACCTCAATGGTTCAAGGTGTTTTTCCCCTAGGTCAGTGGTTAGTTTATCAACTGCTAAATAAACTAACCATTAGTGTAAGCTCATGATCATACCCTTTATTTTATTTCTTTCAAGTTGCATGGTTATTTAATTATGGATGTTTTTTCATGATCACATAATTATTAAATTAACAAGCATGCAAGATGGAATTAAAATAAATTGTCTTATGCGTAAATATTATCTAAGACATGGTTAATCACTTAAGTAATCCCACTTAATATTAACAAAAATGTGATAAAGATAATAATTGGAAATTTACGCATAAAAGGATAAAATATATCAATAAAATATTAATTTGGTATAGCCTTTAATTACTTCGGTTAGAATCAAACTATAGTTCAAAGTGCTTGGCTAGCCAAATTTGGGGTGCTTTCAATTATCAGGGAATTCTAACTTGACGTTTTGGGTTGAATTGACTTAGTTGACATCAAGGGTTGACTACCAAACTAGGACTTGGTGTAAATAAGAGGAAAAGGTTGAGGAAATCTAAATTTATGATTTTAGGATTGGGGAGTCCACTTAGCAGATCGAGGAACTATGAGTTAATGCATTTGGTATTTGGAATGCCTACCTAAAACCATTCGAGTTGCTTGACCAACCAAATTTTGGGTAATGAGAATGGGAATATGGATCCTTTCCACCAAAATATATATATCCAAACAATAGGATATTCTGAATCCAATGGTGAGATCTATTGGATTTTGATAAAATAGTGGGAGACTAATAAATATAATATTTATTTATTTGTCTAAATTTATTAGATAAAGTGCTAAAATTCTTCTTATCTTATTTTGTAGAAATAGAAATAAAATGACATCAAACATATCATTGTGATCCATACTTGAGAATGAAAACCTTCTCACAGACATAAAATTCCAAGAGTGGTAAAGTCGCATATGTGTCATCCTTCGCCATGAAAGGAAGTTGTATGTGTTAGAAGAACCTTTACCGATTGTGCCTGGAAATGAGTCAAGTGATAAAGAACTATCTCTCTATGAGAAACATCTAAATGATGCTACATATGTTCAGTGCTTCATGCTATCATCCATATCCAATGAGTTTTTGAAGCAACATGAGGATATGGATGCATATATCATGATGTCTCACCTTTGGGGTCTCTATTAAGAGAAGGCGAGATAAGAGAGCTATGAGATCTCCAATGCTTTGTTCACAACTAATATTAGAGAGTTTGCACTAGCTGAGCCACATGTAGTCAAGCTTATTGGCTACATTGAATGCCTGGACAACTTGGGGATTAAATTCTCAGATGAGTTATGTATAGATCTCATACTTTCATCACTACCCAAGACATTCTCCAGCTTTATTATTAATTATAATATGAGAAATAATGAGAGGAGACTTTTAGAACTTCTGACCTTGATCCACCAAGTGGATAAGGACGTGGGGTGTGATAAACTTGTGATCCTTATGGTGAACAAAAAATGGAAGAACAAGGAAAAGGGGCCCAAGACTTATAAATAGTCTAAAGCTCTCGAGCACCATACTTCCAAGAAGAAGATCCATGGGTAGTTTAAGGAAAAGAAAGCAGTATGATTTTCATGTGGCTAGTCAGGCCACTATAAGAGGAACCACACCCAGAAGTAAGGGGGAGCTAAAGGTGCATTTGTTATCAAGTGAAATCTTTCCATTTCTATGCATTGGGTATTAGATACAGCTTGTGGCGATCATATCTGTATCCAAATATAGGAACCAAGTAAATTCTAAAAGATTGCTAGAGGAGAGGTGGATCTGTGAGCTACCAATGGTGTGAGACTGGATACTCTGGTCATTGGTGACTACCACCTTTAATTTCCAAAAGAAATGATTTTGGTTTTAAGAGATTGTTATTATGCACCTACAGTCACTAAGAACATAATTTATGTGTCATGTTTAGATACATATGGGTTTATTTTAAAATTTGGAAATAAAAGTTGTTTGTTTTATAAGGATAACATATATTATGATATGGCACATTTAAATAATGGTCTTTATGTATTAAATTACAAAAACCAAGTGTTGTCAATTGATAATGAATCATATTCACATGACTAATATAACACCCAGTTGTGGCATCACTGTCTTGGTCATGTAAATGACAAGTGTTTAGCAAAGCTCGGTTAAGATGGTTATTTAGACTCTTCTGATCTAAAACCACTTGATAGATGTTGTTATTGTTTATAAGTAAAAATGATCAAACCGTCATTTAGTGGATAGGGTGAAAGGGCCATAGAACTTCAAGGATTGGTACACACTGATATGTGTAGACCATTTATAGTAGGATCTAGAGGTGAATATTCTTACTTCATTACTTTTACTGATGTCTAGATTATATATGGTTATATATACTTGATGAGGTATAAGTCTGAGTCCTTTGATAAATTCAAGGAATTCAAGAATGAAGTAGAGAATCGACTTGGTAAGAAGATAAAGAAGCTTAAATCGGATCGAGGAGGTGAATATCTTAACCAATAGTTCATCAACTTTATACAGGAGTTTGGGATTATATATTAACTCAATCCACCTTATACACCATAGTGGAATGGTGTTAGTAAAAGGAGGAACCATACCTTGTTAGTCATGGTAAGGTCGATGATGAGTCATGCAGATCTTCCATTATCCTTTTGGGGGTATGCATTACAAACTACGACATGCACATTAAACCAAGTACCAACTAAAGTGAAAAATGGAATTCCCTTCAAGATATAGAGTAAAAAGAAACTCATTTTATCGTATACATGTGTATGAGGTTGTGAGGTGTTTGTTAAGGCTTTCTTAGGAAAAAAACTAGCACCCGGGGCACGAAGTGTATCTTTATAGGGTATCCTAAGGAAACAAAGGGATACTATCTATACAACCCCTCAGAAAAGAAAGTGAATGTCACCAAACAAGATGTATTTCTTGAGAGGGATCACACCCTCAAAAGGGATAATGGGAGAAAGATTTACTTTGATGAAGTTGATGCTCAAGATACACAAGAGTTGGTATATGAACATATTACATAGATCCCCATGGAAGAAGTAGTTTCTAAAACACAAATACTGCATAGGAGCATAAGAGAGGTAAGAGAACCAGAGAGATATGGTTTTCTGGTCACCGAGGATAGTGACTCATTATTGGTTGACAATGATGAACCTTTATCCTACAAGGAGGTAGTAGAAATATCAGAATCTACAAGATGGAAAGAAGCCATTAATTATGAAATGGATTCCATGTATAAGAACCAAGTTTTGGTTCTGGTAAATGTGCTAGTTGATGTAAAGCCTGTTGGATGGAAATTGGTATTCAAGAGGAAACTGGACATGGAAGGTAAAGTAAGTACCTATAAAGTAAATCTAGTGGATAAAGGGTGTAAACATCATCAAGGAATTGACTAAGATGAAACCTTTTCTCTAGTTGACATGTTTAAATCCATCAAAATCATACTTTCTATAATATCTTACCGTGACTATGAGATTTGGTAGATGGATGTCAAAACCACATTCCTTAATGGGAACCTTCAGGAAAATGTCTATATGACACAACTAGAAGGGTTTGTGACTTCAGGTGATGTCAAAAGGATTTTCAAGTTATAGAGATCCATTTATAGATTGAAGAAAGTATCTAGGTCATGGAACATTCGATTCGATGAATCCATAAATGAATTTGGCTTCATTGAGAATTAATGTGAGTCGTGTGTTTATAAGAGGTTTAGTGGGAATTTGTTCGTTATCCCGGTAGTATATGTTAATGACATATTACTTATTGGAATTGACATACCAGTATGACAATTTGTTAAGGACTGGTTAAACAAGTGTTTCTCCATGAAGGACTTAGGTAAAGCGGTCTATATTATAGGGATCAAGATCATTCGTGATAGATCCAAGAGGCTTCTTGGACTAAGTCAAAGTACATATATTGACCAAATACTAAAGAGATTTAGTATGGAACAATCCAAGATGGGATTGGTTCTAGTGTCACATGGTTTACATATTTCTAAGAAAATATGTCCTTAGACACAACATGAGATAGAGAGAATTAGTAAGATCTCATACACTTCGGCAATAGGATCAATCATGTATGACATGTTATGTACTAGACTTGATGTTACCTATGCATTGATCATGGTAAGCAGATATCAAGAAGATCTAGGAGAACAACATTGTACTGCTATTAATACTATCTTTAAGTATCTGAGAAGAACTAAAGATATATTCCTAGTGTATGGAGGAGATGAGGAGATGGTTGTCAGAGGTTATACTGATGCTGGTTTTCAGATAGATCAGAATGATCTAAAGTCACAATCAGGATATGTTTTCTGTCTCAATGGAGGAGTTGTGAGCTGGAAGAGTTCAAAGCAATCGGTTGTCATTGATTCTACAGCAGATTATGAGTATATAACAACTTCTGATGCAGCCAAGGAATCCATTTGGATTCAAAAATTTGTTCAGGATCTTAATGTGTTGCCTAGTAGTAAAGACCATATCACGTTGTATTGTGATAATACTAGAGTGGTGGTTCTTGCAAAAGAATCAAGGTCACACCAACAGAAAAAGCATATACTCTGAAAGTATAACCTCTTGAGGGATCTCTTTCAGATGGGTGAAGTTATAGTTAGAAAAGTACCCATGGAAGAGAACATGTTGGGACCCTTGACTAAAGGCCTATCTCAGCAGAAGCATGAGTATCATGTGAGTTCTATTGGAATGAAGGTTGTTAGAAGTTGGCTCTAATGAAAGTGGGAGTCTATTGGAGTTGGTCCCCTATAACCAACTTCTTTATGCTTTATGATAAACATGTATTCATTTCTTTGAATATTAATAAACTACTTATCACATCATGATGGTTATTCTTCTTGACATAGTATGTGATAATGTTCTAAGAGTAGCTGTCACGCTAAAAGGTCATAGCAGTTCCCTGCTATGATGAGAACTCAGAAGTGCTAAGACACTATTATTGAATATATGTTCTATAGCCGGATGATATCATTTGAGGGACACAAATGATACAGGTTATCAAGGGTGGAGACTCGTAGGACTTTGAGGCACCTTCTCATGGTATACAACTTTGATAATATTCAATAGGATATCGTGAGAACAAGACCCGCTAGTAGGAAATCTACATTTATATGTGTCATTGGATGTTCCTATTTGTGTATGTGTGTATTAGTCCTTGGACTTTAAGATTATTATTAATGAGTATTACAAGTCGTGCACTTAGATGTATTGATAAAAACCGTGATGATAGAAATTCGCGATGAGGTAGGATATGTTGGGTGTTTCGCGGGTAATATTGCATTAATAAATAATGAAAGAAAGGATTTATCCCTTCTTTTCTTTAACAAAAGTTAATATCTCAGTCCCTTTTATGGAAATGATATAGCCTAAATAAATCCATGGACATGGTGTTCTATAGATAAGTTCTATTTCTGGAAATTCAAAGAAAGAGACATTGAACACATAGGTTGATGGCACTGGCATGCAACCTGCTTGATTTGAGATATTGTGATAAAGGGATTATATTACATAGTAAGCGTTCATATGAGGTGACATGTCGTTGCAACATTAATTTCTTTCTCTATAGGTGTCTTGGCGTATTGTTAGACGTTAACCTTGGACTTTATGTTGTTTCGCATAATGTCATTGAGAAAGAGGCCTAGAGGGTCACATACTATGTATATCTAGAATCTCAGTTAAATAATATATTATTATTTATTATTTAACAGTTTGAATAAATATTATTCCCACATGTGGTTTAATAATTATTCATGCATGCTTGATCACATTTATTCCGTCACTAATTATTCGAGAGAATATATTGTGAGAAAAATATTTAATAAATATTTATTTTCTATTTACTGAATATAATTTTTATATGTTTATTGGCGAATAATGCAGTGATATTTATTTAATAAATAAATAGTCATTATTCAAGGCTTGATAAATATTGTAGAGGAATGGCGAACCGAGTTTAATGGTCCGATGAGAAATAATAATATTGAATATTATTTAATTAAATAATATTTAATTATAATTTGAAAGTTAAGCATGTGTTGGGAAATAATAATATTGTTATTATTATTTTACATGGGTATTTTCTAGGATTAAATAAAATAATCAAGGGCACTTGAGCAATTATTTTATTTTAACCCTAGAAATATAAATAACCAATTATATTATTTTCTCATTAGCCAATTCAGTTGTGCACAACGAATCTTGGAGGATCCTCTCAAGCCTAGAGTGATCCCTTGTCCAAGAACGCTCTCAAAAACGACAAGTAATCCTCCTCCACTGGATCAAGGAGAACGATTTGGAAGCGATTCTCAGGGTGATCAAGGTGGATAACCCAAGCGTAAGGATCTTTTGTGCTAGCACCCATAGACTCCTTTGACGACATCTGGAGATTCCTATAACACGTGTGAATCACCTCTAAAGGGAATCTACACTTGGTTTCTACAACGCAACGATGGTGCACCGCATATCTGTTGTTGGATTCATCAACGAAGAAAGAATTCTTTAGAGGTAATTCTTTATCTAATTAAATTAATTATAAACAATATGTGTTGATATCCTCTCTCTATCTGGTTCCGGCGTGATTAATGTTGTCTATATTTGATTCAATTCCATTGATCACAGTGATTAAGCATCGTATAGATCTTGGATTGATCGTCGATCATGACAAAAGCAATGATGGGCATCGCCCATCGCACACTTCCGTTGCACCTGAAACCTATACAGAAATTCCCCTGAGAGCGGACTTTTAGGAATCGAACCTCGTACCTCCAAAGAATTGTTGTTGTTATGACCCTCCTCTCATACCACTGTGCCACCACCAAAGAGGCTTTCATTTCAATATTCTCAATAAGCATTATCATGCTTCACATTCTTTATCAATTATGTTATCATGGAAGAACACATTTAATTAAGAATATACATTGGATCAATTTGAATTACCATCAAATCACAAAAAGAAACACCAGATTCATTTGGCATGCCTCTTCTTTAATTCTTTAGCCAACCAATTAACAATTACTAGATTTACATTCTTTACCAATTTCCATCAAGATCAACATGTTAATCCATAGCATCACGAGACATGCTAACAAGCATAACATAGATACCACACTATTTAGAAAATCAGGAGGCAAACTGTTATCATGGTATCAAACATCGACCTACAATCACAAATCAAATCATTATTAATATGGTTAAATCCTTATTAGGTTAATTCCATTTTTTCCAAAGAGTTAAATCATGCTAACTTTATGATTATGTGTAAATAAATAGGAGAAGTAAAGAATCCCCTACCTCAAAGGCGTTAACGTTCTTCACACGAGAATAGACCCACGTCGTAGATCCCGATCACCCCTTCTACAAGAGTTGCATCCCTCCAAGGATGTTGCGCCACAACCGCACCAACAAACAACCAAGAAAACGTTGTTAGAACAATGGAGAGAAACCACCATTTCATGGAAAGAAGAAGCAGGCGGATCCAGATCGAAGAATCATGAGAGAAAAGGGTATAACGTACCTCAGATCACCACCAACCAAACATAGGAAGCCAAGAATCGATCCTTGCCGAAGGGATTCCAAAATGCTCGAAGAGAGAGCCGTTGGCCACCTGGGGTTTGGGAGAAAGGCCACAGGGTTTGAGAAAACCTGAGGTGATGCAACTTATAAATTCGCGTTGCACAGCGGATTTTCACAGTGTGAAACCCTTTCACGTCGTGTACGTATCATGTTTTTAAGTTTTGTTGAAAAACACATCGCCTTGGTCTATTCAACCCTGATTTATTTCACGTCATGAGGCACCCCGTGAACTAGCCTTACACAAGTCGTGAACCACACATTCATGGCGTGAACTCCTTACACGTCGTTAAGCATCCCATGAACTGGGCTCTCACCCAAGCTGTGAACCGCATATTCATGGTGTGAAACACTTACATATCATGAATTCTCCCTGCTCCCAGCTTTTAGCAGCCAAACACCACTAAACCTACTTTAGGCCTCCTCTGAGTACCTTGAACTTTGGAAACACATAAAGGGTTGAACTAGATGGATTTGGGTCCTTACAAGTTTCTTTTTAAGTAAAGTGTCCCTTATCTCGAGTCTAACTCATCACGCACATTCCTGATCTTCTTGAATGATAATTTATGTTTATTATTTACTTGATTAAGAATGTTTTTCAATTTTATTATTTCTTTTATTTCATCCATTACCATGTTATATATAATTGTTTAATCTGTTAAGTTCACGTTGAACGTTTTGATGATATTCGATTCATAAGTCCAAAATGACTTTAATGGGTTGATTATGGTCAAAAAGATAATTATTCCACCATCTCCAGAATAATAATCACGACATAATTATCACTTTTGTACATCAATTATACTTTTAAAACCAATCATAAAATATGGTTATGAAAAATAAACTACGTTACAATCATTGAGATGGTAGGTCGTAAGCACACATGGGTAACATTTCCATTTTTCAATGATCGTTATGGAAAAAAGGTAAGTATAATTTTATATTTTCAGAATGATCATCATATCATAAATATCATATTAATTCTTTAAGTATATTTGTATACATTATCCATGTGATGTGATAATGAAAAACGAATCATATCGCTTCGTGGAGGTGGTGGTCCACACATATGCACAAACGACGTTATCATTTTTCAGTGAATGTAAATGTAATAAAGTAAATGATATAGCCCCCGCAGGTGGCTGGGGTGGTAGGGGGTTTGAGGTTTGGGTCGCCGATCATAGGGTCGAGTCCCCAGATGACTTTATTTGCTGGTTTGTTCTAGTGTGTGTACTGTCGTTGGCAGTTGTAACCCACCTTTTAATAAAGTAAATGATATATTATCTTTTCAAAATAATAAATATGTCATGAATATCATATATAAATATTAATTTCATCATTATAACCAGTCGTGAGAGGTTGTGATGGGAAACTAAGTACAACGGTTTGCGAGACGGTAGTCCGCCGTACACACAAACGATGGATTTCTTTCCCATCTGATGGAGGTTGGAGATAGATATAGGTTATTTCATTAACGTAATAACATCTCAGTATATGAGAGATATTGATGTTATTATGTAGGCATGGTTAAAGAATATTTGAAGGAGGTGGAAGAAGATATAAAATTAAAACATGCGGTTAAAAACTGTACCTCTTCTTTGGAAAATCTTTTTTACTTAATACCTTAAGCCCTCTAAGGTTGGTATTCTTCATAAATCAATACCTCTAGGACGTAGTGAAGGATTTAAGGAATGGATTTAGTAAGGGATTGACCGAACCAAAAAGCTTTTTAAGTATAAATAAATGATAAGAAGAGGTGGTCTTTTATAAGAGAGAGAATGACACTATTGGAATTTTATAAAATATTAATTTAATTTTGATGTCAAAATGGCTTCAAATTGATAAGATCTGAAGCTAAAATGACGATGATTCAAATTACTCTCATTCAATAAAATTTGGACAAGCTTAGATCACATTTTTACCCTTATCTTTTTATTTTAACCATTCGTTAATCCTTTTGACAATTACAATGATATCAATATTTTTTTACTCTTAAGAGGTTAATATAGTTACTATAAAGGACAAGCGACTAATAAATGGACCATGGTTAATCTCATCAATCATATCCCCTTCAGTTGGCCGAAGATAAGATTTAAAAAAAACATTTAATAACATATTATTTATTATAAAAATATCATTAATGTCTATTTTGAAACTATTCTCTTTAATTTGATTTTTAAAGGTACAAGATAAGAATGAAATTCAAATACAATGCATCCGCACCTCTATAATATGTCATGTTTAGATTCAAAAATCATGGAACACGAATATTCATTCAAATCATATTATTTTTAACATTTTTAAAATCATTTGATTTATTTTTATGTTAATTGAATAATTACTACATCAGTGTTGCGTAAGCTTTTAAGGCATTTATTTTTTTACTAAAATTAAAAAAAATATCATGATGAGGATAAATCACTTAACTTTCAAGACTATTTATAAATGAACATGTCATTTGGTTATCCCCATGTTCAAAATATTATAGTTATTAAAAACAAGAGAGTGACGTTTTGTGTTTTAAATTCAATTAAATTTTATAAAGGTCGAAATCATGTCTGAATGGCTACAAAAGGCCACATATTATACTTTTGGATAATTATGGACAAGATATACTCTTCCAGTAAAATTAAAGCAGATGTTATGGTCATTTTATAGTTATTATTTTATTTTCAACTTTAATTATCTGATTTACCCTTTACCGTGGTAACAAAAATTATTAAGGTGATTATTCATATTGACAAAAAATAAAAGCGACCTATTTACCGAATTTGGACATCCTGATTTCAAATATGGAATCCATTTTCCATGATTCAAAACATAGAAGTGACATAATTTGATTTAAAATTAAACGACAAAACACGGCGAAAAACAATTTTTCATAAAAATGCCCCTTTTATGTGTGAAATGTTTTTATACTAAATTTTAGTATAAAATTAATTTCCAAAATCATAATTGAATTATTTTAAATCAAAATGAACTAGTGCAATTTTAAAACTAATCCAGAATATAATTTGACTTTACAAATACTTTAAAAGAAAATATAGTTTTCAATAAAAATCAATATTTTCACTATTCATTGAAAAATAAAACTTTTTAGAAAATTCTCAACAATTTATCCTAAGCTAATATTGATATGTTGATTTCCAAAACAAACATCACTTTATCAAATACGTTTTCTTAAAGTTTCAGAAATTAATTATAATATTTTCTCACAAAATCAATAAAAAACACTTTTGAAGAAATCGTATTTTTTGAAGAACAAAATGAATTTATTAAAAATCGATTGTTTATTTCCTAAGAAATAATCGATACATTTGCATTGATTAAAAACTTTATATATATATATTATAATCCAGTTAATTCTATTCATACCCATCAAATCAACAAATAGGTTATAACAACCATATTTAAATATTAATATTTTGCGGTGCGTTTAAGCTCAGTTTTGCATATTTTGTACATTATTGAACATAGTTTTTCTTTTAAAATCTCGAGATATTACATCTAGTTTTTTAACACTACAATATTAGACACAAGACTATTTAATCATCACAACGAGAACCATTGATATGATCATAGTAAAAAACATTAAATCACATAAAGATATAACATTTCACAATATGTGCATACTTTATCCCACATATCACCACATCCAAAACCATTCATCACTTTCAAATAATTTTATATACATTTTTCCTTCTATAGTTATAGTACAACATTTTAAGATTGTATCTCTCTTTTGTTTTCTATATTATCACGGGACTCTACTTGGAAGATAATAGTAAAAATTAACCATCACCACCCCACCACCCTAATATTAAATTATTTTAAGAATATAAAGTAATATATGATGATTTAGGTATTTGTAATACACACACATAAATATTATCATGGGACTCCACTTTAAAGAGTATAATAAAAAACAAGATTGTTTGAAAAATATAAATTAATATATGAGGATTTAGGTGGTTATATATATATATATATATATAACCGAAAACGTCACATTTGATGTCGGCAAATCGAATCACCACTCCCGCCATTTGATATTGAATCCCCAACACGCAACCTTCATCATCTTATCCACCATCCAATAAATAAATAAATTAAAATTAATAAAAAATATATTATAAAAAGCTAACAAAAACAGTGTGGGCGTTTATGTATATAAATATTATTATTCTTAGTTTTATACGAAGAGGTAAATAAAAAACAATAAAAGGATTAAAAATTCGTCCCTTTCGATTAATATGAACACATTGGCCATTAAATGGATTAAAAATAGATCACTTTATCCGTTGCCTTCACAACCATTTAATATCTACAGACGTCATGGAAAATTAGGCACCCAATTTGTAATTTTGCAAAATAAAGAATATTTTTGAATATATTTAATTAATCACATAAATAATCGAATCTTCGATGACAACAGAACGGGAAATAACGGACGAGGTAGAAACCCTAGCGGGCTTAAAAGAAAAATAAAAAAGGAGGAAATTTTATAAAATAAAATAAATAAATAAAATAAAAAGGAAACACCCGGGGAAAAGGACTAGGGAAGAAAAGTTCTTTGTTTTCCTGTTTCCAGGCCTTCCGCCAGCAGCCAATGGTTCAAAAAGAGAACAGAGCTCTCAATCTCGACGAAGGCATGCTTCATTTTCGTTGAAAGTGAAATTGCGTTTGCCATTCCTCGTTCTCATTTTCCTCTCACTGTCATTTCCAGTATTCCTGTACCGTACGCCACTCTGCACTGTAATACCCCTCTGATTGCTGATTTACAGCTCGAGCAATCCTTATATAAACGAACGGGTATGCCGTGTTTTTCAGGTAACCGTAAGGGACTCTGAACACCGCCATCGCTGGTTGCAGCCGGGAATAGCCAGATAAAGCTGAAGAGGACGAGCGTTATGTGTTCTGGAGACGCCATTGCTTGAGATAAGGTCGCAGCTCCGCTTTCATTCTTCCCTCGTGCGATTCACAATGCATGCGTTTTCGAGTCGTGTTTGTTCATGAAAGCAGGGCGGGGTTTCATGATTTTTTCTGCCGTGGCGACGCCATTCGGGGAGCCGTTCCTTATTTTTGATTTTGGTGGGTGTCGCAGTTGTGTCCTGGGGAGGAAGAAATGAAGTATGTTTTGGTGACTGGTGGCGTCGTGAGCGGTCTGGGGAAGGGAGTGACGGCTAGCAGCTTTGGAGTGCTCCTAAAAGCTTGTGGTCTGCGCGTAACATCAATTAAGATTGGTATCAATGTTCTTATGTATTCCGAATCTCCCTCCCTCCCTCCCTCCCTCTCTCTCTCACACACACACACACTTTGATTCTGTTCCAGTTGTTTGATGATATAAATGACCCTCTCCTCCACTCATGTTCAATGGCTTATTTCATTTAATGCATATCAACATTTCTTCTTTGATTTGTTTGGTGGTGTTGACTCCCCCCCCCCCCCCCCCATCTGAACGTACTCCATTCTACGAGATTCTCGTCCTTATATCACATCTAGATTTGATGCTACACACATGTTTTAAGCTCCCTCCCTCTCTTTTTCCAGCTCCATTTAAAAAAAAATATATGTTTTTCTTCTTCCTTTTTATGTTTTGTTTTGCTAAAATTTGGTGCACACTTCTTAGCTGCATAATATGATCTATTAGGTTTTAATGGATCCCGAGCCATTTCTTAAGTTTTTCGGTGCCATTTGATTGAGCTGCTATAGTCTCTGTCTCTAGTGTTGTCACTGTTTGTTTAAACTCCAGTGGTATTCTAACTCACATGATATCTTGTTGTTTCTGATGCACCTGAGTCTCTCTAATGGGGATTAATTTGAAATTCTAAACAAGTAAACAGCTGCTTCATCCCCATTTTTTTAATCATATGCCACCATATTCAATGGCTGTTCCATTTATGCAGATCCTTATCTGAACACAGATGCTGGAACGATGTCTCCTTTTGAACACGGGGAGGTGTTTGTCTTAGATGACGGTGGTGAGGTAGACTTGCTATATTTCGTGCACCATGTATGCCTGTTTCATGATATTGATCTCTAAAATGGAAAAAATTATACTTCATAGACACTACATGATCAGTCATTTCTATGTGTGTAGCAATCTGTATTACATGTCATGCAATTACATGTGGCAAAATGAATTATTACAAAATTTACAAATATACGCCAAATAATTCATCGAAATCAATGCAAATTTGTGTTATCAATAAACTACGCTAAAGGATGATTTCAACATACTAATATAACAAATCATGATCATGATTACTAATCAAGCAATTTTTTTGCCAGAGGGTGAAAGCGCCACAACTTCCCATTGTAAATATTAGGTTTAAATCCTGCTGATTAACCTATAAACAAGCATTGAAATTATGGAATAAATCCTATTTCAAAATTGATTTGAAGCTAGATTAAAAAAATGCTCAACTAGTTAGTTAGAGATGATTGTCCTGAAAGGACATGAACATTGAAATGAAATGTCTTAGCCCTCAAGTCAGTTCTAGAGTTCCACTAATAACTACTAATTAACAAATGAAAAATGTAGAATTGTGGTTTATCATTGTGATGAGAGTCATGCTGGATGACTCCTATGCACTTTATTCAACTGAAGACCTGTTAAAAGGGATTCAATTGTTAGTCAGGCATTCTCTACTAAGAGAAAGTAGTGAATTTTTGAGCTGTTTTTAAATTTAAAACGAGGGTCTAAGGTTTTTATTTTCTTAAAAAAGGAAATTTTTTTAAAAAAATTGAAGGCCATGGCAGTCAAAAAACTTAGGGATTTTTAGGGCGGCTCAAGGTGTGGCCACGTTTTTGTTAGAAAATGAGAAAGGGTGAGCGATGGGAGAAGGAACCATGTAATTTTGGTTTCCTATTAACTTTCCAATGCTGCATATCAGACATCAGAAGCTCGGGTTTCACTTCTCATTCCTTTCACCTTGCTATATTTACTTTTTACCATACATTCCCACAGATTTACTTGATTTTGTGTTTTGAAGGTGGATTTGGATCTTGGAAACTATGAGCGTTTTTTGGATATTAAATTGACCCAGGACAATAATATCACTACTGGGAAGATATACCAGGTAGATGGATCCTTAACTAAAGATTGTTTTGACTGTTGCAACCTTTTATCATATTAGTCATTGCCTTAACTGTTGTTTTTCATGTGTGGTGATAGTCTGTCATTGACAGGGAGAGGATGGGCGATTATCTTGGAAGAACTGTCCAGGTCTGCTCCAAAGAAGTTATGTCTGACTATTTTTTTCCTTCAAGCTTGACTTATATTTTTAGGTTTTTTATTATAGGTGGTTCCGCACATTACAAATGCCATTCAAGAGTGGATCGAGCGCGCAGCGATGATACCGGTGGACGGAAATGATGGCCCGGCTGATATTTGTGTTATAGAATTGGGTGGAACTATTGGTACTGTGTGTTTGAGTCTTCATCATGTTTGCTCAGGTGAGATGGTTAGGTTAAACGTACTTGATTTATGCAGGTGACATTGAATCAATGCCGTTTATTGAAGCACTGGGTCAATTCTCATACCGTGTTGGTGAGTCTGTTGCGTGCTTTGTGTACTGGAGACTCATTCATCTATTTCTAATGTTTTTTCTTATTTGTTTACTCTAAAAGGCCCTGGGAATTTCTGCTTGATTCATGTCAGCCTTGTGCCTGTCATTAATGTTGTTGGTGAACAGGTACGTTTTGTGTTTTAACGAATCGTTTGTGAAAAACATTACTTGAGCTCCGTTTGACAACATTATCACTTAAGACAAATGCTTCTGAATAAGTGTTTCTAGATTGCTTATTGAAAAAGTGCCTTTTTTGCCACTTATTTAAGTGATTTTCTATTATAATGTATGTGTAAGTGTTTTTTCCAAAACAAAACAAACATCACTTATTTTCATTAAACTGTTTATGGTAAGTGATAAGTGCTAAAGCAGTTTTCAACAAGTGCTGTCAAATGTAAATTTTTAAGATGATGTACTTTTGCAATGAATTTTTCAGAAAACAAAGCCTACCCAGCATAGCGTTCGGGGACTCCGGGGACTTGGTTTGACACCACATATCTTGGCATGTCGTAGTACAAAGGTCTTGCCTCCTATTAGACTCTCATAAACATCCGCTGAATCCTTTTAGCTGTTGATCTTCACTTCGTTTTTTTCCCATTCCAGGAACTTGATGAAAATGTTAAGGAAAAGCTTTCTCAATTTTGTCATGTTCCGGTATTATATCCTAAAGCATGACTGTTCTATTTCAGATTGATTATACTGTTTTCGGATAATCTAAAAGTTATTTTTTTTTCAGGAAGAGAACATTGTTACTCTCTATGATGTTCCAAATATATGGCACATTCCATTGCTGCTCAAAGTAAGACCATCTTTGTTGCTGATGAAGCTTTGGTTCTGTTTCAGCAATAGCATGGAGCTTCACATTTATTTTATTTTCCAAACAGGACCAGAAGGCACATGAGGCTGTCCTGAAAGCACTGAATCTTTCTGTGTTAGTATTGATTCATTATTTTATTCGAAATTCACTGCATAAATGATGATTACTGATCTAAAAAAATTGAAGCTTAGTTTTTTTTGGTTGGTGCTTAATATTTTTATAATCTGCAGTGTTGCTAGGTTGCCTGATTTAAAGGAATGGACCACCAGGACAAAAATTTGTGACAAATTACAGGGACCCGTATGCCTCAAGACACTTTGAATCTCTGCCTGGTATTGTGTATACATAGATAATTTTAAGTGGCGTAAAAGTTTTTCTATATGTCGCAGATTAAAATTGCCATGGTTGGAAAGTACACTGGCCTTTCCGATGCTTATCTATCGGTTTTGAAGGTAAGTAGTGTTGCTGCAAACTGATTATTCACATCATCCATGCCCACATGTGTCCTCTTTGATTTTCTTATTCATTTTCTAATGTGAAATATGATGACAATTATTATTATTTTCCCACATATGGACATAATTTCATGTCAGATTTGCCATTTTTAAAACGTTTTAAATTATTTGGTAATCATGTCATATACACAGGCTTTATTGCATGCTTCTGTTGCTTGTCATCGGAAACTCATTGTAGAATGGGTTGCAGCTGGGGACCTTGAAGATACAACTGCTAGAGAGGTTAGTGTACTTGGATTTAGAGCTGAGAATACGGCTCAGCCTGACCTAAACAGGCTGATCCGTCATGAGTTTTATGTTGAGCGGGACAAGCTTTATTGGCCTGTTTTTTATGGGCTTCAAAAACTGAAGCCCAACCGAAATTAAAATCTTATGGGCCTAATGGTTATTTAAAAAAAAATATAAAAACAACATTATACAAATTCCCATTTTATTTCACCAAAACACAATTCTTTATTTGGGAAAAAGCAAGAAAATGAGTATGCATGTAATGAAATATGTAAAATGAAATATCGTACCTCAATATGAGGTGAGAGCCTTTATTTATAGATAGATCAAAAAGACACATCATAGGAGAAATCCTGTACCCCGATAAGGGGCGGGACCCTTTATTTGGAGAAATCCATTGTTGGACTTTAATTACATGACACTGGGCTCGGGTCTAACCCAACTCGGTCCAACAAAATAAAATAAATAATCAACATCAAAACATGAATATTTGAATGAATAAAACTGACTTGTTATGTTGTTATTATTTTTTTAATGTTATTTTTTTTTCTTTTCAGTGTAATTTTTTTGAATAAAATGGACTTGCCCGTCGCCCATACGGGCTTGCTTCTATGTAGTTATGACATGCCATGATTAATTAGTATTTTCTTCTTTTAGGCTCCTGATGTCTGTGAAGCTGCATGGGATGTATTAAAGGTAATTAGAAATTAGCATTCAATATGCCTTTTCATCTTCAGTTCTGTTTAACAATTTCTGTCAGCCAACATTTTAGCTTTTTTTTTTTAACATTAATCATATATGAAACGTTCCATTGCAGCGTGTGGACGGCATACTGGTTCCGGGAGGGTTTGGGGACAGAGGGGTGCAAGGGAAAATCCGTGCAGCAAAATATGCTCGAGAAAACAAAATCCCATTTCTTGGAATTTGCCTTGGAATGCAGATTGCTGTGATTGAGTTTGCACAGTCCGTTCTTGGCTTGCAAGGCGCCAACAGCACGGAGTTTGATCCCGAAACCTCAGATCCTTTTGTGATTTCTATGCCTGAGGTTTGCATCATGCCTATGAAAACTGGGATTTGATCTTTTAGTTTTGGTAATCAAGTCTTTCTTTTGTCTAGGTCTCAAAAACTCACATGGGAGGAACAATGCGTTTGGGATCGAGGCGAACATATTTTAAGACTACAGATTGCATGACTGCAAAGTTGTAAGTGATAAGGACTAAGTAAAAATCCATTTGTAAGTTTTTTTTGGGCCAGAATCATTTTGTTAATAAAAAATCACTTAACTAAAATTATAATGCATTTGTCTAAAGTAAAATGTGTTTTTTTATGGTAACACAAACACAAAACTGCCACTGATTTTTCTAAGTTACTTTTTAAATTTACCCAAAAGCCCACTTATTTTTTAAGTTGAAACAAATGGGCTCTGATGCTACCTTTGGTCCAAATTATAAGTAAAAGAGCAGGTGTTTCTCTTGATCCAAAATTTAAGAAACTGCAAGTGCATTTAATTTTGTTTTCTCACAAATGATCATGAGAGAGCAATAATGTGGATATTGAATTAGTGGAATTTATGGAAAGATATTATAAATGTTTTTTGGATTTAATGGTGCCTGCAACTTTTAACCAGTTTTCTTTTCTTAATTCCTGTGGTATGTACATCTTTTAACTTAACTAGTTTCATGTTGATATTCAATTAATGGTGCTAGTCCTCAAGTTGGCTATTTCTCTCTTTTAACTTGATAAATATCCTTTCATTGCTACAAAATTATTAGTTCATTTCTACAAAATTATTAGTTTATATTGGGTGGCTAACTCTTGTTTGTGATTTTAGGTATGGCAGCAAAAGGTTTGTTGATGAGAGGCATCGGCATCGATATGAGGTAAGGGAAAATGTTTGCACTTTTTTTAAACATAAATAGGGCGCTATTGGTCACAAGATGCCCCCATTCATAGTCCTGCATTAGAGAAACAAGAAGATGCAAAAAAAAAAAAAAAAAAAAAATCTAAAATTTAACTCGGGAAAAGTTTGTATTTTTGTGTCATGAATTCCTCAACAAATTTTTAAGTCATTAGGGATTTTTATGTTCTTTAGGTGAATCCGGAAATGGTACTGCAACTTGAAGATGCCGGCCTGTCATTTGTCGGCAGAGATGAAAGTGGTAGAAGAATGGAGGCAAGTATATGTTGCATGAAGCCACTAAATGAATTTATGCTTTGTAAAAATTACTGATGAAAATATTCTCAAATGGTTTATTTATTTTGCATCATAATTTTAGTCGTCTGATTTATGGGAAAATTTGATTGCAGATTGTCGAACTTCCCGGCCATCCTTACTTTGTAGGTGTTCAATTCCATCCCGAGTTTAAGTCACGGCCGGCCAGACCTTCCGCGCCGTTCTTAGGTATATTTACTGTATATATTTGTAAATGCTAGACCAGCCCCCCATAATTTGGAGCCTAATGATTTATTTAAGGCTGTGTTTGGTTTTGAAAAACATTTTTTTTTTATTCTCCAAATATTCTATTAGAAAATATATTAGAAAATGTTTGGAAAGTGGAGGAAAAAACAGTATAGAAGTTATCCAAGTGTTTCATTTTTTTTGAAAACATGAAAATAAGGTTAAGGTTGCATTTGGTTTTGGAAAGCATTTCATGCTTTCATTTCATAAAAATGTTGTAGAAAATATATTGGATTATGTAAGTGGAAAATATTTTTAAAAAATAAAAATGAGAATTTTTTAGGAATTCTTTTTCAAGTTTTGAAGAAAATGCAAATGCATGCTTGGATATGTAATTCCTATGCTTTCATGTTTCTCTTTCACTTTTCAAAACATTTTGTAGCATGTATTTTAATGCATATTTGGAAAATAAAAACACAAAATGTTTTCGAAAATCAAATGCTATCCAAGTTTTTTTTACAAAATTCTATCATTTTCATTTTCTGAAAAATGCCTTCCATTTATATAATAACGTAATTTAATATATTTTCTAATGCATTATTGAAAAATTAAAATACAAAATATTTTTAAAAATAAAAGGCAAACTAAAAGTAAAAGGATGGTAATGGTCATTTACCCATCACAGCCTTGCCAAGTTCTACTTCTGGTCCAATTTGTAAGGGAAAAAATAAGGTATTTTTGTGGTTCAAAACATAAGGAAAATAAGTGTATTTAATTTCACTTTTCCTCAAATTATCTTCATTAATTATGAAAGATAATAGTGTGTATGTGTTGAATCAATGGTATTTTTTATAATATATTACAACTTTTAATGAATTTAATGCGTCCAACCACTTTTAACTGGTTTCCTCAATTTTTATGGAGCAGTTAATTTTTTCTTATAAATGGGACTTATTCTGTTCTCAGGATTTAACTAGTCCTTCATGCTATGTGTGGCATGAGGGATTTTAAGCTTGACAATGAAAATGGTACAAGGAAATTTTCCATTGTTTTGCAATGGAAATTTTGATTTTTTTTGGGGATCCAAATTCCATAAAATGATGGAAAGTGAAGGAATTTGTGGGATTGCTACGAATACTCATTTTTTCTTTGACAAAAATGCTCTTTTCCATGCCCCCATGCAGTCACTCTTTTCCATCAATGAGGGCATTTCGGTCCTATTATTTTTCATCCCTTTTTTTTTTCACTTTCATTTCATGACAGTGGAATTTGGATTCCAAAGTGGGGGTGCAGGAATTTGTAGGATTTCCAGGAATCCCTTTTTTTTTTTGATACATGTCCTTCCCCATCGACAAGGGCATTTCTGTCCTTCCCATGAAAAAAATTTCATCCTACCAAACATGGCCTGAAGTGCTTTGTTGTAGTATTTTGGCTTGATGACTGGTACTAACACAAGTTTGATTCCATGGACTCAGGGCTTATAGCAGCAGCATGTGGCCAGTTAGACATGGTTTGTAATGGAAAGCTTCAACAAAATGGAAGTGCAAATAAAATCTCGAACGGATCGGTATCCGTACATGACATTAACAACACGCGTTTCATCAAATGCAACGGGAATGGCATGCATTTGTGCAATGGGAACGGTGTGCATTTCTAAGGGAGCTGGCAATTATTACATTCTTTCTTTGGTGGTGGCAGCAGCAGCAGCTCTTGTGGCTGTGTGTTTGAAAGAGTTTATTAATTATATTCTCCTTCGGTCTACATTGCTGGTTTTTTCACACAGCCTCGAGCAGCGGTAGGCCTTTTGATGATCTGAATCAGTGAAACTTACTGTAGCTGGGTCCAAATCTCACCCCCTTATTTTATGGGACAATCTTTTTTATTTTTTGAGACTTGTTTTATTTGGGTTTTGGGAACAAAATTTTCAGTTTGGCTGGGGAGTTTGATCTTCCCTGGGGTCTGTTTCCCTTTTTCTTTTTGTTTGTTCATTTATTTGATGAAGTTTCTCATTGTAGTTTTTAGCCATGGTTCAGGGATTGTATGATTTAAGACCAAAAGATTCAGATGTTTTTTTTTTTGAAATGAAGTACTTGGAATATTTTCTTTTTTAGGTTTAGTTCAATGACCTTTTGATGATTCTCACTCTGTTTCAAAGCTGCTGTTAGGTGTTTGGATTTTTTGAATTTTCCAGTAATTCCGACACTAAGTTAATGGAAAATGAAGGAGGGAGTCACAATCATAACTTGTCTAGAGTTTTACACTAGTTACAAGTATTGTTTTATTTTGACTTTTGCACTTTTCTCCAAAGTCACCACAAAGTTAACTAAAACAAAATTCCAACAAGGTATTGTAAGTATGGGGATATTTAAATTCTTTCAATGTGAGATTGTAATATGCTCTTTCATAACATTATATTAAACTTTGTCTCTAGGTTTTTTGACCACTTGTATTGATCTTTTTTTAGATCTTATGACTACTCTTTTAGTCCCTTTGATATCATTTCAATATTCATCACAAGAAAAATCAATAGGGGGAAATTGAGCATTGAACAATGTTTCACATATATGAAAACATATGAATATTGTTGAGGTAATGCTTTGATTGAAGTGTTGGTTCTTAGAATTGATGTGTGGATTGGAAGTGATCAATGCATATTTGAGTTGGTACAAAGTATCAAGGAATTGAGTTTGGAGATTTTTCGAGATCCATCAAGAGTTATTGCTTGATTAATAGTTTGATTGGAGTGTCTTTCTAAGATGAATTTTGAGTCCTTCAAATAATTGAAGAGGTTGCTTGAAGTAATTTGTTGAAAATTTATGAACATGATTTATGTAGTCATATATGCCAATGAGTGAGGGTTTGCATGAAGATTTTGCAAAGACATGCACATGAGAGTATGACATGTGAAGTTACAAGTATCATCAATTGTGAAAAAAATAAAGGAGAAATCCTGTGTATGACTATTGAACCCTGACTATTGAACCCTCACATATGATTGGTTGGAGCCTGTTAAGTGAAAAAGAGTTCAACATATGACTAGTGAAGCCATACAAACAAGTCTATGTTATGCATATAACTAGTGATGCTATACACATAAATGTTATTTGTCGGAGGTGCTCTTTTCCATTGATCATGTAGGGTATGTTGGAGTTGGTGCTTTAGGACAAACTGACTTTGTACTTTCAATTATCAAAATATTAATAAATATCTTATCACATTATGATTGTTTTCTATGTAACATTAATGTGATAATGTCATTAGAGTATTTATCACATTGAAAGGTTATAACAATTCCCCACTATAATGAAAACCTAGAAATGCTATGACAATATTTTTAAATATATTTTCAATGGTCTATGACATTTGTTTGACGGAACACATATAATGTTTGACTATTAGGTGTTGAAGTCTCATAAGACTTTGAGACTTCTTCTCATGAAGTTTGTACTTGATAATTTCCAATAAGGGTTGTTATGAGAACAAATCCGTCAATATAAATTCCACATGTTTTATGTATCATTGGATATTACTATCTGCGGACGTCTGTATTGATTATTAGACTTGATATTATTATTAATGTATATCATGAATCATGTACTTTGATACATGAACAGAAACTATGACAGCATATGCCCGTGGCGAGGTTGCATATGCTGAGTACGTCATAAGTGATATGACATTAATTGAATAAGTCAAGAAAAGATTTGTCCCTTCCGAGTTAATGAAAGAAGATATCTTTGACCCTTGGATTGAAATGAAATTGTTTGATTAAATCCATGGTCATGATACTTCATTGATGGGTTCATTTCGAAAAGTTAAATAAATATAAATCAAGTATATAGGGTAATCACACAAGTATGCATCCTAATTGATGAGATATCAAGACAAATGAATTATATTACACAGTAGGGTTCATATGAAGGTTGTCATTGCGACATTAACATCTTCTTCTCTATGTGTGTCTTGGCGTGTTCCTAGATGCTGATCTTGGACTTTAGGTAAGTTCACCTAATGCAACTGAAAGGTTTGGATGATCACACACTAAGCGTATCTAGAATCTCATTAAAATCTATTTAATTTAATATTAAGAATAAATATTATTTTTGTCTTGTGAAATAATAATTATTCAAGTATTATTGATCACATAAATCCAGTCACCAGATATTCGAGCTTAGAATATGCGAGTTGAATTTTATCTCCTATTTATTATTCATAAGTTAATAAATAAATATTTATTTATTCACGAGTTTAGTGAATAGATTAATATAAATATTTATTTAGTTATGTGAACGTTAAAATAAATATTTATTCATGAGTTTAGTGAATATAATATTTATTTATTTATTGAACAAATAATATCCATTTATTTAAATATTTTATTATTCAATGTTCGATTCATTTTGAGGAAGATTCACAGGTCGAGTTAGGGGCTCGACAGAAATGGTATATTTTATTTAATGTCATCTAAATAAATATTGATTGATTTATTTAACAAATGATATTTAAATTAATGCATGCCATGCTATTATTAGACATGAGGAATAACTTAGAATGAATATTTGATAAAGAGCCATTGCACAATTATCAAATATTAATCCCAAGTATATATTTCAACTAATATCGTTTTAGAGGATAAGAGTGGTTGTGCACAACAAAGAACGTCTCAAGAAATTTTCTCAAGCCCTAGAGAGAACATCCTCCTCCCCCAATTTTAAAAACAAGAGAATCCTCTTGTTATGATTAACAACGAATAACATGAAACACTAGGTTCCCTCGTGCTAGCATTCAGAATACCAAGAGCGTTGTTCAAAGATTCGTGGAGTATGTGTGGATACAACTAGAGGAGTCCTCACTTGGATTCTCCGCCGCAATGATAACACGATAAGAGCAATGTTGGAATTGTTTAAGAAGAATTATCATGTTCAAGCTAATTCTTATTTTAAATTAATTAAAAAATTAAATGTGAAAGATCCTCTTTAAGATATCTCGAGGTTTCCCTTGTCAAGTTCTTTGAATATTATCCATTGAAACCAATCAAAAATCAAAATTGGACACCGATCCATCACTTTCATCACACCTAAGAACATTCAAGTGGTATCAGAGCAACCACATTATAATTTATAATTATTTAATATTTGTTTGATCAATTTTCATGTTTTTTTTTGCCTATTTTTCATTTTGATAATTTCATTCTTAATCCAATAATTGAGATAACACGTTCATCCAGTTTGTGTGACCAAGAACAAGTCAATAGCACATGAAGAGCACTCAAGGACCCCATTCAGAGGTGCTAAGATTGCTGGATGCATGACATGGATACATGCCGTGCAACGTTAAATTATACGTCATGTATCTATGGTCAACCGCACAAGGCGTGAGCCACAACAATCACGACACACTGTGTAGATCAATACACAATGTCATTACACACCATGTATTGACCGCCATCACGACACGTGGTTTGACAGAGATTAAACGACATGTAGCTGGCATATAAGCCGTGTAACCCCACATGGTTTTAACCCCACATAAATCATGATATGCCATGTGGTCAACTACGTAACGTCATTACATGCCATACATTGATTTCCAGCCATGTGATGCAGTTGAATGTGAATTAGATGGTGTGTAGTTGGTTGTACACGCTATATAACACATGAAAACCCACACAAATACATGCCAAGACTTTAGGTGTGTCATGTGAGTGGTTGGAAGTTGATTACATGGTGTGTAGCTGGTTGTACATGCCGCGTAACACATGAAAATTCATGCAAGGTACACACTGAGATAGACGTTTCATGCGGGTCAACAATTGCATAATTAAAGCGAGACATAAACTACACAACATGTAGCTAGCTGTACATGTCATGTGACAGGTGTCATTTCACACCGGGTATGTGCCTAGTGATTTTCAGCATGTCGTGTGGATATAAATGCTTAATAATTATTATCTATGTAAATTATGAAACTACACAACGTGTAATGGTAGTCATACACATCGTGTACTTCATGTGTATTGCCAATGGTACACATCGTATATATTTATGGCATGCCATGTGGTCATACACGCTATGCAGACTACGCGACTTGACCCACATAATTACATGTCATGTATACCATGACATTCTTTTTGGGCATACATGCCACATAAGTACACAATACACAACATAGACCATACACAGCGTGTAAGATCTCATCCTTTTCAGGTATGTCTCTCTTTGTGTTTTTCATTAAACCACTTTTGTTGGGTTTTCCTTCATCCTTGGGCCATGGTGGTCATGTCCCTTTTCGGGAATGAAGAGCATTTACTGGAAAAAATGACATAAAAATCGGGGATGTATGTTTGTTTGAATTAATGGAGTCCAGGTATAGATGTGTTAAAGAAGTTTATGGGGGTTTTCCATGAGTTTAGAAGGCTTCACTGGTGGTTTGGGATCTTCTGCGGAAGCTGGGCTAAAAGCTGTCGGCAGAACATTTACACAACATGTATATATATTACACGATGTGTAACTATCGCTAGATAGAAGCTGTGAAATGAGATCATGACGTGAAATGAATGCACATCGTGAAACATTACACGACGTGTAATGTTCAAGCGAGGTTATTTTCACTCGAAGCAACATGTTTTTCAATGTAACTCAAAAATTGAGAATTACACGTAGTGTATTTCATAGATTTAGTGGTTATAAGTCGTTCCGTGCATATGATTCACTACTCATTCCACATGAAACTCTCCTCTCTCGAGACCTATGCGATTTCCAGGTGATTTTGAAGCACCTTCTTCCATTCTGGATGTATGATCAAGCGATCAATCTTCGGTTAGTTGTTTCACTTCAGTTTTCCTCTATCTTCCATTTGTTCTCTGTTGTAGTGGTGAAATCTATTGACCACAGTTGTTTTGAGTTTTGATCTTGATCCTATGTGATATAGGTTTATTCTTATAATTTTCTTTACCTCCGTTCTTGTTGGCGTTACTCGTTGGAACGTTGTGTTGATCACTAGATAAAGGTGGGTGGTCTAAAACTTATCCCTTTGGACTGATTTAATTATCACTAGTATGCACAATATGCGTGATCATGCTGACATGCCGTGTGCGTGACCAAATAAACCGGATAATCCCCGATAAATTATAATCATTATTTTTAGACTGTCCATTGGATCCCGTTGGGTCCATAGGTGTGAAGACCGAGACCTGTGGTCACCCGATTGGTCTACCATACTTGGACCTTGTTGAGACTTGGTCAATTTGACGTTAAATCCTTGTAATAAATTGGATAAATTGATTGATTTCTAGATTAATCTTATGAATTGTCATAACATGTATACAATGCGATTTCTTAAGGTAGAATCACCTTGGCTAAATTGTTTTAAATGATATGTTAATGACCTTAGGGTTAAATGAAAAATTAAACAGGTTTGATATAATTATGATGATAATTAGGAACCTAGATTGATGAAATTAATTCAGTTAGAATGATGATAATTTGATAAATTTATGATTGTGTCTTATGGCGATATATCTGGTATGTTTGATTCTGGCCTTGCTATTTTTTTGTATAGATTTTAAGTTTATGTGAAATTGATGTGATTAATCCTTGAGGGTTGGATACTTATTGGCAAGTTGATTTAGTTTGGATAAGACGTGCGACTGACACCTGAGGGCTTGGTGCACAATTTCATACCGCCCAAGGGCTAGGTGCATTGGTACTTGATGCCCAAGGGTAGAGTATATGATTATATTGGATGTATGAGAGCTAGAAGCTCAGTCACTGGATTCCTGAGGGTGAGATTCTGGATAGCCTATGGGCATAGGCCATTTGTGAACTTGATGTTTGTGTGATTCATCCTCGACAGGAGAATATACCACTGGTTGGGTGATCCATCCTGATGCAGGAGGATCCATCCATAGTCATAGATACCAAGAAGGGTGCTGAAGTAGGTTTGGATGGCCTCAGGTGATAACCCATAACTTGAGGGTCAACATGTTTATTTCATGTACAATATTAATTTATTAAATCAATACCCTATTATTCTCTTTATTGCATGAACTATATTTCTCAAACTGAATTTGTTTAGACATGGTGGTGTCAACCTACTAAGATGTACTCACAACCTAGATGGGCCACCATTTGGTACTCGAACAGATTTCATGGATGCAGGTTTGGAAAAGGGAAAGGGACCCTATTGTTGATTTGTAGCTAGCTGGATGAGTTAGAGCTTAGAGATGGAACCGACATGGGGTTCGGGACTGGGGTCTTTGGAGTATTTATTTGTGTCTGCTTAATCTTTAATCTATATAAATTTCAACATGTCATTTAGATACATTCAACTTGTCATTACATTATTCTTTTATTCTTTTGATTTATTTAGTTGGTCCTTGTCTCAGCTCTGGTTTTCTAATTATTTATTCATATTGTTTCCACTATTTTTGTTACTATACTATTATTTTTCACTTTCATTGTAACTCTTTACCTTAGGGTATAGTCTCCCCACTATATTCTTTAGACCCTCGCTGCTAGTCAGTAGCCTCTGACATATGGAGAGGTGTGCCTGAGGTCACGTAGCCAAACAACCCAACCACTTGAGAGAGAACCAGGTTAGGGATGTTACACAGTGGTATCAAATAAGGTTTATTTTATATTTCTTTACTATCTGGGAAAGGTAGAAATAAGGTTAAGATGTTTCAGGACTTGGTAATGAGCTTGTGTATGGGAGTAGCTAACCCATATACGGGGGGAAATCCGAGTTCCCAAGGATGAGATTGTTATTCATGATGTTTGTTTATTACGGTTTGATGCTATCTCACCTTGGGTGATCCACATGTTGTGTGATGCTATTGTTCTTGAGATTTATAGTTGTGGCTCAGTATGGAATGATATTTGTATGTATGCATCATGATAGGAATATAGAGATATATGTTGACATGCATTGTTTATGATAGATACATATTTATTGCATGTGATATATTTTCCTATATGAACTGTGAAATGAGATACCTATTATATCTGACGAAAATGGAATAAATGAACTGTTATGTCATGCTAATTCACTTATTAAGCCATGTTTAGAGAGACCATGATCCATTGGTTCTCTATCGTTGTCACATATTTATCCTGACCTTATTATTATCCAGTTTTCTAAGGAGCGTGTTTGTCTTGTAGAGAAAATGCCTCTTCATCCTCTTCGAATTGAGTGACAGGAGAGTGATAATCAGCACATTCCTAAAGTAGCTAAACCGGGGATTCTTGTAGCTCTTGAGAATTATATGGATGCTATGCTTCATGAAAAATTCCTAAGGGTCATGTGATCCATGGAAAGGGATATTTTTCTCACTTTACCCTCGATGTCTGAACTAACGAGAGTTTTCAATTGCATAAACCTCCTACATTCACTAGGGAGGGAGGCCCCTAGATATAAAAGTTCCATATCAAGTTAGTCTAGACGATCTTCAAGCACCTCGAGACACCTTCATATAGGAGGGTAAAGCTTTCTCCATACATGATTTGTGGACCTGCCAAGCATTAATGGGATATTCTGGAGCAAGCCAGGAAACAAGATGAGTTATGCTAGAAGGACTTTGAGGTAAAGTTTTTGAGACACTTCAATCCTAATATGTTGAGGGATGAGAAGGATTTCAAGTTCATGCACTTGAAATAGGAGAGGTTTTCAGTGATGGACTATGCCAGACACTTCACCGACCTACAATGATTTTCTCCATCCTTAGCAGCTGATGAGATTTTTAGGGCAATATCTTTTTAGGATGGTATTTGCAATGATATAATGTCGCATGTGAATTCATTTCACCTGAGAATCCTTGCATATGTGATGAATTAGGCTCTCATAATGAAAGGGAATCTGAGAGAGGCCCTGAGTTGTGGCCATATAGTTTCATCAGGGATATCCAAGAATTCCTATTATGGTGTAAAGAAGCATCGTTATAGTAGTTATTTCCAGGGAAGTAGTGGGAAAAGTAGTCAAGGGAGTGGACTTTCTCCCCAAGGCCATGGTTCGGTGTAGTGCTTTTAGTGTTGTTGGTTGGTCCACAAGCGCCCAAAGTGTCTTCAACCTACAGCGAAGTGTCGTGTCTATGGTAGGCTGGGTCATCTTCAAAAGTTTTGTGGGAACTTTCCATAGTAGAGTAGTGCTAGGGGACTGGGATATACACTTGAGTCTGGGAGGGGCTCAACTACCCCTCAGTAGACTGGTAGTTGGAGTTTCAATGGACATTGAGGCCGAGGAAGGGGATATGGAACCCCAGTACATGAGCGGTATTACCACTCAGAGGGAATAACATAGGGGAGTCAAATTGTAGCTAAAGGAAGAGGGGAAATCCAACTGTATGCTATATAGTCTATTTTTACTAGTTTGGATGCATGACCTTCTACCGTTAGAGGTACGATTCTTATATAAGCTACCTTATCTTATGTTTTGTTTGATACAATAACATAAAATTCCTTTATATATGATCTTTTTGAAAATGGTTTGGGTTTGGATATGGAGAGCATAGATGGAGTCATGACAATTGACATACCATTGGGAGTGCAATCAGAGGGTATCAGGCACTGCAAGGAGTGTTCTCTCGAAATTGGTGGCTATTGTTTTCTTTGGGAAATTTTTTGTATTGTAAATGACAAGATTCAATTTTATTCTTAGTATGGATTGGATAGTTCTATACTAGGCTCAAATCGACTATTATCAGAGGATAATTACCTTTCTATCTCCATAAGGGAGCAGCTATACTCACCAAGGTGAGTGAGATCTTCAGGATGGTTATGCAGGACCAACTCGATGAAAATTTGATTATCACATGACTTAAATATCAAGACTTGTTCTGGATGATGGAAAAATGAAGTAAGATACTTTTCCTCCAGTGGTAGACCATTTTTAGGATGTTTTTTCTAAATAGTTCTATGGCTTACCATCCGAGCAGGAGATCGAGTTAGTTCCAAGAGCTGAGCTAGTTTCTATCCCACCTTATAGGATGACACCAACATATCTTCATGATTTGGAAGTCTAGTTGGATAATCTGGAGGAAAAGGGTTTTATATAGAATAATACATCTTCATGGGGTTCTCTATTTATTTTCACCAAGAAGGATGATGAGACTTTGTGCTGATGTGTGGATTATCAAAGACTAAACCAGATGAAAATCAAGAATCGATATCCCCTTTCATGTATTGACAATCTCTTCGATCAACTAAGAGGTTTCAAGATTTTCTCTAAGATTAACTTGATTTCAGGGTACCACCAGTTGAGGGTGAGACCATTAAACATTCCATGAACTTATTTTAGGAGTAGGTATGGATTATATGAGTTCATAGTGATGATGTTCGATTTGACGAATGCACTGACGATATTTATGGCCTTGATGAATCAGACCTTTCATCCTTTTTTGGATTGATTAGTGGAAGTTTTTTTCGATGTGATATTAGTGTACTTCTAGTCCTCAAATGATCATTCCCAACATCTTGACATCTCCCTGAGCACACTAAGGTTGCATTATATTTATTCCAAGATATCCAAATGTAGTTTTTGGATTGATATAGTGTACTTGTTGGGCCATGTTATCTTAGAGGCTGGAATGTCAGTGGACCCAGAGAAGGTTGTAGCCGTGGTATCTTGGGAGATACCTAAGAATATATTTAATAATTAGAGTTTTCTTTATCTAAAATATTATTATTGGTGCTTCATATAGGACTTGTTCCTTATGAAAGCACTGATTTTCGGGCTAACTAAGAAAGGGGTAAATTTTGTTTGGTCAGATGCTTACGAGAGAAATTTTCAAGAGTTGAAGAGTACGCTGACCTCATCACTGATCCTCACCTTACCTGAGCTCGATAAGGAGTATATTGTGTACTGTGATTCATCCAGAGTTGGACTTGAAGAAGTTCTGATGCAAGAGGTCCAAGTGGTTGCTTATGGATCCAGACAACTGAGACCACATGAGAGGAATTATCTAACTCATTCTCTAGAGTTAGCTACAGTGGTACAAACCCTGAGATGCTAGAGACATTATCTTTTGGGTGAGTGGTTTATGGTGTACATAGAACACAATATCCTCAAGTATATCTTTTCTCAGCATGACCTAAGCCTTTAGTAGAGGATGCGGGTTGAGTATCTGTAGTCTTTCGACTTTGAGATGGATTATACACTAGGAAAGGGAAATGTACTTACCGATGCCTTGAGTTGGAAGACATAGATGGAGGCAGTACGAGAATCTTGTGATGAGTGGTAGATGATGACACTCTTTATAGATATGAATCTTTATGTTCAGGAGTCCCAAGGATGAGTTAGTGCTTTTTGGGCCTAGTATTATGTAGGAGAAGACTAAGTAGGTTCAATTGATAAAAAAGCAGTTGGTGACTGCGTAGAGCTGATAGAAATCACACACTTACCATCAGAGATGACATTTGGAGTTTGAGGTTGGCCATAAAGTTTTTCTTTGGGTGTCACCTAGGCTGGGGAAACACTATATCAGAAAATAAAGGAATCTAACACTCAGGTTTTTCAGGAATTTTGAGATAGTGTAAAGTGTCGATATAGTGGAATACCAATTAGCCCTTTCACAACACTACAGTTCCATGCACGACATGTTTCACATGTCATAGCTTCAGAGATACCATATAGTCCCTTCTCATGTGGTAGAAGTTGAGTACATTGAGTTTGGTGTAGATTTATCCTTTTAGGAGCATCTGATATAGATTATGGACCACAGTGGGAAGTATCTACAAATACAGACCATACCTCTAGTTCAAGTATAGTGGCAGCATGGGTGTGTTCAATAGGATACCTAGAAGATGAAATCTAATATGCAAGAACAGTGGAAAAACTTGTTCACTGAGACCTCACAATGATGATTAAAGCAGACCGGGTATGAGATTTTATATGGTGGGGAGGTTGTAAGATCCCATATTTTTCTAAGTACATCCTTCTTTGTGTTTTTTGTTAAACATATTTTTTGGGTTTTCCTTCTTCCCCAAGCCTTGGTGGTCATGTCCCTTTTTGAGAATGGAGAGCATTTTTTGAGGAAAATGAACTAAAATTCAGGCATGTATTTTTATTTGAATTAATAGATTCTGAGTATAAACATGTTAAAGTGGCTTATGAGGGTTTCTTGTGAGTTTAGAAGGCTTTAAAGGTGGTTCAGGTTCTTCTACGAAAGCTGGGCTAAAAGCTTCTTGCAGGACATTTACACACCTTGTATATATATTACATGATGTGTAACTATCACCCAATATAATCCATGAAACGGGTTCATGAAATGAAATGAATACACTTCTTCAAACATTACATGACATGTAATGTTCAAACGAGGTTATTTTCACTTGAGGCAACACATTTTTTAGTGTAACTCAAAAATCAAGAATTACATGCCGTGTATTTCTCGAACTCATTTGTTATAAGTCATGCTGTGTGTATGATTACCTACTAATTCTACATGAAGATCTCCTCTCTCAAGCCCTAGGTGATTTCCAATATATTTTGGATCACCTTTTTCCATTCTGAATGTTCGATAAAGTGATCAATCTCCGATTAGTTGTTTCGCTTCCTCTCTCTTTCATTTGTTCTCTATTATAGCGATGGAATCTCTTGACTAGTGTTGTTTTGGATTTTGATCTTGATCTTATGTGATCTAGGTTTCTTCTTGTGAACTTATTCACCTTCGTTCTTGTTGGTGTTACCTGTTGTAATGTTGTGTTGATCGGTAGATAAAGGCGGGTGGTCTAAAAATTATCCCTTTGGCTTGATTTAATTATCCCTAGTATGTGAAATATGTGAAGTCATGACAAAACACTATACACATGAAAAAATAAATTGTAAAATCTATTATAAATTATAATATTTCTTTTTAGACCATCCATTGGATCCCGTTGGGTCCATAGGTGTGAATACTGAGACATGCGGTCACCCGATTGGTGTACCATACTTGGACCTTGTTGAGACCTGGTCAATTTGACATTAGAGCCCTATAATGAATTGGATAAATTGATTGATTTATATATTAATCTTATTAATTGTAATAACATGTATATTGTGTGATTTCTTATGGTAGAATCACCTCGGCTAATTTTTTTTAATTGATATGTTAATGACCTTAGGGTTAAATGAAAAATTAAAGAGGTTTGATATAATTATGATGATAATTTAGAAACTTGATTGATGAAATTAATTTTATTTGACAGATGATAATTTGATAAATTGATCATTATTACATATGATGATATATCTGGTATGTTTGATTTTGGATTTTTATTCGTTTTATTAGCTTTTGAGCTTATGTGACATCGATGTGATTAATCCTCGAGGATTGGATACATATTGGCATGTTTATTTAGTCTAGATACGACTCTTGATTGACACTTGAGGGATTGGTGCATGATTTTCATATTGCCCGAGGGTTAGGTGCACTAGTAATTAATGCCTAAGGGAAGAGTATATGATTATATCAGATGGAATAGGACCATATATATAGCCACTAGATGCTTTAGAGAGATATTCTGGATAACCTACGAGAATAGGCCATTTGTGAACTTGATGTTTGTGCGATTCATCCTCGGTAAGAGAATATGCCACTGGTTGGGTGATCCATCCTAATGTAGGAGGATCCACCCATAGTCATAGATACCTAGTAGGGTGCCAAATAAGATTTGGATGGCCTTGGGTATTAACCCATAACTTGAGGGTCAACATGTTTATTTCACATTCCTTATTGATTTATTAAATTAATATATTTTTATTTGCTTTATTTCATGCACTATATTTCTTAGATATGATTTTTTTACATGATGGTGTCAATCTATTGAGATGTACTCACACCCTAGATGGGAATCCATTTGGTACTTGGGTAGATTTCATGTATGTAGGTTTGGATAAGGGAAAGATACCTTGTTGTTGATTTGTAGCTGATTAGATGGGTTAAATCTTGGAGACGAGACTAACATGGGGTTCGGGACCAGGGTATTTGGAGTCTTTATTTGTTTCTTATTAGTCTTTTATCTGTATGGATTTCATTATGTCATTTAGATACATTCAGATTTTCATTACATTATTTTTTTATTATTTGGATTTATTCAGTTTTTCCTTTTCTTATATTTGGTTGTCTGATTATTTATTCATATTATTTCCACTATTTCTGCTACCCTGCTATTACTTTCCACTTTCATTTCAACTCTTTACCATAGGGTATAGTCTCCCCACTATATTCTTTAGACCATCACTTATAGTCGATAACCTCTTATATATAGGGAGGTGCGTTTGAGCTCACGTAGCCAACCGACTTGCTCACTTGAGGGAGCACTGGGTAGGGGATGTTACACATCATGAGTCCCACGACATGTTGAGTGATAATACATGTTGTGTAAGTATTAAATTCCAAAAATGGATTTAATATGGTGTGTAAAGGTACATTATCTATCGCCTCTAGAGTACATGTCATTTTTATATTAAATTCCAATAATGAATTTAATCTAATGCATAAAGGTACATACCATGTGGCCTCATTAGTACACACCATGTACTTAATTATTTTAAATTATAATTAAATTTATTAAATTTATTTATAATAATAGAGGATGTGAATTTTTTTGTACCTCAAGGACTGTTTGAATAAAAAATTAAGGTAAATAATTAACAAAATAATTAATATATTGATTCATTAACTTGATTAAATTTATCATAATTAGAATGAATTGAAATGAATACTAGAAAGTTTAAATGTGCATTCATTTCATGTTGTGATTGATCATGAGATTGACTGACCTGTGTATGTATTGGGTTTATTTAATTTAATTATTTAATGCATGATTTTTTATGTAATAAATTTATTATTAAATTAAATATAATGATTTTCGAATCATTTATCCCTCTATTATTGTGTACAATCATGTATATTCAAGGTTTATTTTACATAACCCTAAACCTCTGGTACCCCTCACCTATGTGTGAGTAAACATTTGTAAAGGATGGAGCTCCCAATAAGAGGTGACAGTTTAGGACCCATTCCGAGGTGAAACAAACCAAGGAGGTACACAAGAGAATATAGAAATAATGCAACTCAAGTTAAGAATATGATCAAGGAGTTATTTCACATAGGGTCAATGTTGGTTTATCTCTGCTCGATAAAAAAACTAGTAGATAAAAGTTAATGGTCCTATCACATAAATATTTTATTTTATTAGTTAATGGTTATTTATTTATTTATATGATGCATGGTTTATTTGGATTATTAAACATGATCACATAAAGTAAATAAATTAAAGATTCTTCTATGATGAAATAAAATGAAATTATGTGAAAATTATTTTATCTGACATGCTTAATTAATTATGTAAAATACAAATAATATTAATAAGGATGTAAAGAATAAAACAAATGAAATTTATGCATAAGTTAAAAAAAATCACTCAAATAAAATATTATGTCAATAAATGCCTTCTATCACTTGAGTTAAAATATAACCATAGTATAATGTATTTGTATGGCCCTCGTCAGGATGCTTTCAATTACCAAGGAGTTCTAAAGAAAGTCTTGGGTTGACTTAACCTAGTTAGAATGAAGGGTTTATTGCCTTAACAAGACATGATATAACTTGAAGGTAAGTGTTGAAGAAATTCGAGTATAATATTTTAGGATTGATGATTCCACTCAACAAATCAAGAAACTATGAGTTAATGTAGTTGGAAAGAAAAGCCTACCAAAATACCTTTGAATAATTTATCAAGACCCAATCTAGATTATTTAAAGAGAATTATGGATCCTTGAAACTAGAATATCTGAGCGATAATATATTCTAAATCTAATGGAGAGGGATATTGAGATTTGATAAAATAGTGGGAGACTAATAAAATTAATTTATTTTTTCATAATTGGTAATCAAGATAATATAACAAAATTTGATTTAATTTGTTGTAGTAATAAAATTTGGAAGGAAAAACCATGAGAACATTACAATTTTTCCTATAAAAAGAAAATTTACTCACCATCATACAATTAAAAGAGTAGTATAATCATTTTTACACTACAATTCTATAGGAAAATTTTTCTTATGTGTTGAAATCCCCTATTATTGACCAACCACCTCAGCGAGTGAGTGAAGGTGAAAGGGATTCCTATAGGAGATACATGGAGGATGCTTTAAATTTCTATTGCATCATGTTATCAGCTATGTCTGGAGAGTTGAATATGAAATATAAAAATATTGATACATACACTATGATAATTCATCTCTTAGAATTTGGAAAGGAGAAAGTGAGGCTATAGATAAATGAGATTGTCACTAGACTATAAAAATGTAAACTGGAAGACAAGTACATGTCTAGTGATCTTACCTTCAATATATTGAAGTATATTGATCAGTTAGTGAATTTTATCTTCCATATGGATAATAAATTTTCCATTAATCTCATATTATCATTATTAGCACCTAGATTCTCCATATTCACTAATAATTTTAAAACGAATAGTATAGAGAAGCCACTAAAGAATATTTTAACTATTGTTCAAACTAAAAAATTGTAATTATTGGATTTTTTATCAATTAGAAGTTGGAAGTTTGGAATCCTTGATACAGTTTGGAAGCTACCTAGAGTGTAAAATATAAATGTAAAAGTGTTGGTACACATAAAAGTAACAATTTAGAGTACACTGAAAATTGGAAAAGGGAGAAAAATATCCTTGTATACATGAAAGAAAAATTATGGATGAGAAGGAAAAATGAAAAAGTCCTGGAATCTCCCTTGATAAGTAAGAGTGAAATCTAAAAGGTTAATATAGAATGTGAAAAATTCTTGAGAAGCACCCTGTATATGTGCGAGTAACCACAAGTGATATGTAAAAGTCACTAGCCTAATATGTGAAAGTAATATAGTGCTGACCATACTATAATTTGGAAAAGTCCCCTGAATGCGTAAGAGTGGAATTTGAAGATTGAGTGAGAAATGAGGAAAAGTATAGTAAGTAACCTATATATAAGAAAGTAATTTTTTTTGGAGTGATAAATAAATGTGACAAAGACATAAAATACGTAAGGTTCATAATCTAAAATGTAAGAGTCATTATCTTACATAATGCTAAGAAATAGTAAAGGCATGGAATACGTATGAGTCATCATCCAAAACATAAGAGTCATTTTTTCCAGAGGATTGAAGATATATATAATGTATGAGATATATAAGATTCATTCCCACGAATCAAAGGGGATATGTAAAATTCATTTTCATGACTCTAAAGGAATACATAAGAGTCATTTTCATGACTTAGAGGGAATATGCACGAGTCATTTCTGGGGCATGGAGGTGAAATGTAAGGGTCATTAAATATATTATTTGAGAAGTGAATACCACAACATGAGATGAATTTCAACACCACAAAGAAGCTTATCCAAGTTTTAGTTTTACTAGCTATTTGTATATTCCCATTATATGGAAGAATTTTCATGCTGTATATTTCCAAGAAAAGAGGTGGAACATGCCATAACCCAAAGCTTCACGCTGCGACATCTACATGCATGGGAAAAGTCATTACAACTATGAGATTATAATGAATACCATAAATCATAATATGTTTTGAGTCAAAATAATTCTTTCTAAATTTACTTTTGAAAATCAAAATTCATTCTTTAAATGTTTCTTTATTTCTAATACTTATTATTACAAAGTTATAAAGTTTTATATGAAAGTAATCAATTTTACCAAATAGAGAAATTCAATACTATCAGATGAATATTTATCAAGTATATTAGATGAATGAGTACCAAGTAAATCATAAAATCATGTAAAAATTACATCGGATGGACATATATAAATCCTACAAGGTAGAACACTTATAAAGTCCATAAGATGGAGTGCTATAAGGGCCATCAGACAAAGTTCATCAAAAGAATATCTAAAAAGTATAATAGATGAACTTTTACTAAGATTATCAAAAAAATGTATAAAGTATAACATATGAAGATTTATTATTTCTACTGGACAAAATTTTTCTAAGAATTACAATGGTACTACATCTAATGGACATCAGACAGAGTGATATCATGTTGAGATCATCAAGCGAAGAAGATATTTTTCTGATGCCATTGTAACTAATCCTGATAAGTGTGAAATAAAACCATAGGAATATTTTCTATAAGGAGGAATGATACCACAAGGAGAAGAAGTAGATGACTCCATATGATATAAAGTTTCTATTAAAATTTTGCAACATATTGTTACCGAGAGTGCTTAAATTGTAATATTTAGAGAGTTTCCTTAAAGCATCATTTGTGAGGATTCTATTTTAAATTAATTAAGGTTTTTATATTGTAATTATTGTCTGTCTAAACATGTGATCAAGGGATATCAGGGATAGAGAGATATAAGTGTGTCCGATCTATTTTATTGAGGGCTCATAGAGATAGGGAGACATATCTTTATCCTATCTGGTAGATTGAGGGATTTAAAGTTTTGGAAGATAGAACTTATATAGGTTAATTCATGGATACCTAAATTAAGGTTAAGATAATTTCTTATCAATTGAGGTTAAAGTGAATATATTTCTCAGGTAAGATTTTATAAATATTTGTTACATACTTTATAAAAGTTTCATCACTTTTTTTTACTTTTTTATATAATATTTATTCTTTTTTCTATGAATTTTAAGTAAAGTTTATACTATGTAGTATAAAACTTTCTTACTTTGATTATAAAGTATTCCATAACAAATATTTGTCTGATAATTTTTTTAAAATAACGTGTTGGGAAAATTTTATGTTTAATTTTTTTATATACTAAAATTCACCCCCTCTTGTAGTACTTTGAATACTCTCACAATCTCACATTTGGTATCAATGCAGGTCTATACTTTTTATATATTCTTTGAACTAACCGTTATTATAGAGAAGAGTATTTTTTCTTTTTTATAGAAGGTATATCTATTGGGAATTTAGAAAATATCAATCTTAGAAGACCATCAATTTTTAATGGTGTTGAATATGATTATTAGAGAGATCCAATGAAAACTTTTGTTATCAAAATTCCTGTAGATAATTTTTTCAAGATGACTAGAAATTATAAGATTCCTGATAAGGAAGTTACAATAATTTCTAGAGAAGAAAATTATGAATATCAGTTGAACTATATATTTCAAAATACTTTGTTATGTTCTATGATAAGGAATATTTATAGTTATATATCTCCTTATAAAAATACTAACAATATTTAGAGAAAACTGGAAGTTACTCATTTAGGAACCTCAAAAGTTTTGGAGGATAAAAGAGATGTATTTCAAGAATATTATCAATCTTTTTATTTTCTACCAAGTGAATCAGTTAGCTAAATGTATCAACATTTTATAACTATCATGAATAGTTTACAATATCTTGGTGATAAGGATTTGAATGATGAATAGATTATAGAAAATATAATTGATATTATTCCCAAAGAATTGGAATCTAATCATATAATAATAGATGGCACAAAACATATAACCAAGTTGAGTTTGAATGATTTGATTGAAAATCTCATGCAGTATGGGAGTATGTTGAAAAGATATGCTAAAAAATAGAAGAATAAGAATGGTGTTTCTTTTGCTTCAACATCCACAAATGCAAAAAATAAATCTAAGAGTAGTGAGAAAGTTTTTAGATCTTATAAGTCTAAGAATAAAGTAAAGGTTGAATAAAATTCTAGTTCTATAGAAGAAAGTGAGAATGAGATTGCTCAACTAAGTGGATGAATTTAATAGTTGGTAAGAAATATTTCTGCTATAAGTATAATAAAAACAATAAAGATATAAGTGATAAGAAAGATTCTTTTGAGATAATTTTTTATAAGTGTAAGAAGCCATATCATATTGATCCAGATTTTACAAGGATGAAAATAAAGAGAAAAGGATAAAATAAGCTTTATAAAGGCAAAGGAATGAAAATATTAAAAGATTTAGATACTTAGAGTTTAAGTGGAGGATATAATTCTATAGAAATTTATTCAGAAGAACATAGTGATGATCAGAGAGTTATGAGATTTTATATTGTAATTCTGAAGAATAATTCATGCTACATGGAAAATATATCCACTGAATCTATTACGAAATTAAATTTAAATGCTAAGTATCCTGATTCAGATGATGAATATAATTATACTTATTCTTTGGAAGAAAATATTATTACATCAGATGATGAGTATAGTATGATTAGTTTTGAAGAAATGACTAGATATGTTACATTACTTGAGAAAAATAATTCAAAATTTATGAAAGACTATGATTATGCTAAGTCTGAAATTTCTAAAACTAATAATAGAATTTATAAACTTAATTATGATTTTTATAAACTTACTTCAGAGTTAGATAAGAAATCTAATTATAAATCAACTTATAATGATAAAAATTTAGTTGTAAAACTTAATTCTGAAATTTTTAGTCTAAAAAAATATCCATCAAATTTTACTTATGAGAAGTAAAATTATGATATTTTATACAAGAAATTGATACCGCAAAGAATAACTTCTAGAATAGGTTATAACTAAAAAAACCTCATTTTCAATATAACCATTTTATTCCAAATAATGCACCCTTTTGTACAAAATGTCAAAGAGGTGATCATTTGAAAAATAAATTTTCTTTAAATAAAGTTTAGTAATTTATTTTTCGTAAAACTTATATCTTAAAATAATTAACAGCTATTCAACATAAGAAAATTGGGAAGATTTTTATTTCAAAATTATTATTTTCTAATAATTATGGACCTGAGAAATTCTAGGTACCAAAACCTCAAATATTTTTATTCCAAGGAGAAAGGCTAAGTGCTAATAGCTAGAATATATAATACATGGATAATGATTTTTCTAGACATATGACTGGTGATAAAAAGTTCTTTTATAAGATTATAAATATAAAAGGTGTAAATATAAATTTTTATGAAAAAACTCAAGGTGAAATATACAGTATCAGTGATATTGAATTTTTTAGTCAAGCTTTAATTGCTAATGTTTTTCATGTTATAGGACTTAAGAAAAATATCATCAACACAAGTAAATTATGTGATGAAGGTTATCTCATAAACTTTAAGATTGATAATTATACTATTAAAAGTTCAAAATTTAATTTATTCTTTCTATTTATAGGCATGAGAATTTTTACACTTTAAACTTAGAGACCTTATAATTCAAGATCTACCCTGCCTAAGTGCAATGGAATATTTATCTTGGTTATGAAATAAAAGTTTAGAACACTGTAATGTAAGAAATTTAGCTAAAATTTATAAGAAAGGACTTGTTATAGATATAATAAATCTTAAGTTTAATTCTTTAAACTATATAAACTTCTTAATATAGTAAGAAATATAAGTCAAACTTTAAATCTATTAGCAAAGTATCAACTTATGAAGCTTTATAGTTAGTTCACATGGATTCATTTGGTCCAAAACAAAATAGAAGTATTGGAGGAAAATACTTAATATATTTATTTTTTGACGAATACACTAGATATACCTGGGTCTATCTTCTAATGATTTTTTTAATACCTTTCTTGTTTTAAAAATTTTGTAGACCGTGTTAGATATGAGAAAAACCTACCTTTGGTTACTATTCATAGTGATCATGGTAGCGAGTTTGATTTTTTTTTATTTTAAAACTTTTTATAGTAAGAAAGGTGAAACGGAGAGTTTATTAGTGTTACCCAAGTCAATATTTCCCCCTTTAAAAATGCAGTATAGTTGTGACCACAAGTTTGTCTCAAGAGGAGACTGCAGGCTAAATTGTCAAACTGTCACTTTTTTTAATTTGTTTATGTTAAATTTAAAACTAAAATTGGGAATTTTAAATGAACCAAACAATGTTAAATTATAGAAAATTATATTAAAAATAGAAATTAAACTTATATATTATAAATTAGAAGAAATATGGACTAAAAAAGAGGATATAAAGGCAGTAATAGTGGACAAGCTTTGATCCTTAGACACTCCCTTCACCATTGCCTACAAATTTTTTCCAATAAAATTATCCAATTTATACCTAAATTACTCAAAGTATACACCTATATTTCCTATAAATCACATAGATACCTTAAATATGGGTTTTATCTACTTATTAAAGTGAATTTATTACACAAATAACTTTGAGAAACTAAAATTAATTGACCTTGTTATACTCAATGGGGATACCTCACCCAAATAAACTTAAACAAAAAGATAACTATTTTATAGTAATAATTTGATAAAATTTCATAAAAAATATAATAAATTTAAAACAATAAATAAATATACCTAATTCAATCAATAAAATTTTTGTGACAATTCAAAAGAAAAGAGTTTACAATTAAAATCACAAACTCAAAAGGGAAATGCTTTCAGATCTTCACTTCCCACCACCACTTGGATTTCAGCCTAAAATGGATATATTATCTTTATTTTAACTCCAATTATTAATCATATTTTATTATTATAGCAAGATTCCTCATTCCAAACAATCATCATTTGAAATGGAAGTGGAGTTGAGAATATATAGGATAAGGGGTAAAAAACGTTCTGTCTAGTTTCTATCCATCAAAAGTTTGCAAAATTTTGGAACTATTACAAACCTAATTTTAGAAAATACCCTTAAATTTTTTTATTATCACACAAGTTTTATTTCTATCTAAAAAATTTCATGCAATTTGAACACGTGGATAAATAATTATACTCTAATTATTGAAGTGAACATTTTCTATTTGAGGTGTCTCTTTAACTTCCTCCAATTGCATGTGCCAATTGACCATCTTAATGAGATAATTAATTATTGGTATTCATTGTGAATATGCATCTTAGATTTTTTTATATTTTATAATCACTTTATTTGGACACATGTAGGAAAAGTTATACCTCATTTACCAAAGGTGTGTCAATTTTTTTCAAAAAATAATTTTTCAACTTGATGGATTTTTTAGGGCCTCCAAATGGTCGATTCAGCACTTGGTCCAATTGGAAAATATGAAGCCCATAAACCAAGGTTTAGAAAAAATAATTTTTACAATTTCATCAATATTTAAAGTGTTACACCCAAAGTAAATAAATGATAAAAAACTGCTAAAATTCCAAAATTAGGAAATTTTCATAATTTAGCTCAAAACTCCTCAAAATTCCAAAATTAATGCAATTTCAAATATAATGATAGATTTTTATGGATTAAATAATTGAAATAAATATGAAAAATATTGAAAATATCATCCATATCAATTCTCTCACACTTAACACTTAGAATCCCAGACAAGTGAGTACTCAAAATAAATTTCCACTGAAAATTAAAAACACACATCAATGAAATTCACAAGGCTCAAAATCAAGACACTTGACACTTAAAAAACTTAAATTAAAAATTATTAATTATTTTTAATCATTTTATTCCCATTTATTTTATTCTTAAATGCACAATGACTCTTACCCCACTTATTAATTTCTCTCGCATCACATGATTTTGATTTAAACAAAGTTTTACTCATCCAAATAAATAGAAGTGTCACCATAATATTGAAAAATTTATAAATATCAATGAAATCATGTCAAATAATTTTACCCATAATGAGGACTTATTAAGGGTTTTTTTAAGGTTTTAAGGTTGGTGGGTTTCAAATATAAAAAATTATGAGGCAGAAAGAGATGTATTGGCTCTTTGTTGAAGCAAGATTGCATGACTCTAGTTTTAACTTAATCATGGGGTTATCCTATTTATTATTACTATAAAATCATATCTAAAATTATTTAAAAATTTCTTTCTTGGATATCCCCCAAATTCTCTAATTATGTATCAATGCCACACCAATTTCTTCCCAAAACTTGAGAATTCTTTTTTAAAAGTTATAAAAAGGCATAACTATTTTTTCATTGGAATCTCTAGAAAGGAAAAACTTCAATTTACTTGAAAGATATAAAAAGGAACATATTTCAATAGATTAAAATTTTAAATATAAAAAACACATATTCATAATTTTATTTTTTCCCTAAAGTATCACCAAATGATGTATCCAATTAAAAAGAAGCTTCCCTACACCCAATCTTTACTAAAATCATGAAATATACTTCAAGAGAGAGTTAAATAGGGAAATTGGAATGTAGTGAGGCCAACTAATAGGTAATTTTTGTACAATACGGCTTACAAGGGTAAAATCTAAAAGTTAGTCTAAATAAAAAGAGTTTAAATTTTTTTTAAAAAGGGATTTCAATTACAAAAAAATTGCCTCAATCATTTTGAACATAACTCCCTTAAAGATCATAGATTTTGAAAGAAAATTGGAAATTTATATTTAAAACAATAATTTTTTAGTTTGATAAAGAAGTGAGGTTAATGTGAAGAAGATGAAAAAAACTATATAGAGTCCTCATGGGTAAGTGATTTTTAACTTTGAATAGCATTTATGATAAGGAATTTAGAATTCAATGGTCTTTTCATGAATTTCAATGATTTTTAATTCAATAAACAACATACTTTAGAAATTATTTATATTTATTTACATCAATAAAGTTTTATACTTTCATTGAAAATAGTTTTCAATTAGAAAAGGTAATTAATTTTAATATCACAATCTTTTTTTAAAATATAATTTTAAATAAAACACACAAAATTTTAAAGAAAAACTGAAAATGGAAATTTGAAAAGAAAAAACATAAAATCCTAATCTATGTTCCTCCACCCACACTTATTTTTTTTTCAATTTCCTCATCATTAATAGTTTATATTATAAGTCAAAATCAAGAAGACATGACATGAAAAATAAAAGTGGTAAGGAAAGACATAACCTGGTTTTTATTGAGCAACATCAACCTTGATCTAGCCTCTTAAAAGTTGAAAATTTGGAACTTACAAGAAAAACAAGAAACAAAGCATCAAAATTTTATTGAAAGTAATAAAATAAAAATAAAAATAAATATATGGTAAAATATTCTTGGTTTGAACCCGTGGGTGCTAGGATTTCACTACCCCTAGTTAGCCAGTTCCAAAAAATCATCCCTAATCTGATGGTGGGTGTAGTTTCTTATTAATGAACTAGTAAAACATTTTTTATCCAGTAATCTTCATCTCACAAAACTTTTATAATCTCCAAAAATCATATTTCTTGAGGTAACCATCCATGAAATTATGATTCTAATGATTTAATGGAAGATAGAAAAAAATGTTGAAGTAATTTCCCATCAATTTATCTCCACAAACAACCTCCACTGGTTGTTGAAATTTAATTCCAGGATGTGGTTCATATATTGGTTTAGCTTCAAAAATGATTTCTTATTTGAAAATAAACTAAGAACCATGATCCTCATGTGTACCAATATACTATTCAATCTAAAAAACTAATCTTTATTTAATATCAACCTTGAAATCCTCTTTATATAAAAAATATGTCCACTTAAAAGAAATAGGCATTAAATCTACATAGAGAGAAGCAGTTAACAATTTATTATCAAAAAAATATAACAAAATTGGATAACAATTTGAGACTTCTTCCATTGATTCTTAGGATCTAGCTTAATTTTGGAGTGAAAAACAATTTTATTGAGATTAGTTGGTAGCTGAAGTTCCTCTAAATGATCTTCAAAAATGAATGGATTGAGTATTTATTCATCCTTGTTCAATTATTGATACAAGGGTTATGAATTTTAAAATTAAAAAGTAGGGATTTACATGAAATTTAATTTTCAATAAATTTGGACCAATTATTTTCCAAAGACTTTTGATTTCCTAAAGACACACTAATTGGTGAATCAATGATAATTTATTCCTTTAAATTTGAAATAGGATATTCCATATCATTTTCAACTCACCCATAAAAGGTTCCTCAATGTTAAAAGTGGGTGGTAAAATATTTTCCTTTTCTTGAGATTATTTTTTAGATTTTAATTCTTATAAATTAGTGGACATATTTTCAATTTATTTACTTATTTAATAATAACAACATTTTTTTGAAGCACCAAATTCTTTTGTTGGATCATGAAATTAGTTTCTTGGAGCATGAAATAATTTTCTTGGAATTTATATATTAAAAATTATTCATTACCAGACTCCTAAAATTATTGATAATCAATCTAGGAATAGGAGTAGTCAACATGAAAATATATATATTTTTTATTTTTTTATTCTGAATTAGCAGTTAAAATTATAAAAATTTTAATTTTTTTTTAAAAAAACTTAGAAATCATCCCCAGAAGAAGAATATAATTGACACTAAGCGTTCAATAATGTTACCTCATTCACTATTTTACCCTTTAAAAATACAATGTAGTGGTGACCACATGTTTTCTCATGAGGAGTTTGGAGGCTAAGTTGTCAAGATCTCACTTTTTTAATTTGTTTTTGTTAAAGTTAAATCTAAAATGAGGGATTTTAAATGAAACAAAAAAAGTTAAATTACATAAAATAAGATTAAAACTAGAAATTAAAGTTATATATTAGAAATCATAATCAACATGGACTAAAAAATAAAATATAAAGGCAGAAGGAGTGGACAAGCTTCAATCCTCAAACACCCCCTTCACCATTTCCTATAAATTTATTCCAATTAAATTATCCCATTTATACCTAAATATATCATATTATACACCTATATTTCAAAGAAACCATATTGGGACCTCGAATATGGTTTTTTATCCACTTATGAAAGTGATTAGATTACCCAAATCCCTCTAAGCAACTAAAACTAATTGACCTTGTTGTGTTCCATGGGGAGACCTCACCCAAAAAAAAAAATTAAAAAAGGAAAATATTTTATAGTCATAAGTTTATAAATGATCCAAAAAATAATAAATTGTAAAAAATAAAGAAATATACCTTCTTCAATCAATAAAAAAATTCCAGGATGATTCGAAAGAAAAAAGTTTACAGTTAAAAGTACAAACTCAAAAGGGAAATGCCTTTGAATCTTTACTGCCTACCACCACTCATATTTCATACCAAAATGGATATATTATCTTCATTATAACTCAATTTATCCATCATATTTTCTTCTTCCAGCAATCTTCCTCCTTCCAACCAACCATCATATGAAATAGAAGTGGATTTGAGAATATATAGGAAAATGGGTGGAAAATGTTCTATCCAATTTCTATAAATTGAAAGTTGGATCAATTTTGGACCTCTTCTCGGAAATTTTTTGGGAAAATCACTTCATAATTTTTTTTTAAAATGTGATTTTTATTTCTCCCTAAAAAACTTTAGGCTATTTGGATATGTGGAGAAATATTCATACTTCTATTACTATAGTGAACTTTTTTTGTTCAAGCTTTCTCTTCAAATTCCTCCAATTGTATGCGCCAATTGAAAATCTTAATGAGATAATTAAATCTTGGTATTCATTATGAAGATGAATATCATAGTTATATGTCTTTTAAAAATATAATAATTTCATTTTTACATATTTAGGTTGAGTTATAACTCATTTATTGAAGGCATGTCAATTCTATCTGAAAAATGATTTTCCAACTTGAGGGATTTTTTAGGGCCTCCAAATGGTTGATTTATCACTTGGGACAATTGAAACATATTAATACCATGATCAAAGGGTTATTAAAAAATTAATTTCAATATTTTTATCAATATTTAAAATGTTATTCCCAAAATACCAAATTGATAAAAAACTATTAAAATTCCATTATTTGATTTTTTTCACAATTTATCTCAAAACTCCTCAAAATTTTAAAATTGATGTAATTTAAAATAAAATGACAGTTTTTTAGTGATTAAATCATTTAAATACATATGAAAAATATTTAAAATATCATATCTATAAAAATTAATTACTCATAACTTTTTAGCAATTAGAACACCACAGAAAAATGGTGTAATTAAACAAATAAATAGAATTATTTAGAAGATTATAAGAACCATGTTGAGTGAATTATTAGTTGCTAACCATTTTTGGGTTGAATATATAAGTACCATTTTGTATACTATAAATTGGGTTTTACTTAAACATTTTATTAATAATACTGTATATGAGTTTCAGACAGGAAGGAAACCAAAAGTTTCTAAGTTTATTTTTCTTGGATGTAAAGTATTAATCTTGAATACTAAAGATAACTTACTTAAATTTGAACCAAAATTTAATGAGGGATTTTTATTGGATATTATACAAAAATTAATGTTTATAATGTTTAAAAAAATGAACAAACACTGTTGATGAAATGATTCAAGTTAAGTTTGATGAAACCGATCCTTTTGTTTTCAAACATCCGAAAGCTTTATCTTTGGATGATTTTTAAAAAATGGTTTTCAACCCATATTGGAAAATTCTTTGAATGTAAGAATAAATGAAGAAATAATTTTAGATTTTGTACCTAAAAATTAAGTTCAACCTACTATTTAAGAGAATATTTTTACCTATCCAAGTAATCAGTCAATCTTATTGAATCATCCCACTGATATTATTATTAGAGATATAGATCAAGTAGTCAAAACTCATAGTTCCTTAAGAAATTAATGTGATAATTTTTAATTATTATATTAGTTTGAAAATAAAACTCCTGATGAGGCTTTAGATTATGAATATTGGATAAGTTCAATACAAATGTGAAAAAATGAAATTATAGTAATAAATAAATCAAGGATTGTTGTTAAGGGTTATATAAACAAGAAGATATATATTAAAAAGAAACTTGTTCACTAGTATAAAGACTTGAATATATTCATATAATTATAACCTTTGAAACATACTTAAATTATACTCTTTATCAAATGGATGTGAATTGTTATTTTGTTAATGAATATGTACAGGAGGAAGTTTATGCAGAAAAACTACCCATTTATGAAAATAAAAATATTAGGATCATGTATTTAAACTCACTAAGTCACTTTATAGAGTTAAACAAGATTTGAGAGCCTGGTATGATATAATTAAATTATTTTTAATTCAAAATAACTTTGTTAAGGTATCCACTAATCCAAATATTTTTAATAATAAAGTTTTCAAATATACCACCATTATTCAAATTCATGTCGATGATATTATATTAGGATAAACTTGAAAATCTATTTTTAATTCCTTTATGGAACTTATGAAGTCTGAGTTTGAGATTATCATGATGGGTGAACTTTATTTTTTTCCTTGGTTTTAAAATGACTCAAAAACTAGAAGAAACATTAGTATCTCAAAAATAGTATACAAATTATTTACTTAAGAGATTTGGTTACGATAATGGTAAAATTATAAGTACTCTTATTAGATCCTCAAAAACTTTAGATCTTAATGAATCTAGGAAACCGGTTGATAATTTTTTTAGTGTAATAATCATAAGTTTATTATATATTACATCTAGTCAACCAGACATAATGTTTTTTGTATTCTTGTGTTTAATATTTCAAGAAAATCCAAAAGAGTCCCATATTAAAGACATTAAATGTATTTTTCATTATCTTAAAGGAATATGGATCTTTTAATATTTTGTTCTTATGGAAATGATTTTTATTTTTTTAGATTATGAATTTATGGTGGATGTAAAATAGATAATAAAATTACATATATAATTTTTTATTTTTAGGAGAATATTTAGTTTCTTGGTATTATAAGAAAAAAAATCAATAAAAATTTCCACTACTGAAGCTGAATATGTAACAACTAGAAGTTTTTGTGCTCAAGTATTGTGGATGCAACACACATTCATTGATTTGGCATGAATTTAGTAAAAATACAATTTTTTTATGATAACAAAAGTTCCATATCTTTTTATTAGAACCCAATACACCAATAATGATTAAAAAATATAGATATAAGATACCATTTCCTTTTGGACCACACATAAAAATGAGATATTATTTTACAATTTATTAGAATAAAAGATCAAATTGATTATATTTTTAAAAAACCCCTTAATTTTGATAGATTTGAATATATTAATTAAAATCTTGAATGATCAACATAAAGTGATGATTAATATACTTATTTTTACCTATATCCTTATATAAGAAAATCCTCAAAATATGGGATAACATTTTTCTTATGTTTTCCTTATTTTTTGCTTTTATTAACTTGTTTATAAAAATCCCCAGATGTATATTTCTTAAGAAACTTATCTAGTATCGTCATAAGTATGTTTTTTTGAAGTTTGACCAGATATACTCTATTCCTATAACCTTTATTATACAACCAAGTTGTTTATATCAGCAAAAAAAATTCATAATAAATTTAACTTACAAAATCTCTAGGAGGTACCTTTTTTTATAGATTTTATAGAGAAAATTTTATAAAAGTTTTGTTATAAAATTTGAAGCTACATCAGAATGATGTTTGTTTAATAAATATTCAAAACTTTATAACAAAATTTTTATGAATATCAAGAGTTAAAAACCTATACTTTCTTAAATATTTTATCTCTTCATTTTCCAAGATTAAATCTCAGGTGTTAGATTTGTTGGAAGTCGAATAATCTCTCTCATTGCCTATAAATTTATGGAGTTTCTCAATTCTTATTCCTCATTAATTGATTTTGAGGAGTGATATTTTTAGTACATTTCTCTTTTATGAATTTGTTTCTTAGGTTCATCCACTTTATCTTAAGTTTTTTCATTTAATATTCCTGAAAACATTTGATCATTTTGATAACTGGGAAGTTATTATGAAAATATTAATAAAAATAATCTAGTTTGATAGGTATGATTCTATATTAAAATTTTTATTTATTTTCCAAGTTTTATAACTAGTTTGTGTCACCAAGGATGTTTTTTATTTACACTATCAAAGTATAGTACAATATTTTTATATCAGTTATAAGTTTAATTAAGTTTATGGGATTAAGAATTCGTCATTCAAACTTTTCGAGAAGCCTTATAATATGAACATAAAAGGGTTTCTAAGTTGGTTTAAATTCATTTGGAAGGATAATAACCCTTCATAACCTACAAGTTACTAGACAAATTCATATCTTTTAAAAGACTACTTGCTGAAAATTAATTTCTTACTTTATATTAAAATGTTAGAAATATGTCTCATATTGTGAATCAAAACAATATTTTTCCAAGAAAAATATCCTTGTGGATCAAAACAATATTTTTACAAGTAAAAGAGATAAAGATATATTAAATGCATGTGATATATATGTGTTGTATATCTCATGAAACATGAGAAAGTTTAACCTTGTTAAATTTATGCGGAATTACATTGAATCCATCAAGAAAAGAACCATGAAGCTTAAGTTATTTTTGTATTTGAATTTTATCAACAAAGTTTTGGTTAAGTTTATGGAAGTTAGAAATATAAATAATGAATCTGTTCAAATCAGAGATATGGTATCTTATTTTTGGAGATGATACAATTGCAAAGATGAGTTTAGTTTATTTTCTTATCAGGAAAAGGTTCATAGAAAACTAAATGTAAGTTTCTTTGGTTGAGGAGGTTGAGGTTCTTAAAAATAAAGTAAATGATAAAAGGATGGATCTAGAGACTTATCCAATATCTACAAATCTACTAAAAAAGAATACTAAGGTCGTTTCTGATGAATATTTTACTAATTTCATAAATAATGAAAATGAATAGAAATAAGGAGATCCAAGTTTTTGCATAAATACTGTTGATGAAAAATCTTTGAAAGATGAAGTATTTGATAAGTTAAAGGAATATGAAATAAAGAAAAAAATAATCTACTAAAGAAAATAATGATAAAGTCACTCAAGATTTACAAAGGTAAATATAAAATATGCATGAAGAAGTATAAAATAATTATGAAGTAGTTCCTCTATCTGTTGATTTTGAGAAGGAATAACGTGTTCTTGTTTTCGTTCCCTAGACTAGTTTTTTTTTCTATTATTTCTTAGTATATTCCTTATTTTTCCATTCCTATTGAATATATTCTTATTTCTATTGTTTAGGAAAAAGTTAAATAAGTTGAAAAATATGTTTTTGTTCAATATGTTAATGTTGAGAAAGTTTTTGTTGATCAAGTTATTAATAAAGGCAAAAAAGTTGTTGTATTTTTTTTTATCCCAATGAGCTATCTTGAGCACCATCAAAGAGAAATTATTTATGAAAATAGGAATATATTATTAGATATATTATTAGATATTTAGATATTGAAGAATCTTTAATCCATATGTTAATATCTTTAACCTCCCAATCTGAAGAAAAATAAGCTTCTCTTTGTTCTCCAGAAGAAGAATCATCGAATAATGAAAAATAAGCATCAATAGCTAAGTCATTAGAATTTCCTTAGTCTAATGAAGAAGTGGATGTTGTATAAATCTCTCAATCAATGTTTTTTTAAGGATAAGTGACTTTAACTCAAAGAGTTAGAGAATATATCTTTCTATAAGTTTTTAGTGATCCAAATAAATCTCCTCCAAGGAATATATCTGAAATAACTAAAATGAAAATGGATTAATTTAATGAAGTAACCTAGAGGATCGAAAGTATAATGAAAATATTCCCAGAAATATAATCCAAGTATAAGTACATACAAGGGGAATTTGATGTCATTTAAGGTTCGAGCTCTCTAAATAAAATCTCAGATATGGTGATTCAAAATGAACCAAATCATAAATATATCAAAGTAAAATATTCAATAGAATTAAAAAATCTAAAAAAATTATCTAATAGATGAATCACACTGAAGACGATATCAAGGTTTTTTATGAGAAAGTAGTAGGAATCAAGATGGAAACCAAGTCAGTATCAATGTTTACCGATATCATCAATTCTAAAGTTAGATATTGTTTGAAATTTTTTGATGACATCAAGACACTTTCTATTAAAAAAGTCTCAGATTTACCTCAATAAAGTAAGAAGATTGAGTTTCTAAAAGAAAGGGTGGAAAATATTGAGTCAAAATAAGAATATTTAGAGAATACAAAAGGCAATATAAGGAAGATAATGGCCATAATAAATAAGTTATCTAAGAAAGATTAATCTTCTTTAAACTCTTTGTTTTTAATAATTAATTATTCAATATTTTGATCACTTATTTCATATCTAGATGAATGTTACTATTTTTATATTTTTGGATGAATGCTTTGTTTTTTAAATACATGTTTAATCCTTACAACTATTTATAGAGTGTTTTATAATATTTTAATAAACTATTTATACTAAATATAATTACTTTGAAATTATTTTCAAAAATAAAAAAGGGGGAAAAATAGAGAACTAAAAGGCTATGTAAGTAAGGTGGAGTAAGTTTCATAAAAGTTTTAATTTAATTTAATTTAATTTTCTTCTTATGTGTTTTGTATTGTGATTTTTAAAAAGGGGAGATTGTAGAATCAAAATACTTCTTTATAACTTTACTTTTGAAAATAAAAATTAAATATTTAAATGTTTCCTTATTAATAATACTTATCTTTCCAAAGTTATAAATATTTATAGGAAAGTAATCAGTTTTATTGGATGGAGAAATTAATTACTATTAGAAAAATATTTATCAATTATACTGAATAGATGAGTACCAAGTGCATCAAATAGACATATAAAAAGAACATAAAATGGATGTATATAAAGTATACTAGATGGAATTCTTATAAATTCCATAAAATAGAGTTTTATAAAGTCCACTAGATAGAGTGATATAAAGTTCATCGGAAAAATTTCATTAGACAAAGACCTAAAATGTCTACTATATGAACTTTTACTACAATTACTAGGAAAATATGTATAAATAATACTATAATAAGATTTTTTTTATTTCTAATAGATGAAAATTTTATAAGTGTAATAGTGCTATATTTAACAACCTTCATATAGAGTGATTTTTTTTCTAAAATCATAAAGTAAAGAATATGTTTTTCCAATTCCATTGCAATTGATCACGAGAAGTATGGAATCCAACCATTGGAAGCTTTCCTATAAAGAGGATTTCAAATTTGAAGAGAATGAGTAACAGACTCCATATGATCTAAATTTTTTATTGAATCTTTGAAACATCTTGTTACTAAGAGATCTTCAATTGTAATCTTTATAGATTTTCTATAAAGAATAATTTGTGAGGATTATATTATAAATTATTTAAGGTTTTTCTACTATAATTGTTGTTTTTCTGATCATTTGATCAAGGGATATTAGTGATAGAGAGGCAGAAGTGTGTCTGATATGTTTGGCCAAGAGCTCCTAGGGATAAAGAGACATATATTTGTATGATCTAGTAGATTTAGGGCTTACAAGTCTTTAAAGACCGACCTTATGACAGGTTAAGTCATGGATACCTAAAGTCAGGTTAAGATACTTTCTTATCACTTGAGGTTATAGTTAATATCTTTCTTAGAAAAGATTATTTATGTTTTTTCTATGTACTTTATAAAAGTTATATTAATTTTTTTTACTTATTTCTACAAGATATATTTTCCACTTTTCATTTTAAGTAATGTTTATACTATGTAGTATTAAACTTTCTTACTCTGATTATAAAGTATATTAGATCAAATATTTTTTTGATAAAATTTATTAAATAAGGTTTTGGGAAAATTTTATGTTTTAATTTTTATATAATATAATTCACCTCCTCTTATATTACTTTGAATAGTCTTATGATCTCACAATATGCATAGTTAAACGTGAATAAATAAATTTATGGGTTTTATGGAAGGATGAAGACCATGATATTTGTGGGAGGTCATGAAGATTATGAATATTTAAATAGGAGTATTTCTTAATGATGATTTCATGTAGTTTCCATATTCAAAATATGGGAAAATATCACACATAATTATTCTATGGTAAAAAGAATAAGTTAGATAGATCATGAGAGTGGTGAGTAGATTAATCTGTGAAAAAAATACACGATGAATATAAAAGAGAGTATATAAGTAAGAATATTTTGATAAGACACATCTAAGATTTGGAACTGAAGGAAAAATAAATCAAAATGACAACACTCTATATGACCTAGTGTTTTTCAGTTGCAAAGAAAAAATATAAGTGATCCATGTGTTTCCATTCTTTCTTATATTATTGGTCATTAAACAGTTTGTAAAGAGAAAATATAAGGGAGTGATACTAGGATCGACAATGTGTCCTTGAATATTTTTAACAAATATAGTGAATAATGTTACTCTCTAGTACATTGACACACCGTCAGTGTATGCTCCTTTAAGTAGCCCTTTACAATGAACCAAGTAAGGCCCTCATGTCCCTGTATTTATTTTATGTATCTAGTTATTAAGTGTATTCATGAAAAACTAACTAGTTTAGGTTGTTCTTACTATCATGATAATAATATCATAAGGAATAAAAGAAAAGTCTAATCCATAATTTACCCCCTATTAGGGAGTATTAAGTCCGTGGTTGAAAAAATTTGTATCAAATTAATATGTTATGAGTGCTAAAAAATAGGATCCTACTTGGTATCCAAAAGACCCAGGATCAAATCTAGGCAGAGAACAATTTTTTGGGGGGTACTATAGCAGTATTGCAATAGGGAACTGTAGTATTACTATAGCATTGGCTAAACTGTAGTAGCAGCGACACTGTAGCAGCAGAGGAACTATAACAGGAACTATAGCAGCAGTGGTATTGTAGTAGGTACTGAAGTAGCTCAGGTACTATAGAAGTATTGTCCACCGAAGGGTCCTTTGGGCCAAAATACGGGCTTTTAAGCCTTGTATTCAGGTCACTTGGCCTTGGGACTTCGGGCTATGTAATGGGTCTCACTCTACCTAGTGAAAAGAGGTCTTTGATTTAAATAATAAATTGAGGCTTCAGTCCCAATTTTTTTTTAAAAATGGATAATATCATGAAATAAAAAGGAGGGATCTTTTAATGACTGTAATTACCATGTTTGTAAGAATAAAATGAGATCACATCGAAAATCTCTTGGGATTAAAGTTTTCTCTTCTACTATGTATGGGATATATGCAAGTGATGTTTCAGAATTATCTATGAATAAAGTAGGTAGAAAGATACTTGATAATAATACTATGACTCAAAATGCCTTATCTGGAGATTTTTCAAACAAAGACTACATTACGGTGATGATCTTCATGATTGAAAATTCCAAATGGGATAAATTGACCAATATATATAAGGATGATAAGAAAGTGAAGGAGGTCAAGCTTCAAGTACTGCATAATAAATTTTATGATCTAAAAAATGCACCCTAAGAAGAAGATATTCTAAAATATATTTTATAGGTTTCTTAGATTAATACACATTACATATATTGACAAAGTATTGAAAAAAATACATGATGGAACAATTCAAGAGTGATTTTTTTCCCAAGCCACATAGTGAAAAATCTCTCCAAGGTGATGTGCTAAGGCACAAGAGAAGATTACTATGATGAATAGAATTATATATGCTTAAGTGATTGAAATTTATCCCATATTCCATGATAAGTACTGATACTTGATATTTATTATGCATAAAACGTAGTGGGAAAATATAAAATAGATCTAGGAGAACTACATATGGCAATCAGAATTGTCCAACAATACTTGTGAAAGTGTAAAGGATTAGTTCTTGGTACTTGGAGAAGTGGGAATTATAGTTGAAAATTGGATAAAAAACTATTTTACTACAAATAAATTTAATCTTATACAATTAAGTAAGGCTAATTAAATAAACAAGATAACATTATTAAACCCATTAGTATCCATATCTACATATATCGAGTATGCTGGGTTTTTTGATGTATCTTAAGAAGTATTTTAAGAAATTATTTGTTCTAAATTTTTGGAATTTTAGAAAGATATTAAATTATTATCATAATATATATATATATATATATTATAATAAAATTATGACTATGTAATTATCCAAGATATCAAGTTTATGACAAATGAAAAAAGGTAAATACTCAATAATATCACATATTGAGGGATTTTCTCAAAGGAGTGATGTCGAAACAAGTAGATATCCATATAAGAATGTGTAAGGCCCAACACCTATATCTACACCTCAATAAAATAATTTTTATCAGGTAATAGTTAGAGTACTATAAGTTATTAGCAGCTGGATCTAGTAGAAGTTGGTTTCTGTTGGAGTTGGTGCCTTAAAACCAACTGACATTGTAATTTCAATTACCAAAATATTAATAAATATATTATCACTTAATAATTTTTCTTCAATATAAAATTAACATGATAATTTTCTTAGATTATTTATCACATCTTAGGGTTATTTAATTTCTACTATATAATGAGAACCTATAAATTCTAAGACAACATTCTTAGACATATGTCCTATGGTCTAGATAACATCTGTTTGATAGAAAAAAAATATATTTAACTATAAGGTGTTGGGAGATAATAATACATTGGGGATTATTCTCATGAAGTTCACATTTGGTATCCTCCAAGAAGTGAGGTTATGAGGATAGACCTTCCAATAGGAATTCCACACATTTTATGTTTTATTAGATATTCTTATCTGCAAATGTGTGTATTAGACCTTATACTTGAAACTATTATTAATATATACAATGAATTTTATTCTTTTATGTATGGATAAAAATTATGATGACATATTCTAGAAGTAATTTAGCACACATCAGGTATGTTATAAGTGATATGACATTAGTTGAATAAGTTAAGAAAGAATTTTTCCCTTCTGAGTTAATGAAAGAAGATACCTATAACCCTTTGATTGAAATAAAATTTTCTAATTAAATCCATGGCCATGGTAGTTTATTGAAAACTTTATTCCAGAAGGTCAAAGAAAGATAAATAAAGTATATAGGGTGATGATACAATTATTTATCATTCTCGATGATATATCAAGACAAAAAGATTATATAACATAGTTGCATTCATAAGAAGGTTGTTGTCATTATAACATTAAATTCTTTCTCTATGAGTGTATTCATGTGTTTCTAAACACTAATTTTGGACATTAGATAAGTTCACCTAATTTCATTTACAAAGAGGTATATAGGGTCACACACTAAGTATATCCATAATCTCATTAAATTTCATTAAATTTAATATTAAGAATAAATATTATTCTCAGATTGTGGAATAATAACAATTCAAGTATTATTGATCTCAAAAATTAAACCATGGGATATTTGAGTTTAATTTTATCTCTTATTTATTATTCACAAGGTAATAAATAAATATTTATTTATTCACAAGTTTAGAGAATAAATTAATATAAATATTAATTTAGTTATGTGAACGTTAAACTAAATATTTATTCATGAGTTTAGTGAATAAAAAATATTTATTTATTTATTTAAAGAATAATATTTATTTATTTAAATATTTTATTATTCACGATTCAATAAATTCCAAGGAAGATTGATGTGATGAGTTAAGGGCCCGACAACAATGATATATTTTATTTAATAACATTTAAATAAATATTTACTGATTTATTTAACAAATGATATTTAAATTAACACATGTCATGGAAATAATAATAATAATAATAATAATAATATATGATAACTTATAATGAATATTTGATAAATTCCCATTACACAATTATTAAATTTTAACCCTAAGTATATATTTCAACTTATATCATTTTAAAGGATAAGAGTGGTTGTTCACAATGGATAACCTCTTAAGAAATTATATCAAGCCCTAGAGGGAACATAATCCTCTCCCCCTCTCAATAATAATAGAGAAAAAGAGAATCCTATCATTTCAATAAATGATGAACAACATGAAGCACAAGGTTCCTTCATGCTAGCACCTAAAATACCAAAAGCATTGTTCAGTGATTTGTGAAGCACATGTGGATATAACTAGAGGAGTCCTCACTCGAATTATCCATCACATCGATAACATGATAAGGGTAGAATTAGATTTTATCATGAAGAATTATCATTTTTAGGTAATTATTGTCTTAAATTAATTATAAATTAAATGAGAAAGATCACCTATAGAAGATTTTGGGGTTTAACTTATTAAGTTCTTCAGATTTTATCATTTGAAACCGATGAAAAACCAAAATCAAGCATCGACCCATTGCTCCCATTGCTCCTGAGAACCTTTAAGGTAGTGACATAAATTGTGAAATGTAGTGAAATTTATTATATAATTATGAGAATTAATACCTTTACATAATAAATAAATAAATAAATAATATAACATACTAACTTAGTTAGTTATAAAATAAAATAAAAAATATTTTATTTCTTCATAATAGATTGTTACAAATTAAATATATAAATTCAATATAACTACTAAAAATTAAATTAAGTAATAAATGAAAATAAATTTAATTATAAGTATTTGTAAATCCCATGACATTATTTTTCCATAAGAAAAATTAATATGATAATTGTGTTGGAATTGTGGGGCATAATTATCCAAATTGAGTTAGGCTAATTGTTTGATATCCATACGCAATTCCAGTATGATGCTACTCAAAAATAAACTTCCACAATGAGGTCTATAGGGGTTTCAAGTGGAAGTGAACCCCATTTTTATCCCTCTACCCAAATTTTACATAATTTTAGAAGGTATAACCATTGTATCAGAGTTGACTAGTTGCACTAATGCGGGGGTATTATAAAACTATGGACTACTGTGTAGATCTGTGTGTTGTAGAATTGTGTTTTTTCAAGCTCGATATTGGGGATATGGTCTCTATATTAGTGGTATCATTCTCACCCCTATAATTATACTTATTATAATAATTAAAATTTTTCTCGCCTCTCCATCATCATAGAAAATTCTCAAACCATGTAAATAAATGTGATTTATTTCTTTTGTTTTCCTTTTTCACAATATTTTTTTGGTTTGTTTCTCATTAATGTGTAAAATAATCTTATTTTTAGGGTTTATATACTTTTAATAAATAACAAGATAAAATATTATAAATGAGATAGTTATTTCATTTAATAAATTTAATAAATTAAGAGAATATTGAAATAATGGGAAGAATCATATTGAAGTAGAACTTGATAGAATTACGAAGGTGAGGAGGTAAGGTGACTATTACACAATGATTTGAATGGGGTAATATAGTTATTGTAAATATTACCATTTAAATAGTATTATTACTATTATAATAATATTTTAATTGTTATAATACCGTTTAAAATAATGTAATAAATGTTTAAATAAGATTCTATGTATTATTAATTTAGGATTAAAGTCTATGTGTATTTTATAATGATTTTTTTCTTTTTATGGTTGAGTAATATATTTTACCATACAACCTTATATTATGATGCTATTATTATTTTTAATTAATTATTAAATTAATCACGTCTAGAGATTTAATTCACAAAATGGATTAAATTTTTTGGAATCTTATGTAGAAATTATTTAAGAGTGTTTTTTAAAAATCTATAAGAATAATGAAATTTGTGGGTGAATAGTTAAATAAGATATGTGTATATAGTATATTATATGACATCATATTGATGTAAAAATTATATAATAATTAAAATAATGGTTTTCATTACATACACTATATTTCATTAGTTGAATAATATATTTCCAAATATTGAATTCAATTTCTAAATCTATAATTTAATTTCAATAGTATAAAACCTATTTTACCATTTTAAAAAATATTTTTTTTATCTAAATTAATATTTTAATGTCATAAATAATATTAAATATGTATTTTTAGTGTTTGATGTTATAATACACAAAAAGTGAACCTTTTGTATTTTACTAGCTAGTTTGGGAATACTTCCTTAAAGAATTTTATTATTTCATAATTATAGTAGGTATACATATACATATATTTTACTTTTAAGGGATTATTTTTTATTGATACCTTGTTAAACCTTTATGAAATCATTTGAAACAATACACTTTTTTAGGATATAAGTCTATTATGTAATCTTCATTATTTATAAACTATTATTAATTTGATCAAAGGGTATTCTTATTGTTATTAATTCCATTCGTTGATTGGGAATTCCTTAAAACCAACACCCACTTAATTTACTCATGGAATAACTATGATGGTTGGTCACATGTTATAGAAGTATTATCTCATGTATTCATTTATGTATTTATTTTTAAAAGCGACATTGATTTATAAAAAAGTTATATAGTGATCATGGAATTTTATAACACCCAATACATTGAATAATGATTAATATCTATAAGATTCCATGAATAAGATATTAACAATTGTTAGGTCCAAAAGTGTCCTAGATACCCTAAGAGGGGGGGGGGGGTGAATCAGGGTATGAATATTCTTTTTGAACTTATTCTTCCTGCCCCACTAGATCTTGACCTCATTGCTATAAGGGTCACTTTGTTTGCACTTAAGTGTTTATGAAGATATTATTCTCTCTTTCTTTATCTCATAATGATGCTTTGAATTTAATGCAGTAAAGTAAGAAGACATACAAAAATATTTTTAATTTGTTCACCCTCATTGGGTTACATCCAAAGATCATACACCGATGTTGTGATGATGTACCAAATATACTAGAGCTCACTGCCAAAGTATAATGTTTAGGCTAGATCAATTCTATACCCAGGCTCACTACCTTTATAAGGTTTAGGGTCTGGTCGCTGAATTCCCAAGGGTCACTCCCTATCTATCTTTCTCTCGATCACTACTGGTGGAAAAGATCACCGCCTTACTCTTCCTTTGCTCACTGCTCTTAGAAGGGATCCACACATAGCTTATGGACTTTTAGGTCCCTTAATTATTTCAAATGAATAGATTTTCAATTGTATGTAGATGCTATATTGATGTCATACTTTCATACACTGATGAATACCGCTTTACCATAGATTTAATGGGCAAATTCACACTTTCATGCAACCCTAGGGTGACTTGAACACCACTTTAATTAGTGCACATCCTCTGCCTTTGTTGTGGGAAAACCAACTTGCATGCCACTTTCTACTTGTGCGCCACTGCTTGCACACCAATTTCTACTTACACACCACTACTTGTGCACCACTTATTACATGCCACTGCTTTCATGCCACTACTTGCGCTCCATTACTTGCGTGCCACTACTTGTGTTCCACTGATGTCTTTCTCACTGTTTGTGCGCAACTCGCTACTTGCACGCCACTCACAATTTGCGCGCCACTTCAAATTTCACGATTAGAGCTTAGATTTTCTCTAAGTGTTGATATTATTTCAAATGAGGATGGTAGTCATATATTTATAGGAATCTTGGTGACCCTGCATGTGAGGTGCACAACTCACCTTGCGTGCCACGTCGTGACTTGCGCGCCGCTCCATAACTTACGCACCACTTCATGATTTGAATTCCACTTCATGACTTGTATACCAATTCATGAATTGCGTGCCACTATTTACTTTGTCATATTTTGATGTTCTAATTTTAAAAAATTTCTAGCATGCAACATTACAATCCTCCTTAACACTAGAGAACAACTCCCTTTGCCAAAAACACTTGTCTCTATTTTCTAATTTTTGGACCCAAATATTTGGAAAACACTGGAAAATGACACCACCTTATATCTATTATTTTTGTACCCCCTTCAGATCATCCATTACTTTATCATGGTTCTTTTTCAACATATGTTGTCAATGATATCTCTGGAACTCGACAACTCACCATGGAAATGCTCTCGGTCAACAAAAAAACCCGCTTTGTTAACAAACACAATGAATCAAAAAATGCTTCAATATTTCCTTATGGGATTTTTTTCCCAATAGCAGTTAACCTTACCCACCATGATATAGAATCTTGATAGTTATTATTGACCATACAATTCCTTATAAACCAACTTTTTTAATATATTTATGATATCTAGATTCATGAATTACTTATGAATCGTGATTATTTTTTTCAGTATAATGATTAAATATTTTTTTAATATTAAAGTGATAAGTATTTCTTGATGCATTATCTATTCTTTATGAAATCATTACTGGATTTTATAAACTTAACCTTTATTATTTTGATGTAAATCCTAGGAAAACCTTATATATTATGAGTTGTATAAGGACTAGAGATAAAACATGGATCATGGTAATATATAGAAAAACATTTAAATAAATGTTATTTTTATTATATTTTATGTACTATATACCAAGCTTCTAAAGACACTAGAATTATAATTCCATGAATTGAATAAATATATTAATGTTTATGATATGAAATGAAAAGTATGTTGTATAATAGATTGAAAAATGCATGTCTGGTAGGTTTCAGCTAGTATGATAGTAGAGTTAGTATTTTTGGAATTAGGATAGATCAATGTTAGAAAAAATCCTCAAGTGACACATAATTGATATAAATTTAATTTTAAAGTTTAGTTTGAATATATAAGTATCTATTATTGGATATATTTTATAAAATTATGATTATTACACCCTTATTTTTATCAATTTATTTTCTAAAGATGGCTGGAATAAGGAGGTGTGAAAATATGAACAAAAACCTGTGTGAAAAAAAGGTCTGATTTTATACATTTATTCACAATTTTTGAATAACTTCACTCACTTAGTTGTCCATAAAAATTTCATATTTAAAATATAATTTTCATTTATTATAATTAATGATTATTTAAGAACAATTCTTATTTTCATCACTTTTAAATACATTTTATTATTTTAATTATAAATTTCATGAAACTAATCTAAATTGAGTGATTCATTTTTCATAATATTCTTGACTCAAATTTATACAAATAATTCAACTAGAGCAAGGGCTAATTTGGTCATCTAAGGGGCCATTTCTATTAAACATGTTAAGACTAGTAAGTTTATAAATATTATTTAATTGACAATGATGATTTATTTTCCAGGATTAATCCTAAAGTAAAAATTCAATAAAACTCTACCTGATGTTCAATAACATTCTGTTGGATGTGCACTAAAAGGATATACATGTGATTCATGTCAGGATCATAAAGATAAATTATTTCTAACATACCCTTAAGTGGAATTTTGAGAATATGTTGGTGCCAATGCAGTCTAGTGTGCATGTGATGTATCCTATGATTACATTACACCTAACATAATGTTAGGTTTATGAATTTGAGTTCATGTATCACATACTCCCACATAGTTTCATTGGTTATGAATCAAAAATTTGATTTATTTATTGCATGTTGATCTGTTTTAAATGTTTAAATGATAACATACTATAACATGAAGTAATGTACAAGTGACCTGAAATGAAACCTAATATTTATGATTCAGTTTATTAAATAAATAGAGAAGTTTATATCCTATAAATGGAAGGAGTGGTCTCACCCAAATTTATCCAAGATTTTAGGGTTAAGCGGTCTCTTTTAGTTTATCCTGGGTTGCCGAATCCTCTGAGACCTAAGAAGTAACCTACAGACACATACATTCTATGGATTGTTTTTGGATATGAAGTGGACAAATTGCGTTGATTTTAGATAGGTTTAAGTGAACACTAAAAGTCTTAAGTGAATTTAATTTAAAAGAATGAGTTGATCCTAGGTTATCACTTGGGGTGGATTTGATGCATTCATTTTTCAAGTTCTTATATTTAAGATGGGTTCATTTAATAAGTTCAAAAAACATCACCACTTCCTGGTTTAATACCTAAAAAAATTAATACTAATCACCCATACATTTGGAGGATCAAAGTTTTTAGCACTCCAAGTTAAAGGTTCGTTTTATCACTTGAAGTGTGCGGCCTTAAAATTCAAAACGGAAAAAGAAGTTTTAAAATAATCAAATGAAATTATCAATTAAAATAATTGATTAGAAATTAATAGAGTGAGAAATAACATCCAATACAGACCCTTTATACTCTCTTATATCAACCCATAATAGGGTTATCCCTCCATTGATGCTATGGTTTCAATGTAATCGGGAAGTAGACTCACGAGGGAGGAATTGAAGAAGTAAAAAAAACAATAAAAAGAAAACAACCACTCCACCGATGTGTGAATAATTTCACAAGGTTTGGTGTGAATAAATTCAAACCATGAATAAATGGTATAAATGTGATAATAATAAGAATATAATAAGATAATATGAAGATTTTTATTGAAAACTAAGGTGATTCGAACAACTTACAAATGAAGAAGAACAACACAACATCAAATGGGTAACATAACATTTAAATGAAACAAAGCACTAAAATATGATAAAATAATCCTACAACATTGCCTTAAATAGGTATTTCAAGAGGATTTGGTCGACCCCCCAATAGTATAAGTCTTCCCACTTGTGTATGGTATGCCTAGGGTGGTGGAAAGTTTGTGGAATTTAGTTTTTTCCACCCTTGACCCAAAATGACATCCAGCTTTCATCCAAAACACATAATCACATAAATGAGATTCTATATGGTAGAATTGGAGTGGGAAATAGGATAAGAAAATGAGTATCCGTATGTACCCTAACTTTATGTAAATTTTCAGACCAAATGGGTTTTTTTAATTTCTAGATATGGTCTAAATGGTGGGATGTTTTTCTAGGTCGCAGAATCTGGCTGAGAATTTTATCTGCAACTTGGGCCACATAGGATTCCATTAAAATATTTGAATTATCTCCTATAAATGTTGAATGAAATGTTCCCCATTATTTCATATATCTTCAGTTAAAATTTGATAATCATTGGGCTTGGACTGTGGCTGCTACAATCTCTTTATTGGGCTGCTTTCTAGTTTACTTTTCCCAGAATGTGTTGGCATGAAAGCCCATTTTGGCGGTCTTCTAATGTGAATCTTCAAGTAATTAAAAATCACGAATTGTTCCTTATAGAATGGGAGACCTGAAAATAAAATATGAAAATAAAATCAACACCATTGAATATTTTATATGGGGTTCAAAAATGTACCATGTAATAGTGCATTTTAAGAAGGACTTACAATCATAATGTGAATTGATGTTCAAAGTGTAAAATGAACTAAAACAATGTTTATGAATAATAAATAACATGAATATTATATATATTAACAATGAATATTAGCCTCATTCAGTGTATAATCACACCGCAACTTGAGTTTTTCTAGTCCTGAGCAAAATATATCTAAAAAATGTGAAATTTAAATTCCCTTTTCCATAACATTTTAATACACAATAATCACCAAGAAAACTTATACCAAAAAACCATGAAACCCATAAAAATATTTTAATTCAAAATAGTTTCATAAGCATATCCCAATCCTAATCCCATTCCTTTGTTCAAATTCATCACCATATTCATCCAATATCAATTATGCGTGATGATGTGTTGTGAATCACAATAGACATGGGGGTTCATCTTTATTCAAGGGGGAAATTATGGAAGTGATAGGTGGAATCACATTTCAAAATTAAGATGAGTATTCATATTTTATATATGTGTGTGTTTTTTTGTTTTTTTTGAATTTTTTCCATGGTAATTGAAATTACACCCAATAGAGTCAACCCATGTAGCGAGTCTTTTCCGATGACTCCCAGGATCAAAGACCTTAGGGAACTAAGTGAATCCCATTTACTCGGGAATCATCTCAAGTTAACTCAGTAGAAAAAAATTCAAATTACCACAAATAGAGATAAAATTACTAACTCTAGGCCAAACAACTATAGAGTCACGATCCCCAAGTGCCGAAAGCCACACATTAGGCCATTTCATTTCTCTACGCGCAATTTTTTTTTATTGAATAATCATATTAAAACTAAAATGATCACCAAACCTTTGATATTTATTTGGGGGACCCCATGAACTCAAACTAATACCCCACAATCCAGAGGACGTGCGTTGTGATTTTTTTTATTTGGATGAAAATATAAACGATGAAATATCACATTAGACAGACACACTTTCCAAAATCTATGATCATGAAATTATACATGGATTAAAATTAGAATCAGGTCATTCTAAATTATTTGATATTTATTTTCAAAGTTTTCAATGTGTATTATCTTGTTTAAAGTTAAAGGAATTTTTCCTTCCACACATTTTTTATGCACACAAAATTATTATTTTTTCTTTCTTTTGACTCCCAAACTTAGAATAACACTATCCCCCGTGTTTAAAGATAAGAAAACTTAGAAGGGGGTAGAGGAGAGGAGTTCAAAGAGGAAATTGAAATTGATAATCATAGAATGAAGTCACCTAGTGGTTGAAGTTGACGTTCGTGATGCTCCAATTTAATCCTTTGATATTCATGTCACTCGCAGAGTTCTATAGTGGAACAAAGAAAAAAAACAATATATATATATATATATATTTATAAAATAATAAAAAAATTAAAATATAAGTATATATACAAAAATTAGAGAAGAAGGAAGAACTATAAGCCATAGATTAGTGGAAAGCGCGTTCCCCTGTCTCCCTTTGGTCCCGAGTTTGATTCCCTGCGGCTTCACCAGTTGTGACGGGGTTTTCCCCACGAACTATGACATGTCCTTTTATTTTTTTAATTATTATTATTATTTTTTTGTATTTTTATTTTAACCTTCAAATAGATAAAATAAAATAAACTGATGATACATTGTCTTCTTTTTAAATTTCTGGGTAAGGTATTACTCAAGGATCACACCATGCGACACAAATGAATATGACACTCCCCTTTCATACCCATACTTACTCATAAAATAATAATAGGTCAATAGTCTAAGTTATTATTTTTTTAAAAAAAATATCAAAATGAAAAATAAAGATGATTCACAATGACAAGAAACATGAAAACCACGGGTTTCCTCCCATGCAGTGCTTTTATTTAATGTCACTAGCTCGACTTAGACCCTTAATTTTTTAAGTATTTTCTTCATCAAAGGATGGTTCACAAAATTATTCATCAAATTCCTGTATTTGTAATGGTTCAATGAATGGTTTGACTCTATGACCATTAACTTTAAAGGTTTGACCATTGGTGGGATCTTGAATTTATACAACCCCATGGGGGTACACCTTATGAACTATGTATAGACCCGACCATATGGACCTCAACTTTCCTGGATGTAAATGAAGTTTAAATCTATACAAAAGAATAGGTTTAACCAGTACAATGTGTTTGGTTTTAAGAATATGAGATTGTTAGTCTTGAACTCTAGCTTTATTTATCCTTGAATTTTCATAAGACTCCATCCTAAGATCCTCAAGTTCATTGAGATATAATTTCCTTTTTTTTTCTGGCCAATGAGAGGTCATAATTTATTTTCTTAATTGCCCAAAGATACTTATGTTCAATTTCAACTGGTAAATGTAATGATTTTACATAAACCAACCTATATGGGGACATTTCTAAAATGGTTTTATATACAGTTTGATAGGCCCAAAGAGAATCTAAGAGTTTTCTCGACCAATCCTTCCTAGATGTATTAACAGTTTTCTCAAGAATTTGTTTGATTTATTGATTGGATAACTCAACTTGACCATTGGTTTATGGGTGGTAAGCAGTGTACACTTTTTGAGAAATTCCATACTTTTTCATGAGTGCTGAGAATGGACAATTGTAAAAATGAGTTCCACGATCACTAATGATAGCCCTAGGAATTCCAAATATAGTGATGATGTTTTATTTGAGAAATTTAATTACAGTTTGATGATCATTGGATTTTATAGGAATGGTATAAACCTATTTAGAGATATAATCAATAGCTAAAAGAATGTACAGATATCCCCTAGAGTTTGGGAAGGGACCCATGAAATCGATTCCCCAGTAGTCAAAGATTTCAATCACTAAGATGGGTGTGAGTGGAATTTGATTCCTTTTTGTGATGGAACCTACTTTTTTACACATAGGAAAACTTTGAAAAAATGTGTAAGAGTCCCTTGAGAGGGTGGTTCAGAAGATACCACACTGAATAACCTTAGAAGAAGTTTTCTTAGAGGAAAAGTGACCTCTACACGCCTCACTATGAAAAAATTTAAGGATGGAATCTTGTTCAGATTCTGGGACACACCTCCTAATGACTTGGTTAAGTAAGAACTTATAAACATATAGATCATCAAACACATAATTCCTGACATCAGAAAGAAAGTTACTTCTAGATTGAGACCCTAATAATTTTTGGAATGACTCCTGTAACTAAGAAGTTGGCTATGTCGGCATACCAAGGGCAGTCACTCACAGAGTATAGGTGTTCATCAGGGAATGAATAAGACACATAAAGGTGAGATAATTTTTCATTAAATTCTATCCTAGAGAGATGATTAGCTACAATATTTTCAACACCCTTTTTGTCCTTTATTGTGAGGTCAAATTCTTGTAAGATAAGGACCCACCTAATCAGTCTAGCCTTATCATCTTGTTTCTATAAGAGGTATTTTAGTGTAGAATGGTCAGTGAACACAGTTATGGGGAATCCTAAGAGGTAGGGCCTAAAATTTTCTAAAGAAAACACAATAGAAAGTAACTCCTTCTCAGTGTTTGTGTAGTTTATTTGTGCATCATTTAAATATTTTTTTGCATAAAAAATGACACATGGAGTTTTCTCACACCGTTTTCCTAATACTACTCCTATAGAAAATTCACTAGCATCACACATGAGCTCAAAATGAATTTCTCAATTTGGAGATTTCATGATAGTTGGAGAGATAATATCTTACTTGAGTATATAGAATAATTCCTCATAGCTTTCTGTCCATTAAAATGGATCATCTTTCACTAATAGAGCACAAAGTGGTCAAGAAATAGAGTTGAAATTCCTAATGAACCTTCTATAGAAACCAGTATGTCCTAAGAAATACCTCACTTCCTTGACAGTTTTGGGTGATGGAAGGTGAAGAATGATCTCAACCTTGGATTTATTAACTTCAATCCCCCTACCTGAGACTATATAGCCAAGTAATAGTCCCTCTTTAACCATGAAATGGCATTTTTCCCAGTTTGGGACCAAATTATTTTCTTCGCATCTTGAAAAGAATCTCTCCACATTCCTCAGACATCTCTCAAATGTATCCCCAAACATAGAGAACTCATCCATGAAGACCTCTAGAAAATCCTCTACCATGTTCGAGAAGATTCCCATAGTTCACCACTGGAAGGTTCCAGGGGCATTGCATAACCCGAAGGGAATGAATTTAAAGGAAAAGGTGCCTAATGGATAGGTGAATTTAGTATTCCCTTGATCCTCTAGGGAGAACTCAATTTTATTGTACCCCAAGTACCCATCTAAGAAATAGTATAATGAGTGACCTGAAACTCTCTCAAGTACTTGGTCAATGAATGGTAAGGGTAAATGGTCCTTCTTGGTAAATGAGTTTATCTTCCTATAGTTTATGCAGACTCTCCAGCCACTACTCACCATAGTTGGAATAATCCCTCCATCCTTATTGGTTATCACTGTGATTCTGGCCTTCTTTAGAACCACTTGGATTGTGCTGACCCACTCACTCTTAGCTATGAGATATATGATACTAGCTTTTAATAATTTTAGAAGTTCTTTTCTCACTAATTTTATAAGATTAGGATTGAGTCTCTACTGAGGTTGACGACATGGATTTTAATTAGATTCCAAAAAAATCCTATGAGTCCCAATAAGTGGGACAATCCTAGGAATATCAGATAGGGTCCATCCAATGGATTTATTGTTTTTCCTAAGGATATCTAGAATAATCCTCTCATGATTGGATTTAAGAGAAGAATAAATTACAATAGGATGTGTTAAATTTTATTATAGGAAGGCATAATTAAGTGTAGTAGGAAGTTATTTCAATTCAATATCAGGTTGGTTCAAAATTTCAGCAGAAGATTGGGACATTGGCTCAAGATCAATTTTTTTTGAGTTTCAGATAGGATTGATTCACAATGTAAAGAAGTTTCAGCTATTAGATTGGGTTGATCAGTGTTAGGGAAGGAAGTTGGAGTGGTATTCATGAATGTGATTTCCTAAAATATTTCACTGATTGTTGGTCTTAATATTTCATCATAGGAGCAATCTAAAAGTAATTCTAGCCAAGGAGATAAAATTCCTTCATATGAAAAAAGGAAATTAATCTCATATTGACTTAAACATTCCTCAAATATTCCTTGTTGTTCTATGGATTCATTATCAACGCTTCTTATCATGTTTACTTCATGAATATCATCATCATCCCCTATTTGTGAGATTTCATTATAGATGTTCAAGTCTAGACTCATGTTTCCAAAGGTGATGGTCATGTTCCCATTTCAGACTCTGATAACATAGTTTATTGTTTCAAGGAAGGGATGACCAAGGATTATTGGGGTTTGTTCCTTATTGCCAAATTTTGGATTGTTTTCAAGAACAATGGAGTCAGCATGGTAGATGAAGTTTTCTACTTTTACCAGAACATCCTTTAAAATCCCCTTTGGAAACCTAATTCTACGATCAGCAAGTTGAAGTGTGACAGATGTGGGTTGGAACTCTTCCAGGCCTAACTGGTAGTACACAACACAGGGAATGATACTAACACTAGTAATTAAGTCACACAAGGCTTTGACAACTTTTTTCTCTCCTAATTCAATATTGATGTACGGGAATCATGGGTCTTTCATCTTTGGTGGAAGGGTTCCTTGGATTGTTGTGCTAACATTTTCTACCAGAAGGACTTAGTTATTATGTGATAATATCCTTTTAAATGTGAAGATGTACTTAAGGTATTTTGAGTATGCATGAATGTTTTTAATGAAATAAAGGAGTGGAATGTTCAAATTGACTTGTGAGAATATTTCCTTCAACATCTCACTCAATTCAGGATTGGTTTTCTATCTCATGTGTTGAGGGAAGGGATCAGGTTGTTTGACTGTTTGGTGTGGTTGTAGTTCCTTCACATTATCATTGGTGTTTTCAAAATCTCTGGGTGATTCTTTATCATTTTCATGCATTGTTAAATCTTTTAATGGTTCTAGAATGGTTTGTTCAGGTTTCTCAATGTATTTATTACTTCTTAAAATAGTCATTGCTTTGAGTTGTTCATGTGAGGTTTGTGTGTAACTGGATTCTCCACTTAAAGTTGTGGATGGTACCACCTGAGTAGGCATGGGTGCCTTCCTTGTTTTAATGGTTTGTAGTTTATGTTTAAGGGATGAGACTTCTAAGTTCATTTTATCTATTTGTTTACACAACTGATCAAGGCTTTGAAGAGGGACAAATTGAGTAGGGGCTTGTGCTGATTGGTTTATCCCAGGAAGATAATTTGGTTGTTGGATTGGTTGTTGCATGGATTTATGGATGTATTTTTGGTATTGGATAGGTGGATGTTGGTATTGGAATGGTTGTGGTTGTAATTGGTTATGGTTTTGGAAATTTTGTGTAGGGTAGGGGTTTGGTCCTTGTGGTTGGTTAGGATGTTGTTTATCTTTCCAGTGAGTCTGGGTGGTCATTATACCCTGGGTTGAATGTGTTTTGGTATTTGGAATTTTGGAAGTTTAGGGAATTGACTTCAGTAGGTGGTCCTCCTAGAAGAACATCCTTGATGGATGGAATGGTTGGGCAATTGTCTGTTTTGTGGTCATATTTGTCACAAATTGTGAAAACAAGGTCTACAATTTGGATTTCATGGATTTTACTAAGGACTATCTCTTCAACCTTCCTAGTGAGTGCTGCAAGTTTAGCCCTAAGGATTTCCTATTATCTAAGTGTATGCTTTCCAGTATTTCTTTGTGACTTTTCAGAATAAGGTGATGTTCCCCATGTTTGGTTTTGTTCAGTAAGGCTTTCTAGATACTCGTAAGCATCATTTGGGGATTTGTTTTTAAAGGTACCATTAGACATCATGTCAATGAATTGTTTGTTTCCCGGTCCCAACCCTTCATAGAAAATTAACACTTATTCAGGAATAGAAAAACCATGGTGTGGAACCATGTTTAGGGTGTCTTTAAACCTCTCCCATGTTTCATATAATGACTCTCCCTCTTTTTCAAAAAGGTTTTGGATTATCTTTTTAAGTGAAATTGTTTTGTGGTGGGGAAATTATTTTTTGTAGAATTCTCTTTGTAATTAGTCCCAAGAGTTGACGGATGATGGTATCAAATTTTTTAGCCAATTTTTAGCTCAATCCTTTAAAAAAAGGAAAGATCCTAATCTTAACTGATTCTAGTTGGTGTGGGGGACACATTGTTTCTACAATGTCATTGAACTCTTTAACGTGAAGGTAAGGCATCTCATACTCCATTCCATGGAATGTGGGAATATGGTTTAGGACATGGGGTTTAAAGATGTAGTTGGAATATCCTAGGGAATTGTGTCTAATTCATGAGGGGGCATTGGTCTAGGTAGGTGCGCGGTAGTCATTCATGGTTTGATCGACTGCATTCCCCAAGTTTGGGGATGCCTCATTTGGATTTCCATTTTGGTTCCCACCCGGGTTTATGAGTTGGTTTATTTGAAGAAATTCCATTGAAATGGGATAAATTTTTGATTATGGAGTATTAATAATATTAGTATCTAATGTAAATATTTACCTTTGTGTACTTGACTCCCTAACCCCAGGACTATTCACCCTAACTAGATGGTTTGATTGGTCATGGGTGCAGGCAGACATGCGCCAAAAGAAAAAAAATGAGAAAGGGAAAAGATAAGAGAATTTGGGTGAGAATAGAAGAAATGGGGGAGAATATAATGAGTGTTGAGATGAATTACTTGGGTCCCTGGAAATAGAACCAAAATTTGGTCTCGCCCAAATTTACCCAAGATTTTAGGATTAAGCGGTCACTTGTAGTTTAGCTTGGGTTATCAAATCCTCAGAGACCTAAGAAGTAACCTATAGACACATACATTCTATGAGTTGTTTTTGGCTATGAAGTGGAAAAATTGGGTTGATTTTACATAGTTTTAAGTGAAAACTAAAATTCTTAAGTGAATTTAATTTAAAATAATGATTTGATCCTAGGTTATCACTTGGGGCGGATTTGATGCATTCCTTTTTCAACTATTTCAATTTCTTATATTTGTGATGGGTTAATTTAATAAGATAAAAAAACATCATCACTTCCTAGTTTAATACCTACACACCCTAATACTAATCACCTATACACTTGTAGGATCAAAGTTTTGAGCACTCTAAGGTAAAGGTTTGTATTAGCACTTGAAGTGTGCGACCTTAAAATTTAAAAAGGACAAAGAAGTTTTTAAAATCATCAAATGAAATTATCAATTAAAATAATTTATTATAAATTAATAGAGTGATAAATAACATCCAATACATCACCTTGATACTCCCTTGTATCAACCCATAAGATGGTTATCCCTCCATTGAGGCTATGGTTTGAATGGAAGTGGGAAGTAGACTCATGGGGTAGAAATTGAAGAAGTAAAAAAACAATAAAAAGAAAACAATCACTCCACCGTTGTGTGAATAATTTCACAAGGTTTGGTGTGAATAAATTCACACCATGAAGAAACGATATCAATGTTATAATAATAAGAACATAATAAGAGAATATGAAGAATTTTTAATGAAAACTAAGGTGATTCGAACAACTTACAAATGAAGAAGAACAACAAAACATCAAATGGGAATCATAACATTTAAATGAAACAAAGCACTAAATGATGATAAAATCCTCCACCACCACTAACTTAAATTTTCATTTCAAGAGGCTTGGGTTGATACCCCAACAGTCCAAGCCTTTCCACTTGTGTATGGTAGGCCTAGGGTGGTGGAAAGTTTGTGGAATTTAGACTTTTCCACCATTGACCTGAAATGATATCCAACTTGCATCCACAAAACATAACAACCTAAATGATCTTATATATGGATTAATTGGAGTGGGATATAGAATAAGAAAATGAGTATCCCGATGTCCCCTAACTTTCTATAAATTTTCATCCCAAATGGATTTTTTAATTTTGAGATATGGTCGAAATGGTGGGCTATTTTTCTGGTTCAAAAAATCTGGAAAGAATTTTATCTACAAATTGAGCTACCTAGAACCCCATTAAAACATAAAAATTAGATCCTTTCACTGTTGGATTAAATTTTCCCCATTATGTCCTATATATTCAGATAAATTTTTATAATCATCTGGCTTGGATAGTGGATGCTACAGTCTCTTTATTGGGCTGATGTCCAGTTTGCTTTTCCCAAAATATGTTGGCATGAAAGCCCATTTTGGTGGTCTTCCAATTTAAATCTTCAAGTACTACAAAAGCATGAATTTTTCCTTATATAATGGGATACCTGAAAATAAAATCAATACCATTGGGTATTTTATATGGTGTTAAAAAATGTACCATGTAATAGTGCATTTTAAGAAGGACTTACAATCATAATGTGAAATGATGTTCAAAGTGTAAAATGCACTAAAAAGGTGTTTATGAATATTAAAGCACATGAATATTATATATATTAACAATGAATATTATCCTCATTCAGTGGATAATAAAGGATTTCCCTTTGTTGTTCATTACTCAGGTTGCATGCAAGATAGCTAACACTCTCTTATCTTCTTGATCATTGTTTATCTCCTAGTGAATGTGATAACACCCCTTCATTGACCAAGAGTCCTATCAATATGATCAAGGATCCAAGGATAGTGTATTCCTACTGAGGTAGGAATATTTTTTTGATGCTTTGGTGATATCCATCAAGTATGCATCCAAGGATAAAATATATAGGATATTGTATATTTATAGGTATAATATGTTCTTCATTTTATTTCATGTTGAATATGTTAAAGATATGTTAACTAATATCATGGGTTTTCTTTTACTATTAAGTTCATATGATGAATTCCCAAAATCCGTTAGTGGTATTGGATCCTTGTTCTTCAAAAGATCAATATGTTCTTGTTTTATTTAGTGAAGAATATGTTTATCATAATTTAACTAGATCATCACAGTTGACATTATGTTACATGATAACATAATGTGAGGTTTATAGATTAATGTTACATTGTGATGCAATGTAATTTGAGGTTATATCACTTTAGAATATGTTAACCATTAATGTAATCTCAAGAAATACACTGAATATATGATTATGTAATAATGTATCATGTGCCAACACTTGACATTATAATATTTGATAACATATTTTGTACTGAGGTAACTTGACATTACGTTATGTGATAACATATTCCCATGATATTCCCTCATGTTTCAATTATTTGATAATGTAACTTGCACTAAATTCTCATCATTATGTTATACTGATAACATAATATAGAGTTTAAGGTGACCAAAATAGAGTACCGTAAATCAACTACATTACATTACATTGTGAGACAATATAGTGTGGGATACTCTTATTGAAATTATGTTTTGAGACAGTATAGTATCAGATTCCACTTTGAAAATACATTAAGGGTTAATGTATTTTTAATTTTCAATTTAAAACCAAAATTAAATTAATTCAATATTTGGATTATTTTTCTTATAGTTTATAGATTATTTATAGATGATAAGTGTTAGACATTGTAGTTTGGATTCAAGTGTTAAGAAAAGAGTTTCTATATCAAAGGATTGAATGTAAAATAGTTTATCAAGATTAGACATATCTAAGAAGAGGATGTGTATCTTCATATACCAATCCCTATTTTTGGTATTTTCTATAAATAGACTATCTAAGGATAAGTGGGAACTCTCTCAATCAAAATTAAAATTCAACACCAAATGTGTGTATCTTTATATCATTTCTATCATATGATAGTAGATTTTTTTGTTAATAAATATTTTTTATGAACAATATGATATGATTCACATAGTTTACGACTCACTAGATCCTATAACATGTTTGAAAAGAAGACAATAATAAAAATGTTTTATCTAGGATAAAAGGTTTATATGGATATTTGTTAAAATATAAGGGAAGGTGTTACTACTACCCATAAGGGTTCTATTTTAAATAATAAAGTGTCATTTTTAGAGAGAAAATTCTCCAAATACATAGATTACCATATGTGATTCCAAAGAAAGGGAGAGATTATGGCACTCGTTACACGAATTCAAATTAAGAGACACAACTTCATTTATAAGTAGAGATTTAAATACCATATGTGACCTTTTAGAGAAAGAGGTGGTTGTGTCTACTTCATGATGTCCATGCAAGGCTTTAACACCTTTTAAGCATAGAAAATTATCAAGGATATGGGATAACTTAGGGAAAAATATACTTGGTGCAATAATAGAAGAGAGAGTAGTAGAATATGAAGTAGTTTAGATAGATACTTAGTCAATTTTCATAGCCTTTTACCTTTTCCCCAAACCAGAATATCCCACATATATTGGGACTTATCTAACCAATATCCTATAATGATATATATAATAAGTAAAAAAGTAAGCAATAACAACAAAAACTTTGTGTTTACCAAGTAGTGGAATTAGAAACCCAGTTTCATGAAAATGATTTGTGATTCCTAGTCTCTTCTAATATAGGGGTTTTCATGGGTTTCTTTTCATAACAGGCTACGTAGGATCAAATGGGACCTCATATAATGGAACCATAATAAGAATTTATTGCATAAAATCATAGAGTAAATTAATAAAATATAAAATTACTTGAAAATATATTAAAAGACACATGGGATGATGGTATATTTTCTATAATCATAGATAAACACAAAAAAATTACTGAGAATATATTAGAGGAGGGAATAATATACAAGGAGAGATCTCAAGAGTTGTGGATAAGGGAGGGGGATATGAACAAAATATACTTTCATGACTGTATAAAAGAGAAAAAATCCACAGGGAAGCTATATATACCTCTTGAGGATAGGACATATATAAGTGAATTTGAGGCTATAATATCTATTACTACAACCCATTTTGAAAAATTGCTAGTAGGTCCAATGTAAAATAGGTATGGAGGTTATACCAGGGATCATAATGAGGAGACATTTTGAAATACCCAACATGATCTATTTAGACACCTAATAGGGGGATGAATTAGGTGTTGACTATTTTTTACCAATTCCAAATTCTTCTTTAAAACTTTAACCCCTTATGGAATTTAACCTCCATTTATATTTAGTGTAAATATATATTTTATTCTTCATATTGGAATCTAATTCCTATATTATATGAACTATGTAAAGTAAATACAACAAAAAACAATTAAAACTTCACAAGTTAGGAAATGTAACTTGGTTCCTACTAGAAACTAAACTTTATAAGATTTTACAGTATCTATTCATCTAGCTGTCTCACTCATTCACTGGAAGGCTCAATCCAAATGACCAGAACTTAGATAGAAGATCAACCTCTCACTCTATTTTTTATTCCTTCCTTTTCTTTTCAACTTTTAATCACAGATCTAATATCATAATGATGGATGAATCAATCATTATTATTTAGCTTTGATTCCCAAGTGATTAGAAAATTTAGCATATGATCAACATACTTATTATTTCTCAAGAGGTCTCTCAATATTTCGCACAACATAAAATATATCTTAGTTTTTATAGTTTAAAATTTTATTCTCTCACATTTTTTTTAATTTTATACTTAGGTCACCTAAATCATATTTTCTTTATTTAGGAATCAAGAATATCCCCAATATTTTTTTCCCACGATATAATTTAATTTCTCCTCACTTTTTCATAAGTGAGTGTTCCCATGATCCACTTTATTAATTTTTCATCTTAAATGGTTGTCTCTTGGGAAATTATAGAAGTTCCCTTACTTTTTCTTTTCCTTTTCTTTCTCATTTTTCTCTTAACCAAAAGTAACTATTCTAGTGACTTTTAACTTCTTCTAGTTTCTATCAAGTCATTCAATTTTTTTTTCAAACTCTCAATAAAATATATATATTGAATCATTTTAATTGGATGTAGATAAATCATATGAAAAAAAATGATATGGTTTTTTATTATCTTCATTGCTTGAAACAAAAAATAGTTATTCCTAATAACTCATCTTATTTGATACCATAATTTTTTGGTAATTTAAACTCCTTAAATCTCCCATAATTACATTCTTAAATATCATTAAAACTAGTATAATATCTACTTATGAATTATTCAAATTATTTGGTATGTAACACTAGATGATATATGAATTATCACATTCTAATTATTTCCATTAATCACACAACTTCATTTGAATTCTCGAATCAAACAAAAACAATGCAGCATGAAATAAAAGATATAATATCACCATGTTCGATCTTTGTGTTATTTTTAAAATATATTCGGTATTTAAATATCTATGATATTCCTTATATTTTTCATTATCAGTATGCTATATGCAAGTAATTTCATGAAACTATTCCAAATTCAACTTTAGATAATCAATTTATGAAATATAGTTTTATGAATATCACATTAAACTTTCATAGAAGATTGTGAACTCAGAAAACGAGACACCATGACTTCTCCTTTTAATTTAGCACTTGATTTACATGAATAAACATGAAACTTTATGCATGTATCAATCTTTAAAATTCATACATCCATGAAATATTATTAAATTAAAAAACTTTATCATGTATTCATGACATCAAGTACCATATCATGAATACATTTTATAAAGTATGAAACACCTGTTATCTTCTTTAAAATAAGATCAATATATTTTTAAAGTGGAAATTCATTATTTTTTTATTATACTATGTTTTCTTCCTCAATCCACCGATGGTGGTTGCATTCAATCTCCATTCATGTGGCCAAACATCTTACTTTGAAGGTCCTTTAAGTCAACTAACCTTCTCATTTTTATTATCTTATTGTGTATATTTTACTTGGTCGACCATATTATTTATGCGATTTATCATGGATGACCATATATAGAGTGGTCGATACAAAAGGGATCCTTCCTTAAATCTTATATCATTGTCAAACTCATTCTAGTATGTGTACTGTTTTCATCATTTTTCCACTACCCTTCACATAGAGATATTTCAAACTGATCTCATGTGGTGACCTTTCATTTTGGAAATTAATTCACATATATGAAATTGAAACTACATGCATGTTTCCCATTATCAAATCCATATTCTTTCAAAAAATAAAATGTATGAGTTATTTCATAGTTCCCTTAAATGTGTAACACCACCTTTAACTCATTTAAAGCTTTTCTAGCATCTCATGATCTAGTATGATACATCTCAACAAATAAAAATTCATCCAACTACAATTATTCTCCTTAAAAATAAACAGATGGATGGTTTCTCATTTTCTTTAAAACTCACCATAATCACACAAATAATATAGAAGATAGTGAGATCATAATCATCACCTATATTTTTCATTTATACTAGTTCACCAAAAATCATCAAATATATAGGATACTTTACAAATCTATCCAACCATATCTTTAAGTAACATCAAATCCAATTACATTACCTAACAATTATGGGAAACACCTTATTCATACATTGAGTGGATACTTCAATACATCACCCAAATATAATCCATTTCATAATGACATTAAAAATGACAAAAAATAAAATTTTCTACCTAAGGGAACTTTAAACTCCCCCTTTGGATTTTTTTTTCAATTAAAAATATTTTCCAACACTCAATGTAATTCTTCCCCCCTAATTGAAACTACAAGTAATTGAGATAGTAAATATGGTTTATTAACAGTGGTTTTTAAGAAACACTGCTAATTTCATATTATAAAATATTCATTGATTATGGGCGCTTTTCTTAAACTTCCATTTGTAAAATTTTGGTGGTTTTTAAAAATCCCATAGGTAATCAATGATTAGAGGTTGTTAATTAAAATAGCCACCAATAACAATGTAAAAAAACCCAATGATCCTCTCCTACTCTCCTCAAACAAACCATGTTTTCATATAGCTCCACTGCATTCATGACTATTTACCCCTTTGTATATCCTTTATCTCTCATGATTATCATTGGTTTCATCACAATTCACACTTGAATATTTGAGGTATGGTCTCCTTTATCCTCTATTTAATATTTCTTCATATATTTCATTAGTTTCTTCTCTCTACTACTGTGTGGGTTTTTTTTCTCTAAATCCTAAATTGGTGGGGATAATTCTAAATCACAAATTTTGGTATCTAGGGTTTGTGAGGCCTAAGTTTAAACCCTTTCTAGAGGTTATTATCGAAGTAAATGAGTTATACTTTGATTTTTAGTTAGTTTTGATCAATATTGTTTTTTATTTTTTATTTTTGAACCTTTTAATGATTTTAATCCCAATTTATTTTATAAGTTTCATAAAGAATTATCAATTATTATGTTTTAGTTTTTTTCATGAACATAGGGGGTGACCAAGAATTCCTTTTCTAGGGATAGTTTTTCAACCATAAAGGTTATGTTTACTAATATTTTTAATAATTATTCATAGATATCAAATCATACAAGAGATAATTTTTGGGTTTTATCTTAAGATATATTAATTGTTTATACCTTTAAAGTGTTATATATGTTATTTTAACATAGGATTCATGTTAATGTAGATTATCAAAGTCTAGCACTTATATTAATACACTTTGAGTACTTTTGGAAAATAATTTAGTTTACAACTAAAACATTAATGGAATAACTACTTTTTAAAAAAGTATACTTCCTTAGGACTTTATTATATTACGACATAGTAAATAATTTCATTCAAATTAAATATAAATTAATTTATAATAAATTATCCAAGATTAAATTTGTTATGATATTGTATTAGTGATGATATAATCTATGGGTTAATTAAGTGGGAATGAATTATTTAGTTGATGGAATTTTTTAGTTTCTTTAACTTGTTTTTTTACTAAAATAAAAACTTTATAAATAATAACTTGATTGTTCATTTGGTTTTATACTAATACTTTAAAGTGTTATATTACCCTTTATAAATTATGAACTTCTTTTAAAATCATTATTCATCTTGTTTTAATAAAACATAATTTTTCACAAACCAAATGTACCTATTATTATAAAAAAAGGTTTAATATGAATAAACATACATTTTTTTTAAATTTGTGTAACTTGATTAAATATTTACCTTGTATAGAAAATTTTCATAAGTTTACATTCTTCATAATTATAGTTTTAAATATAGAAAAATCATTTAGATAAAGACCACTTACCACATGTTTGTGTGTCTTATAATATCTTATTTAGGTTACTTATTATTCCCTATTTGGATCATACTAAATATATATTGGTTAGATCTGATGTCATACTTGATTAGTCACTTGTTTTAACTCTAGTGTAGACTAGTTGTTGTATATGACTTGGTACATTGTATGTCTTAGACTATGTATGTAACGAACCAAATATTTATAGAATGATACATTTTTATATCTATTAATATTCATGAATAAGATATTAATTTTGTGTTAAATAGGACACTTTGTTCGATAGTGTACTCAACACACAAAAATTGGTTTCTTTGAAATCTTATGTTGCACACAACTTTGAGTTATACTGAAAAATATAATAATAATAATATTATTTTAAATAATAGTTAACACATAACTGTTGTATTGATGGGAATAAACATAACTAACTAAATTATGATTACACGTGTTTGTTAAATGTCTTTACATTTACCCAATAAATTTTAGAGGATTAAAATAATAATGAATCTGATTTTCAGCATGAAATACTTTAATTATCTTTAAAAGGTCGATTTACCGCCTTTTGATAGAGAACCCTTTTTAAATCTAATTTTTATCACTTTTATATATTCCATTTGAAAAAATAAACTTCTTATTTAGAAAAGGTACATCAAAATTTACTTTGGGTAAATTTTTGGTATTTTTCTGATAAAGTTCATTTTCTAATGAATAGTGAAAAATACTGCATTTTAAGTCAAAACTGTCTTTTCATATAATTTATTTATATGATTATATTGTCATTATAATTGGTTTTAAAGTGTAATTAGATTATATTTTTATTAGTTAATCCAATTTTGGTCATTTAAAGTAATTTAAATTTGAAATTGGACATAAACACATGTCAATCTTTTGATAGTTTTTATTTCTTAAAAATACGCTTTTTGGTTTTGATAACAAGAATTAATTTTAAATTAATTTATACAATTTCTGTGTTTTGAATTTGGAAAAATGGATTCCATATTTTGAATCATGAGGTTTAAATTTTTTAAATAGTTACCTTTTATTTTTAGACATTATGAATAGTAACTTCAGTAAATATTTTATTTACCATGGTTAAAGGGTAAATATGGTAAATAAGGGTAAAACATAATATTATGATAATATTAAATTATCCTAACACATTTATTAACCCTATTGGATGAGATATTTTCGACCATGGGAATCCTTGGGTCTATTTTAGGACCCCATGGATTCACGTGTTTGTGAAAATGACATTTAATTACTTTTTAATTTAAAGTTAAGGAAAATATAACCTAAACATGTATATTTTACTAAAACAATTTTTATATGGGGTTATATAAGGGATATATTCGACTATAAATAGTAATTAGAAAGATAAAAATATTTACTATATTGTGGTATTTTATTTATAATTTTTATACATCAAATAAACAAATATATTTATGACACAATCATGAGGTAGTGATTACCTTATTAATGAAAGATTTAAATAAATGAGATTATAAATATTAAAATAAATTTATTTTGAAACTTTTTCTACAATACACGAATTTTTGGGATTATTATGAATTTTTATCTTTTAATTTATGAAGTTTTTTAGAAATAATCAAGTTGTTATGGATTTTTAAAAAGTCATGATATGAATAGTATAAAAATTGACATAAATGACTTTTTAAAACAAATACTATTTTATTAAATGATATAATAGTCCTAAAATTATAATATTCGACAAAATTACTTTTATAATGTTTCAAATGTAATTAATGAACCACTTGAGGTTTTATTGTAATTTTATGGTAACTATATAGTATGAATATACAAGAAGACATGGTAATAGTTAAATTAGTTAACTAAGGGTTGAAGCTAAATGATAAGGTTAATTTTGAAACCAAAACTTGTATAAAACCTATTGTTTGAGATGATTTAGAACAATAATAATATTATCTTATAATTAAATGAGTTTTTGATCTTTTGAAAATCTAAATTTAGTTTATAATAAAATAATCTTTCAAGACATTCCTAAAGTACCCCTCCTCCCTCTTATAAAAAGACACCACCTATATCCCCCTTACTCACACCTATCAAGCCCCTTTTCTCATCAAAAATCTGTTCCAATAATCTCCCAACATCCATATATTCCTCCTAGAGGTCTTAACTTGGGCATAAGGAAATTCAATAAGTTTTTTTAGCTTAAATCAAAATGAGTTACCTGGTTTGAGGTAATGTATTCTCTCAAGATTCTTCCATTTATTTTCCTTCTCCAACCCCCTAAAATCTCTTTATTCAATTATTTTATAAAAACAAAAGTATCTTAAATATACTAGGATTTTTTTATTATAATTATTATAATTAAACTTACACACACATTTATCTAATGGATTTAGAACATACTATTTTTGTGGACGACGAACTACTTCCTCACAAAACAATGATTGTTCAATTATCTCCTACCGCCCCTTATGGTACCCATTATGATGGAACTGTAATTATATATGATATATATGATATTTATTTTATCTCTATTCTTCTTTAATTCTCATTTAGAACATACCTTTATTCTTTTCATGTTGTATAAATATGATAATTTCATTTGAGGAAGTGCGAACTACCGCCCCCTCAAAGTGATTTGACTCGTTCATGCCATACATGGAATGCATAAATGATGGAGTTAATGAAATTATATATGATATTATAATTTAATTATAATATACCTATTTATAATTTATTTTTCATTCCTTTAAATATGAAAATTAAATGAAAGTAGTGTTCATGCGTACGTACGACTTACTGTCTCCATGAATGATACATTTCATTTCTTATATCCAAATGATATAGACTATTATACATAAATATATAATGGATATATATGATATATATGATATATAAATCATGAATATAATTATTTTAGATAATTTAATTTTGACCACATGGACAATTTTTAATTATAACATGTTCATTTTTGACTCAATTTCCGAACATCGACAAAATGTTTGATATAAACTCAAATAATTAACTAATTGTTATAGCAAGGAAACAAGTGATATAAAAGGAATAATAAACTTAAAAAATGTTCTAAATAAATTAGTAATTAACTTAAGTTTATTATTCAGGAAGAAAAAGGAACAAATGAGATAAGTCAGACTTGAGGTAAGGGAACTTCTTAACCTATTTTCCATTCTTTGGGTTAAACTTCTACTTATTGATTATGCCGTGATATGATTATTTGAGATATAAATTTTGATATTTTATATTTTATTTATACTTTCTTTATGTGTAATTAGAGTGAATTCACATAATCGATCTATTTTATTTACCAAATGATCTTTTTAAGGGACTTCGTGTCAATCTCCTTTCATTGAGGCATGTTTTGATAATATACACCTTCTTCTTTTACACGGTGTATAATAAACCCATTTGACTTTTACTTTAATTCAAAGTGAATATTTTATCTATGAAGCGTTTTACTAAAATATACAAGTAATGTTTTTAACATATGAGTTGAAAACAACCTTTCAGCCGTCGCGATCATTATTTTTTATTTGGATTCCTTAACAAGCCATGATGTTTTTAAATGGAAAATAAATACCATATACCCTTTTTACATATTTTGGTATTGAAAATGGTTTTGAAAGTGGATTTACTATTTCAATATATTGAAATTATTTCTTGTGATTGTAAATGGAATTTTATGATTGAAATGTTAATATTTGCAATCTTTTATGTGTAATGATTATATAATGGTACTTGGACATTTGATGGGTGGTTACATGATAAACCAAATTATAGGTGGTTCTGTGATAAAACAAGGATTAGTGGTTACATTATAACCACCAATGAATTGGGTATGGAAGTCGTTTTTATGGATATTCCATTTGTAAGAATAATTTGTGGAATTCGACCGTATGGTTATTCCATTTAAGTGTGATTATGTCCCAAGTTTACCTTTTATATGTTATGTGTACTTTTTATGGGTTTTATAGTAATATTTTGGTTACAAAAAGGGTAATCAATGAGATTATATTCAGTGAAGTCCTTTTTCTAATTCTTAAAGGTGAAAGTTATTACTTTATAATTAAGTATTCATGGTTTACTTGTTGTTTTGAAAAACTAACAGTTCTCCTTCTTTATGTTTCCCTTACTGAGCTTTTTATGCTCATCTCAAGTTTTGAAATGTTTTTCATAGGACTTAAAGATGAATAGGTTCAAGGATTAGATCAAGAAAAAGTTATGCTCATGGAACTAAACATGAATCTTTTTAAATAGTTTTTGTTTTATAAAAAAAATGCATACTGAGTGGAAGTGTCTATATGTAATATTCATGTTGTTATGTATAAGTTATGATCTAATTATATAAAGATCTAAACCTAAAAATATCCTCAATGTGAATTATTAAATTAATTCAAGATTATGTAATTTTTAAGGTCGGGGCCTTATAGTTGGTATCAGAGGTCGGTTTAGATAACTTTAGAGGTTAGGGTGTTATTTAAGAATAAGTGACATAACCATAATGGTTAGCATATTAGAAAGAGTCATAGTTATTTTAGATAAATTTAATGAGTTTATGATATCATGAATAAGTATATATTATTATTTACCCTCCTCACAAGATATTATCTGATGATTTTATTGATATAATCACATTGAACTTTTTGGTTTTAGTAAATGGATGGATCTAGAAGGCACCAAAGTAATAATGGATGTGAAGGAAACTGTGGTGGTTTTCTGAATGAGAAACTGAATGAAATGGGAGATGCAATGATAACTCCTGTGATTATTCTTAACCAACTATCTCGATTCATGATTGACCACTTGAACCTTGGTGTTTTTTCTAAGGCATCATATATGCTAGAAATAAATCCCAATGGAAGTTTAGGTAATAATCATAAAGTTAAGTATATTAAAAAACCTATGTGTCAAGGGTGTGGAAAGAAACACCTAGGAAAATGATTCAAAGGGATAAAAAGATGTTTCAGGTGTGGAGTAATGGTTGAAATTTTATTTTAGAAGAATATATGTTTTTATTGTGGACATATGGTGATTTTGGTTATTTATGGAAATGATTAACCTATCATAGAGAATATGTGATTAGGTTAATTACACTTCAATATGAGACTTTAAGAGTAGTCGATGTTATTTGGAGATAAATTTTAAGATTTACTAGGGAAGACTATGTGATTTAATTCTTCTGAGTTTTGGGTTTTAATCTTAGTTTGGATTATATTGAAGAATTTTAAGGACAATTGAGTATTTAGCGGTCTTTTTTGAACTTTGGGTATTGTTTGTTGAATTTTGGATATTAAGTGCAGTATTTATTTTTATAAATTATTATCCTTTTGGGGATTATCTGATCTCATACTAACCATTTTGGTTTTGGTTAATGTATAAAGACAAGGGAAATATATAGTTCATCTTTTTTGGATTGTGTGATCATCTAGAAGTTTATTCTAGTGCTTTTGATGTGATCAAGTCATCTTGAATACTCATCATTTGGAGAAAATATGAGTTTGTGGTAGAAATTTAGTAAAGGATGAAAGTCTACATGAAAATTAAGTAGGTTTCCATATGTTCTTAGTCAAGATCATAAATAAATTCCTCAAATTTATGAAAAAGAACTTAAAACAAAAACTTTTTCCGTTTAATTTTTCTATTGGGGAATCAAATAACGTTTAACCCATCATGATTTTTTGATTTTATGGTGGTTAACTTTCTCAAAATCATGTTTTCTATCACTCTCCATCAGAACTTGATGGTTAGTTTCTCTTCCATATCCATGTTTTCATACATGGAATCCTAGTATGGGTTATATGAGGTGACCTTTATAATTATATTTATTTATTTTGAAGTGATAGTTTTATTGACTCTTTTTCTCATGTGGGACTTTCAATGAAGTTTTTGAGCCCAATTTTAAAATTGTGAGGATGCAATTTCCAAAAGGGGGGAAGGATGTAATGACCCAACTATTTATAGAATGATACATTTTCATATCTATTAATATTTATGAATAAGATATTAATTTTATGTTAAAGAGGAAACTTTGTTCGATAGTGTACTCAACACGCAATAATGCGTTTCTTTGAAATCTTATGTTGCACACAACTTTGAGTTATACTGAAAAATAATATAAAAATAATATAATTTTAAATGGTAGTTAACACATAACCGTTGTATTAATAGGAATGAACATAACTAACTAAATTATGATTACACATGTTTTTTAAATGTCTTTACATTTATCCAATAAATTTTAGAGGCTTATAATAAAAATGAATCTGATTTTAAGCATGAAATACTCTAATATTCTTTAAAAGGTTGATTTATCACCTTTTGACGACGAACCCTTTTTAAATCTAATTTTTATCACTTTTATATGTTACATTTTAAAAAATAAACTTCTTATTTATAAATGGGAAATAAACATTTACTTTGGGTAAATTTTTGGTATTTTTTAAATAACGTTCATTTTTAATGAATAGTGAAAAATACTGCATTTTAAGTCAAAGCTGTCTTTTCATCTAATTTATTTATATGAGTAGATTGTCATTTTAATAGATTTTAAAGTGTAATTAGATTATATTTTTATAATTTAATCTAATTTTGGTCAATGGAAGTAATTTAACTTTGAAATTGGACATAAACACATATAAATATTTTGGTAGTTTTTACTTCTTAAAAACACACCTTTTGGTTTTGACAACGAGAATTAATTTTAAATTAATTTATGAAACTTCAGTGTTTTGAATTTGTAAAAATGGATTCCATATTTGGAATCAGTAGTTCCAAATTGTGTAAATATTTACCTTTTAGTTTTATACATTATGAATAGTAACTTCACTAAATATTTTATTTACCACGGTTAAAAGGTAATTCTGGTAAATATGGGTAAAAAATAATATTATAATAATATTAAATTACTCTAACACATTTACTAAACCTATTTGATGAGATATTTCTGACCATGGTCATCCTTGGGTCTATTTTAGGACCCCATGGAGCCACTTGTGTGTGAAAATGACATTTAATTACTTTTAATTTAAAGTTAAGGAAAATATAACCTAGACATGTATCTTTTACTATTTTTTTATATGGGGTTATATAAGTGATATATTCAACTATACATAATCATTATAAAGATAAAAATATTTCCTACATCATTTTATTTTATTTATAATTTTTAGACATCAAATAAATAAATATATTTATGACATAATGATGATGTAGTGATTACCTTTTTAATGAATGATTTAAATAAATGAGATTATAAATATTAAAATAAATTTATTTTAAAACTTTTTATGCCATACAAGAATTTTAGGGCTGATTATGACTTGTTATATTTTAATTTATGAAGATTTTTAGAAACAATAAATTTTTTATGTATTTTTAAAAATTCATGATATGAATAGTATAAAAATTGACATAAATGAGTTTTTAAAACAAATACTATTTTATTAAATAATATAATAGTCCTAAAAATATAATATTTGGCCAAATAAATTATATAATGTTTTAAATATCATTAATTAACCACTTTATGTTCTATTGACATTTTATGGTAACTATATAGTATGAATATACAAGAAGACATGGTAATAGTTAAATTAGTTAACTAAGGGTTAAAGCTAAATTATAAGGTTACATTTGAAACCAAAAATTGACTAAAACATATTGGTTGAGAGTATTTAGAACAATAATAATATTAATTTAAATTAAATTGGTTTTTTACCTTTTGAAAATCGAAATTCAGTTTATAATAAAATAATCTTCCAAGAGATTCCTAAAGTACCCCTCCTCCCTCTTATAAAAGGCCACCACCTCTAACCCCTTACTCACAACTCTAAATCCTATTGGATCATCCAAAATATGCTCCAATAAGCTCCAAAAATACCTAAATTCCTCCTATAATCCATACCTTGGGAATTAGGCAATTCAAGAAGGCCTTTTAGCTTAAACCAAAAGAAGTTACCCGATTTGAGGTAATGTCTTCTCTCAAGCTTCTTACACTTAGTTTCCTTATCCAACCCCCTAAAATATCTTTATTAATTATTTTATAACAAAAAAAGTATATTAAATATACCAGGATGTTTTTATGATAAGGATTCTAACTAATATTACACACACCTCCATCTAATGGATTTAGAACATACTGTTTCTGTGGACGACGAACTACTGCCTCACAAAATAATGATTGTTCAATTATCTCATACCACCCCTTATAGTGTCCAATATATATGATATATATTATATTTATTTTATATATATACTTATTTAATTATAATTTATAACATACCTTTATGCTTTTAATGTTGTATAAATACGATAATTTCATTTGAGGAAGTGTGGACTACCGCCCCCTCAAAGTTATATGAATCATTCATACCATACATGGAATGTATAAATGATGGTGTTCATGAACTTATATATGATATTATAATGGAATTATAATATACTTATGTATCATCTAGTTTTCATTCCTTTAAATATAAAAACGAAATGAAAGTAGCGTTCCTGCGTACGTACGACTTACCGTCTCCATAAACGGTGCAATTAATTTCTTATATACAAATGCTATGGACTATTATAAGTACATATATAATGGATATATATGATATATATGGTATGTAAATCATTAATATAATTATTTATATAATTTACTTTTTACCACATGGACAATTTTTAATTATAATATGTTCATTTTTGACTCAAGTTCCGAACATCGGTAAAATGTCTGATATGAACTCAAATAATTAAATAATTATTATAGCAAGGTAATAAGTGATATAAAAGGAATAATAAAATTGAAAAATGTTATGAATAAATTATAAATTAAATTAAGTTTATTATTCAGGAAGAATAAGGAACATATGAGACAAGTCAGACTCGAGGTAAGGGAACTTCTTAACCTAATTTCCATTCTTTGGGTTAAACTTCTACTTATTGATTATATCGTGCTATGATTATGTGAGATGTAAATTTTGATATCATATGTTGTATTTATAATTTATTTATGTGTACTTATAGTGAATACACATAATTGATCTATTTTATTTAAAAAATGATCTTTGTAAGGGACTTCGTCTCAATCTTCTTTCATTAAGACATGTTTTGATAATATACACCTCCTTATTTTAAATGGTGTATTACAAACCCATTTTACTTTTACTTTCATTAAAAGGGAATATTTTATCTATGAATAATTTTACTAAACGACACAAGTAATGTTTTTAATGTATGAAACAACAACAACCTTTCCTCCACCGTGAGCATTATTTGATATTTGGATTCTTTAACAAGCCATGATGTTTTTAAATAGAAAATAAATACCATATACCATTTTTTTACATATTTTGGTATTGAAAATGGTTTTTAAAGTTGATTTACTATTTCAATATCTTGAAATTATTTCTTGTGATTTCAAATGTAATTTTATGATTGAAATGTTGATATTTGAAATTTGTTATGTGTGATGATTATAAAATGGTAATTGGACATTTGATGGGTGGTTATGTGATAAACCAAATGACAGGTAGTTCTGTGATAAAACAAGGACTGGTGGTTACATTATAATCTCCAATAAATTTGGTATGGAAGTTTTCTATATGGCTATTCTATTTTTAAGAATGATTTGTGGAAGTCAACTGTATGGTTATTCCATTTAAGTATGATTATGTCCCAAGTTTACCTTTTATATGTTATGTGTGCTTTTTATGGATTTTATGGAAATATTTTGATTATAAAAATAGAAATCAATGAGCTTATATTTAGTGAAGTGTTTTTGATACTTCTTAAAAGTGAATGGTATTACTTTATGATTAAGTATTCATAGTTTACTTGTTGTTTTTAAAAACTAACAGTTTTCCTTCTTTATGTATCCCTTACTGAGACTTTTATGATCATCCCAAGTTTTGAAATGTTTTTCACAGGACTTAAAGATGAATAGGGTCAAGGATAGGATCAAGGAAAATTCATGATCATGGAACTAAACATGTATATTTTTAAATAGTTTTTATTTTATGAAAAAATACATACTGAGTAGAAGTTTCTATATGTAATATTCAAGTTGTTATGTATAATTTATGACCTAATTATCTAAAGCTCTAAACCTAAAAAGATTCTCAATATGAATTATTAAATTAATTCAATATTATGTAATGTTTAAGATCAGGGCCTTATAATATAATACATACATTGTAGTGTATCTCACAATAGATTATTTATATCAATTTACACTAAAATATTTAATGATGTTGAAATTTTAATAAAACAAATTAGTAGTTTTAAATATGAAATCAACTATTCAATGAATCATAAATTATCAAAAAAATTTATATTGGTAAATTTATATTTTAAATATTGAATTTTATTATTATATGGTATCATTTTCAAATGTTTTAATTCATTTTACTATTTATTTATTAGAAAAAATTACAAGGACTGAAAGTTTTGTGGATCATAGCTAGTTTACACACTTAGGTGACACTACACTATTAGTGATGGTCCTGAGTCCATCAGGTACATCGAACACTATTAAAAGTATAATTATCACTGATAAAAGGCTTGTGGAAGTGATTTTTGGGACATAATATCATCCAGTAGATGGACATGACTCGAATACTCATATTTTTCACCCATACCATTATGAGGGTATTGGTGGGTGACTGTTGCTGGTATGTATGTCAATGGTGAATACATTATTTATTTCATAGTTATACAAACTATCTAATATGTTTATTTAATATATATAAATAACTAAATAATATGTAAATAAAATATATTTGTAGTCTATAAAATTTAAATGTTTTTGTGCCTTTTTACTATTTTGGAGTGCCTATGGTTGTTGCCAGAGGAATTTATGGGTAGTTTTTAGGTTATTTAGAATTTGAGTTAATGACCCTCACTATTATATATAATGATTTGAGGAATGTTCTATTAAATTGGAAGAATAAGATATTCGATAATAAAGCAAAGGTAAATGAAAATAAATATTGAGTAACTATTTATTAATTTAATATTAATTTAAATTTTTTTGGTCTAATAATTTTTTCATTTCTTATTTATAGTATGTTTTTAATTTTGACGCGGATGATGAAATTGTGTATCAGTGGTATTTGAAAATTTTGGGAAAATTGTAAATATTTCAATTATAGATTATGGTGTGAGTTTAGTGACATCTTATTAAGTGTTTGAAAAATGTATTATAGATTACCTGAAGGGGTACCCAGAGAGCAGTGAAAGTCTTTTATAGATAGGTCATCGAATGATTCATATATAGTATTTTATAACTTGATATTATATTTTTATGAATCTATAAATCATGTTACCTTTTTATAGTTATATTAAATTTCTTACTAATATGTATTCGTTTTTTCAGGAAATTTCTAAGAAAAGCACTATGAGAAAAGAGAAGTAGGTAATCCCACACATAGTAGGGTTGAATATTTTCACAAGGAGAAGATTGAGAATGCTAATATTTAAATTATTATAACATATATATATTTTCAATTTTATGTTATTTAGATTTCATAATTGTGGATTTTCTACTTTAATGATATAAGCTTTGGAGGTTGTTCATGATTTTGGGTGGACCAGATGTGGTTTTATGTGAATACAAAGTTAGTTGAAAGTTATATGAATGAATTAGCTTAGCACATAATGGTAAAATATTTTGGTTAATATTTTTTTATATCACTATCTTTTTATACTATTCAATATATAAGTATAAATTAAGAAGGAATGAGATGAAAATACCTTAAAATCATCATCATTCTCCTAGAGAGATGCTATTATCTAGGTTATAGGAAATGATCATACAGGTCATGTATAGATGATGGGTTCTATACTACCCCCATCACGAGACTTTGGGAGGGCCCTAAAATCATTCACTTTGATGCCTTATCCTACCCCGAGTCCTAGTAGTGGTCATGATCCAACATCACAACAAAAAAATTCAATATTGGTGAACAAAGTATAAGAGTAAGAGTCACACATGAGAGTTTGAGATGGAAAATTTACTACATTGGGGGATTCTTTGACTACTTTATTTTAGGACAAGATAATGAGTATTCCCAAGGCTATTTCATCCATGATACGATAGTCTCAATAGGTAAAAATGTTTATTTTTTCTTTTGTTCATATTACTATTTAACACAATATAAAACATATTTTAAATACCATAATTGTAGACACTGGAGGTAAGAATTCACCAGGATAAGGATAGGGTATCATCTCGAGGAATCTATAGTGACGTAGATGCAATGCCCAATGGGGTATGATTAGTTATTTGTTATCATGTTGATGCATCCTTTGTTTTGGATGATATTTGAAGGAATTTATGGGTTGTTTTAATTCCCATATGACTTATTTAATATTATTTATGTGTATGAAATATTATAATATAGTTTAATTTGTTCTTATAATGTTAATTTCATTTGTGTTTTTTCATATGTGTTTATAATCATGTTTTTTGAATTTCTAGTATTTGATCTTGAATTGTAGGTGCATATTTGAGGATTTATTTCATTATCTACAATATTTTAAACCATTTATAATCATGTTAAACCACCTCATCTCAATTAGAAGTGGTTAAAACCATTGGTATAAACTGAATAAATTATTCTAAAAACTTTTAATCTATAAAATCATCACAAAAATATTAAGCGATAGTTTTAGTTGTTTCTATATAAGAAAAATTAGAAATTTTAATTATGAACATCATGAAAAGATTAAGTTTAGTTTCCACCACCACCAATTATGTACACAAAATATTTTAATTAATAATGGGTAAAACCACTACCAAATATGGGATCCACAGTGGTTCCACAAAACCGTTGTCGATTTAAAAAAATGACGCGGTTTTATTTTTGATAATAATAAATGCAGCAGTTTTAAAAACTAATGGAAAATGGTAGTTCAAACCACCACATAAATTAAAAAACTGCCATTAATATCCCTTTTACCTATAGTGAATGAATGTAAAGGGATGAAAATTTTTCTCTCTCTTAATGTAAGGGATCTCTCATCCACTTGAAATACCAACTTCTTCTCCCCATGATCTTCCAATATCCTTAGAGAATGTGGGAACCAAATATTTATTAAAAATGACCCATTAGTTAATAACTCCAACTACACTTGGGAAAATCCATTATATAAAACAAGAGTTTATTATCTGGAAACCAAAGCTATCCATTAAATTTCTCAATGTAGTTCCAACTCAAAATATAATCTTTTAGAGGCTGTATAAATCATATTTTCAATAATTTTTAAAAAAATGAACTCATATTTAGAAAACACATCGTAAAGTTCATGTTTAAGTAAAATTATTACCTATTTTGTTATAAAAACAATCCCCTTGATAAGTATAACAAGTATACACCTGTAATGTACTAACCTAAGTCACTCTATGAATAATAACCAGTCCGGTTTTCCATGTAACCTCAGTCACACCTCCCCTAATTCTAGAGTCTTAAAACTAGCATTGTGGGTCTAAGGAGTTATCATGGTGTGGCTATGCCTCCTATATCAGAGTGCACGATATAATATGAAAATAATAAACTATCATCCATCATAATAAACTGAGGGTGGAAGTAGATAAATAAATATAAGGAAATAATAAGTGAAATGCAGTAAAGGATCAAACATCCATTCCATATATATAATTGAATACCCACTATTATAGTTACATATATAGACCAATAAAAATTGACATAAGGATGTTGGATCCACAACATATCCAATACATATCACATCCCAATATCTAGTCTCATCCGATCCATTCTGGTCAACCATGCCCTGAGCCTTAGTCTAACCTAGGATTATAACTAAGTGAAAGTCTGATTGGGTGCCCAAGTTCCATGTATTCCCAAGAAGGGTGTGATTACAAAACTCAGTAATCCACCACCAATAATGTCCCCAAAATAACTAGTCTATATAAAGTGCACGCATAAGTGATCCATGTAAATAGTTCTATTACAACCATTTAAAACATTTATAACTAGATGTTTAAAAAAACACCAAACCCCCATGATTCACCCTGAGAATGGTACATACCTTCTTCATCAAATGTTGGGATGTCTCTGAGCCCATAATGATGAACATACAAACACAACTCCCACCGAGGGTAATATACCCATCCTTGACTAAACCACAAACATCCAGAATTTATATACCCATCCTTGGGGCCCCAACATCCACTCAGGATCTAGATTAACCTTGAGATTACCCATTTACCAGTGTACACATGTGGGTCATGTTCACCCTAAGTTTAACCATCAACCCATTTCCACTTGGGGAGTCATGTTCACCCAATGTTTAACCATTAACCAACATCCACCTGGGGGCCATGTTCAACCTAGGTTTAACTATCAACTAGCATCCACCAATGGGACTTGTTCACCCCATATTTACTAAGCACAAAAAATGAATATAAGGCATAATGAATCATTTAATATCCCATTCAATTTTTTTTATCCCCTTATATAGAACCATTTACAATTACTATTTCCAATTCTTGATAAAAGGAAATAAAAAAAGGTTAAATCCATTTACCAATTTCCTTACTAAAACCTAACAATATATCATAACACCATTTCCCATTTTCTACAACAAAACTATGACCATTTAACTATAAAACCCCCTTTCTATATTTCAACATTCAAAAATTCACTTTACACATTCAATTTCATTACCTTTAAAACACCACCACCAAGGAGGGCATTTTCATTTCACAAAAAACATTTTAAAATCCATTTACAAAAAACTAAATTAACTTTATAGTTAAAAAAATATTTCAAGTCATTAATGAGAACCTTAATAACCATAAATAATTAACTTACCATTCAACATTTACCCTATAATTTTGTTTAAAACTACGGTCAATTCAATTCATAAATATCAGTGACTGTGAAATTTTATTTCACAATCTTTGATTCACATCATAATTATCATTTAAACCATTTAATAATAATTTAATCATTTTAAAAATGTAAATTAATTTATAAAACATTTAATTAAAACTAGATCATTGTATGAGATTCCAACTTAACCACACATTTCACCATTAAAAAAATAAGGTGAGATTATGGGTTAATTTAAAGGGATCACCTACCTCAATCAGAAGAATTTACCATTAAGGTCAAAGGTTGATAACTAATTACAAAGCTTATATAAGGCCATCCTATACCCACTCATTATTGGATCATTTCCTAAGATTTGGTGACCCCATCACATCAAAACTAGGACCAACAAGCCCTAAGAGGTATTTAACAGACCCCTTGAAATCATCCTATATGGAATCCATATCTCACGACATCAATTCAAGAAAAACTTAATTTAATTTTTAAGTGAAATTACTAGAAAATAACTATGGAAACATACCTCATAAAAATATTAGGAGAATATATAAATATGGGGTCTCAGGATGCCCTCTTCCTATGGTACATGAAATATTCATAAGAATCAGGAAATTCCACCATGATCCAGAGGAATCACCCATAAAAACCTTAACCATAGAAATGAAAATTAGAAAGAATATAAGAGGGGATCAATGGAGTTTTTTTGTAGATTAATCCTTACATAATTTTTTTGAATAATATAGTTGAGACCACACAAAATAAAAGGGAATTGAAGAGATGATGATCTTGGTTAACTTGGGGGTGGGGGTAAACACATGAGCGGTAATAAAAAAGGGGTACATGATTTAAATAATTAGAGGGGAAGGAATATAAAAATCTATTTTTAATAATCCAAATGAGTTTTCTACAAGATTTTCCAAATTTTATTCCAATTGTGTTGTAGTAACTTCTTAAGAACACCCCATTTGTAGGGCCGGGCTGCATAATTTACCAAACTGTGAACTAATCATGCAAATTGGCACTATCCCAACCTACAAAATTTCACATGGTTTGTCTAAAATTGTGTGAAAATATTACACCAAGACTCTATACTAAACCAATACACATATTTTCCCCTTGAATTCACATAGTTTCCTCAAAACCATTCACTAACCATTCCAAGAAACTATTCTCCATATAAATTGAACTAAAAACCACCTCACACTAAGGGTGTTGCATGATTTATCCTAAATTGTGCACACCAAACCGTGTAAACTAACCATAAAACTCTAAAACTATTTAAAATTAATCCAAATCTATCAAGAATTTCCTAAACACCCAAGAAACACCGTGGTCCTCAAACTATGTCTAAAAAAATCAATTTAAGACATCCAAACTTTTTATAATTCCATTCCGAACCCCAATTAAAAATTTGGACGATCCAAAAAACTAAAATTAAAAATTACTTTGAATTAAAAACACATATATAGTAATGAGGCATTAAAAAATCTCCACCATAACACTTCTCTTCCATAATAATTCCTATTAGTCAACCAAACGAATATTATGACCCACCTTGGTCATCAAATCCTGCTCAAACGACCTCATTCTACCTTCGAATGCTTAATTCACTTCCTGAGTGCCCCTTACAAAACCATGGAACTCAAACATAAAAACAAAACCCAATTCCCATAACCATTACTAAAACACCAATACATAATTTTACCAAGCCTATCCATCCTGATACACGAACATACCATTGTTTAATTCATCATTAGGCCTGTGGTGATCCCTACCACAAGCTTCATCCCATAACTTAAAATTCTGACACTTTGGAATATAAACCATCAGAATTTTCTATTGAAACTCCACACCCACATTACAAAACCATGAACTATATGGTTTAAAAATCACCACACCCAAAAACACATGAAAATTCTAGTTAAATATTGGTATCTATTCTCACTACAGAATTATAATTCAGATTAGATGTGCCTCCATCGTCCATGCAAAATACAAGTATACCAAATTTTATTAAATATCCCTAAACAATTATTAAAATACATCTACTATATTCAAAATGAAATAGCTGATGCGGTTTTGGGATTGCCTTATTCTCATAAAATCGCTAGTCAGACCACCTTCAACTAACCCATCTCAAAAACATTTGGCTTCAACCATCAACAGATCACTAATTCCCAGACCATGATTCCCTCATTCCCAGAGTCATCTTGTGACAATTTAAGGACCCACATCGATGTCTGTACCTAACACCTGGTGTTATATCCTTGATTGAATCATCATCTGACTAAACCCACAACTCACTTTCCATGAGTACTAACATATTTCCAATCCAACATGTCCAGATCATCATAATCCATCCTAATACTGACACCTATACTTGTAATACACCCAATACCATACCCAAATTATACCAGTTGTTCATTGAGGAATCAAAAAGTACTTGATTCTATTTATCCACCGGTATTATAATTCCAAAATGATCTTCCAATTATTATTCCCACAATCCAATGACCCTTTTCACAAAGGGGTCACACGAATGCAACCAATATCCTTATCCTCACTATAGGAGCATACTTATCATCACTTTTCTAAGAAATTTCTAAACTACCACTTTTCATGCTACATTATTTTCTAAACTTAAGGATTGTAAAAATCTATCCCACTCATTACCAAGAACCATCATGAACAATACTCGATTGACCATTCTTGGATTTTGAGAATAGTCTCCATGGAATTCACCGATATTCAATCGATAATGAGGGCCTAAAACTTTGAAAAATGATGGTTAAATCCTCACCATAAAACTTCTCTTAAACCACTACTTAAGTATAATCCTCACTCGTTCATATCATTACATGAGTGACACTCCTCCTGATCCACATCCTCTTCAAATTCCAGGTAATTCTTGCCATTAATTGATTCCTGGATCGACCATGTCAATGCAATCGATCCATTTGAAACATTTCCTATACCACATAGGGAAATTTAAAAATCCTCTCTTGAGCCCAAAGTTATCATGATTATAATCATCACATCAAAACTTCTTAGTCCTTGGATCACAAATGACTATTCACTACTTCACAATTGAAATTGGTACCATGCGGAAACGGTGCATACCATTCCCATATCTTCTTAAGTAGTGGGTGTATAATACCATACCCCCAATATATCCCCCAAATCACACTCTCGAGAGTAGTATTTCTTCAAAATGGGTTGACCATTCTTCTCATCATGTCAACCCCATCCAATTAGAGCTCCCTAGCCAATCCTCTTTAAAATCAGATAGTTCACCTATGCTAGATTTCATCACATGACCACCTATCTATTAGTGTCATTTCAAAACATGAGTGTCTACACACACTCTCACCATGCTATAAAGAAACAACTAGAAATAACTGGTCTATAAATCCTAATGATCATGCCCTCTCAAAAAAACATTTGGATACCAAGGCACCCCCAATGCCTTATATTATAAGCACCAACCCTCAATTATCTTTCCACATTAAAGATCCATTAAGGAATAACTATTCCTATATTTAATACCTAGTTTCTCCTAACATTGGTATCATACCCTAAAGAAACTCCTCATGCTTCCCATCTATAAGGAAACCCAACCTTTGGCTAACTCCTCTCAAGGTTTTCCCTCATAAAAGTGTCTAGGCACTGACTCACTGAAATGATGAGTCATGTCTCAAGGTCAAAGGTCTCCCTCCTAGACCAACATGTTAGGTCTATAACAAATGTCATAAACCATGAGTTATCATCCCTAAACCTATCTCAAAGAAGCCAAACCATCCAACATTCCAAAACACTCAGTCTAGGATCTCATATAAAAGTTGACATCACATTCCAAAACCTTCTAACCACATGGGAAATGATTCTCACGGGAACCCACACATAGAACTGCCACCAGAGAATCAGAATCTCAACTATTAACTTTTGAAATAACCAATGATTTTATTCAAGATAATCTATATCAAGGGAAACATATACAATTTCTCATTTAAGTAAAATTCTATTCTAATATATATGGAAAAAAACTATATAAGACGTCGCTTACACATTAAATAACTAAAACCTTAAGACAATCACCCACTAGGGGTTTCCCACTAAGAAACCTTATGCCTTACTAACCTACCAGGGTCACTCCACATCCCTTTCATCGAGTACTACACCATTATCATCATCATAGAGTATCATTATATATATCCACACGACCTTCCAATAGAAGTAGATATATATAAGTTGGCCCTGCTGAGTAGAATGTCACTAAGTACTTATATGTGAAAAATTGTATAAATAGTTTATGAAAATGTAAATAGATAAACCTTAATTTTCAGTGATAAAAATAACACTAGTAATCCCTTACATGTCATATAGACCCCACATGCCTGATATGATGCATAAGATGACTCTTCCCTCGACATTCCAAGAGTTAAATGTCCATTAACATAATTCCTTACAACAAGCCAAGAGGAAAAAATATAATAACTCATAAAACATAAATCAAAAACCTCACGTGAATCAAGTGAAGTGAATATCATAATAACCATAACATCATAAACCAATAACATTAATCCCATACCCATAGTTACCTAGACTTTCATCGGAAAATATGTTTGTGATGAACCAGTATAGGTTCCATCAAAAGCCCTGATAAATTCTTAAATATCATATTTAACATCTCCCCTAATAATAAAACAAAATAAAAATGGACTTGACATCACTTTGTAATGTCCTAACCTAGCTCACTCTATGAATAGTAACTAGACCAGTTCTCCATACGACCTTAGGTGCACCTCCCCACACACCAGAGGCTACTGAATAGAAGTGGGGGGGGGGGGTCTAAGGAGGTATTATAGGGAGGATATACCACTTGTATTAGAGTTTGAAATACAATATTAAAATAACCAAATATTATCCATCATAATAAATTGATATTGGAAGAATATAGATAAATACAAGGTGCTAATAAATGAAATGATGTAAAAGCTCAAACAACCTTTCCATACATATAATTGACCACACACTAGGTCAATTACATATATATACTAATACAAAAGGAAATAATTATTATCTCATATATATCTCTAGTCTCATCCAAGACATCTTTCTCGACCATGCCCCATGCATTATACCAACCCATACCTATAACTAAGTGAAAGTCAGCTCGGGTACCCAAGTCCCATGGCCTCCTGAGTAGGTTGTGAGTACAAAACTCAGTAGTCCACCACCAAAAGAAATCCTAAAATATCTAGTCTATATAAAGCGTATGTATAATTAATCCAAGTAAAAAGTCACAATACAACCATTTAAAAAATTTAAAACTAAATTTATAAACAAACACTAAACCCATAAGATGAATTCACCTTGAGAATGGTACAAACCTACTTTGACCAATGCTAAGGTGTCTCTTAGAACATCATGATGAATGTGACAACCCAACTACTTATGAGGGTAATATACCCATACTTGGTAAAAAATATAGCACCTAGGGGTAACATACCCATCCCCAGGGCCCCAACATCCACCCTGGTGCTGAATTCACCCTAGGTTTAACCATAAACCAGTGTCTACCTGGGGGCTGTGTTCATCCCAGGTTTAACCAACAACCAAAGTCCACCTAGGGGATCATATTCACTTAAGTTTTTACTATCAACCAATGTACACCTAGTGGTTATGTTCACATCAGGTTTAACCATCAAAAAACATCCACCTGAGGGTTGTGTTCACCCAAGGTTTAATGAGGATAAGAAAAATAAATAAATACAAGGCATAAATAATCATTTATAAACCCATTCTTAAATAATTCAAATCCTCTTATCCAGAACCATTTACAATTACCATTTACTATTATTGATAAAATAAAACCAATGAAAGGGTTAAATATATTTATCAATTTCATTACTAAAACCTAAAAACATATCATAACACAGTTTCCCATTTTCCACAACAAAATCATTACCATTTCACCAGATAATTCTCCCTTCCATATTTAAACATTTATAAATTCACTTAAAAGATTAAATTCCACTATCTTTAATACAAAACCACCATAGAGGGTGTTTTTTATTTAATAAAATACATTTTAAAATCCATTTCCAAATCAAAAACTTCACTTCACAATTCCAAAACCATTTTAAGTCATTATTTCAAACCTTAGTAACCAAAAATCATTAAATTACCATTAAATTTTTACCCTAGAATTTATTTTTAAACCTTGGTCAATTTAATTAAAAAATATTAGTGATTATAAAATTCCATTTCACAATCACCAATTCATATAATAATTCCCTTTTAATCTATTTAATCATAATTTAATAATTTAAGAAAAAAGGAAAGCCATTAAAAAAAATTTAATTAAAACTTGGTCATTTCAAGGAAGGAAAAAATGACCACACAATGCTACACCATAAAAATAAGAGAAGACTATGGGTTAATTTAAAGGTATTACATAACTCAATCTGAAAATTTTCCTATTAAGATAAAAGGTTGAAAATAGCTACCAAGACCCTTCTATGCTCGACCCAACCCCAATCAAGCTTGACTCAGCACCCGAGACCCAATGATACTATAACATTAAAACCATGACCAACAACCCAATAGAATTCCCCAACATACCCTTGACCTCATCCCAGATGGAATCCCTATCTTGTGACATCAATTCAAGAAAAACATAATTTAATTTTTAATCATAAATCTTAGAAAAATCACCATAGTGACATAACTCATCAATATGTAGGGAAAATATGTATAGAATACATCTTAATACACACTATTACCAAGATAAATTAAAACCCATGAGAATTAAGTGATTATACCATCCTTTGGTTTAATGTAAAAAAAACCTCAACTGGAAACATTTAAATTAGAAATAATAGAAGAAGGGATCAAGGAGGTTGCCGGAGGTGAAGAAATACCTTAATCCACTGAATAATGGATCCATAACCAGCCAAAATCAAATATAATTGATGGGATGAGGAGGATATAAGTTATATTAGAGGGGGTGGGGGAATGTGTGTAAGGTGGAAGTAAAAATGGGGTTGGTTTTTAAAGAACCATAGGGAAAATACTATAGAAAATCTATTTGTAATGAACTGTATGGTTTATCCGCATGATTTTTCAAACTGTGTGCAAACCATGTAGTAGGATCTACCCAAGTACACCCCTATCTCATGGTTGGGCCACATGGCTTACTAAACCGTGTTCTAACCATGTGAATAAGCACTATCTAATCCTATAATATTTTGCATGGTTTGTTTGCAACCATGGACAAACAATGTTCCAAGCATCCATCACAGACTAAGATACACAGTTTCCCCTTGAATTAACATAGTTTCCTCAAAACATGTGATAACCATTATAGGAAACTATGTTCCATAGAAATTTAACTAAAAAACTCCTCACACTCAGGGTGTCACTTGGTTTCTCCTAAACCATGCACACCAAACCTGCACCCTATCCAAAAACCTCCAAAACTCCTAAAACTTAACTCGAAGCTTCTGAGACTCACCCAAACACTTGAGAAACCCATTATACATAAAACCATGTACAAAATCACCACTAAAAGATTTATAATCCTTTATAATTATATTATTAATCCTAATTTAAAATTTGGCACATCCACCAAATGAAAATTAAAAATTACTCTAAATTCCAAATGCTTGTATGACTGCGAGGCATTTAAAAACCATAAAAAGAAAAGGAGAGTGAATATCATACTTAAAACTTAAAAATTTTATAGATATTTATATATTATATATTTATTGGACATTTTGTATTTTTGGCATCCTTCACTTTTTTGGAGCTCCTCCTTAAGGGATAATTCATGTAATTCATCACCATAGGAATTTTCTTCCAGAAGAAAGATCTATTTAATTACGATACCAGTTGAAAATGATACCAATTATAAATTAACAACGTTTGAAATTTTATCCCACTATGATTACCATCCTTTATTGACATATAAGTACCACACCCCCCTTCAAACCTCACCTTCAATCCTTAAAATTAAAACACAATCATATTTTATTTGGGAATGAGGTGGAATTAATCACTTTCTAAATTGTAACACTAGGGATGAGACTTATTTTTCAACACCACTGAATTTTTATTTGAATATATAAAATGAAAATACTTTTTCATGATTTCATCCTCTTTATTTTTCTATATTCATTTATCTTTTGGAAACTTGGACTTCTTTTCATTAACAATTTTTTTCTTAGTTAGAGTTTCTTTATTTTCTTGAATTTGCATAACAATTTCACTCTTTGATGCTTTCTCCAATCTCCTTGATTATTTTAGATGATATAGACATATAATAACTATATCATTGGGATCACACACTTCATTCATCATCCGTGTGGACTTCTTCTTGATAGTAATATATTTATAACTTTAACTCAAAAGTTCTTTCCCTTTTTCACTTACTAACTCCTTTTGACCAGGTATGACATCCATACATTTTTTGGGAGGGTTTCCCAAAAATTTTCACCTTCCACTCATGTTCACATTAACCTTTGGATTACCCTTATTGGGAAGACTCTAAATTTCATCATTATATATTTCTTCCACCATGATAATCTTATTGTTCATCTCCTTGATTAACTTCTTATTAGTTTCTCAATTTCTCTGTATATATTTTGTTTCAATGGATTGTTTACAAAATTTCATAATGTGGCCTCAATTAATATAGTAAAAGAAACTTATCCCTATAGGTTTAAAACCCTAGTTATCCATATTCACCTTTTTCTTGGGAGTATAAATCTTACCATGTTTCTTCACTTGATTACTTCTCAAGGTAGGATTGATTCCATCCTTATTTGTCATCTTCATCTTGTGGCCTCTTCTTCACATTAGTACAAGAGTTTAGGATGGATGGAACATACCATTATTCATTAATTTTATGTCCATATATGTTTCAAAAATCACATAACCTCTCCACATTTTAAAATATTTTCTTTAACGATAAATTATTCTTGTTCTATGAAACATGTTTGTTTTGTAAAACAAGTTTGTTGTAACTTTAGATTTGTTCCCATTTCTTGTAGGCATTCTATGAATTTTATATGTTGACATGTTGTGCCAAAAATCTATGTCCATATTCCCAAACCTCTAACAACACAAAAAATATACAACAAACCTCCCTATTTTTCTTATAGGATCAATTTGTATAGATTTATGTGCATGATATTTTTTATGTTTCTTCACCTCTCTTTTGGCCACCATTTGATGAAAAAATCTTCTTGAACTTTATAAAATATACCCTTGATTTTTTGGAAGATTATTTAAAATTTTATACACCCACATATGTACCGAATTTATCTTTTTTCCATCCTTGTTTGACAAAAACATTCAGCGCATTCATATCTTTTAGGACTGTGAGTGATCTTATTCTTCGTGCTTGTGGTGATACTTCCCCAAAAAATCTTAAAATCTATTTATCACTAGAAATAGTCCCTCTTGAGGGAAATTTATTCTTTGAAACTTGAGTGTAAACACTATTATTTTTTGATCTTTGATAAGGTCCAACATGAATTGATTCCATATCTTTCTACTTTATCTCCCAATATAGACACTTTAGGTTGAGCGAGTTCTTTTAATCCTTTAAATATATCAACCTAAATTCCCAATGACTATGCATATTTTAAAATTATTCATCATGTATCTTAATTTTCTCTTCTAGTGAACTATCAAGTTCTTTTACTATTCTTTCTTTCACTCCATGTTTTGAATTCTTGGTATTCATAGTTACCATTTATAGCTTCTCTAATTCATGTAATACTTCAATATCAATAGTATTAAAAAATTTATTCTCAAAAAAATTTATTTTAGATTTTTAATTAATAAAGGAATTATTTTAATTACAATGTGAGTTTGTTTTAATCATCACTATCACTAATTTCGAGAGAATATTTCATCTTCTAACTTTCTTAGCCATTGCATCTTCCATTGAATTAGCATATTTATCTAGCTATGATTTTTCATTATATAGTATGTTAATATAAGATAATATATATGAAAAAACTTCATGAGGAACTATATTTAGATAAACTTTGACATTATAATAAAAATCTTGAAGTGATTTATCACTTGAAAGCTCTTAAAATTCTATATAGATTGAACTAACTTCATCTAATGAATCTCTCTCACCAGGTTTGATAGAGTACGAATCACTATAACTAATTTCATTTTTTGTGTGACCACCCATCTTATTTGAGTTATTCACTTTATTAGACTTATTCTTCCTCTTATTTCTCAGAGTCTTGGAACATACTTTAAGTTGAACAAAATACGAATATAATCTATAATTTCCATGTGAGGATTTTCTTCAATCATCTTAAATCAGTACTATATTAAACCAAATGAAATTCATTAGGTCTTAAAAATATATCCAATCAAAGGAAACTTTTACTTTGATACCAATTGAAATACCCAATAGGATCTATGAAGGCTCCTAAGAGGGGGTGATAATGTGTTAACTAGTTTTTATTAATTCCAAAATCTTCTTTGAAACTTTAACCCCCTTATAGAATTTAACCTCTATTTCTAATTAGTGAAAATAAAAATTTTAGTATTTTATCTAGGAATGCAATTACTATATACTATTAAGTATATAAAGTAAATACACCACCTAAGATGTAACATAATGGCATGGATTCCACTAATTCAGTGCCCCAAGCCAATTCAACACATGGCCTCAAGCATGAATCCCCATATGCCTGAGGGTTCCAAATATAAGAGAGGGCCTAGGGTGAGAAAGTGGGGAGACTATTCCCTCATATTAGAGTAGAAAATATCAGAAATAAAAAAGTATCATCTATAAAAGTAAATGATAGAGCCCAGAAGTAATAAATAAACTGAAACAGGAGCATGCTGTAATAATAAATGGAATATAGTAAAGGCCCAAATATCCATGTCATACATAAAACATTTATCTCCCAATATGACAACCATATATACAAGAGTATATAAAGGAAATAGAAAATAAACATACAGGGTTATCCTACTAAATCTGAGACAGAACATATACCTGATCTCCAAGACACTGTTGAGCTAATCCATCCTGATCAAAAGAATCCACACGAGTGGCTCTACTCAATCATGAAACCATGGTCCTTAGACCTATCCATCATGAAATATATTCCCAACCTAAAAAGTATAAATATGGTATAAGCACACAATGAGGTACATGTATAGGGGTGAGAAATAATCTCAATAGGTCACCCCAATGATGAACCTATAAATTTACTGTCAAAAGTGCATGATCATGCAATATGATCAGCCTAGTCACGACACAACTAGAAATGGGAAATAAAATAAATAAAGTGAAACCACAATTGATCCCTGGGTCTGTTATCTTGATCAACTAGGAAATGTGCCATCATGTATATATATATATATATATATATTTATTTATGTGTATATATATATTCCCAGACACACACACACACATAAATATGTATATACATGAGTAAGGTGAAAAATAACATAAATCAATAGTAGTTGATCCATGGGTATGTAATCCCGATCATCTGTACATCCTATGAAAAGGGAATTAATATGGATTTCATACCACTCAAGATATATATAATTAAGTCAATCTATAGTTTCATAATCCCGATTGACAATACCTGCTCTAGCTAGAACTAAAAATGTCTCTGACAAGCCTCTATCACCATAGGGGGATACATGTCCTAACCATGGGATCACCCATACTCTCCTCCAATCACTATAATGAAGGATTCCAGGTAATAAATAGACATCCTTTAAATGGCCATTGAGATAGATTCCATACCACTCAAGCCATGAAAATCTAGTCTAATGTATGAGCCCTAGGCACTGGTTCATAGGTGTTCATGGCATCACGACTCAAATATTCCCTAAGGGGACAAAACTTAAGAGATATGTAAGGAATTATTTCTATATCCAAGTAAATTTTTGGTATCCATTTATATAAATGTCTTAATATCCCACTCCCAATCAGGTTTGGTGTGTTTAGTAATGGTGTATCCACTCGAACCTATGGAGTATCCTAGGCATCACCCAGAAGAACATAATCATCCTTAAGTGTATGTAAAATCAATGGTGAGGTGAAACATATACAAAACTGTGATTAAGTGATCTATTAGGGAGAGATTAATCATCCACATTGCTACGGAGAGTATAACAATACTCGAGTGTATCAATGATGTTGAGCACCATGTCCAACACTGTGATCAAGTAATCGATTGGGGAGAGGGTAATATTCCCCAAGTATATCTCATAAGCCAAATCCTAAGAAGTATATTTGGAAATACACAATAAATAACATCAAGAAAATAAAAGTATCAGAATCCAGATCCTAGGAAGTACCTCTGGGGATCCCTGACATATGATACATCATTCCAGGATTATCGACCACAAACTAAGAAGCAACTATAGTTATCATTATTTCATTATCATTAAATAAGTGAATGCATAAAAACAAGAGTGAGGGTGACTGAATGCCTAAAACCACTATTGATCATGTATTGATTCAAAAATTTTGTTAATTTATTTTTTATCTTGATGCTTAGAAACCTAGAAATTTATGTTACTAATAAAGTTTTATTTAAGTGAATCTCACGAAGATGATTTTTTAGAATATTTATTTTTATTCTGGAAGCATTCATAAGTTGTTAATACATGGGAAGATATTTGATTAAGTATTCTATATGTGTTTGAAAGTAATATGGAAACACTATTCATACCCTATATTTATAAGAAGAATGAATGGTTTGGGAACCCTATGTTTGGAATAAAACATATGGATCATGAAACATATGTTGATGGAAAAGTACAGATCAATAAACCCATGTTTGAATGAAACCCTACATTTTATGAATAAACATATGGTTCATCAACCCTACTTTTATAAGAAATAATACATTTTTAACCATAATTTTGAAGTTTTTCAGTATGTGAAGAAACCCTTTGTTCGACTTAGTCAATGAGAAAGTTTTAAATTCAAGTTATTTTCCATGTGTTCTACAACGGTCTCGCTCAAAGTAAATATCTCTTTAAAGATATTTTAAAACTGATTCAAAGGCTCGTACTCAATGATTTTAATCATTCCTATTTTTAAGAGATGTTATGACTCTCTTTGGATGATCTGAATTCAAATATTCATGATTTTATATGTGGTATTTATGGAGCTATTTTTACTTAAATCTATTTTTCTGATAGGATAAATACTGAGTTATTCATCTTCTAAATATACATATATTCTTAGAAAATAAAGATCTATGTGATTGTAAAAAAAAGTGCGTTGTTTCCTTCAAATATACACTTTGGAGACATACATGTTTTGATCTATTTAGTCATATTGATAATGTTTCTACTATTTATGCTGCTGTATCTTATTGTTAAATATTCTTCTATAGTTTGAAAAGGAATTTTTCAGAGTTACACTTTGGATACATACATGTTTATTCATCTGCCAAGGTGTTTTATAATATTTGTTTAAAGGATGATTATATGAAATTGAATATTAATGTGATTCTGTTTTGCATTATTAAATATAAAATAAATCTTTCAGTTTCTGCTGAAACTATAAGAAAAATATTTGTTCTCAATCAAATAAATCTCTATTGATTTATTAGATTATCAACTATAAGGACTCAATCATAGTGGTTAAGAAGTATTAACTTCTCAGATTAAGCTGTGGATTTGTGGTTCCTTGTAAAATAGCTATAAGGCCTTGTAAAATCCTTCTTGTAAAGGTATTATCTTCCTATACTCAGTTATATAAGTCCTCGATAAAAGGACTTACTAGGGAAAATCACCATGATTGTGGAGAGAGAATTGGCGGAGTAGACTAGGGGATCTTTGTGCCTCAAACCACTATACATCACTATATTCTTTTCTTTATTTATTTCCAATGCCTATTCATCTTTAATATAGAATAAAATAATCACTTCATATCATGAGAGACGTTTCGAATCCATTAAAATTTTTAATAGATCAAAATTCACCTCCCCTCTTATGCCTTCATAATAATCATTCCAACCTAAAAAGTGGTATTAAAGGTTGGACTCCATTTAATATATTTATCTTTTTTAGAAATATTTGAAAATTATTATTCTATTTGATACCAACAAGTGATATCAAATGTTTTTATTTTTGGATATATTTATCATGTTGAAATCCTTGAAAATTTCTTATATTAATATCCAACTCTGTTGCTAAATTAATTTTTGGAAATACTTGATTATTCTATTTGATACTAATCAAGTACATCAAAATTTCGGGCTTTTATGCAATATCAAAGGTATATTTTGGATCTAACATGCCTTATTTAAAGATTCAAATAAATAAAAATCTCAAAATGGATTATTTTTAGGAAGTTATGCTGATGATTCATGCTCCTTACTTTAATGGTGATAATTATGGATGCTGGAAAGCTCACATGATTATTTATTTGAAAAATATTGGAATAAAAGTTTATTTAAAGGTTTTAATTCCATATGAAAGTCCTAAGGAAGATATAAAAAAATGGAATGATGATAAAGAGATAGAATATGGTCTTAATTCAAAATACAGGAATCCTATTGTACGTGGTTTAGGGAATGACGAGTTCAATCAAGTTTCTCAATGTGCTACTACACAAGAGATGTGGTTGACTATTTATATTGCCTATGAAGGAACCAATAATATTAGACAACTGAGACATAATAATATAAAGTTAAAGTTTGATATTTTTAGAATGTGTGAAGATGAGAACATCACTAAGATGAATAGGATATTGATAGAAACTGTCAATAATGTTGCTGCCTTGGGAAAAACAATACAAGAACTATAAAAAGTATTGAAAGCGCTTAGAGTTTTACCACCTAAGTGTAATTGAAATATATTATTTTATACAACAATCCACACCAATTATTGAATTATTAATGAAATAACTAATTGTAACTTTAATGATGTATGAAGTTGAGATATAGATTAAAGCTAAAAATCATATCAAATACGAAGAAGATACTCTAAAAACTACTATGAATGAATCATCTAATTCATGATATCCATATTCAAATAAATATTTATCAGATCTTTCTCAATTTTTTGAAAAATTTATAAAAGAAAGAAATGGATTAAAGAATATAGATGTTGTGAATACAAAGAGAAAGGCCACACAAAGTTTAACTGTCCTTTTCTCAAAGATCAAAGGAAATAAAATTATAAAATAAAAGGAAAGAAATTTATGAAGGTTACTTGGAGTGATTATTCTAGTTCAAATGATGAATCTACTATAAAATTTGAGGCTGATCATAAAAATAAAATGGCATGTCTTATGGATCATACTGATGAGGTATAATCTTCTTACTCTCAAAACTCTAATTCTGAAAAAATTTATTCTGATAAACTAAATAAGTATTTCCTTTTTCTTCAAGATAAATTTTAATCCTTAAATAAATATCATAAAAAACTTTGAAAATTTTATGATTCTATTTTATTGGATAAAGAAAGTTTTTCAAAATAAATTACATATTTAAAATATAATTCTTCAAAAATTTATTATGATCTACATAAAACTAAAATTTTAAAAAATTTTGATGAATAAAATATTTTAAATAAATCTTCTAATATACTTATAAAAGGATAAAATTATTTAAATAAAATTATTGTTAATAATAAAATTCACAAATGAAAACTTGGAATTGGTACTAATGGTGAAAGAAAAAATTTAAATAGGAATTATTTTATTCCTAGTTCCAATAGAAAAATCACGTCAACTGTTAAATGTATTTATTGTGGTATTAATGAAAAATATGAAAATGACTATTATTTTAGAAAACCTCATTTTTTTGGCGTTAAAAATTTTTATTGTTAAAAATAATCATTTAACTTTTATTGTAGAATATATACACAAAATAAATAGATTTAGTTACCTAAAACTTTAATTGATAACACTACTAGACCCACAAGAATATTGGTAACAAAAGCAAATTTTATTTGATGTTTTTAATGAATACACTACTGAACTACACCATAAAATCATTATGTGGTATACTAAAAAGTATATGGAAATCTATATTTTAACAAAGGAGTGATCAACTATGAAGTAATTTGTTACCAAAAATCCTTATAACTGGAACTAATAATCCAGGAAGTATTTCATTACCATCTTTATTTTAATTACATTAACTATTTTATATAGGGGGAGAGAAATATTTTATGTTTAATTGTTAAATATTTTCTCACTATTAGAATTAATATATTAAAACTTAGTTTATATAATTTAATATTTAATTATATAAATGCATTTCTAAAATATTCAAATTTATATAAACATTATTTTATATATGTTTTTCTTATTTTTTTTAAAAAATGATCTTTTGAAAATATAGTACTTATTTTAATTATATAAATATCTTTATGAAAAAATGTATTTTTTGTTTAATATTTCAACATATCATTGTCTTTAAATTTCACGTTCTTATAAAATTTATTTATTTATGTAATGTTTTCTTTTAGAGTAGTTTTTTTACGTAAAATGTATTTTAAAAAATTTAAGATTTTAAATGAATAGTTTGTATTTTTGTATTGAGAATATAAAGAGTCATATTCAAATTTTCAGAATGAAACCTCTCATCTTAATCTTTATAACCCTATAGTATTCTTCTCAGAACTTCTTAAATTATTTATCCTTCTTATTTGAAATATTATTTTCAAAGAATTATGAAGAAACCGGTATGAAGTAAAATAAAGCGATCAAGAACTTAAAGTTCATAGAAAATTATAGCAACCCGACCTTTTCTTAATTTACTATTACATAATTTTAAAGATAAAAAACATAATAGAATTACACATAGAGGATTCAAAGGTTTAGTATCTTGGGAAAACTAGGACCATACATAACAAATACAACATCAAGCATAAACATTTATTTAATTTCTCATTCTCTAGATTATTATTGACACTTGTCCTCTCCTTAGTACATGTAGCCACCTGAGGATATACATCAAAAGGGGTGAGCTAGAAGCCTAGTAAGAGGATAGATAAGAACAATATAGCATGGGGTGAGCATAATCATGACACAGGCAAAAGATCATGAGCATGAGAGGAGCATAAATAAAAGACTTGGAATGTGGCAATGTATAAAAATGAAACATCATGTATTAGTGGTTAAATACCACACATAATTGTGAAAAAATCTATAATCTTGTTCACACATAATTTAACATTTACTCATGAGATTCATCTCTTTACACAATGCATTGGAACACTGTATAATTCTGGGCGCACCCATCACATTGAAACATTCATAATTGCGCTATATAATTCCGGGCGCACCCGTCACATAATAACATTATCATAATCATGCTTGCCACATGTACATAACTAACCCATGTAATGTAATGGGTTTAATCTCATAAGAATACATTCATAATATTTGGGTTCCCAAAAGAAAGAGGGAAAAACATACTTGATACAAGAACCATCAACCATGAATGAGGGGTAAAAGTTGAGTTCTTAAAAGAAGAGTTCTTTTGGAAAACATTTGGTTTGAAATAAACTTCATTATAAAACATGTATATCCCAGAAAAGGTAATATAATTATTAATAAATGAGCTTTAAGGAGTAACCATATCAAAAATTAAGTGAAAGAGGGAGAACCCGAAGGATGAAAGTTGGGTTCGAGAATTTCCCCTTACCTTGAATCCGAATGCTTCCTTCTCTTTAATGTCCTGTATAATGACATTATATTCATTAATTAGAAATTCCAGAACCTTTTATACATTAATAGGGTTAATTCTGGTTTCATTATGTCATTTTATGTTCCATTGGATGACTTATAGAGTTTAAAAACATTGTTCGGGGATGTTCGGTTTTATGGTTTTATTGAGTGGTCCAGTTGTATTCTTTAATTGAAGTTCGGGTAGAACATGGGTAAAAATCCAGAACTTATATTACATGTTATTAATGATATTACAGGAGTTTTAATGATCTTATAATTAATTATATTATATCCATGTGGATGAATCATTAGATAAGAATTAAATGATGGTTATTTGGGTCAATTTGGGCGTTTTTTCGATCACAACGAACTTGTTTTAACTTATCACTTAGTAATATGGCCATAGATTATTTCCAGAACATTAAATAGGATATAATACATATAAAATTTTCTGTTTCAACCATAAAAATTGTTTCATGACTAGATATTAAGGTAGAAATGGAAGAAGAAAACTTGTCGTTCTTGACGGTGATAAATTAACACCTCACGAACAACGTTCTCTTTAATAAAATAAAAGGAAGAGGGAAAGGGGGTTGGATGATATAATATCCCATTATAATCATAAAATTAAAGTATATGTATAATAATGGAGTTACAACACCATTTTTATGAATATAGGTGGGGAGAGATCAAGAAATGAACTTGAACTTGAAAGGAAATTAAAGGAGAAGAGGGAGAGAAATTACCTCTTGAATCCTTCTCTTGAGAACCACCTTAAGGGCCTAAGCTTGGTCTTTTGATGAGACAAGAAGATCTTAGATGTGGGGTAGGTGCTAAGGAAGGTGTTTGGGCAGATTTTAGAGAAGTCTTGGATCTTGAGAGGTGTGAGGAAATGAGGGTGTGAAGGGTGGCTTTTATAGTGGAGGGGAGAGGGGTTTCCTTAATATAAAATTCATTAGTTTATTAATTTCCCCTAAGAGAAGGAATAGTGAGTCCTGAATGACCAAGAATAGTAATTTTATCATGTGATCCCGAACCAAGTGGGCTTACATCATAATATCATCATCAATGACTCAATTAATCCATTATTTAGCATTTATTGTAAATTATCAGATTCTACTATTCATCAAAAATTCAAGTATCTCAGAAAAATCCAAAAAATTTACCCCAAATTTTTTTCGACGTGTAGAATCAAAAAATGAAGTCCATTTTTCAAAAATAATTTTCTAAATATTATTAATTTAATATTTAATTAAAATTATAATTTACTTAGAAAAACAGTTTTTAAGATTAAAACTGATTTTATAGTGCTTTCAAAAATTACGTAGGGTATTATAAAATTATCTAAAAACTATAAGACATTGATTCAATAATTTATTAATACATTTTATGGAAATAAAATTTATTTTAAATTAATTAATTAATTATAATTAATTATTTATGACTTACAAAATTCCAAAATGTTTACTAAGGTCAAATTGTCACTTTTTAAGATGTCTAAATTTTATTTAATTATTCATATGCAATGTTACTATTATTTTGGATGATTTAATATTCATAAGTGTCATATAAATATTCATAAGGGTATTTTAATATTCATAAGGGTATGTTACTATTCACTGAAAATTATTTTTGTTTCATTAGACTACAAAAATCATCTTGAACACAACCGTGTATGTCAGATTTTTAAAATTCCAAACACAGAAGTGAAAAAATTATGTTTAAAGGTCACTTAATTCTTAGTAGTTCATTATGTTGTGTTTTAATGTTATTTTATGACATAAGAAGGGAATTTCCATTGAAAAACATTGGGTCGTTACAAAAATTATTTCTCAAAATAACATAAAATGAAGTCCTTCTTCTAATATGTTTAGAGAATAGTCAATCTCTTTTGTTAAGGATTTGTTTGAAAATTATCATTAAAAAGATAAGAAAGTTTATGGTTTTAAAGAACTAGAAGTTTCATAACCTCAAATGGTTAAAGGTAAAATTTATTCTGAAGAGATTATATTAATGGCTTGTCCCTTAAATGAAGAAATAGTAAAGTTATATTCTAATATAAATTTTACCAAAGGTAACTTAATCTATATGATTAAAAATAAAGTGGTCCTTATTAGATAATTTGGATCCACTGATTCTAAAATTTAAATCCATTTCATTTGATTTAATTTATTAAAGTTATAAAAAGAAATTTTAAAATACCAATTTACAGTGTATTAAAAATAATTTTTTATGTTTATAATTCAAACATAATATTTTATTTTTTTTAAAAAATATTACTTATGTTTGAAAATAGAAAATATAAGTTTATAATTAAAATATAATATTTTAAAATATAAAATGTTACTTATAAGACATATATTTTTTCAAGAAAAATATTTCATAAGTTTTAGGTTATTCTTCTATCCAAGTAATGTCATATAAGCCACAGTATTTTTAAAAACAATATTTTTCACTATTCACCTAAAAAATAATTATTTAAAAAAAATACTAAAAATTCATCTTAAGTTTATATTATTATTCTTAATCCAAAAATGATTTTAATTTTTTCAAATTAAATTTCTAATATTTTATAATACAATATTTAAATAAAATACCAAAATATAGTGGAAAACCATTCATATTGGAAAATATATTTTAAAGAAGTTATCTTTTATTTATTTCTATTTATTATCAATTAATAATTAATTTGTTGTTAATATATTATTCATATTATCAGTATATTTTATTATTAATTAATCATAATATAATTATTTTCTTGAAATAATATATCAATTTTAGAAAAAAATATTTTTAAGCATAAAATGATTTTATTAGTTGTTTTAGCTATACTAATTGAATTTCATTAGTATTAAAAGTTTAAATCATTTTAATCATACCCATATTTCATAATATGGTTACTACTAATCATGAATTTTTATTTAATTACTAAGTTTTAAAGATTATATTTATTACTTATATTTTTATCTAAATGTGTCGTGGCTTTCGTTTAAGTTCACTATTGCTTACGGAGCAAGCTATCAAAAAAAGTATTTATTTAAAGAAATATAATAAAATATCTCAAGGTGTTATAGGATTGATTCATTTATGGAATGATTATCTATTTGAAACATTCAAATAGTAACATACTTTAACGCGATGTAACATTTGAGTGCCTTCTGATGGAACCCTATAAAAATGATAATATTTAATAAATAAAGAACATCATGTATGACCTATTAAAGGGAAGGATTTCCCTTCATTGGCTGGGGATTTGGTTGCATTCAAGCTAGATGATGATCTATTCTATTCTTGATCATCATTTATCTCATAGAGATGGTGCTAACACCTCTTTGGTGATCATAATTCCTCTTGATACAATCAGGGATTCGTGGTTGATGTATTCCCATAGAGGTAGAAATATTTCTTTTCTATATTTAGTGATCTCCATTAATAATACAAATAATGATAAAATATGGAAGATATTGAAGCTTTATAGGTACAATATATGTTCTTCATTTTATTTCATGTTGAATATATTGAAGATTGATTGAGAAATATCATGGGTTTTCTTCCACTTCTAAGTTCATATGATGAACACCTAAATCCCATTACATTACATACTAACTTGGGTAAAAAATTCATGGTCCAACAAACCTTTACGTGACCCAAATTATGCATGAAATAAAGACCCATGATTCTTCTCAAAATTGGATAAAAACACTATTCTTGATTTTATACCAAACCATACATCCAATTAAGTAGTAAATTTATGTGTAAAAAGTAAAGAAGCAGGGAAAAAACTTTATAAAAAACTTTAATTCTCAATTTTTATGTTTACATGGCCTAAAATTCATTCAATTTTAGGCATTGAAAAATTCTACAATAGTCAACGACAATAATACATGGTTTGGTAATGACCATGAATTTGGATATAAAAGTTAAATGGGCATTATTTTTGGTGGTAGGATAATAAAGTAACATATCTATACCATTTTAGAATATTTTTTTTCAAGATCATAAAATCATGAAGGTAATATTGGCATGAAAACTTGGAGGATGTAATTGGAGGGAAAACAACCCATCCCTTTATATATAAATACATGCCCAACTTTCCATTTCAAAAGTTTGGAACTTCAACACTCAATAAGGAGATATTTTCATGAATAATACTTTCATAAGGTCTCTAAGGACCTTTCAAATCTAATTTCAACTAGAGATACATCTCTTTCAATCTTTTTTTTTCATATTTTTCTTCCTTTATTATTTATTTTAGCTTGTAAGTGTTATTATAATTCTATTCATATATTATTGGAATTTTCTTTATAATACCATCTTATAATATCATTTATATAGTTTAATTTTATTCTTTTATATTAGATTCAATTATTTTATAATCCATTTTATAAATCCCCTTTAAATTCCATCGTAAGAATTTTTATTCCAATTCAATTTGTGTGTGTGAGTAGTGTTCATATAACTCTCTTCTTACCCCCTAAGTTTCCCTTTCTTTTACTCTCCATCATAAACATATCTAAAAAATTTACCCATCATATATATGGATTAGTAAATATTCCTTTGAGGTGTGTTTTAGGTTAGGATTATAGATTTATTAAGTGAAAACACATTTCATGATTGTTAAATTAATTATATGTGATTTCATCAAGTGTGTAAATGATTATTGAAATATTTAATTAATTTTAAGGGTTTTACATATTAATGAAATAACTAACACATAAAATTTCATGTATTATGAAACCATTCATCAACTATATATATATATATAGGGATGAAATCTTAAGTGGAGGCTTGGGTTGTAGTTAAAATTTTGTAGAAATATGATCCCACCCTTATAGTGTAGTGAATGTTAATTTAACATGATATTTTTCATATAAACAATGATATGAATATATAATTCCCCTATCCTTAATACTTAACCTTATTAATCATAAAATAGTTTAATTAATTAATATTCTTTTAGTGTTCATTTAATCAATGATCTTCAAATACAACCCTCATTACATAAGAAAATCAAAAGAACTTGGTTTTAACCCATTAGTACCACCCCTGAGGATTTGACTCGAGTGTTTCTATACACAATAGAGAAATGAATTGGTAATTTAAAAGCTGATAGATGAGAATCAACTATGATCCAAATTGTTTTCATTACCGAGGATGGTGCTATTAGTGTTTATTCCCAAAATTCAGTCAAGTGTTTTTGTATTAGGGACATTTTTTATCATGTAATGTATATTAATAGTAATAATTTATCATTCATTTATGTTTGTTTTGTAGAATATAGGAGATGATATAGTAAAACCCCCTAGAATATAATTATTAATAGTTTATACCCGATTAATAATCATGATATTGGGTTGTGATGATATGTTAAGATCAGTACGAGTAGGATTATTTGTATAGTGATACAAATGAATACTTTTAGTATATAAGTTAGTGATCTTGTATTTAGATTGAACCATTTAAAGTATACTACATGGATTGTTATATATGGGATGTTGGTGTTACTTAAGTGGAAAATAACTATGGATACTTTTACACGAGGTTATAAAATTGTTTATCCAGTTGTGAAGTTTCATATTTTGAAACTTATTTAAAGTAATTTGAAAATTTGGCTTAATTTAAGGTAATTGGGCATAACAATAATCATGTAGTGGGATTTTATTAACCAAGATAGGACATGTATGCCAATTTGATAGGTTAATAAATTGAATTAAGTTAATGTATATTTCAGGATAATTACTTATTATATATTTATATAATATTTAATCAACTTAAGAATTGAGAAAGAGAGATAAGAAATAAAATATTTACATTATCCATGTCTCATGATTAATCTCGATGTCAAAGACAAAAGAACTTATCTATTGAACATGTGGTGGTTTAAATCACTCTAAATACTTTATGATTTGGGTATCTTTTATTTGTTTCTAGATATAACTTTTAGTTTATGATTATGAATGAGATTCATTACCATTTCTAACCTATAAAGGGTCCTTGGGGTAACACATAATATAATGATAATTGGTATTTTAGACTAACGTGATTAGTTCATGTCTAAATATGTTCATTTTTATTATAAACACAAATAATATTTATGATTTATGTATTTAAAATATTTAATTAAATAATAGTTATTTAATTAAATAATCAATACATAATTATAATATAAATAATATGTTATTTATATTATTAAAACATAAATATGATGAAATGAAAATTAAAAATTAAATTTGGGCTTGGTCTTGGAGCAATGAACTTATAAGGACCATTTCATGAGGAAATTTCACAGGCCTTGTTAGATAGGCCATTTATGCACGTCCTATTACAATTTTAACCCATTTTGAGGCTCATTAATATATCTCTCAAGGTAGTTTGGTGCTTAATTCACTTTTGGAGTGATTTAATGCTCTATATTTACATTGGAGGATGTTTATTACACCTCATGAGGTTTTATATGGGATTATATTCTATGGAGGATATTTAATACTCCTATTTCTATAAATAGCATAGAGGATAGGTTTTTTCTTCACCCCATTAGAGATAAAGTAAATGTAGTTCTTAGAGTTCTATAGTTTCCTCATTCAAGATAATGTTATCTATTTTTTATCATTTGAGAGAGTACCCTAGTTTTCCTCATTGGATAGGTTCTCTAGTATTTTTATTTTTCATTATTCTTTATTTTACCTATGAAGAGTGATTAGAATTTCTTGGATAGATGTAGGATCCCATCAAGGAATTAGTGATTAGAGTTATTAGTGGATACCAATGGAGTATTGAATTCAATAATTAAAGCTTTATATAAATATCCAAATTTTTTAAAAAATGTTTTTTTATTGTTTTTTATTGTGTTTTTTATTTACCTAGAATGATCTTGAGTGGGTTTTATTATTAATTACACTATGTACTGAGTGCTAATATCATTCTTAAAACCCGATAGTGGTATCAAAGCCATAATCAATAAATGAAAAACATATACAATAAATATTAGTGTATTTTATAATATTATGATATATCCAGACCATGTAAAATTAATTTTATACTAACTTGAATCATTGATGTAAAATTTGATGTTGTGATAACTCTAGATAAGGGTGATTCTAGGTAGTAGGTTTCCACTCAGCCCATGTATAAAATATCATATGGACAATTATTTAATCCATTAGATCCCTTAATAATGATAGATCTTTGTGTCTTAATAGAAATTAATATAGAGACATATAATTTTTCTATGTAATGTGATTAAATTCCTAAACATTATATAATATAAAAATTTAAATGAATTAAATTATTGATATTTATAAGATGAATTGAGTATTTATATGATATATAGTTGAATTACTATGAATATAATAATGTAGAGTATGTATGTGATACATATAATGTTAATTGTGAGACTAAATATAAAACAATTCATTAAATATATAAGTATTAGATTCCTTCAAATAAGAATCACATTCGTCAAGACCTTGATCGATCAAATAATTGGTTCATGTTTAGTCGTTCAATAATAATTTATATTTTTTAGGGAAAATGGTAACACTTATCCTAATGTGAATGTTTAGTGACACTTGATTAAGTGACTCAATTAGATTTAAACCTAGAGGCATGGTGATCAGAATATTAATGTGATGAATTGGGCATGATGTTGTTAACTCATTGATCCAAGAGTTGTATTAGTTACAATTAAGAAGAGTTATTTACCAAAATATATATGGCTTAATAGACTAGATTAATTGATTTAATACACATAGAAATATGGAACTTGGTCCACTAAATTTATAATAGGATGGGTAATTAATTTAGTGTATGTATATTAAATAAAATACCATATTGAATAATAATACACATGGCACTAATAATGATACATATTTTGTTGTAGATATTCATGGAATCAAATAAAAACTAAAAAATATCATTGAGATCATTACTTAAGAAGGAAAAATTTAATATTAATAATTTCATTGATTGGTATCACAATTTGATATTTTTTCTAAAATACAAGGAAAAATTATATGTTTTGGAGCAAGCTATCCTAGATGAACCTACTGTTACTAGCCCTAATTTCCATAAAGATACTTATAATAATAATATTAAATATTCTTTGGATTTATCATGTTTTGTACTAGATACCATGATTCCTGAGCTTCAGATGCAACATGAATCAATGAATTCATTCAATATGATTGAACACCTTAAATTTATCTATATAGATCAAGATATAATTGAATGATATGATGTAATAAATTCACATTTTAGTGAAATATGTATAAAGGAACCCCAATTTCTACTCATGTGCTAAAAATGTTTAGGAAAATAAATAAAATAGAGAGGATAGGGTTTCCTCTCAATAAATATATAACATTTAAATAGTATTATAATAATTCATAGGATCTTTTAATTTTTTTATTATTAATTTTAATATGAACGAGATTTTTATACCCATCCCAAGCTTCTCACTATGTAGAGAGCAATATAAAAAAACCTAAAAGGTCATACCCTATCATGATGATGAATAAAAGAAAGGGTAAAGTTAAGTAAAATAATAAGAAAAGTATTGTAAAGTATAAATCTTTATTCTCCGTACTAAAACCTCAAAAAGTAATCATTACAAAGGAAAGAGAATGTTTCTTTTGCAAAAAAAATTAGGCATGGGAAGAGGAAATTTCCTCAGTACCTAAAGATGATTAAGAAGCACCACTACGATGGTTTAAACACATTAGGTATTTATGCTATAGAAATAAATTTTTATAACTGTGAATTATGAGTATTAGATGCTGAATGTGCATCACATATTTGTAGAAATGTTTATTAGTTTAGAGAACATGTGAAGTTGGCTAATGGATAATTGGAAATATGAGTTGGGAATAGAGTATGAGTTGGAACATTATTCATGGGGATAATAAATTTTCTTATTCTTAGTTCATTGTCATTATTACTAGTATACAATTATCATATACTATCAATAAATAGAAATTTTATTTCTATATCTTTCCTAGATGAGTGTGGCTTTTTATTTGTAATAAAAAATAATTTTTTTATATTTATATGAATGAAACATTTTATATATATTTTAACATATTTAGTGACTTATATATATTTGATCTTGATAATTATATTTATAATGTAAATAATACTAAGTTTAAAATAAATTATTTGAATTCTACTTATCTTTATAATTGTCTCTTATACCATATAAATAAGAATGACATTTAAAGATTCCATAATGATGGATTATGGATTCAAAATATTTTGAATCATTATATATATGAAAATATTGTTAAATAAGTAAAATGAAAAAATTAATTTTTTATGGTAAATGGAAGAAATTTAATTATTTATTAGAATTTATACATACTGATGTATATGGCCCTATAAGTAAAATAGATCAAGGTAGATTTTAGTTTTTCATTACCTTTACTAATGAATTTAGTAGGTATGAGTATGTGTATCCTATGAAACACATGTATAAATATTTTGAAATGTTTAAAGTGTTCAAAAATAATGTATAAAATAAAATTATAAAAAGTATTAAAACATTTAAATATGATTGAGGTGATGTATAAGGACCCAGCCTTAAACATTGCATAATCTAGTCTCTTTAGATTATAATTCACATTATCACATTCCCAATGATCTTTTAGGTTTAGAGTTTTAAAGAATTAGATTATAAAAATTATATAAAAAACCCATATATTAAAAGTTAGACACTTACTCTTAGTATCTATTTTTAAAAAATATATGAATTTTTAAAAATAAACACATTTTCTCTTCATTATAAATCTTTATTATTTTTAACTTGACTTTTTATTTGTTCCTAATCATCATTAAAACCAATGATTTTTTCTGAAACCATGGGATGATAAAAAAATATCAATAAGGTATGTAAAAATAAATAGATAAACCCTTTATTCCATTTTAAAACCATTAAATCATAAAAGGATTTTTCCTTTAATATAATAAACTTTGATATCAAAATAATCATTTACTTACACATGAAATTAGAAAATTTCCCAAACTTTTTCATAAGAAACTTTATAAGAAAACATAAAAGAAAAATAATAATCATGAGGGTTTCTTAGAAAATATGAGAACCCATGATTTTTTTTGTCTTAAAATAAATACACATTTTACACAAAAAGGTAATAATCAATACTTTAAAACAAAAGATCACAACCTTACCTTTTGAAATCAAAAAATTTCCATGAAAACTAATTAGAAAGCATAGAAAATTCATGCGGGTTCCTTGATAAATCATATTCATAGAACCCTTACAATAACCCTTACAATTGGAATAACCATTATGGTCAACTTACAACATAATTATCTATAGAACATAATCATCACCCAATGCATTGGAGAGCTATATTGGGCTCACCTGTTATCATGAGATACACAGGTATCAACCATTATCATGAGCTATATCAAGGTCACTCATCACCATAAACAATGTAAAAGTACCATATACCTAATAATACATTCTAATCTTTAATATTTTCATCATAAATCCCTTAAAAAACTCTCTTGAACCCATATGAAAAACATTTTTGGTTATCGAAATACCCTTTTATTTTAAAAACCAATTTTAAAAACTAAAATACCCAGATAAAAGGTAATGAATGGTTTTATTTGAATAAAACCTAGAATATTATAAATGAATATAAATATTATATAATGGTTTTTGTGGTAGGAAAATCCATTTATGCCGTATATGTTAAAATATAAGATTCCTTTTTTTCTTTTTGTAAAGAATGTGAAAACGTTCCGTATAAAATATGTAAAAATATTAATTTTGAAAACATTTAAAGGAAAGTAAATTGATATATAAAATTTCATTTATAATTAATTTATTTACATACATATAAATATTATTTTTATGAATATATACATGGAATAAAAAATATTTAGAAAATAAATCATTAAAACATTTTAACGAGATTTTAAGTTAAAGTGTCCCTTACCTTGAGCCCGAATCATCTCGTACATCATTTATCTTCATGAATAATAGAATTATGTTTATTATTCAATTTATTAATAAAATTTTTCATGTTTATTATTCATTTTATTTTATTTACTACCATGTTATATTCAATTAATTAATCAGTTAAGTTCACCTCAAATGTTTTGATGATATTTGAATCTTGTGTCCAAAATGAATTTGGTAAATTGGTTATGATAAAAGTTGTAATTATTAAATAATAACTATAATAATAATAATGAAATAATTATAATTTTTATACATTAATTATTCTTTTAAAACTAAAAATAAAATCTAGTTTTGAAAAATGAACTACCTTACAATCATAGAGACGGTAGGCCATACATACACACAAGTAATGTTTTTTTCAATGATCTTGATGGAAATAAGGTAACTATTATTTTATATTTATATAATGATAATTATATCCTAAATATAATATTATTTCTTTAAATAAACTTATATATATATAATCCATATGATATGGTGATGAAAAACAAATCACATCGCTTCGTGGAGGTGGTTATCCACACATACTCACAAACAACTTTATCATTTTCCAATGAATGGAAAGGTGGGAAAGTAAATGATATATTATCTTTATAGAATGATAAATATTTCATTAATATAAAATATATACATAAAATAAATTATTATAAGTAGGCATGAGAGGCAGTGATGAAAAATGAATAACATCGGTTCGTGAGGCGGTAGTCCGCCGTAGACATGAATGACGATTTAATTTCTAATTTGATGGAAGAGGAGATAGATATAGGTCATAAAATTAATATAGTAACCTATAAGTATATGTATTATACTGGTTTTATTATTTTATCATGGTTGAATAATATTTTATGGAGGTAGAATAGGAAATAAAATGAAAATTTTCAGTTAAGTACTATACCTCTTCTTCGGACAACCTCTTTAGTTTTATACCTAAATCCTTCCTAAGATGTTTTTATGATAAAAATAGTGAATCTAGGAAGTGTGTAGGGTTTTAATTAAGGTATTTGGGTATGTATTTTCTGAAAAAAGTCTTTTTAAGTGTGAATAAAATAGGATAGGAGGTTCCCTTTTACAAGCAAGGGGAGGGACACTCTTGGAATTACATAAAGTGTTAAATTAATATAAATTAAATTTTAAGTAAAAATTGATAAAAAAAGATATATTTTAAATATAAGATGTTTATGAGTCTAAATATTATTATAAATTAAAATTTAGATAACTTTAGGTGATATTTTCACCCTTATCTTTCGGTTTTAACCTCCTTTAACCCTTTTGTCTATATCGTGGTATTAAGGTTTTTTTTATAATAAAGGAATCAAGAAAGTTACTATAAATGAATAAGTGTCCAACACATAGACCATGGTTGATATTTTAAACCATATACCATTCAATTGGAATAATATAAGTTTTTAAGTAATTTTAAATCATTTAATGAAATATTTCTTACTATAAAATATTATTAATGTCATTTTTGGTACTATTCATTTAATTTGACTTTGAAAACAACATTACAAAAAATAAAATTTAATATAATAAATTAAAACATCTATAATAATATATTTATATATATAAAATTCATGATAAACTAAAAATCACTCAAAAAATATTACTTTTATATTTTTTGAAATTATTTGCTTAATTTTTCTACCGCTTTCACATGCACCATATCAGCGTTGTGTAACCATTTAAGGCAATTATTTCATCACTAAAAACTTAGATTAAATTTACATGATAAAAAATAATATATATTTTAAATTATAATTTATAATTTAACAAAATTTGTTTTTATCCCTATCACAAAATATTATAGATATTAAAAACAAGAGAGATACATTTTTGATGTTATATTTACTTAAAATAATATAAATGTTATAATAAATGGAAAGGTGCTATAAATTACCAAATTTTTGAAATACGAATATTCAAGGCCGAAAAAATTATCATATAAAATAAATACAAGTTTTATGGAGATTTTTAGGCCATATCATATTATTTTTAACCTCAATTATTTGATTTACCCTTACCATGATGGCAAATATTTATTAAGGTTACTATTAATATTGACCAAAACTAAAAGGTATCTATTTAAAAAATTTGGAGCACATGATTAAAAATACAAAATAATTTTTTAATGACTCAATTTATATAATTATAATAAATTAATTTAGTATTAAATTGGAAAACACAATGAAAATAGGTTTTAGAAAAATGCGTTTAAAGCCCAAAAATGTATTTATACCAAATTCAGGTATAAATATTATTCATATGTAATTAATTTGAGTATATATAACTAAATAATAATTATTTTAATTTTATATAAAATTTTAATCAGAATGGGTCTTTTAAATTACTTTATTTAATGAAAGGAAATGATAATGTTATAAAAATCACTATTTTTCACTATTCACTGAAAAATAAAACTTTTTAGAAAAATACCAAAATTTAAACCTATGTTAATTTTGATATAATTATTTGGATAATTATTTTCATTTTTTAAAATTAAAATTCTATAATTTTTAAATAAATATTTTATATAAAACCATATAATGCATGAAAACCCAGTTTGGTTAGAAATAAAACCTTTTCATTTTGATACAAAAATAACCTAATATTCTTATAATCAATGTAACAACATCAATATAATTAATGAATATTAAAATTACATGAAAATTATTTATCTTAACATTACCTGGGTTGTTACATGATGAATATTAGAGTCAAAACTTTGGTGACTGTCTAGAAGATTATGGTATTGTATGACAACTCACTCCACCCAGTACATCACAATTAAATGGTGTATCTAAAAGGATAAGTAAAACTTTGTTAGACATGGTTCAATCAATGATGAGTTATAATAAACTTCTTAATTAATTTTTGTGTTATTCTTTAAAAACTAATTCATTTCCACAAAACTATGTTCCACAAAAGGTTAATCAAAAGAAACCATAAGAGATGTATATAGGGAAGCATCCTAATTTTTTCCAAGAATATTTGGGGTTGTGAGGCATATATATAATGTATTAATTTAATTAAACTTAAAAAAACTTAAAATAATTTCTATTTTTTGGTTATCCCAAATAGAATTTGGGTAAGTATTTCTTTAATCCATCAGAGCATAAATGTGTTTGTTGCTAGACATTCTATCTTTCCAGAAAGTTAATTTATTTCCAAAATAATTAATGGGAGTAAATTTAAACTTTATGAAGTTTAAAAACAAAAATATAATGTTAATTCTAATATATATGTTTCATAAACAAAAATGTTTTTTTTAGAAAATGAATTTACTCAGTATACACAACAACAGTAGAGGGATAGAGTTCTTAAATAACTTAAGAGATATGGATTTTTTATTTTTGATGAGTGTGATATAACAATCATATAAGATGATACAATATCTTACTAAGAGTACATAATGTGTTTTGAATATTATAAATGGTTAAAACAATTGAATTTAGCTTGGAATTCATGTACACTAATCAAGTTTGGAATCTGGTAGATCCATCTGAAGGGGTAAAATCCATTTGGTGCAATTGGGTCTTTCATAAAAATCTAACATGGATGGTAGAGTGTCTATCTAAAAATATTAATTTATAACTAAATATTTTAAATAAATTAATTATTTTGAATATGAACAAACCTTTTCTCAAGTGACCATGATTAAATCCATTAGGATTGTTTTATCCACTATAGCATATTATGATTATATATCAAATGGATATAAAAATTTATTTTCTTTATATGGAATTTGTTTAAGGATACATATATGATAAACAATGAATGTTTTTATGATTGAATAAATGATTCTAAGATTTATAAGCTTCGACAATCCATTTATGTATTGAAACAAGATTTCAATGTGGGAATATTAATTTTGATAAATCTATCAAAGAGTTTCGATTTATAAAAAATGAAGTTGAACCTTGTGAATATAAAAAATTTCGTGAGAGAATAGTTATTTTTCTTGTATTGTAAGTTGATTAGATATTTATTGTTATATTTTGTATCCAAACTTTACAATTAGGGAAAAATTGGGTGGGACATTTCTTTTTAATAATTGATGTTGGAGTAGTGAAGTGAATACTAGGTATAAATATCTATTTAGATAAATTTAAATGAATTATTGAACTTAGTTAAAATACATACAGTGGTAAAGTGGTAACACATTTTAAGATAGAAAAATTTAAAAATGGTTCTTTACCAATTATTTATGGAAAGTTTCTTTCAAAGAAATAGTGTCCTTCAATAGTTAAAGAACAATAACACATGTGTAAGATTTCATATGCTTCTACCGATGGATCAATTGTGTATACTATGTTGTGTACTCACTATGATATATTTTATTCATTAAGTATGATGATTAAATACCAATAAAAAATTTGTGAAATTTAATAGTTATCCTTAAATAATAAACATAAATACTTAAGAATAACTAATGATGTATTATTAGTATTTGGTGGTAAGAAAGATATCATTGTAATGAATTACTTTGGAATGGGTTTAAAAACTAGAAAATATGAAATTATCTTAATTAGTATTTTTATTTTTCTTGAATGGAAGAGGTGTAAGCTTTAAAAGTTAAAAGAAACCAATAGTTTATATTTCTGTAATAAAATTTGAATATATCATAGAATTTATTAAAAAATATTGATTGGATAAATAAGTTCATCATTGAACTAGGAATTTCTCCAAGAATCATAAATCATTGAAATATATTTTTATAATAGGAGAGAGATTGCACAATCATTGGAACTTAGGCTTCACCATATATCCAAAAATGTTCTTCAATGATTTCATCTCATTCAAAAGATTATTAGTAGAGGTGATATTAAGATGCATCAAGTTACTATAGAGGATAATATTGTAGACCCCCTAATAGAAACTCTTACTAAAAAAAAAGCATGAAATCTATACTTGATCTCTTGGTATTGGATATATGGGTGAATATAGTTATTGAAATTGGGATATTATTAGTGTTTATTCCATAAATTCAGTAAAGTTCTATAATCTTAGGGAAATTTTGTATCATGTAATGTATATTAATTCAAATAATTTATTATAAACTTATGTTATTTTCATATAAAATGGGATATGATATGGTAACAAACACGTGAAATATATTTATTACCAGGTTACCCCTAACTTATGATCATCATATTGGATTTTTATAATATGTTTATATAAGTATGAGTATGATTACTTTTATAGAGATGAAACTTACCACTCATGAGATATACATTAGTGAACTTGTATTTAGATTGACCCACTTATAATGATCCACTTGGATTTTAATATGTATACCATTGGTCTCAATTAAGTTAACATTGTTTATGTATCCTTCAACTTGAGGTTTCCAAATATTTTTCATACTTTTGATGTTTCATACATTAATATTAATCTACATTCATTTTAGAATTTTTTTTATTAGAAGGTAACTAGGAATGAAACTAATAAAGAGAAGGTAATTGATTAAAAAAGATTGCATGTGTCCATCCATATGATTAGTTATGAAATAATTACCCTTAATTTAGTTTTAACTATGTAAGTTTATATCCATTATAATATAATTACATGTGATGTAATTATGTAAGATTTGGTCAACTCAAAAATTGATAAAAAGAGATAATCTATATGATATTGACATTATCATTGTCTCATGATTAACATCGATGTAAAATAAAAAGGAACTTAGATAATGGACATGTGGGGGATTAGATTATAACAAACCCCTTTTTGATTTGGGTAGGTATAATGAGTTTCTAGATACCTCTATTAGTGTATGATTATAAATGGGATTTATGATAATTTCTAACTTTACAAAGGTCCATTGGGGTCACATATAAGGAAATACTAATTGGCATTTTTGGACTAATGTGATTAGTACATGTATAAATATGTTCATGATTATTATAAACACAAATAATATTTGTATTTTATGCATTTAATTAAATAATTAATATGGTTTTACAATATAAATAATGGATTATTTATATTATTAGAACATAAACATGATAAAATGATAATTCTTAATTGGGATTTGATCTTGGGGTTGGAGTAATGAACTTATAAGGTTCAGTATATGAGAAATATTCATAGGTCATGTAAAATATTCCATTTAAGAACCCAGTTTTCCACTTTTAACCATTTTATAGGCTCATTAATTCACCTATCAAGGTAGTTTGAGACTTAATCCACTTTTAGTGGCTATTTAATGCTTTAAATTCCCTTTAGAGACTATTTATTACACCTATTTATCTTTTCTATAGTATTATATTACATGGAGCTTATTTAATACTCCTATAACTATATATATAACATATATGATGGGTGTATTCTTCATCCTATTAGAGAGAAATAAAATGTGGTTATTAGATTTCTCTAGTTTCCTCATCTGAGAGAGTTCCCTAGTTTTCCTCATTAGAGAAGTTCTGTAGTTTCTTTATTTTTTATTTCTTATATCCTTGAACTTTAAAGAGTGAATAACATCACTTGGATAATAAGAGTACCCCTCCAAGGTGTTGGTGATTAGCATTATCAGAAGATACTTAAAGAGTCTTGGATTCGATAACTAAATATTGTTCTAAAAATACCAAACATTTTAAAAAATGTATTTTTATTTTATTGTTTTATTATTGTGTTTTTATTTAACTATTATTATCTTAAATGTGTTTTATTATTTCTTATGCTATTTTTTGAGTGTTATTATAGTTTTTAAAACCCCAAGTGTTACTTGGACGTATTTTATATTTACTATCTAAAGAACAATATAAAAAACTAAAAATTAAAATGAAACTAAAAAACTAAAAATATCATAGAAAAAAAAATATTCTTTTAAAAAAGGAAAAATATTTTAATCCATTGAAAAATAAAACATTCTTTAAAACAAAAACATTCATTTTCAATTTTATAAAATGGGTTGGCCGAGTGAGTATGAATTCCTCATAGCCTTCCTAACAATCTCTCCAATATATTTGAACTAAAAATATGGTGTTGACCTATTACTTTTCCATCCATATGATCTAGATATAGAAAATACTAGAGAAAAACATTAAAATAACTCCCTACTCCTGATATGAATTAACAACCCCTTGGTATTCAATATCCAAATGTAGAGTCATATTTTAAACTCAAATTGGGTTTGATTTATCTTTTTTCTTATTTTCATAGGTATATGGAAATGATCCTCATCTCTATTATAATAAGTTCCAAATAGTATGCTCTACCATGAATCCTCAAGGGGATTATAATTATCAAATAAAACTAAGAGAATTTCCCTTATCCCTATTAATATTTTCAAAGTATTGGATTTACTATCACCCTCATGGTTTTATAAATTAATTTAATGACATGAAGTGATCATTCATTAAAAAATTATTCCCTACTTATTGAACTAAATATATATATATAAAATTAGTTTCATTAGAAAATTCCTAAATGAATAACTCTATGAATATTGGGTGAGGTTAAAAAATAATGTAGAGACTTTTATACACCACCAAATCCCTGAACAAATTCTCATCTAATACTTTTATTAGGGATTATTAATGATGGAGAAACCCAGAATTATTGATGCAAGTGGTGGTTCTCTTGTAGATAAAAACCTCACAACTAAATGATATATTATATGAAACATGGATGAAAATTTTCAAAAATTCCATACCTGATCACCTTCTCAAGTGATACATGCCCAAGAGAGTTAGACTATACAACTAAAAAGATAATTTAGAGGATAAGTGAGCTCACTAGGACTATAAGACAGTTGGTAGTGGCTACTAAATGAGATGGTATTCCCTAAAGAACTTTTTACGAGATGAAATAGGCTATATCATTTCCTAGGATATGTATATAGTGCATATCATTCATTAGGATATATATTCAAGAAAGTATCCTTAAGTAGAAACTTAAGGATACTAAACTACTAATATATTCTTAGGAAGAATATTAATAATATAATAGTGGATATTTATTTTGATATAAATAGAATGTATATCTTAAAGATATGATATCTCTATCAAATTCTCTCTTTTTGGATTATGAAAAAGGGGGATGAACTTTTTTTCGGTTGAATGGGATACCAAAAAAACAAAAGAATAAAAAGTGGTTATTGTTTGCATGAATCTTTAACATAGGATATCATCAATAAAAGGATGTTACATAAGATATAATGTAAAAGGAGATTAATTCATGAATATGATGCATTTTTTCGGAGATGCATTAACTCATGCATTATAACTCATGAGTTAATGCATGAATGCCCAAGGAGCATCCTCTAGGGACCTATAGAGATACTGAAACCATGTGATGGTAGAGTGGGTGAGTGATTTATGCTTAGTTTAAGATCCCTTATACCCAAAAATATATCCATCTTTTTAATTCATGCTCAAGGCAATAACATACTATGGAGGTTGGATATACCCCATTCAAACATTATCTAATTCAGCATGAATTGTAGATACACCCCGGAAGTGAGATGTATTTTGGCTGCTACTATGGTGATTTCATTAACCACATGTGATAAAGATGGATGATATTATGGATATTTGGTAAAATTTATTCTTCTATAATGTCTTAATTTCTAGTTCTTTAATTATTTATATAATCTAGAAATGGGATATTGATTTGGATTTCTTGACCAGTTCTACTATCTTCAATAAGTTTTTTTAGGTCTCTAAGAAACCCAAAATTGGTATCAAAGCATTCCATATTTCTAGATTCCTAAATCATGTTTTTAAATGAAGAATAGTCAACTTGACACTACATTATGGGATCATATAATGTGAGGCTGTTGGAACCTGTTTGAGTTTGGATCAGGCCAAAATATAAATTTTTGAAAAAAAGAAATTTTAGCATTCATGATCACCTAACAGTCACATGTACGCACCTGACCTACTAAGGGATTAGGTCAGGTTACTCACACCATTGATAGAGAAACATAGGTGAATCATGACTAGGCTAATAGTGTGCCTACCATATCATCTCCTGTGTCTTATGCTAACTCCTTAGGCACTGCCACCTCAACAGGTAAGATATTAGGCTTGGGGTATGTGATATGTTGATGAGATATTCTAGGTGAAGCCTAATCATCCACACAATGTGTTTTCCTCATTTCCTTTTCCATCCACTAGAATATTTAAGTATCTTTTCTTAGCCACATAGGCGATCATACCCATTGAGCATGATGGTGATGGAACACCTTAGGCGAATGATGGAAAATCATGTGCTAACTACCCTTATTCACCTTGACATATTTTTCTCAAATATTTCATAGTATCACCCAACTAGGCATGAAACCAAGTCCCAAGTATAACATACATTAAATAATCTCTCTAGGTGGGGGAGGTTGTTCCACTTACCTTCTTTGTGACAAGGTACCATGTGACTAGAGACCCTTTAATATATGATTCCCATGAGAAATAAATTAACTTGAGGTTAAGATAACCTAAAAATTGTCTATAAATTCCTAGACAACTCTTTAAGGAAAAAAATAACATAGAGCAGAAGGAAAACAAGGTGACAAATCATCTAATCCCCTGATAGGGATATAATAGAAATCTCCCTTAAGTGAAGGATGGTTGGAGAAATTCATCAGAAAAAGTACATTAGGAAAGTGATATCTAGATAATTACATCAATAAATCTACTATAAGAACATTCAATCATGTGTTGGGTACCCCCTACATTCCTCTAAATACTCCCATAAAAAGATACACGCATGGGTTAATGCAATTCATGTAATATTCTTACAGGGACATCACACACTTAATTAAATATTAAGTGATTCATGTTTGTATCACTGAATACATCAAAAATGGAATGGTATACTTCCCTGGTGTCACTGCCTTCATCTAAGACATATATCTGAATAGAGGAAATTCAAAAGACCTTAATGGATTCCTTTCACCAAGGTTAAAACCCCAAAAAGTCTTATTTAAATACTCCACCAAAAACACTTTTCCCACAAAATCAGGGCATGAAACCCATCATGAACCCCTTTGATCATAGATTCCCTTGATAAATGAGGCTTTGAGTTGTCATCCTTGATAGGTAAAACCCTCAAGGGGATCACATTCATGGATTCTTTTGATTACAAGTGTCATTATTAGGGAGACACTAGAGCGAACTCCCATTGTCTAGTAATGGATTTATTCTCCATTCAATGAGCTAAGCCAGATTGGAGATACCTTATAGAGTGATCCCTTAGTCTTTATTATGGAAGGTCACACTCTTAAAACCTAGGCACTGCCCTCACCCATTGATAGGAAGTAATATGGTAGGATGGGATTCCCCCTTGGGCATGAGACCCAAGTTGGTTCCAATTGTACCTAGGATTGTTCCCATTGATAATAAAATCAATGGGTCAAGGACACCCATAATGGTCATCCTCAATGTATATGTTCTATAAAAATTTAATTGAGTAATATTATGAAATATCCCTAACCCTATATCTATTATCTCTCACACCAATCATGACTCATGTGGGCTTTGAGATCTGAGTTAGTTTTTCCATTAGCATCATCACAATACCTCCAACCTTGGACTCCTATCTTGGTGTAAGCTCTGACTTATCTACTCAGAGAATCCCTATATGCGTAAGTCCCAATAAATCCTCTATTTTCACACATTTCATGATGTATATGACTATTTAATATGACATTAAACTATGTAACCAATGTCCTTACCACATGATTTTAAACTGCATAGTACGGTTCTTTCACATGACCCTAAACTATGTCACTCAAACTACTTGGAATTTGATTCATATTTTGATGATATATATAGTAAGCCTCCCAGAGGTTCAAACCTAACATCATTAAACCATTATTTCTACATTCATCAGGCCATATTATTCATGAGCTTATCAACCTCCTTCCCTCACCTGGCTATATTCTTGAAAGTCTAGAAGTTCCTTTATCTAAGTATATATTCCCTATAGATTCTCCTCCTTAGGTTATATCCCCGTTAAAAAAATACCCCCACCTAGAGGACCATATTCCCTTCTATAATCATCATATTCATACTTCTAATTAGTAGTCCATATTTCTGTTGGTAGCCCAAACTAACCTCATCAATCCATATTCCCATTAAGAATGATAAAAAAGGGCCTCTTATGTGTAATTCCCATGCCAACCATTTTTATAAATCTTTTAACTAACCATACTTACCACACAGTGTTAAACTCCATGGGTTGTTCCTTACCAAAAAAACCTAAACTATGTAACTTAAACAGATGGGTTTTTATTCCTATTCTTATAGGATACACAGGGAACCTCTTAGAGGTTCAATCTCACCTCTATAATATCTCATTCCATCATGGACAATGATAAAACTCCAGAGCGCCTAAATATATGGATAGAAAACATAAATCCTTAAAATTGAAAAAAAAACCTAGTAAAAAGAAAGGGTGAATAACATATGATACATATATATGTTCACATCAATGCATGATAATGATAAATCATTGATACAAGGGTGATTAATTCTAGCCTAGGAATTTGGGAAGGAGTTACAAACATGAATTAAATCAATAAGAGAGTTTTAGAGTGTTCAATAATTTCCCTTTAAAGAGTGTTATGAACCTAATATACCATCATATAAATCAATGAGAGTTCCTAAGAATAATTTTATAGAAACCCTAGAGACTGATTGCCTTTGGAAATAAGGTTTGTAGTGACATTTAATTTCATAGATACAGGATCTATTGATTGTTTTTTATTCCTAGAATAAACCCTATAGAGAATCAAACAAAACAAAATAGTAAACTCACTACAAATATTTTTCAACCATACACCCCTCCCATAATCAGGTGTCGGTTCATCCTATTCTAGGTGAAACAAAAACAATAAACTTTATATTAAACCTTTAATTATCAAACTTATTAGGTTAAATAAAACTTTAGAATGTTTTTTTACATGTTACACACAAACAAAAAAATGAAGGACCTAGGATGAATCATTTTCCAGTGAAAATGATTGGTCAAACCATTACTTGTTTGTGATACTAAACTGATCATTGTTTTCATTTCTTGTGTTTTTGATCCAAAGGTACCCGCTATAGATCTCTCTTTAATCCAAAGTGATGTAATATTCATCCTAAGATCTCCAAAACTAGAAGAAAGATATAAACCATCTAATTCCTACAACATCAAACATTTAATGCGATGTTGAGTGAGTACCAAAAACATGATACCATTAAAAACTTTCAATATACGTGTGAGAGTTTCCAAGAACTAAATCCAACAATCCCATCCCACTATAAAAAATCCATATTAAATCCAATGGTGTCCTATCCACCACTAATCTCTCTAGGAGTATATACCTATAGTGAAATAATAAATTCCTACTTTACCTCAGGGAGGTAGATTAGCAGAATGGATGTAACCTCACCTTAAATTTGGGGTCACCCGGAAAGGATCATGAGAATTACTACTGATTAAAGCATTATACAGACACCCTCACTTAATATCCTATTGAGTATGTTACCAATAATACCCCTCCCTCTCTTACTCTAACCCAAGTATCTAGGATATTTATCTAGGAATGGAGAGCTCCTAACTATAGGGTGTTAGATCATATCCTCACCCCAACTAAAGAGTTCTACCAACACACCATGAAGAAAACTAGTAAACATGCCCATATTCTTATTCACACATAGCTAGATTTTTATCATATTCTGATAGTGCCAAAGGATATGTGTTAGTATATCCTGATAGTATCTAGAAAGGAAAAAATATCTCCTCCCCCACATATGAAGCGTGTTGGCATATCTTGGTGGAAAAAAGGGAAAGTGAGGGTGTATATTCCATCTCCCATAGAGGAATAGACACATATTCCTATTACCATTGAGAAATCCTACCAACATATATTGGAACCAATGGATGGACATGCACATATACCTACCAAATTTTATAAAGATGTCAACAGATTTTAATAGCACCAACAAAAGGTGGTAGTTGAAATACCTTGACTATCACCTAGGGGAAAGCCCATATCCCCACTTCTATGAATGTTAAATGAGGGTTTTATTACATCCTAATGAAAAAATGAGTGGTAATATATTCCCTCATCCTTCCAAAAGGCATATTGGTATATTTTTATGACACCCTAGAAGTAGATGCACATTCCTACTCCCCTTTAGCTTAAATAAGACCAACACTAATACTCGGTGACTACTAAAATGTGGGAACATACTTCAAACTAGTTCTAGGGGATTAATTGATATATTCTGGTGTAAAGTAATGCAAAATCCCATATTATTATTTGGTGCAAAGGGAATCATAAACAAGATTTTTCAATGGCATGATATTCACCCAAGGTAGATCTCATACAAGGTGGTTACTAGTCTTCCACAAGAAGACTATCTAAAATAAGATCTCATTGAAGGTAGAAAAATAAAAAAAATTTGGCCTATATTCATATATTGATTAGTGTTGGGAAGCTTATGGATCTACAACACCTATCTATAGTCGACTGAGACTTTTTTGACTATGTGTTAGAAAGTAAGAGTAGTTCCAGCCATGGAAGAACTACCAATGATAATATGACCAGTATTTATATAGGTCCTCCCCAAAACACATGATAAAAAGGTTCTCCCCTTATAAAACCTACTTAGAGAGAACCCTAAAAAACTAGAAGCACTCGAGGGATAGAGGTTTTTAATTACCATAACCTCAATTTATAACTATGGTACATCATCTTCATCGATATAAGGGAGTAAACCCCTTTTAGATAAATCATGGGGAAAATAATCACGATGGTCTGATTAGGTGGAAGAATCTTCCCTTGAATACAATGAAGATAGAAATTACATATGGAAAGAACTAGCAGAGGATAACCTTATGACTATGATCTGGCCCATATCCACTCCTCAATATGACATTCTAGAAGTGGATAATGAGGAATTCACACCTTACCTATTCTAGAACCTGTGAATGGCCATTAATTATCTAAGGGGAAAGAACCTCCCATATCAAGAGTATAGAAATCATCTTTAGGAAATAAAAATGATTTTTTTTTCAGATAGACTTAAAAAATTTCTCCGTATATCAAAATATTTGGTTAGATACACATTTCCAAAACTTGAAGCATTATTATCATGATAATTAAAGGGAAATTTAGTAGATAATCACCAACACCCCATATGAGGTTTATATTTGGGTATGGGGAAAATTTGGGGCACTACACATTATCTTACTCACAAAAAATCAGAGTCCTCCAAAGTAGATGTCCTATAATTTCATTGTTGTAGGATGGGTAAAAAGTCTAAATAATGAACATTATAATTGGTCTATACAACAAAACATTTATTCCTATATGACATTAATGTGGCATGACTGAAGGGAGTTATACATTGATAGGATCTAGTGACAAACCTCCAAGAAAGTTGTACATGTATCTCAGATGATAAGGGAAATGATCTTGACCATAGGTTAACTTTATATAGGGAGAAAATTGTGTCTTGAGTATGTGTTTCACCTAGTGTGTTCTCAAATAAAAGTGAACCAAATCAAGAATTTATTTATTTTCAGCTACTAAAGTTTCTATCCATGAGCAGCAATGACCTTCAGGTCTAAGGAAACTTTTACTACCATTTCCACCCATAGGATTATCAAAACGTCAAATTTTTAGGATATTATGGTGTAGAAATTAATATAACCCCATCCCATATTTATGGAGGCGTTTTTTCCAACCCCTCCAAGGAGATCAGTCTTTTCCAAGCTTGGTAGTGATCCCCGACATCCAGTACCCCCACCATTATTTATATTACATGATACACCCCTATCATTAAAGTCACGATTGATGAGGATAGTTGGAGACTCCCTCAGGATCACCATCCATAGTTCTACACCAGGAAAACATTTAACATAGAAAATCATACCCCAATAAGATCGCAAATTGAAATAGATCTTTAAAAAAGAGGACCCAAAGAAGGACCTTGATGCATCCTTCAAGGAGAAGGTAGGTAATAAAGATCCTCCTTATTATTCAAAATATGAGGAAATGATTCTAAATTACTAGTATGAATCAGTGAACATTTTTATTGTTAATCTAGTAGAGGATGTAGATCAAGATGCAAATATAGAAGTACTCAATTAATAGATAGTTTCCTAAGATACAGTTCTCACCAAAACAAATATGGAAGGAATATATACCCATAATAAAGGGTAGGCCCAAAACTTGGTAGCCTAAACTAATCAACCAACACACCCTTAATGATATTATATGAAGGATAAAGGGAATGTTTTTTTATATCCTAGTGACTAGTTAAAGGTGTTGAAATCCACTACACTAAAGAATAGATCATGAAACATGAGGATGATATTGACTTCTTGAGATGAAACAATACTGAGTTACTTAGGGGATACATTCCCAATGATACGTTCTTCATGTATAAGTGAAAGTTTTTCCGATAAATCATCGACATAGGGTTAATTAGACTCTAAGATTATAATTTGATCATCTAGTTGGACTTGTGTCTAGGAAAATGATATATTTGGACTTGGTAATTGAGTAAAACTAATAATTACCTCTACTAAAATAGTAGATTCCATTATTTCAGAAAATCCACCCAGACCCATCTCAAAATGGGATTCAACATATGATGTTTGTGGGATGGACACATAAAGGTTATCCTCTCACCCATATACAGGTCCCAACTCCTAAATTATTGTCTCCATAACTCTTTAACTCCATCAAGTCTCTTGACACTTAAATAGAATCCATGGAAGAGAGATGTGATCCCATATAGCATGAAAGGATACCCTATCTAGGTTGGTTATATTCCACTACTTTTCCTAACTTTGGGAATCCCATATTTCTAACCTTTAAATGAATAAGATATCTGTTGCACCACTTATCACATTTTATGTCCTGATGTGGCCCTATAATGGGATTACTCAATCTGTAGGAGGCAGAAAAACTCCAATGTTTTGTGAAGACTCTAGTGGGACCATCCTTTGTCTAGTACATTAGATTTCTAGCTAGATCCATCATGTTTTGGGAAGAATTCCATCATCAATTCCTTTACCAATTTTTCTCTACACTAAGGAAAATGATGACCATTGACCACATAAATTATAAACAACATGAAAATGAGAGGGTCTCTAATTTCATCAATAGATGGAAAGTACTAACAAAAACACTCAACATTCATCTCCTATAGATGTATCTATTGAAAATATATTCAAGGGATATACACAACAAGCTACAGATACCATTGATATCATTTAAATATCTGAGCAGGTTTTAAGAGTTTACAAAAACAACAGAATGTTTAGAGGATTCCCTTTGGAAAACCAAGGATAACTCTCAGTATGTGCCTAATGCTTAGGTAATAAGGTATAATAAAGTGGAAAACACTACCTTCAAGATTAAATTAACATCTTCCACTATGAATACACACAAACAAGATATATCCTATAGAGAAGCCACAATAGAAAAATATCCCTAATAAATAGGAAAGGAAATACCATGGTCGCCCATGATATGATGTATAAAGAAACGAAAGTTATTCTTTCTGAAAATAATAGGTTCCAAGATACTTTATCACTATTATGGAAAAATATCCTCTAGCTTCTTGAGGCTAGGAATCTCGATGAAGTCGACCTTAGTGATCATCTCGACTATTGCCCTTATCTTCAGATATTAGTCTATACTATCCAATATTGCTTCTTATTTAAGTAAATACTCAAAAAAATAGTCAATTATGTATATATAACATTGGTTAAATCTCCAAATTAAGGATCCTACATATATACTATCCAACAAAAGGAATAATACCACTAGAAAGAAATTCTAGCCATATGGTAATGAAAGTTCAAAAACTGGATAACCCAAAAGAAAATTGATTGTGCTCATGATATTCCCAGGGAACAAATAAATCAATACACTATGGACCCAATTCAAACTATATCATTCAAATACATTCTTTTGGTTCCATCCTTTGGTGGTAGACATAAATGGTAAAAGCAACCGAAAGTACAGGAAGATGATCTTTAATCAATACCCAAACCCATCCAGACTCTTATATATTTACTTCCCCCATCATTTGAAGCATGGTAACCACCCCATAATATATAATACTTATCATATGAAGAGTCACTTTTTGACTCTATAAATTTAATTAATTTGGTATACCCCTTCTTCGATGAAGACTATGCATGCAAACTCAAGTTCACTACACATAATTTGAGAGTTTAGGGAAGTGGTTACAGAAGTCGAGGGAATAGGGGGAGATGTAATCATAGTAGAGCACATTATATCAGTAAAATCCTACCTGAAGCCATATATGTGAAAAAAATCCAAGGGAAATCAAGTTATTAATCCCAACAAGAAAATGGATACATCCTCAAACCTTACATGATTCATCCAAATCTAATTTTAGTTGAATACTGATCAGTGGGGGTATAACTATCCGACCAACCCAGACACATGGGCATACCAACTCAACTCAATCCTCCAATAACATACATGTCTCCAAATATGACCCAATAAATGGATATATCTATAAATAGTTCCTCAACACTAAATTTATAGACTAAATAATAACCCCATGTTGGGTAGCATTGACCACTAGTGTAGAAGTACGATATCTTGAAATAACTGTCTATTATCTCAGATAAGATTAGATAATATTCACTTATCAAGGGAACTTTATGATTAACCTATTGAGACACTCTATAACACCTAATATTTAGAGATAAAGGATTTAAAAATTGAGGTATACTACATAGAAACTTCCCTAGTATAATTCTATACAATCATCTCATTTATAGAGAGGGATCATGAGGTTCTGTCTAGAGGCATATCGACTCCTGTACATATCAAGAAATCTCAAAAATGTAAAAATTAACCGATCCCTAATTGAATATGGATTTATGATCAAACTTATCCTAGTTCATATGTTTTGATTACTGAATTATGGTGAATATGAATTGTCTCCCATGAAGTTGACCATTCAGGGGTATGAAAAGAGTGAGAAAAATCCCCTCAGAAGGATCAAACTCAATACCAAGTTTAGGGATCTAGTATCCAAATATGAGTTCATGTTAATGATATGTATTAATGGATTAAAATGAACTCATATTTTGATGCATTTATCCCAAACCACTAAGGTTGAATATGATATTATAAAAAAAACATGTATATTAGGGTTTGCATCAACTTTAGGGACCTCAACTGGAACCATAAGAAGGATTATTTTTTAGTTCCCATCATGAAACTTATGAATGATACAACCATAGTATTCCAATATCTTTCCTCCATGGATAGTTAATCTATATAAAATTATACCATGAAGAACCTTTGGGATGAGGAAACCACTAATTTTATAGCACCTTGAGAAATATTCTTCTATTAGGCCATGCCTTTTGGTTTGAAGAATATTGGTGCCACCCATAAATTCACCATTCATTGAATCTTCAATCCATTTATAATTAAAATATTCTATGTTGAAGACCTGGTGGTTAAATTTATATAGTTCTATGACCATATTATTAGCCTACAAACAATTATAAACAAAATAATACAACACAACCTGAAGATAAACCCCCTAAAGTGTTCTTTTGGGGTGACATTAGGGAATTTACTCAGCTTCTTAGTAAGAAAATATGGCATCAAATTTAACCCCATGAATAATCATTATATCTTTTAAATTTTACCTCCTCAAAACCTCAAAGAGTTGAGAGGGACTTTGGACACTTTAACTATATCAGGAATTTCATAGACAATCTAGCTAAAAAATACCTCCTCTTATCATAGTTTATAAAGAAGGGAGTCACTTACTGATGAGAATAAGACTATCAAGAATCCTTTGAAAATATAAAGTAATATATATTTTCCCCATCGGTCCTGATACCGTTGGTAGAGGGGAGGACACTCATCTTATATATGGAAACCATGGAGCGATCACTAGCCGCCCTTCTCACATAGAAAAATGATGCAAGGAAAATATTCTCTAATATCTTAGAAGGAAAATTCTATATAATGAGACTTGATATTTTTAAATTGAGAATACTTTCCTGTCACTGAATTTCATAGTAAAAAATATAAGGAATTACTTAAAACATCATAGGGTTTTCCTGGTCTCTCGAATTGATATGCTCAAGTATATCCTCAACTATCTGATGTTGAATGGGAATTAGGATTGATGGGAGATTATACTACAATATTTTTATGTTCAATTCATTTCATAGAAGAAGATAAAAGGGCCAATGCTAGTTTATTCTTTCACAGAACATAACATAGCAAAAATCACACCAATGAACATTGAACTCCTTGATGAAGAGGTTTTATCTATCCCTGACACCCCCTAGACATGAGGGATATACTTTGATGGTTCCTCTCAAAGTAAAACTAATAAAAGAATGGAAGTCATAAATATCAAGAGGGTCAGTTTGGGAGTCATCCTCATATCCCAATCCAAGGTGGTTCTACCCTATTCTTTTTTATTTTCTAAAGTCTACACTAATAATGAGGTAGAGTATTAAGCTCTCATCATATGATGATATTTATCCCTCTAGATCTAATTTTCCTATTTGAATATTAAAGGGGAATTAAATCTTGTAATTCATAATTTCATTAGAAAATATTCCATTAATAAGGAAGGGTTGACTACTCTCCTTAGATATGTAAGGGGGTTGATATAATAATTCCATTTTGAGCCAATTTTTAATCATATCCCCACTTCCAAAATTCCAATGCTGACACACTAGATAATGAAACCATGATCCTGACCAATCCTAATTAGGATGAGATAGTCTTCTCTTAATTTTTCTCCATAGGGAGTTCTCCATTTTCACCATATGTGATATTATGGAAATCATTGAAATCAATACTACCTCATATCATGAAGATAATACCATTAATTGATAGATGATCCCCATAATGGACTATCTCCAAAGCATGATCCTTTTATTGAACCATGCCAAGAAGGAACATGTTCGACACTGGGTAGAAAATTTCATCCTCTGTGATGAACCGAATGAACAAAAGTTTCTTTAAAAATGGATTTTTATGGGTTCCTTCTCAAATTAATTGAAGGAGGAGAAAATCCTACTAATATGATAAAAGTTTATGTAGGATCATATAGTGCTCACCTATCATAATTTAGGATCTCCTATCAAATCAGAGGACTCTACTATTTCTAGATAAAAATAATGAAAAACTATATGGAATTCACTAAGAAGTTCCATTCCTATCAAATACATGATAACTTCATCCATAAACCCCCATATTTTTTGAATACTACTATATACTCTTGGAAATACTCCATATGGAGAATAAATGTCATGAGGCTACACGCCCAGCTACATCTTGGAAGTTAAAGTACAAAATTACTGCCAAAAAATTCTTCTCCAAATGAACCTAAGTGATAACCTTCAAATAATTTAGAATTAAGAACATTATCCAAATTGTGAAGACCAATATCAATAACAAATTTCGTGTCCCTCACACAATATTGATGGAAAATTACACCAACTTCCATTATTCTGAGTTGAAATAGTTGTATCAGGAGTATAACATTGAGTCAAACCACTCATCTCACTATCATGTGGTAGTAAATGGATATATAGAGGCCTTTAATAAGACTCTATCAAATATACTATAGAATATGGTAGAAAATGGTAGAAAATTATAATAAATCTTGGATGGAAAAAATTATATATTACTTGTGGTATTATCGTACCACAACTAATACTGCCACACAAGAGACCCCATACTCGCTTGACTACAGAATAGAGATAGAATTTCTGATTGAGGTTCAACTGCCTTTACTCTGAATATCTATATGTGGTAAACTATTAGAATATGAATAATCTTACAAGTGTCTTGATGAGTTAAATTTTTTTGTTAAAACAAGTTTGCACATACTTCATAATCTATATGTACAAAAAAACCAGATTGCATGATCCTTAAATAAGAAAGTTCACCTCCACTCATTCCTCTAGGGATAATTAGTATTGGTTCTCATAATTTCAATGATTCTAGGGAATAAACCTCCAAATCTAGAGACAAATTGGTCTAGGCATTACATTATACATAAGTTCACCTCCACACAGTCTTGGTCCATGTCACAAGAACTAAAACTACATAACACTCTGGTCCATGCTACATGACCTTAAATTCAATGACACTAGGGTACTTTACACATGACCTTAAACTGTATGACATAATGTCTCGACCACATGAAATTAATATGCGTGGTGATGGTACTCATTACATAAACTTAAACTAAAAAACATGTGGGTCCAAGAACTATAGACCCAAACTAGATAATCCACAAGTCCATCCTCCATGAATCTAAACAACTCAGGGTGTCATTCTTTTGGAAGTCTATTTCTCCCCTACATGAGATCTCAATCTATGTAGAAGTCTTTGTCATAAAATTTTCCTATGTTTGAGAGAATAAATGCCCCCACCTTGCATACGAGTCAGATCTATGCAAGGAAATTCTCTTCAAGAGCTATGTGTGTCTTGATTCATGTTATTACAAGATATATAGTGATGCCTATATTCATTATTCCAAGACTAATCATAAAAATAAGGAAAAAGAGACCCTTTTATTATGTAAGAGATCAATCTACACAAGTTTTAATTTACTTTCTTAGGACATATTTTCAGACCATGACACCATCTGTTTGACACATGATGATCAAAATTCCCCTTTCCTTGTATATGAGCTCCATCTAGGTGAGTAATTCCCATTAAATAACTATGTGTGGCTTGATTCCTAATTAATTTGGGATATATAGTGAAATAAGGATCCTTTATCCTAGGCCTAACAACGAATCAAAGAAAATACCCCTCTCCCTATGTAAGAGCTTGATCTATATTGGTGTTTCTCTCTCTTTATTAGGAATACCATGGTTAGAGATATATTGGTAGACCCTTATGTCATGGTTTTCTTTAACTATGATAGAAAGTAAACCTCTCCTACATATGATATATACTTATGTGGGATCCTACACCATGGAGTTCTTCATCTAAGAACCCATGCAAAATAATAATTCCCCAATATGAAAAAATTGATTTATATAAGAGAACCTCATACCATAACTATGTGTGGATTGATTCATGTCATGATAGGGTACATCAATGTATTCAATGTTGATTAAATAACCAAAAATATCATCAATATATAATTTCCCCCTAAATTTGACCCTAATCAATGTAGAGACGACATTATATAAGAACTATGTATGACTTGATTCTAGCAATTAAATGATATACAGTAATGTTGGGATATCACATCACAGGATCAAAAACAAGTTCAAATAAAGAGGTAAAAGAATTAAAATTTCCTTCCCCCCCACATATGAGCTAGATCTACAAAGGGTCCCTTGGTATATGATTTTTTACCCATGAATATATACTTAAAAATAAAAATTCCATTTCCTTAACTTATAAATCTACACATGGATATTTCAGGAACTATGCATGAATTGATTACCACCCCATAAGGGTATGTAGTGATGCCTGAATATCTTATCCTAGGTCCAGCCACAAACCTTAATAAAAAATTCCCCTACTCACCCTAGTACTTAGAGACTGTCTATAAATATCTTGTCTTCCTGATGGCACTATTCTAAGGTGAGACCCATGTTTAATTTTTCCCTACATTTGATCTTGATATATATATTGAAATTTTAAGAACTATGTATGGATTATTTATCTTACCGGACATGTAGTGATGTCTGGAACACCTTTCCTAGACCCAACTATAACACCAATAACTTTCATTGCGGTACAAGGTTCAGATTCCCCTATCATATTCAATCCTAAATAATGAAAGGTTACCTCATATGAAAATCTTTCTATTTAGGAGAACCCCAAAGTCCTTGTATGGAATCAAATCCATGTAAGAAACCTTGTATTATGGTCTCTAATGGATTATTCTAACTAACATAATTAATATATAACATTTTTAAAGCCAAGGTTCCCAAGTCTTTATCACGTGACATTAAAATGTATGGAATATGGTACACACCACATAACATTAAATTAATTATAGTAATTCATATCGTATGATCCAACTACAATACATGGGAGATAAATACATTCAAGAGCAGGAAATATTAAGATCCTAAACTAGGATAAAATACCCCTTTTATCCCTGTAAGTTCCTGGTGTTTAGGTCCCTCACATCCATAGTTGATTATACCCCACTTCATTGCTTTGGGAATAATTATGAGGTTCCTTGGGTGGTAAATCCTATCTAAAAACCACCTTAGTACTATCCTTAGGGATTTTATTCCCCGATCTTCATTTGAGATTTTTTTACCCATTGTTCAATTCAACCAAGAAAAAGGATTTCAATATATGGTTATTCACCAAACAATTATGACGGGATAAAATGGACCTGATTTTATAAATTTTTACCCTTATGGACCCAACACTGGGAAGAGGTTATTTTGTCTTATGCCCGAGATAGGTTGGTATAAAGTGCTCCATACATACATCCCTTCAACATTATGTTAAAAAATTTTATGTGAGTCCATTTCACATGATGTTAAATTACAGGACACCCAAGTTCTTATTGTATGATGTTAAAATGTATAGATCATCATCCATTCTCACTCCTTTATAAAGGACCACAATAGTCTAACCATGTTCAACTAAGGTATGGGATTCCTAAATTGACTTTTCTAAAAATTACTTTCCATAAGTAACACTTAATTCCTTAAGTGTCTTGGATTTAGAAAAACCTCTCATGGATATCAGTAACGAGTGTATCCATATTCAAGGGACACCTCTTCTTGGATATGTATACATGCCCAAATTTAGATCCTATATATAAGCTACCAATATGGACTTCCAATGAAAGACATATACATCCTGAGATAAAGGTAATCTAATCTCTATATGCCTTGAAAATGTCTTAGTACAACCCTTCATTTTAATGTGTTCATTGATCATCCATTGTGTTCATGTCCTATATCATCACCCCTGATTTGAGTGTCACGACCCATCCCCCAGGGCTCATGCCATGACTACCCCAAGCCCACCTTCCATAGGCCAGGGGTTGGTAACTATCACTGGAAAGGAGTATCCCTAAAATGGGAAGGTATTTCCTTTAAACCTGTACAAACACACAGACTAGGTACACAACAAAGTAACCCATATAGTAAAAACAGTTGAAGTAAAAGTGTGTACTTAAAGTAAAGGGGCTGGAATACAAGATCAACTAAAAGATATAATACAATAGAAAATAGAAAAAATCTCCTGAGATCATCTACTAGGGATCTTACTTGAAGGGTAGGTACATATCGTCTCCACACCTCTCTACATCAACCGTCACTACCATCCACCGTCAGGTCCTAGCTCCCCGAGTCTTAGTCAAGGCTTCCCATCATCTGTATAAGACACAACAAGGTGTGAGCATAGACCATGCAGGGGTGAGTATAAAAATAACCACTAGGGACCCTGATACCCCTGAAGGTCTCCCATAATTCCATAAAGAAAAACAACAAAGCATGATCTCAATCACAATGTACAAATAAAAAGACACAGCTCAAACTAGGTATAATTGAGTATAGTAGTACAAATGATTAGTCGTAAGACTAGATCATATTACTCTGTCAAGAGGCACTGCTGCTGACCCACGCATGATCAATATGTACTAACCCCCATAGGATTCACATAGGATCTATAGGTACCGATTCACACAAAATCTCTTGGTGCTGATTCACACAGAATCGCTAGGTGCTGATTCACCCAGAATCATTGGGTGCTGATTCACACAGAATCACTGGGTGCTGATTCACACAGAATCATTGGCTACTAATTCACATAGAATCACTGGGTGCTGATTCACACAAAATCACGGTATGCTGATTCACACAGAATCGCTCGGTGCTGATCCACATAGAATCGCTCTTCATTCTTCACGTCTCAGCCAACCACAAGATTCCCGCTCATAGTACACTTGTTTCTAGGAGAAACTTCTCCTAAATCCATCGATCATATTTAAACTAGCATGAAGTCCCACATAGAAGTTATCCAAAGATCCATTATGTCTTAAGGGTTCCAACACAATAGACGGCGCGTCAACCGGATGCCCGATCTGTAAGTTATTGGCATTTTAGTGCTGAGAGCCCTATTGAATTTGGGGTCAATCCAACCTGGCCATACTTTAACTTTCTCCAAAACTCAAGTGGAGTTTCTCAAAAGGACTATCTCAATCCAAGGATCCGAACACCGTAGATGGATCATCAAACATACGTCTGGTTCACAAGATACAACTCTTTAAGTGAAACTGGACCTGAATGGATCATCTGACTTCCGCTTCGGTCCACCATGGCGCCTTCGGGCACCACCTCTCTTCCATAGCCGGTGAGAACTGGTGGAGTTTTTTCAGGCCACTGGGTGAGCTCCGGTGGTCCATTCTTCCTTCCGTATGCACCTACGGCCCTCCCGAGATGCCTCCATCCTTGCATGCCTCCCGATTTCTGCTTTCCGTTGAGTTGAAAATTATCCCACGTAGAACGCAACAAAAATCAAGCGGTGGAGGGTCCGAGCCTTGTTCGTTTGGCCCACACCCTCTGTGTTAGCATTATAACAAGTGGGAGTAATTTATACATCACATTAAAATAACAATAAACCCTATTCTAAAAATAAACCCCCCACCTCATGATTCAATGGGGATGTTGTGGTGGTGGATGAAGAATCCTTGTCTGTGGAAGTCACCGGCATTCATTTTCGATTCCTCCAACGATGTCCAAGCTTCCGTTCCTTGTCGGTGGAAGACGTTGTGTCACTTCATCATAGGTCCCTCTCTTGATGAATCCAGGTCAAAACTCTAACCCAAGCCTCACTTAAATAGATGGAGGATGAGATTTTAACACAATGAATCATTAATGAGGTTCATTAATAATTTAATTAATGCACTTCTAATCTCTCAATGGAGTGGTTCCAAAAACAAAGGGTCAAGCAATTAATGGATTGACAACTCAGCGGCCCCGCCACCACCACTCAACTGCTAGAGTAAAATAAAATAACTTTGTTAAGTTAGTTTTTTGTAAAGTCAAAAATTAATCTTTTTCTTCCGACCTACTGTGGTCGAAGTGAAGCCTCCCTTAAGTGAATCTTAGTGCTGAAGATCCAACGGTGCTCTCAGATTTCAATTCCGAGCACCAATTCAAAAGTTAGAAAAAGTTTCCCATACATTTATTGAATGTACCTTAAGAAAAGTTCAAAAATACATTCCAGGCACACCAGGACTCATAATCACACGCCATAAATTTTTCATAGGCTCATAATAATTTCAAATAATTTAAAAAAATTACATGGAATTTTAGGGTCTTTACATTCTCCCCACCTTAGGGATTTTCGTCCCTGAAATCTACAACAAAACTAGGGAAAAAAATGGGGGTAATGAAAACATATTTAATCCTCCCACTCCCATATGCTCTCCTAGATATTCCCATGCTATAAAAAAACTCTCACTAGAGGAATCGACCACCCATGAAGGACCTGCTCCTATTGATCCCCTATCTCCACTGGGAACTCTGTAAACATCACCCCATCATCGATTTCTAGCTCACCCCAGTCGATAACGTGTGATGGATCATACATGTTTCTCCTTAGCGGTGACACGTAGAATACATTATGCACCCGATGCATCTATGGGGGAAGAGATAGACGGTACGCCACCTTGCATACTCTTTTGAGGATTTGGAAGACATGGTCTCCCTCCTCAAAATCCAAGGGTCTCCGTATCCTATTAGCATAAGACTTATGCCAGCTCTGTGCTTTCTTCATCCACTCCTGGATGATCTGCACCTTCTTTTTGTTTTTTTGTACCAAATTTGGACCCATAAGTTCTGAATCCCCTAGGTTTGTCCAACAAAGAGGTGATCTGCATGGTCATCCATACAAGGACTCAAATAGATCCATGATTATGGTGAAGTGATAACTGTTGTTGTATGAAAAATCCACCAGAGGCAGGTGGTCCCTCCAACTAAATCCAAAATCGAGGACACAAGCACGAAGCATGTCCTCGAGTGTTTGCATGGTCCGCTCCGTCTGACCATTTGTTTGAGGATGGAAGGCAGTGATCAAGCATAGCTAAGTCCTGAATGACTCCTGCAATCTCTTCCACAAGAAGGATATAAAATGATAATTTTTATCTGAGACGATCATTGATGGAACCCTGTGTAGTCGCACAATCTCTTACACGTAGAGATATCCCAATCCCTATACTAATCCCTGCTCTCAGATCGGTAGGAAGTGGGACGACTTGGTGAGTCGGTCAACGATCACCTAGATGGAATCGTGGCCCCTGGTCATATGTGGTAGCCCCATCATGAAGTCCATGGATATACCATCCCACTTCCACTTCAGTACCTCAAGTGTCTGAGCTAAGCCTATTGGTACCTGATGCTTGGCCTTCACTTGATGACAAGTGAGTCATCAAGATACAAACTCTGCCACTAATTTCTTCATACCTGGAAACCAGTACTAATGCTGGAGGTCCTGGTACATCTTTTCCACTCTAGAATGTACCTCTAAAGGGGATGTATGGAAGTCCCACAAAATCTCCTCTCGTACCGTCACTGGTACCATGTTGTTCCCTCTGAAGAGGATGATATTTTCCCCACCTTCATAAAATCTATCAGTAGCCTGTCCTGAGGATATTTGAGCACGTCGGGACTTGAAGTCTATGTACCCAAGATGAGCCTCCCTAACTCGCTAAAGAAGTGGGAGATTGAAAGTCATATACTGGAGGTAATATGCTCCATCACTATCCACGAAGTATAACTACAATGTGGCTAGATGCTCTGTCACCTCACTCAACAACTGTAGAACAAACCTCCTACTGAGTGAGCCTGCTACTACATTCTCCTTCCCAGGAGTGTAGACTATCTAAAAGTCGTAGTCTTGGAGGAAATATTTCTATTTTCAATATCTTAGGTTCAGGTCCTTCTAAGAGAAGATATACCTGAGACTCTTGTGATCAGATTAGACTGTAAAACATTCTCCTATCAAGTAGTGCCACCACATATTCAGTGGAAAGAACACTACTGCTAAATCCATTCCATGAGTAGCATAGTTATGATCATGCTGTCTCAACTATTGTGATCCGTAGGCGATCACTGCTCTCTCCTTCATCAGGACACAACCTAGTCCGGTCCCTGATGCGTCGTAGTAGACTACATACCCAATTACCTCTTCCGGTAGCCTCAAGACGGGGGCACTCATCAGCCTCTGAATCAGCTCCTAAAAACTTCGCTGGCACTTCTTTTTCCACAAGAAAGGCTTCCCCTTATTATTTAAAGATGACAAGGGTGATGATACCCTAGAGAAGTCAGGTACAAATCTCCGGTAGTACCCAGCCAATCCTAGAAAACTTCACACCTCAGTCACACTCTTGGGTGGATCCCAAGCAATAACTGCCTCTATATTCACCGGATCCACATCAAATCTAGCCTCTGAGATAACATTCCCCAAGAAGTGGACTTTCCATATCCAAAACTGGCACTTTGAGAGATTTCCATAAAGCTGGTGCTCTCAGAGTGTATCCAAAACTTTCTGCAGGTGCATGACGTGCTTTTCCTCTGACATTGAGTATATCAGGATGTCTTCAATAAAGACTACCACGAAGCGATCGAGGTAAGGCTGAAAGATCCTATTCATGAGCCTTGTGAACACTTCCGAAGCACTGGTCATTCCAAAATGCATCACCATGAACTCATAATGACCATACCGACATCTGAAGGCTATCTTCGGCATGTCCTCATCTCGTACCCTGAGTTGATGATAACTTGATCTGAGGTATATCTTCGAAAACCATCAAGATCCCTTCAGCTGGTTGAAGAGATCATTGATCCTTGGTAGAGGATACTTGTTCTTCACAGTCACCTAGTTCAGGTGCCGATAGTCTAGACAAAGCCTCACGATCCCATCCACCTTCTTGGAAAACAAAATTGGAGATGCCCATGGAGAAACACTGGTCCTTATGAACCCCTTCCTCTGCAAGTCCTCCAGCAATACCCGCAACTCACAAAGCTCCACGGGAACCATACGATATGCTGGCGTAGATATAGGTGTCATCTCGGGGTATAGGTTGATGTAAAAGTCTACCTATCTGTGAGAAGGTAGTCCCGGAACATCATCAGGAAAGACATCAGCATACTGGTCCACCACTACAGGATATCTGAGACTCCTCACGTCAACTGCTCTAAGGGTGAGGCTAGCCAACTGGTGAGTGATTGTCTGCACCCTCCTCCGAGAAGTTCTATCCTGTGCTGAAAATGTTTCCTTCTCACCGGTGAAGGGAAACCTGATACCATCCTTGCGGACACACCACACATTGTGATTAAAATGGCCAATCTGAGCATGGACTGTAGATAGCCATTCCATACCCAAGATGACATCATAAGGCCTCGAAGCTACTACTAGGAGATCCCATCCAAAGCTCTCGCATCCTAGAGTGATATCACACTATCTGCACCAGTGTGTAATCATCAGATCCTCTCCTATAGGAGTCTCTAATTGTAAGAATCGAGCTAACGACTCCATCAGAATCTCTGAGCTCCGAACAAGTGTCGTGGCAATGAAGGAGTGACTGGAACCTGTGTCTATAAGTACTGTAGATAGGTTATATTAAACACATATCATACCTCTAATCATCTATAGAGTGTCGTGGTTGTAGGCCTCTGCCACCTGTAATTGAGCTCACCCCTATCCACCTGCTCTCTGTGGTCAGGGTGGACCACCTCAGGGTGGTAGTGGTAGAATATCAAACCGTCGTCCACCATCTATTGCATGACCTGCTCCCATGCCACATCCTCTGCCCTACAGACCTCCTTGCTTGAACCTCAATCATAGCCTCGGCAGTTCCTCTACCGTCTGCTGATCATCGGTATGGCGGGTTAGGCAGTCATGAGCCATCTGGCCCTACCTGCCACACATGAAGCACAAGATTCTTCCCTGCTGAACCCCTTTGCCTCGTGAGATTCGCACCTCCAACCCTACATCCTGGGGTCACCCTCCAAAAGGTCTTGTTCGCTTAGAACTATACATCATCTTCCTACTACCTGTTACAAATGAATCAGCTACCTGTTGTCTGGTGGTGGCTCTCACCATTGGTGCCTACTCAACTAAGAATCTCTCCACTAATAATGCTCACTTGAGCACTCCAGCCTACGTTGGGATATTGAGAAATATCATCAATGCTCTGATCTTCCACCGGAGACCCTGCTCAAAGGTTCGGGCCTTGAAGAATGGGTCCCACACCATGTCAGTGGAGTAGCACGAGAGGTCAGTAAATCTCACAGAGTACTGGGACACTAATAACCTACCCTGCTGTAAGTGCAGAAACTCCTAGATATGCACATAGAAAAGTGTCGCTGGAACAAACTATGCCCTGAAGAGGCTCTCAAAGTCCGTCCAAGTGAGGGTCACCACATCATGTAATTGGAGCATCAGGCTCCACCATCTTCTTACTATGCCCAGGAAAAGACTAGTATCTAGGATCACCATCTACTTCACTCATGTCGCAACTAGGTGGAAAACTCTAGCCACAACCTCCAACCAGTCCTCAGCTGCCTGAGGATCTGTATCACCTCGAAACCTCAGATGTATATACTTCTAGAAATCAGGCAACATGATTAGTTGGTGTGCACCGTCCACCAGTGGGGTTGGTGGAAAATGCTACCCAACGGGTGGTGGTGGTGCTGGTGCACCACCCGAAGGTGCTAACACAGTAAGAGGGCCCTGCACCGAAGCCTCATCGCTCGGTGGGCCATTATCGTGTAATATCTCAGGAATCCTAGATGTCTGTCTATGTGGTGAAATCTTGAAAAGAAATAGGTGTTCCATGGTTAATAAGTTATACCTGGTGAGCTGACTCAAATGAGATCAAAAGGAAAACATTTCCAAAACCCACACAATCGATGTTTTAGTGGACCGAGTCGTAAATCAGAATTCAGGGTCTTGGTGTATGGATACGCCAACTACCACACTAACTGTAGACTCCCCAAACTGAAAATCACACTGAAAACACTTAACACTATTGCTTCATTGGAAAGATCAGAGTCCTAGTTCTTCAGTAGAACCGACTCCTCTGATAAAAACTTTTCACGATCCGTCCCCTAATGTCCATGCCGTGACTACCCCAAGCCCGCCTTCCATAGACCAGGGGTTGGCGACTAGCACCAGAAAGGAATATCCATAAAACGAGATGGAATTTCCTTAAAACATGTACAAACACACAGACTAGGTACACAACAAATTAATCCATGTAGTAAAAAAAGCTGAAGTAAAAGTGTGTACTGAAATAAAGGGGTCGGAATACAAGCCCAACTGAAAGATACAATACAAAAGAAAATAAAAAAATATCTTGAGATCGTCCGCTAGGGATCCTACCTAAAGGGTAGGTACATATCGTCTCCACAACTCTCCACGTCAACCGTCACTGCCATCCACTGTCAGGTCCAAGCTCCCTGAGTCACAATCAAGGCTGCTCGTCATCTACACAAGACACAACAAGGTGCGGGTGAAGCCCATTTAGGGGTGTGTATAAAAATACCCATTTGGGACCCCGATACCCCTAAAGGTCTCCCATAATTCCATAAAGGAAAACCAAAAATCATGATCTCAACCACAATTCACAAAGCAAAATACACTACTCAAACCAGGTATAACTGAGTACAATAGTATAAATGATTAGTCTTAAGGCCAGATCATCTTAATATATTAAGAGTCACTACTGCTGACCCACAAAAGATCAATAGGTACTAACCCCTACAAGATCTACACATGATATATAAGTGATGATTCACACAGAATCTCTAGGTGTTGATTCACACAGAATCACTCGGTGCTGATTCCCACAGAATTGCTGAGTGCTAATTCACATAGAATCACTGGGTGCTGATTCACATATAATCGATGGGTGCTCATTCACACAGAATAGCTGGGTACTGATTCACATAGAATTGATGGGTGTTTATTCACACCGAATTGTTGGGTTCTGATTTACACAGAATTGCTCGGTGCTGATTCACACAGAATCGCTCGGTGCTGATTCACATAGAATATCTCTTCATTATTCATGTCTCAGTCATCCAAATGATTCCTACTCATAGTACTCTTGTTTCTGGGAGAAACCACTCCTAAATACATCGATCATATTTCAGCCACCACAAAGTCCCACGTAGAAGTTACCTAAAGACCCATCACGTCTTAAGGGTTCCAACACAATAGACGGCGCTTCAACCCGACGCCTGGTCTGTAAGTTATTGGAATTTTAGTGCCGAGGGCCCAGTTGGATTTGGGGTCGATCCAACCCATACATACTCCAACTTTATCCAAAAATTATGTGGAGTATCTCAAAAGGACCGTCTCTCTCCAAGGATCGCAGTGCTGTAGACGCTTCGTCAAACGAACGTTTGGTTCGTAAGATACAACTCTTTAAGTGAAACAGGGCCCGAATGGGTCTGAGTCCAATCTAACCCAGCCCAGCCTGGACCAAACCAGCCTGGGCTGCCCAGGCTAGGCTAGGCCATGGCGTCTCGGCCCGTCGGCTGGCGTGACCCACATGGGGGTCGCGTGATCCACCTCCCGAACAGCTCAGAGAGCTATTCAACTCTTTGATTGGCAGTGCCAGGTGGCACCGCCTGGTTTTCCATGGGACCCATAGGGATTGGGTCCCCTTCCTTCACCGTGGATTCAAAGTTGGAACCTGCACCACCACGGCACGCGACGACGCGCCGTCTCACTGTCACCGCAACCGGCCCACGCCGACTGCCCCTTCGATTCGCCGTAGTGCCTTCGGGCACCACCTCTCTTATATGGCCGACAAGCTTCAGCCGCCTCCATCGCTGCCAGAACCGGTTGCTGGTGCCGCCACATCATTTCCACACCGAAGGATCTTCCGTGGGCCATCGAGTGAGCTTTGGTGGTCCATTCTTCCTTCTGGACGTGCCTGCGGCCTTCCTGGGGTGCCACCGTCATTGCGTGCCTCCCGGTTTCCTCTTTCTGTTGAGTTGAAAATCGTCCCATGAAGAACACAACAAAAATCAAGAGGCGGAGGGTCCAGGACTTGTTCGTTTGTCCTTTACCCTCCAAGTTTTCATTATAACAAGTGGGAGTAATTTATACATCACATTAAAATAATGATAAACCCCATTCCAAACATAAACCTCCTACCTCGAGATTCGTTGGGGACGTTGCGGTGGTGGATAAAGAATCCTTGTCTGTGGAAGCTGCCAATATTCATCATCAATCCCTCCAACGATGTAGAAGCTTCCATTCCTATTCAGTGGAATATGTCAAATCACTTCGTCAGAGGTTCCTCTCTTGATGAAGCGATGTCAAAACTCCAACCCGAGCCTTAATTAAATAGATAAAGGATGAGAGTTTAACGCAACAAAGCTTTAATGAGGTTCATTAATAAGTTAATTAATGCACATATCATCTCTCAATGTAGTGGTTAAGAAAAGAAAGCATAAATCCATTGATGACTTGACAACTCAGTGGCCCCGCAACCGCCGCTCAACCACTGGATAAAAATAAAATAACTTTGTTAAGTTATTTTTTTTGTAAAGTCCAAAATTTATCTTTTTCTCCTGACCTAAAACGGTCAAAGTGAAGCGTCCCTTAAGAAAATCCCATTGCTTCAGATTTAACAGTGCTCTCAGATTTCAATTCCAAGCACCAATTCAAAAGTTAGAAGATACTTCCCATACGTTTAATGAATGTACCTTAAAGAAGTTCAAAATTCCATTCTAGGCACACCGGACCTCAGAATCACGTGTCGTCAATTTTCACAGACTCATAATAATCCCAAATATTTTTTTTTTAAAAATTAATTGAATTTATGGGTCTTTACATTGAGGACCATGGGGAATGATTTTCAACATCACTACTCTCTATTCAAAAGGATATTAGAGTATTCTTGTCCTTAGAACCCCGATCAGTATATTGTGCCATACCCCATCTTTTATATTCTTGGTTTGAGCACTAAGAGAATAAACTGAGTTTATTCCCTATGAGATAATCTATGATTGCATCAATCTACTCATTCATGATATAATCCACTTGGATTGCATTGGATAAACTATCTTAACTTGTAGGTCAATGTAGTATGACCTTAAAATCTATCCAGAAATGGTCCAAAATATAAGACCTTAAACCACAACTTTAAGAGACATAAAATTTTTTTGGCTAAAAAATCATAAAATAAAGCTTATAGAAAATTCAATTCTTCACATTCTAAGCCCTTATTCTTAGATTTTTGATAAAATTTAGTGAAAATATTACTTTCCCCCATAAAGTGGGATTAAGCTGTGACATGTGTATATTTTCATTCATGACAAGACCACCTCTTCACGCTAAGTAGATCACCCATTTATGTGATCATATACTCAAGAATATCATATTATATTTCACCATATGAGAAGGATTACAATACATAGTGGCATGAACTTTGGGGTTCTCAAACCCTTATTGAATATAATATTCTCTAATAACCTACTACAAACCTCTTATGATTGAATTATCACAACTCCTAGAATCCCATAACATTTAGAAAATCCTCTTAGTTAACCCTTTCGTAAAAATACTATCAGTGTGGATTTATTGATATGAACATACCCCCTATCAATTGATGAACAAAACAATTTAATTTGAGCTTAGAGGTTACCCCTTGAGGATATTTTATTCTTATAGAAAAGTTCCCCCTTAACCCCATGAGCTATTTTACGATGGTGTGGCATTGATTTCTACCATTAATAATGATCAACATACACTCACTAGTCTCCATTTCCCATTTACTCAGACATTTTTTTATTATCTACACATTACCTAACCAAATTATTCAAGTGGACTCAAATACCCTTGATGTTGCACATTCATGAATTGTTCCCACTTTCAAAGAAAGATTATGATATCCTATTCTTGTGACCTTTCATATCTGGGTGTGATTATACCATGAATATCTAAATACTTTAGTTGAGATACTCATCTTTCCACATTCCAACAAGGTACTTGGTCCTCATCACATGAACCTAAATAGCATGATAACATTTTAAAAACTTCAATATCATAAACTGAATTCCCCCTTTCATGGTATAGTTTAATTTATAAATGGGACTTTCATTCACATTAGGTTTTTCATTTCCAATACTAGATAGAATGTCCCACACATTTGGTCAAAGTTATACAAACTTAAACTAAAACAATATTTGGTTAAATATATATGAACTTAAAATTCAACAATATTTGATCAAAGCTGTCATACCTAAAACATCAAAACTCACTGGTTCGAGAACCATGACCTTAAACTATGTGTACCATTTTTCAAGTTTATATACATCCATAAAAATAAACTCTTAAATACATGTTGGGTTTGTTTTTACCAAGTTAATATATAGACGACCTCAATTTTGGTCAAATATATATAACCCTAAACTACAACAATATATGGTCTAAACTATTATCTCCCATCAGTCTGAATTTCATGATCGTAAATTGAAAATGGAAAGAGACATAACACTAACTAGGTTGAAAAAGATAAAATATAATCCTAGGAAAAATTCAAGTTTCTTCTCATTACCAATAAACCTTATATATCTTATTCAAAATATTGAGAATCCAAAAATAAAAAGGCACAAATATCATCAGGAGAGAAACCCATAAAGGGAAACCTAAGAAAAATAAAAGTTCTGGACTACTATTTCTCCCTAATATTAGGCTTATGCATAAGTTAGGGTGATATAATAAAAGACTTAAAGCTTTTGGGATATAAAATATGACCCCAATAGAAGTCAATATGTTCTTGAAAGGACCCTAGGACTAGGAAAAATATAGAGTTGCATAGGCATTGGAATATTCATTATTAGTTCCCCCATTGTGATCCTCATCATATTGAGTCATATGACTCATCAAAGTGGGAAAAATATAGTGTACGATGATATTATTCCTTATTATACCCTTTCATGAGCCACAACCATGAATAAACATCATTGAATCAAGTGTTTGAGGTCTGTGATTAACTTAATTTTTCCTATCTTGATGTTCAAGTGTGCCAAGTTATCTTAACTTTATCGATTAGGGTTTCACAAGAATCTATAAAAAAACAAAGAAGGAAGTTAACAAATAATTTAAATCCAAAATTTGTATTCTTTCATTTTAAAAGGGGTATAAAAATAAAGGAGAATACAAAAGGTTGAAGTTACTTTCACTAAACCTAAAAAATGAGGTCCTTATAAGAAAATCTATAAAGACTAAAAATCATTGAGTGATGGTTAGAATCTATCAACAATGTTTTGAATATTATTCATTTGAGTAGATTTAGTTTCCTCAGAGAGGTAAATCTTCTTCTCCTCTATAAAACTATTCTTATTTACATCCTTAGATTCTTTGAGTAATTTTTAGTGACCTACTTGTTTCTCAATGGTGGTTGTTTTCTCCTTTTGAAGACATTCCACTTCATTGACTTTCTCATTTACAAATCATTTATGTTCTACTATCTCCTACAAAAAATTAGACTCATCTTGATGTGACTTGTCTTGAATAATGATATATTGAGCCATTGGATTATCTCATAGAATACATTGATGCGATTCATTCCTTTATTTCCAATATTGACTCATCTCCTTCATGAAACTGTTTATTTAGAGATAATCATATCTGTTGAACCCCAAGTTGATGAACAATAATGAAAAATGGCCTAATTGACTGCTCATATCATCAACAGGGGTTATAAATATGAGATTTAAAATCTTTATCCACACTTATTATTTCTTCTTATGTGGGAATGATGCATATTATAAGTGTGAGTTGGCAGAAATTTCCAAAATTGAGATATATTATGGGACCAAACCAAACAAGGAAGGGATGACCATGATAAATTCTGAAAGGACTGACACTAAGAAAATTTGTGCCTCTACATATTCCTCTATTTTAGATGTTGAAATAATGATGGTTCCAAACCCCTCAAATTGCGGAAGGGTTACTGAAATTTTCAACCAAGAATATAATAGTTAAGAAATACTATAAAATCAATCTAATGATGAAATATTTAGACAATTACTCCCATATGTTGGGGGAACAGTCATAATTAAGGCCTCGAAAATATGGGGAACAATAATAAGGCCTTCTAGAAATGACACTTGTACCAAATCTGGGGATTCTTGTATTTACCATTTTAGTAGAATGATGAGTTCAAAAGGTTACTACGACCTAAGTGTATATTGGTTTCTATCATGAAAGGAAACACACAAAAAAATAAGTACAACATTAGTCAGTTCTAATAAATAAAAAAGAATGTCAGTATCCAAATGGAATGCCTTCTTTCAATGATGCATTGAAATATATCACATTAGATTCAAGATGGTTGACCAAGGTATTGACATCAATAATATCATGTATCAATGTTTCACTAGTTGGAGTAGTGGATTACACATTTATATTTATTTCTAACTCAATTCCTCACTAGGAGTTACCCATCATGGTCTCACCATATGGTTTTTTTGGGGAGCATTAGAGACTCATTCCATTGGGAATATGATTCTCCTTGCACTGAATAGGCTTAACCAACACTAGAGAAAATTATTATATTGAGTGTTCAGAAATAAAACAAAACATACAATAAAAAATTAGCGAATGACTACATTTAGGTCCTGATAAAATATGAAGTTCAATACATTTCACTTTTTATTACAGTTAAATTTCCTTTGGAGGTGACTTTGTCAGATGACATTATGGTTGAGGCACTAGAAGTTGTTTGGGAGGGTCGACAATGACCACCTACATATGATCTATAAAACCTGGTGAGTGGTCATACTCATCACCCTTTTTATCCTAATGGGTGTTTAAGATTTCAGTTTTACCTTTGATATCATATATCAGGGAAAAAATAGTTGATGTAAAACCTTTTAACCCCTGTAATATGTTGAAGTAATAGTTTATGGATTTCTCAATACTGATGATAAAATATCATACTCCAGTTTTCACATTATGTTACCTATTCCTAAAAGGAATGATACTCATCATCATCTTCCCCTATACTAAATTCTAACCCCATAATTTTTGATATTTATCTAGAGGGTACAGGAACATCCTTTAGTGAATGAAAAAAAAATTCCAAGTCCCCATAGCATGCCTTTACTTTATGCATGAGATATGTTGTAGGGATTTGTGACTCTGACAAACTCTGATAGAGAAATATTTTCAACTTGGAGTTCCTTCCAATAACTCTTGGTAGACATGTTATTCTTATACATTTTCCATTTTCTCTAAGACTCTAGGTATTTATAATTAACAAGATCTAAGGTGAGGAAAGTCTTCCTACTCCTAGGAGGTGGAACATTGACATGCCTCACTTTCTTTCTCAGCACCTAGGATGGTGATGCACCATTTAAAGAAAAACACTTTATAGGAATCTCTATTTTATTAGTCTATTGGTAAAAACTCTTGCCCATAATTATTGTCTCCACTTGATAGTTCTGATTCTCCTTACCTCCCTTGGGTGGTGAACCCTTAAATCGAGGTATTAGAACCACCAGCTTCTTGATAGGGTATGACTGAATCCAAGCCTAAACGTAGTTGATTTTTAAACCACAAACATAACAAGATGGTGTAAATGTTACTTTGATACTAGTTTCCTCTTTAACCAACATTATCTAAAACTAGCATTCCACCATTGGTTGATTTTCATCACATTCATTTGAGGGAAGGGTATGATATTTCTTCTAAATACAACTGAATTATCATTCAAATTGTTGTGGATAATACCCCTCACATATGAATTTCCCACATACCCTTTACATCAATATTTCTTCTCTAAGATATATTAGACAACCACACACTTTAGGGCCCCTATAATCATTTATAGTGACAATCCTTGTGGGAAGGACATATGTTTGTTATATGAATTTTTCATGTTGATTCGACTAGTTTTTAATATCATGCTTATTCAAAGTATGTGGAATGAGTCTGTTGATGCACTAGTGTTAGGGATTACCCATTGAATATGAATTTCCCACCTACCTTGAACACCAAGATCCCTTCTAGAAGAGATATCAGATAGCCACATGCTTCGGTGATCCTAGAATCATTTTTAGTGATGGTCTGAGTGGGACGGGAATATGGTCGGTATATGAATTTGTCATGTTGATTTACCCAGTTCTTAATATCACACACCTTTAAAGTACATAGATCGAATATTCTAATTCTCTAGAGGTGGGGATAAAAATGAGAACTGAGGATTTATGTGACCTTTAATTCATATCATTTTCCACATCAGTTGTGTTTAAATTATGTTTTAAATGTTAAAATGTCTCATAAATTAGTTAATTAACATGTTTTGGTTAATTTTCAAATAAATTATTAAATTAATAAATTTTATTAATAATTTATGTTTTAATGTCTGTTTCATAATTTGTTTCTAGTTTTGTGTTTATTATTTAATATTGAAGTTTCCTTTTAAAATATTAATTTTAAATGTCATTAATTTATTTTGTGTTTCTTTAATTTATTTTTTTATTTCATTGATTTTTTGTAACTAATTAGTTATTTGAAGTTTAATTTAATTTATAATATAATGAAATTAATGATTTAATAATCTGTAACATTAATTTATAGTTTTATTCATTATTAATTTTTATCATCGTTTGCTTTTATTTAATTACTTAATTATTTAAATTAACTTAGATTTATTGAAGTTTATTTTGTATTTTAAAATTAGTTATTTTGGGAATCTTAATATATATATATATATATATATTTTATGGATTTATTTAAATTAATTAATTTTATAATTTGTTTGAAAAGAAATATAATTCTATTCAGTAGCCAAGTTTCCATTTATTTTCCCAAATTCACATAGGGAATTGAAACCTAGGTCGACATTGCCAATTTTTAAAGGGGTACATGTAGCTGAATCTAGAATATAAACACTACATGGATAATTTCTAGGCCTTTCCCACATAGTTTATTTTCCAAATTTGAGTGCACACATATACAAATCCCCAATATCTACACAACCAAATGCCTAGAACCACTAACATAATTCTTTTAGGAGTTTTATGAATTAAATTTAAAGAATACATCTATTGGAAGAATAATGTTGGGATGCCAAAACCATCTAAGCTGGAAAACTTAAATGAGATCAATTTCAATATTGGATTGAGGATGAAAATGAGAATCAGGTTAGGGTTATGATTGAGATACCAAGCTTGATTTACCAAATGATGGATTAGAAGAAATGAATCGATTTCCAAATTAGTTAGGAGATCTAAGAGGAGGAATCCAATGGATTTACAAATGAACTCGACATATCTGAGATTTGAGATCACTCAACTTAAATCTAATGAACCTAAAATTACTGATCAGACCAGTGCCAAATAGGTACATATCTAATTCAATCTATTGATGTATGACGATGGATCAAGGGTTATAAATATGAATTGTTATAGATGAAGAAGACAAGATGCCTATGCAGATAACTGAAGCCTATGATGAACCAAAGGTTGAAGAAAATGCAACTCAAGAATTGATGAAGATTCATTGGGATGAGAAATGGCCAAACATCACATTCATATTTAGTGTCTAGATTAGTGTTCAGATGAATTTCATCATCCTAAGACTGGATCTGTTCTGAGGAATATGAGACCTAATCTTGAAGCCAATTTATAGATATTTGTCTTAAGTGATGATGTTTCAGGTGCGTTCGATCAAATTTTCAAGGATGAAACCCGTCAAATCCAAATGAAACCCCATTATGGATGATACTACATATTGATTTGAAGATAGAGATGGGGCCTCAAGCTCCTAAATGTTCAGATAGTGCATTCATTCAAGAGATAAATCCATATGTTTGATTAAATTCTATGATGAGTTGATCTCTAATCCAATCCTACTGCTACCCCAAGCTAAGTTAGGCATTCCAAAGTCTAACCAAGAGCCACAAAACATGATGATATGAATTTAAAATTGATAAAAACGATCTCCGATAAAAGTTCTTGGAGAGCATAGTGATCAAACTTGGTAGATATGTGGTTTCTATAATTTAATGCTTAGAATTTATGTATTGATTACTAAAAAGTGGTAGGGATCAAGCTGGAGTGTGTAGGGGAAAAAACTTTTGTGATTGACACTAACACATGAATTTTAATAGCATGTAATTTATTTATTTTTAATTAAGTATAATATCACTTGAAGGTGAAAAATATCATGATGAGTTTTTCTAGATTCAGTGGACCAGCACTAGGATAAGATGAAAACTGACTTTATGGTGTGAAACATGGAGAATGATGCCAATTATTTTTTACTATGAATATTTTAATCCTTTTTATTTTAAATAAGGAGGACCCGACACCTTTACCCTTGAATTATATTCTATATTCCAGTGTTTTTTATTCTTCTCTTTCTCTGTGCATGACCACAAACCTCTAGTAATAGAGGACTAACTTTCAGACCTAGTTCTAGGAGGTGAATCTCCAAACTGTTTGGAGATTGAATATTCAAATTTATTATCAACTTCATCTTCACTCTTAGTAATTTTAGAATGTGAAATAAAGTTATTCAACCATACACTCATTAAAATTAATTATTATTACTCTGAATTCCTTTTACTTTTACTATTCTTCTATTATCTACTCAACATAGTTTCTTTGGAGAGGTCGTGTTTTTTTTGAACTAGTGATTATCAGTTTTTAAATTAATAGATTATGTATGAAATTTATTTGACCTAGGTATTATTTTCATAGTTAAGATAGTTATCATGTGAAGAAGGTTATTTTTTATATATTTTTTTGGGGAGTGAGAGGTGAATATATCAAGATATTAAGTATACATTTCATGAGGTTGAGAATTATAATTTTGATCTTTTTAGATCGATAATAAGTTGTAGAGAGTCAATCTTACTGGGGATAGTTAATGTTCTTACTAAATTTCTTTATTTATGTCTCCTTATTTCTGTTTCACTTATTTTATCCTATTTATTTTCTTATTTTCATCAGCACTGTTTCTATTCTATATTATTTTATGATGTTTCATTTACTTATTTATAAACAAACAAAAATACAAAAATATTTTAGAAGAGTCACTTAAATAAACACACTTCCTCCTTGAGATGGACCCCTGGGTTATCCACTAATCTATATCTAAGGAAATATAAATTTATTTTTGATAGTTTATATGAAAGGATATAAAAAATTGGAACCATTTCTAGGGAGACACAATTTTTAATGATTATTCATTTTCAATTTAAAAATTAAAAAAAAAATTAAAAAATTAAAATTTCAAATAAGAAAGAGATGAAACCTCCTTGATGATCTAAAGATATGGTTGGAATTATTACCTATAAATTCATGAAAGTTTTTGAAATTTCGGGTCAAGACTATTTCCCCAAACTAATTGAATTTTGTAAGGAATTTATGCGACCTAATGTTGAAGCCTTATCTAAATAACTTAATGAATTTTCACATATTTCCCCTGATTTTTATATAGAAGAGGTTCACCAAGAATAAATCAATTCTATTACATCTATAGAAGACAACAATGAGGTTAAAGTAAGGATAAAAATGAAATATCATCATATTTAGGATTTTTTTAAGAGATGGAAAAATATGGTAGATGTATAAATTTAATAATCTGGATAAATTTTTGAGAAACATTCAATTTATAATAAAAATATTGACGAATTTTACTGTACTGACCTATCTTCTAATTTTTCCATGATAGAGCGGGTTAAATTAGCATAATAAATCCTATACTTTACCATGGAATACATAGAAAATAAAGTGATGTGTTTTAAATAATGGATGGAGTGGATGACTGCCTCACCCCTATGTTATACATTCAACCATGTGCATTTTTTAGTCACATGTATGAATTAGATGCATGCATTCAGGGAGTTGAAAATTTTAGGTCAGTAGCTATTTTTTTTGTTAATATTGACTTTTTAAGCCTAATATATATTGTGCTTCTCCTTATGTTTAAATTAAAGAGGTAGATAATTTTTGTAATTTAATTTCTAAGTAAAGAATAATTTTATATTTCACTTAAAGAGGAAATTTTAGAGCTGCCAATATTTACTAAAAAATTTATTGTTGGAGGAGTCAAAGAGAAATATGAGGTTTATGTGAAGTGCACCAGTTCATAAGTGGGGTTTTATACATATATTTTCTTCAATAATTATTTTTAAAGGATATTAAATCAAAATAAATAACAGATATAAGTATTGAATATTTATATTCTTTTCACATTACTTTTAAAGATAAAGAAGAAGGAACAAACCCTTATTTTTTATTCACCTTTCCATCACTCCATGAAGGTTATAATTTCAAGGAGGTGGAAATAAAGTATGTTTCAATTGTGTTATCCCACATGCTGCATCACTAGTGCATTAAAGCTATAAAGAAGATGATTTGGTGGTTTTTATAAAATAATCCACATCCAACATTTGATTGGGGTTGAACCAATGAATTTTCATCTATGGACAGTGAAAATACACCACATATTGGGGGGTGGGGTTATACCTAGGATTATCTTATTAATCTATTTTTAGTTTTTTCAATTTTTTTGAAACTTAAATAAAATGTTTTCTATGTTTATTTTATAGAAAAATAATAAGGTAGTACACTCCAGATGACAATCCATCTTTGGTAAATTATTTCACACCTAATAACTCCCATATTATATCCTTCTAAACTTAAAATTTTAAGAGTATAAATTCTTATTATATACTAAAAAGTAAGTTTGGGGTAATGGTACACATTTTTGTTGATTCTCCTGAATTTAATGATGCTAAATAAATATCAAACATGCTACAAAACTAAATTTTATGAAAATATTTTATACTTTCCATAGAGAATAAATTAATGTGAATTTTAATGTCAGCTATCTAATGTTTTAGTGAGCATAATTTTTTATACCTTTGAATAATAAATTTAATAATATTCAAAGATCAATTCAAGATACATTTTTTGTGCAACGAGAATCAAAATCCCTGACCATTTACTCTGGTTTTCATTGGTATTGAACTTTAAAATTCTAGAATTTAATTCTAATATTTTTCAATATGTTGGAGATGGAAATGAAAAATCAGCGGGACATTTTTTAAAGAAAAAATGAGGTGTCTCATTCTGAAAATAAAGTCTCAGAGCTTCCAACCAGGGGATTCATAGTTCAAATTTTGTATTTAGATTCAACTCATTTTTTATGTTGAATAAAAATATTCTTATTGTTGTTTCTAGTGTAATAAATTTTGGAAAATTGATATTAAAATGGAAAAATGCATATTGAATTTATCATGCTAAACCCACTAATAATTACTTCTATTTTGACTGCCTTTTTGTACTAAAATATTTTTGTTCATGTTTATTTCACGTCTTTACTAAAAATCATTGTTGAACTTCAAATGCTAACATGAATATTCTTTTAAAACCTTGAACATGTGCCAATGTTGTTAAATTAGTATCCAATGGAAATATATTATGCATGAATTGATTTTTGTTTGTGTGTTAAAATGATTTTTGATCATACTTATAAACCTCAAACGTTATTTTCACTACTTATTTTCATAATCTTTTTGAACTTTCATGATCAAAAATTTTTCCTCCCTCTTTTACATTCAAAAAATGGGAGAAATTATTGGGTTTTAAGTGTGGGGAGGGGTCTTTAATTTCTCTTGAATTATTTTCCAATGTGATACTATCAAAAACCCTTATTTTTTTTGAAATTGTTATTTTTTAAGAATCACTTAGAAATTTTCAATGGGTGAAAATCTCCCTTTAAGATTAAATGTTGTGATTCCACCTTGAGGAGATTAATCTCTATTTCCATATGAATTTAATTGGATAAATCATTTTTGTTTCCCTCTTGGAGAAAAGTCTCTCGGTAAAATATTGGGAAAATTTTATACAATAATAATTAATTTTGACCATTTTAATTTTAATTTAACTTATATGATATGAATCCAAATGAATTATGAAATGAAAATCCTAATCTAGTTTGAGTTCATTCTTTCATTATTTTCATTCTCTATTCATTAAACTATTGGATGAGCTATTTATTACACTAATAAATTTTCACTCCACCTCATCCAAGAGTGTGTGTATTTATTATGGATTCTTAAATTATGTGAGTATGTTCACCTGGAGGTAAATAAAATTTTGGACTTTTAATTGGATAAAAATTGTCATTTGTTAAATTTAGTTTAAAATTTCCAATTTAAATAATTTTTATAAAATAATGACTGATTTTTTACTGAAGAAATTTAATTTGATAGGGAATTAATATTTCAATACTTTAAAGAATACATGAGATAAAATCAATATGAAAATCAATTCAAAGTGGCATTTTATCTTTTCCATTTTTGAGATTTATTTACTACCATTGAATGTGACTATAGGTTTTTGGGGACAATAAATTCATTAAGTGTGGGGGAATTTTATATAACCATTAATTCATATCATTTTACACATCAATTTTGTGTTTAAATTATATTTTTAATGTTAAAATATCCCTCAAATTAGTTAATTAATGTGTTTTGATAATTTTTAAAGTAAAATTTTAAATTAATGAATTTTATGATTAAATTATTTTTTTGTTTGTTTCATAATTTTTGTTGATTTTTTTGTTTAATATTTAACATTTAATTTTCTTTTTAAAATATTTATTTTAAATGTAATTGATTTATTTTGTGTTATGTTAATTTAATTTAATGTTTCATTGTTTTTTAATTAATTAGTTATTTGAAGTTTAATTTAAGTTATAGTCTAATGAATTTAATGATTTAATAATTTGTAACTTTAATTTATAGTTTAATTCATTATTAATTTTATCATCATTTGATTTTAATTAATTACTTAATTATTTAAAGTCACTTAGATTTATTCAAGTTTATTTTTTTATTTTAAAATTAGTTACTTTTATATTTTGAATATATATATTTATATATGATAGATTTATTTTAATTAAGTGATTTTATAATTTTTTTTGGAATGGAGGAGAATTCCGTTCGGTAGCCATGTTTCCATTTATTTTCCCAGATTCAATTATTGAATTAGAACCCAAGACAACACAATTAATTTTTAAAGGGGTTCATGTAGCCAAATATGGAATTTCAAAACTACAAATCCAATTTATAGCCCTTCTCCACATAGAAAATTTCCCAAATCAGATCACTTAGATATAAAAATACCCAATAGTTGTGTTTCTGAATGCCCAAAACTACTTAAATACTTATTTTCAACATTTCTCTCATTCAAATTGAATAATTGATCTCCTAGAAGCCGAATGTTGTGATGCTGAAACAATGAAAGTTGGAAAACTTGAATGAGATCAATGCCAAGCTTAGATCGATGATGTAAAATGAGAATTAGGTTATGGTTATGATTTATATGCTGAGGTTTATTTACCAAAGTCTAAATTGGAAGAGATTAATCAATTTCCAAAGGAGTTGGGAGATCCAAGAGGAGGAAGCTGATGGATTTCCAACTAAACTCGACATATCATTGATTTGAGACCACCATCCATGAAGCTAATGCTTATGAACCGGCTGATGAGACCAGTTCCAAATTGGTATTAATATAATTCAAGACATCAATATACGAGGATGGATGAAGGGTTTTAGATCTAGATGGTGCTAGATGATGAGGAGTAGATGTGCCTGCACTGATATTAGAAGATGTTGATAAAATGAAGGTTGAAGATGATCTAACTCAAGGATTGAAGAAGATGCATTGGGAAGATGAGTGTATGAATACTATGTTTATCTTGGGGTTTAGGATTTGTGCTAGGATAAATTTTGTCACCCTGTGATTGGAGGTATTATGAGGAAGATGAGCCCTAATCTTGAAACTGATTTGTAGATAGTTGTTTGAAGTCAAAGATGTGATAAGTATGTTTGATGAAATTTTAAAGGATGAAACCCATCAAATATGAATTAACCCCCATTTTGGGTGAGATCATATATTGATTTGATATAGATATGGGGATTTGAGCTCTCTAATGTTCTGATTTTGAATTCTTTTAAGGGTGAAATCCATATGTTTTGATGAAATTCTATAATGATTTGATCTATGATCCAATCATGTTGCTACCCCAAGTCGATCTAGGCTTTATGAAGTCCAACCAAGAGTCACCAATCAAGAAAATCCAAATTTAAAAATGGTTAAAAATTATCTCTGATCAATGTTCTTATAGAGGTTGGTAGTTTGTGTTGTGGTGAGTGAAGACCTGTTACCAAGTTAGATGGAGAAAAAATGAGCACACCAGGAAAATATGTATTTTTTGGAATTTAATTCTTAGAATTTAATTAATGATTTCTTATAAGTGGTAAGGACCAAGCTAGAGTGTGAAAATGATATCACTTTTTTGATTGACACTAACACTTGAATTTTAATAGTGTATCATTTATTATTTATTTAATCAAGGAGGATATCACTTGGGGGAGCGCAAAATGATGGGGAGTTTTTATGGATTCACTAGAGTAGCACCGATCTAAGTTGAATACTGAAGTTGGGATGCACCACATTGACAATACTACTGGTTATTTTATTTGGTGAATATTTTCATCTTTTTTATTTTAAATAAAGAGGACCCAACACTTCTACCTTCATTCTATTATGTATTTTATTCTCACCAACTCTTATTTTATCTCTCTTCTACTGCTCCTTCTCACTAATGCAATTTTCAATTTTGGAAATAAAATTCATAGTTGTTCATTATTCTCCTTCTCAGTGCATGATCTATAACAACTAGTAATGGAGGATTGATTTTCAGACCTAGTTCTAGGAGGTGAATCTCAAATTTGTTTGGATATTGAATATTCAATTTGAATTTTGACTTCATTGTAACTCTTGGTAATTTATGAATGTGAATTTAGCTGACGTGACCACACACACATTCACAATAATAATTATTACTCTTAAATCCTTTTCCATTTTTTCATTTTCTCTTGTCTACTCAATAGAGTTTCTTAGGAGAGATCATGTGTTTTGTAACCTAGTGATAATAACTTTCTCATGGAATAAATTCTATGCAAAATTGATTTTACCTAGATATTATTTTCATAGTTAGGATAAAGCTCACGTGGAGATGGTGATTTTTTATGAAATTGTTATTTTTTAGACATTGAGAGGTGCATATTTTAAGATATTTAGAATGTGCTTTGTGCGGTTGATAATTTGTGGTTTTATATTTTTAGATCAGTGATAGGAAGCATAAAGTCAATATTTTTGGGGAAAGTTCATGTTATTTCTAAGTTTATTTATTCTTCTCTACTTATTTATATTCCACTTCTTTTCTCCTATTTTTTTCTTGTTTTCATCATCACTATTTTTTTTCTATCATGTTTTATGATGTTTCATTTACTGCTTTTTAAAAAAACAAAAACAAAAAATGTTTTTAGAAGATTCACTTAAATAAACACACCACCTCTTTGAGACCAACCCTTGGGTTATCTACTAAGATATATCTAGGGAAACATAAATTTATTTTTGATAGTTCCTATGATAGGATATTAGGGATCTCCAAGGAATTGATGAATTTTTAACCACCCACAGAAGATGATATCCATCCATATAGTATCTGGAATGGGTCAACAACATTGAATGATGCCTTTCTGTGACATCCCAACCTGAGTGCCACACACTAGTGTCCTGATCCAGTTGGATACGTAACATCTGGTGTGCCTCCCTATATTCCATAGGATTCTGACTAGCATCAATGGTCAAATATATAACATGGGGAGACTATACCCTCTTTATGAAAGCATCACAATAGTGGAAATAAATAAACAATAACCAAAGAAAAATAACCATAACCAGAATAATTCTAGTATTAAATGATGACCAAAACAAGAATAATATATCCAAAACTAAAAAATAGATATTTTATTCCAAAATAAGTTTCTAGTGTCTAATGCAAAACCAAAATAAGGACATTTAAACTCCAAATAGGGTCCCTCATCCATGATCTATCCCAAATCATCCATCTATCACAAGGATATTTCCCTTATCCTATCATGAAAACATGAATTATATTTAAGAACCGATTAGAAATTCCAATTAGGGTGTGAGTATAACTCATTAAGACAACACCAATGGTGTCTAAAACAATATTCAGCCTATAATAGTGTATGATGTTGTATAAAGAATAAAGTACAATCAATAAATTAAATAGTTTTCAAACTCAATTATTCTTTATTTAACCACATCTTTTTCTTGAGTTCACGATGATACCCAAACCATAAATACCTATTTCATCCCATGTTGGAGTCTGAGCTATATCACATAGAGAATTATAATTCACATAACTAATGGGTTTTTATTTATCATTTCATTTCAATTCATATAATGGTCATTTAGAACCATAGTCTAATGCCAATATCATGGGAGTAAAATGTTGTGTCTAGAACCCCCATGGGTATTTGGTGAATCATTACCTTCCCACAACTCATGGGTATTTAGAGAATCAGTCCTTGTCCTATACAATAATACTCACATGCATGAATTTGGGTCTAAAATGTCATGGTTAGCACCCCATGGGTATTTGGATCATCGGTCCATGTCCCACACCCCATTTCTCAATTAATCACATATATCATGTATATCACATATAACAAGGTTAATCAACATTAACCCTTTAATCAACAATTCACATCATTTTATACCATTTCTATTATCAAAACAAACATGATTATTTACTTTAATCACATGGAATAATATGAACAATTCATCATTAAACCATTTATCCCCATTTAATCAAATATCCTAATAAATCTTCAATATTAAGCCAAATATCCCATAATTCCCATTATCAATCAATTCAAAATCCCATTATTCACCAATTTCATAACCAAAATTACCAAATTCAATTTTCCCAAGTTTAACTCTTCTCATATTCACATGAAAATTCAATTAATCAATTCTATGATTCCATTAATTAATTAATAAATTAATTAATTGAATTAAAGATTCAATTTCTAATCATTAAAATTGAAATTAAACAACACATACATGAAATTTGAATTCAATACTATGGGAATTAATATTTAGATCACTCAACTCAAGATTTTTAGAGAGCCTTCACCTGTCCCGAAATACCCAAATTGAAGCGGGACATTCAATTTCACAACTAAGAATGAGATCTAGTTCCAAAACCTAGATCCAAGATCAAATAGAGTTAGATATATAAATATATAGATCCAAACCCATTCCAACATTGGAAAACTATTCCCTCTTCATCAGTAAATAGATACAGGAGAGAGAAAAAACAAATTGAGAATAAATCTTATATCGGGAGAGGTGCAAATACATCAATATGATTTTCAATTCATCATTAAAGATCGTTGGAATGACTTAGAATCAGTATGGGAGCCTCCAAAAATGAGGGATAACCTATAGGGTCGATTTGGGTTGAATAATGTTGAAGGAAGAGGGTTTCAAGTTTTTTAAAATAAAAATTCATTGAAAAATATCCCTCGTGTATGGTTTTCTAGGTAGGGGTGCATAGTTTTCCAAACCGTGCACCCTAACTATGTGCCTATCCTATGGGGCTTCACAATTACTCCTAATAGGGAACATAGTTTAACAAACCATGTTTCAACCATCCAATCCCTCTTTGTTTGGGGTTTCACGGTTTTCTAGGGCAGAGTGCATGGTTTGAGAAAAAACGTGCACCAACCATGCACCACAAAAAACCCATCCAAAAACTTCCAAATTTCAACCAAACTCACCCAAGACATGCCTCAACAAAATTATAACCAAATTATGGAAAACTAGTTCCTATAAATAATCTCGATTCATCACCAGAAAAGGCCAGGATCTTACAATCTATCTACCTTATAATAGCTCATCCTTGAGCTGTACTTCCAAGTATATTTAAGATTCCGAGGTAAATAAGATAGATCTATTGATCCTGTATATATACTTCTCTCTCCCAAGTTTCCTCTAAAACATTACCATGTTTCCAAAATACAAAAACTATTGGCACAATATTTTCCCACAACATTTTCCCACAATGATCCAAAATATGTATCAGATTCTCCTCAAAGGACGTATCAGTCTCATGCTCAACTTCATCCACATCGATCATATGAGAAGGGTCATGATGATACTATTGATGTCACAACACATGAAAAACATCATTTATAGCACTATAACTCCATGTAATATTTAATCGATAAGCCAGTAGCCCAATCCTCTCTACAACCTCAAAAGGTCTGAAAAACCTGGGCACCAACTTACCCTAACTCCAAATCCTATGGTGACCCAATATAGGAGACACCCAAAGGAACACATGATCACCAAATGTAAACTTAAGGGGTCATCAAAATATATTAACAGATGAATTCTGTATACTCTAATACATATCCATAAATTTCTGAATCAACTGAACCTGCTTCGATGTCTCCTACACATGACTCAGTCCCAATAGTTCTAAATCACATACCTCCATCCAACATAGAGGTAATTTTTATGGCCTACCATAAAGAGACTTATATGCTGACATCTGAATAGTTTCATGATAACTATTATTATAGGAAAACTAAAATAGTTCTAGGTTCTTTAATGAAGACCCTCCAAAGTCTAGAGTGCATGCTCATAGCATATCCTCAAGTATCTCTATAGTACGTTCCAACTACCCATATGTCTGTGGGTGGAAAGCCATACCCAGTAATACCTCATACCAAGATCCTTGTACAAGACTTTCGAGAAGCACAAAGTGAAATATGAGTCACATTATGAAACTATACTCTGTGCCACCCCATACAGATATACTATCTCTCTAACATATGTTTCTCCCAAATGATGCACTGATAAAGTCTCCTGTATAGAAAAAAATGCACTACCTTTATCAATCGGTCCAAAATCACCCAGATAGGGTCATTATTTCAAGGCATCATTGGGAAACCCACCACGAAGTCCATGGTTACATCATCCCACTTCTATTATGTAGTGGTCAATGATAGTAGTAAACCATCAGGCCATTGATGCTTGGCCATCACCTTTTGATAGGTGTATCATTATATCACGAATCCTAGGATATCCTTTTTCATTCCTGGACAACAATACTATCGATGTAGGTAATGATACATTTTGGTCAAACCTAGATGCACTTCCCACTTCAAGGAATGAAAATCATGCATCAGTTCCTCCCACATACTCATTGGAACGACAACGCAGTTCCTAACATAAATGATCTCATCCTAATCTATGGTCCATTTTGATTTTAAATCCCCACCTTCAAGTATTTCCCTCAAGGAAAAACACTCTGAATCCTCATACTACCTTTACTTGATCCTTCTTAAAATCAAAGACCCCACATATACCAATATAAGGCTCATCTACTCCTATCCCTCCTGCACCACAACATACATCTCAACCAGCAAAGAAATAATTTTCCACTCAGAGCTAGACTCCTGAAGTATCTAAGTCTGATTTTTTCTTACTCCATCCATCCAACATTACCATTTTTATTCCAAAGGGCACAAAACAAAAACAAACAACATACAACTTACAACGTACAAGGAGCGCCGAGGCTTACGGAGGGCAGAAATAATGAAGACCAAGGGCATCCCCCCATATCAGGTTCACCCCATCAGGTTTTAGGTGAGAAACATGGGAAATACATTGAAACAGGTTACCTGGGGTTGCCATAGAAGCCAAATGGTCCGCCACCTTATTACCCTACCTCCATGTATGGGTGACTTGAGTGTTGCTGCCGATGAGAGCCCTGAATCTTTGGATTGTATATATAATGGACCAAGGTATCATTCCCTTTCTGCGCAAGGCTCCACAGATGATCAATGAGTCTGTCTCCACATGGGTAATATGGATCTCCCGTTGCCTGTATAGGATGATGCCTGAGATAACAGCCTGCGCCTCTGCCTGCAGGGAGGAGCCTTCACCATAATGCACCGTATATGCTACGTACACACTGCCTGTGCAGTCCCAGACCACACCTCTGCCGTGCATAACACCCTCCACACAAGTCCCATCAGTATTCAGCTTGAGGCCAAAGACTGGAGGGTTCTACCTCACCCAGACCCCCTGCTGTCAGAGACCCATTTACTGTGTGGGATGATGCACATTCAGTTTACGCAGTGAAGGCGCGTCCAACCAGATTCCCTCAACCCCACACCAGTCAAGCAGGTGGCAACGTGTGTTGGAGATGATGTTGCGACCCGAGGCTGGTACGCCCTCAAACCTGGACCTATTCTATGTGGACCATAGAATCCAGCATCCCGCGTTGAAGAAACACACCCACGCCGTGGTCTCCTTAACCTTCCCAACCGAACCCTGAAACCATCCCTCTAGAAAATCCCCACTGCTTGCCGCCACGGGGGTGCACCTATTAAATCTCCCTAAGTAGTTCCAGACCTGCTTAGCCCACTCCCCTTAGAAGAATAGATGATCAATGATCTCCTCTCTTCTATTCTCACAACAATTGCAACTAGACACCATACTGATCCCAAGCCTTTTAACATTGTCATCAGTTGGAAGGGCACGATGATGAATGCGCCACGTTAGGAAGTTATACTTAGTTGGGATCTTCTTGCACCACACCTGGCCAAACCATCCCCCTAGCTGCCCTTGAGTAGTGCCGAGCCTATGAAAGTCCTTTGCATTAAATCGACCCAAGGAGGAGGGAGTAAAAACACATCGATCCGGGTTCGGGCTCAAAATGATGGAGTCGAAAAGATCAATCTAGTTCGCATCCAGAAATCCCCTAAAGAAGTGAGGGAATTGACTCGCCTCCCTGAAAGAGATCATCAGGGCTGGACATCCTGGGTAGACAAGGACTCCCCCTGACCAATTGTGGTGCCAGAATAGGACATTTTCCTCCCCAATAATCCACTCTGAGGAATCAATTAAGCTCGGGATCATGTTACCCACCGAAGACCAAAGCGGGGACTGCCTCCCTGAAGAAAAATCATCATTAACCCCTTGACGAAGAGCCATTATCTTCCCCCACATGGTACGCTCTTCAATCCCCTCCCAAGCCAGCTTCGCGTGCCTGTAAACGATGGTGTTCTCAAGGCTTTTGACATCGACCCCTCCCTCCGCAATGGGACAAGCCATCTTCCCCCAAGAGACCCAATGCCTCTTCCCTTCCAACGCTGCATCCCAAATGAACCGGGACAAGAGTTTTTTAATGGACCTAATAACCCCCTTTGGCACATTCGAGGCCAAGAGAGCATGCACAGAAATGGCTGAGAGGATACTATTCATGAGAGTGATCCGACCACCAAAGGATAAAAAGTGATTCTTCCAATTAATATTTCAGCTAGAAATCTTGCTCACCATACGGTCAAAGTCTCTGATGCGCGTGCGGCCTGGAGAAACAGGGGTACCCAGATATTCCATCAGAAATAGGCCATGACTCATCCCCAAGCTAAAACCCAAATCATCCACCCTTCTCGGGTTGCATGTGTATTCTACATAGAAGCCACTATTTTCTTTGTTAATTCGTTAACCACTCCATTGGCAGTAATCCTCAAGAATCTTGTCCATTCCCTGCATGGATATCTTTCCCGCATTAATGAAGATAAGGGTATCATCCGCAAACATCAAATGGGAAATAGAAGGAAGCCTCAGTCTCCGCCGGTACAGAATAATATCACCTCTTGCAAGACCGCTGCCGATCAGCCTGCTCAAGGTATCTTGCATAAGGATGAAGATGCTCAGGGATAACGGATCACCTTTCCAAATGCCTCTCACTGTCTTGAAGAAGCCATGTGTACGACCTAGAAAGGACACTTCCATCCAAACCGAACGAAAACACCTGAACATGATGTCGCAAGACCAGCTGGAGAAGCCCATCTTTTGCAAGACCCTGTTGATGAAACCCCATTCAATCCTATCATAAGCCTTGCTCATATCAAACTTGATGGCCAAATTGGACCCATGGGACTTGAAGGAGAGGTCTCTTAACATATCCTGTTCCACCGCTATGGCACTCTGAATAGAGTGGTCTCTCACAAAGCCGTGTTGCTCCTTGGATATCCATCGTTCCAAATTACCAGCTAGCCTCCTGTTGATAATACTAGCCAGAATTTTGTAAGTGAAATTACACATGCTTACAGGCTGATAATGAAGCAGGAATGAAGGAGCCTTGATCTTCGGTAGCAGAACAAGGGTCATGGCCAAGGAAATCTGCGGGAGACTACCCCCTCTGAAGAAGTCCTTAATGGCGTTGATGATATCCCCCTTAACCACCTCCCAGGCATGGCTGTAGAAAGAACCAGGGAACCCATCGGGCCCTGGTACACTCTCATGATTAAGGTTTTGCATTGCCGCCCTGATCTCCTCCTCCTCCGGGACTCTCTCCAACAGTTCATTATCCTGAGGAGTAATTTGAGAAGGAACCCTCTCCTAGAAATCTTCACCCCCCACGGAGTAACCTTGTGGCCTATTCGGATTAGTGCCCACCAAAAGGTCCCTGAAATATGAGACAACCATGCCCCCAACCACTTCCCTGTCATCTGTGAAGGAACCATCCTCAAGGGATAGATTTGGTTTGACTGTACGCTGCCTCTCCCTGATGCATTCATGGAAAAAAGATGTATTCTTTTCTCCCTCCTTAATCCATTTAACCCTCGCACCTTCCCTTACCCTGCTCTCCTACGAGAGTAACAAAGCCTCCAAAGATTTCTTCTTTTCTGAGAGCTCACCGAAGACGCCATCATCCCAAATCTCCTCAATGATTTCCTCAAGCCGCTCAAATTCCCTTTTTATCACATCCAGCTCCTGGTCAACAGGAGGAATACCCCTATCCCAAGTATGTAGAGCCTGCTTGAGTCTCCTCAACTTTCCATGCAGACCCACCCAGAAACGGCCCTGGATCGGAGCTTCCCAGCTTTCTCTCACAACCTGGTGAAAACTCGGAACACCGGACCAGTGCCTCATGTAATAGAATCCCAAATGTGGATCCCCGCACCTATTTAGGGACAACAGGAGGGGGGAGTGATCAGAGAGACTCCGATTCAAGTGGACAACCCTCGCTTCTGGGAACAAAGACACCTCATGAATGTTGGCCAAACATCGGTCAAGCCTGCTCCAACATTGACTGTTGCCCCTTCGGTTATTTCACCAGGTGAATGGGTCCCCTGAATACCCCAAGTCCATCAGTCCCCTTCCTACCATAAATTTACCGAAGTCCCTTCTAGCCCACCTAGGGAATTCCCCTCTCCACTTTCTCTCCACTTGTTCCACAAAAATATTGAAATCGCCGCCCAAAATCCATGGTTGATCCCCCGGATCAAACGCATTTAGTTCACTCCAGAGGAACTCCTTCCTCTGGGCATCACAACTACCATATATGAAAGAGACAAAAAGGGGTGATCCGTCATAGGAAACCCTCATCGTGATATGATGATCTCCATCTTGCACCAAATCCAGTGACACCTCTTTGTTCCACAGGATCCAAATATGCCTATTGACCGGCTCCACCTGCAATGAAGCATGCATCTTCACCTTACGAGAAAATTCTTTGATCTTGGTATAAGATTTCTTATGCTCAATAATCTCCACCACTTTGAATTTATGCTTCCTAACTTCCGATGCAATGAAATTAGACTTGACCCTCGCCCCAAACCCTCAGGAATTCCAGATAAGAACCGGATTAATGGAAACAGAGGCTGCCCGGAATTGACCCCAGGCGATGTGGTCACTTTTGAGAGGGAGCCTACACCTTCTATAGCCTTCAACTTCCTTATAGAGTATCTCATGATCACTCCTGAGCTTCTTTCCACAGGAAAGGCTGAAGAAGGAGACCGGATGGGAGAGCACCTGGACCCCTTCCCATGCACCACCTGGTTGGGCGAACAGGCCATGGGTGCCTCCTGCAGCAGGATCTCACCATTACAAGAAGAAGGGAAACCAACACTGAACAACTGGCCTTTCTCCGGGGAGCTCCTAGCTTCCCAAGGCCCTTAAAATCCTCTGCCCCTGCCACTGCAACCCTGCCCCCTGGACCCAGAAGAAACCAAACACCCCTGAACACCATATTCCAAACCCAGCACCCTCGTACAGTCAGACTACTGAACAAGAAAAGGTCCCTGAGGCAAAACCCGGCACAACACAGGACCCACCTTCACCAGGGACTCCAGCCCAACACCTAAAACAATCACCCGGGGGGAAAGGCCAAGGACTAGGCAAAGAAACCAAGGGAACCTCATTGAAGCTGCACTGAGAGGATGTAACCAGCCCCAACCTAGGGGAGATCTCGGCGCACTGGGAAGCCTGCCCAACACCAACACAAGCCACTGCAGGGGAGGATCATCCATTGGAAGAGCTCGAAACAAGCGGAGCCAGCCGCACATGCACAGGACTAGACACCCTAGCTATAGAAACTGAAGAACCTCCTAACTTGAGATCAAAGGAACCTGGAGGGCGCACCCCTGGACGCTGCTTCCTACGGCGTAGATCCGAATGCCCCTACAAAGAACAGCCCGCACAGAAACGAGGATACACCGGGTACCCTATGGCCTGATGCCAAGCGACCTCATCTTGCACTTTCAAAGACAAACTCTTCGGAAGAGGTAAGGACAGATTCAAGACGACACAGATAAGGGGAACCAACATATCTAATCCACTGCGAGTGCGTGCGTCCGCGCACAAGAAGCCCCCCAACCCATCACCAATGGCTCTGAGGAACGCGATATTCTGAAAATGGAGCGGTAAGCCAGGCAGACTTACCCACAACGCCACCCGGGAGTCTTCCTTCCCCTGATGCACCGCCATCGACCAACGGGTCAGGTTGAAGTGCCACCTCCCGAAAGGCCAAGGGGCAACGCACCAGACTTGGATAAATTCCGCTTCAGAAGCCATAACCAACCAGAACGAGCTCCTGTGAAGCACCGAAACCCGAGCCTCCACCTGCATCCCCTAAGAGCCCACGAACCGCTTGAAAACGGAGAGCGGCGGCTTCACCGCCCCGAAACATGCTACCAGGGACCATTTTAGCCCTATGGCCACTTGGGTGAATGCTGAAGAAGGGGACGAAAACTTGACCCGTGACCCATACTGCACCACAGAGTGAGAGAATGAATCGATCGCTTGAAAACACAGCTCTGAAGATCCAGATACTGATCCACACAACGCCTCCTTGAAAGAATTCGCCGTTGGCCGCTGAGGGGGAGAGGGAGGAGGCGACCCCCAATGGGAGGAAACGCCCACAGTCGGAGACCCCACTCCAGGATCAAACACCACCGTAGATGAAGGCACCACCAGGGAGGAATCCACCGGATGCACCACTGGAGGGAAAACGGGCGGGCCGAATTGAAAATGATCATCTATGGATGCCATGCTCCTGAAGAAACCATTGAAGATAATTCGAGGTAATCTGTAGGGTAGTTATGTTCATGTTGCATCAACTACCATGACCCATATGCCACAACTTTACCCCTGCATAAAAAATGCTCTAATCCTGATCCCAGATGCATCAAAGAACAATGCATGCTCCTCCCCTTTCTCAGGTAGGATTAAGATCAGTGTGGTAGTAAAAAGCTTCTTTAAATTCAAGAAAGTTTTCTCACATGATCTAAACCATTCAAACATAAATTTCTTCTTGGTAAAGTCCAAAAGTGGTGTTGATAAGAAGGAAAATTCCTAGATGAGACTATTATAATTACCCGCTAATCCCAAAAATCCACAGATATAAAAAAATTCTTGGAATGCTCCCAAGATACAACTGCCTACACCTTCTCTGGGTCCATTAACACACCTTCCTCCAAGATGATGTGAGCCAAGAAATGTACCCGATCAATCCAAAATTGACACTTAGATAGCTTGGTGTGTAACCGAGGCTTTCTCATTTTACTCAGGATGATGTTAAGATGTTGGTCATGATAATCACGAGTCTTTAAGTATACCATGATATCATCCATTAAACAACCACAAGTTAATTTAGGTACACATTAAATATTCAATTCATCAATACCATAAACATTACTGGTGAATTCGTCAAACTGAATGGTATTATAAAGAACTCATAAAGGCCATAACTACTTATGAAAGTAGTCAATGGTATATCAGAAGTTTGAAATCTCAACTTATTATACCTTGATATAAAGTAAATCTTAGAGAAAACACAATCTCCCCTAAATTGGTCAAATAAATAATCGATACATAGAATAGGATATCAATTCTTCACTATCACCAGATTCAAATTTAGGTAATCAACACATAAGTTCAAAGTCTTATTATCCTTATTTTTCACCAAAAATTAATAACCACAAGGAGACGTACTTATATAGATAAATAAATTATCCATCAACTCTTCAGATGAGTCTTGAGCTCTTGAATCTATGTTGGTTCCATTATGTATGGTGGAATAAAAACTGGCTCAGCCCCCAACATGAGATTAATCTTAAATTCCACATCTCTCTCAGGTGGAAGACCTAAAAACTTCTCAAGAAACACATCCTAGAACTTATCCACTACTGGTGGAAATACATCATGATTTACACCCCCATCACTCAGCAATAAACTTGAAAACTGGGTGATGAGGTTCCCTAGTTGCTGAACTAGCCCTACATGACCTCCCTGGATATCCCATTCTCCACGATGAACATAAATATCACCCTTAGGAGACATAAAAATCACTCTCATGTGGTAATAATCTACGTGGGATCGGTATTCTACTAACCATTCCATACCCAAAATCAAGTTTAAGCCTAACGTATCAAGTATTTTGGTATCTAATGGAAAACAATACTCCCCAACCTCGAGAGAACACCCCTTGCATAAAAATATTTCTCTCAACCATACTCCCAACAATGTATTGATCATCATAACCCCAATCAAAAACTCCACTGCCAAACTCAACCCATTCACATTTTGTGCACATATAAAGGAATGATAGGCACTTGTATAAAATAAGGCAATAGAAAGTGTATAAGCTACAAGAATAATACCTCTAACTATCAATGGTCCAACCTCTCTATCCAGAAGTATAGGCTAAATTGCATGAAATTTTCTTTCCCCTATTCCCTGTGATGTAGTTTAAGTCCCCTGAGCTACACCACTCTACTAAAACGGGCACTCTCACCCATAAGTACCACACCCACTACCTTGACCACCATGACCTGTAGAACTATAATTGTAAGACTAATATGGGGTAGAATACCCCTTTAAAGCACTCTAATCCTTCCTATTTCCCAATCACTACCCATATGTCATGGGTTCCTGTAGAACCACTGTATATGTACCATATTTATATAAGATCATCACTCTACTGGTTTTTAGGGACAATGTATATGAAAGTGACCTGACCTATCACACTGGTGATAGAGTTCTCGCATAAGGTTATGTGTAACTAACCCTTCCCCCTGGACACTCAACTTACTATCACCCTAGATGAAATTATCATAGCGAAGCTTCCTACCATAATAACTCAAAACTCATAATCAGTTATAAGAAACCACCTTTCCTCCACTGGTATCCTCTTTCAGGTTCCCCGCTAATATGAGTGCCTAATTTAGCATTTCTAAAAACTTCTTCATCCTGAAGATGTTAATATGGGACTTAATTTCACATTTAATCCCATGATGAAACCATTTCACTACCATAGCCTCATATCATTATAATGCTATAGAAAATAACTGCAGATCTATAAAGTGACCAACATAGTCCATAATGGATATAATGCCCTTAGTAAACCTCATAAAATCAGTTTCTCTCTCCTACTTGATCATCTCAGGGTAAAATTTCTCCAATAACTTCTCCTAAAATTCATTTCAAAACATATTTTAAACTTTTACATCATGAGTATATATTTACCACCAATAATTAACTTGAACATGTAACATAAAAGTATCTAGTTTTAATCTTTTATTAGTTAGATTCTCTAAGTGATCAAGAATCATCTAGATATACTCAATCCAGAATTCAGCTGCCTTAGGTCCACCCTCTATAGTAAATTTTAGAGGGTGCCACAACTGAAACACCCATGTTAGGTCAGACATACCTTTCAAAACCCATCCTAGATCTCTTTCTATAATATGCATGAATCTATAAAAGTTATCATGCAACTTCTCTTCATATCCCTCACTTAGAACTATCGATGCCTCAGATTCCACCACCAGAGGCACATTTTCAACCAGTACCCCTGTCGTCCTATCAAAACAAACCTTCATTGAGGAATATATATACAATAATAAACACACATCTTAGGACACATTACACAACATTAACACATTTACATAATATGGATTCACAATAATCCATAATAAGTCATTCCCCATACCCCGCCACATAATCGAAATTGAGGCACTATCACTACCCTCAACCATCCCTCATCTAGGTCACAGTTCACATAGGGCATTTTTTTTCACAAATTTAAGTTTCTCATCAGAAACCAATTTTCCAAATTTTTCATCATTTTAAAATTTTCAATTTCATATTTCGAACCATTTTCAATTCAATTACAAAATCAAGGGAAAAATTTTCAATTTAAAAAACTTACCCAAAACCTACTTTTCCATGAATGCCAAAAAATGATGCATGTCACAATAATTCCTCAGTGCCTAGAATGATTCATTAATACTCAACTATATTTCGATACTGGTCCATGATTCAAATCTCATAAAATATTATAAATAATAATCACACCACATAACAAGTGAACCACCCCTGTGAAATAAAATCCAACTGTAACAAAAAAATTACTAACATCAATCCCACCCTTTGTACTTTGGGTTCCCCCCATGAGTTAAATAATCCCATATATGAGATCATGAATAATTCCCAACTCTTCCTGGTATCTTATATACCTTTCCAAAATAGTAAGATAAAACAACAGAAAAGAAATATGACTCTGATACCACTTTTTGATGTCATAACCCAGGTGCCACACATCGGTGTCCCGAGCTGGTTGGCCACACGATCTCAGACACACGTCTTCATACACCAGAGGATACTGAATAAAAGTGAGGGTCAAATATATAATATGGGGAGACTATAACCTCTTTATAAAAGATGAAAAATAGTACAAATAAATAAACAATAACCAAATGACAACAACAAAAACCAGAATAATACCGGTATCACATGATGACCAAAACATGAATACAATATCCAAAACTAATGAGTAGATATGTCATGCCATAATAAGTGTCAAGTGTCTAATGAGAAACCAAAATAAAGAAACTAACACTCCCAAGTGGTTCTTGAAACCATTTCCGCTTCCCTCATTCACACTCTATCCCAAATCAACCATCTAACACAGGGCTCTTGCCCTTATCCAGTCCTGCAAACAAGAATTCTATTCTAGTACCGACTAGGCAGCCCATGTAGGGTGTGAGTACAAATCAGTAAGACACCAAAAATGGTTTCTAAAATAATATATAATCAATAATAGTGTATGCAGTTTTATAAAGAATAAAGTACAATCAATAAAGTAAATATTTTGGATACTCAATTATTCTTTATTTAACGACATTTTTTTCCTGGGTTCATGATGACACCCGAACCATCAATACCTACTTCATCCCATGCAAGAGTTTTAACCATATAACATATAGACTCAAAATTCACATAACTCATAGGTTTTCATTTATCATTTCATTTCAATTCATATCACAGTCATTTGTAACTATAGTCCAATTCTAATATCATGGGTATAAAACATTATGTCTAGCACCATCATAGGTATTTGGCATGTTAGTAACTATCCCACACCTCATGGGTATTTAGAGAATCGGTCCCTGTCCCATATAATAATACTCACATGCATGAATTTGTGTCTAGAACATCATGGCTATCACCTCATGGGTATTTGGAGAATCAGTCTGTGTCCCACACCCCAATTCTCAATCAATCACATATATCACACATATCACATTTAAAAAGGTTAATAAAAATTAACCATATAATCAACAACAATACTATAATCAACAATTCACATCATGTTATACCATTTCAATTATCAAAAAAAAATTTATTGTTCACTTTAATCACATGGAATAATATGAACAATTCACCATTAAACCATTTATTAACATTTAATCAAATATCCCAATAACCCTTCAAGGTTAAGAAAAATATACCATAATTCCCATTATCAATCAATTAAATATCCCATTATTCACCAATTGCATAACCATAATTACCAAATTCACTTTTTCCAAGTTTAACTCATTTCATATTCACATGGTAATTCAATTAATCAATTCCATGATTTCATCAATTAATTAATCAATTAATTAATTTAATTAAATATTCATTTTAAAAATTTTCCAATTGAAATTCCACAACACATACTCATAATTGGAACTCAATATTAAGGGAATTTACATTTATACCACCTACCTCAAGATCATTGGTGAGTGTTTTCCAAGAAAAAAAATCCCCAAATTAAAGTGAAACATTCAATTGCACAAAAAAGAATGAGATCTAGATCCAAAACCTAGATATAAGATCAAATGGAGTTATATCTATAAAAATCTAGATCAAATCCCATTCCAATAGTGGAAAACTATTCCCTCTTCATTAGAAAAGAGAGATGTGTGATAGAGAAATCAAATCGGGAAGAATTCACATACTGGGAGAGGTACAGATTCGTTAATCAGATCTTTGATTCACCAAGAATGGAGGTTATAATGTCTTATAATTCATTAAGGAGACTCAAAAAATGATAAATAAACTTTAGGGTTGAGTTGGGTTGAATTAGGGTGAAGGATTGGGGTTTTGTAATTTAAAATAAAAATTCATAGAAAAATATCCCATACGCACAGTTTCTGGGGCTGGGGCACACAATTTTCCAAACCATGCATCCTAATCATTAATTCATAGAAAAATGAGAGATAAACTTTAGGGTCGAGTTAGATTGAATGAGGGTGATTGATGGGGGTTTTGGGAATTTTAAAATAAAATTTCATAGAAAAATATCCCGCATGCATGGTTTCTTGGGATGGGGTGCACAGTTTTCCAAACCATGTTCCCTAGCCATGCACCTCTCCTATGAGGGGGGGGGGGGTGCATGGTTACTCTTAAGAGTGAGAAAATTTTGACAAACTATGTTCTAACCATTAAATCCCTCTCTATCCGGGGTTTAATTATTTACTGGGATAGAGTGCATGATTTGGAAAAACTATGCCCAAGCCATGCACTACCCAAAACCCCTAATAAAACATCCAAATTTCACCCAAATGAATCCAAGACATGCATCAAGCATAGTATAACCAAAATGAGGAAAAATATTATCATTAAACTAGCCTTATATATTACTAGAAAAGGATGAGATCTTACACTTTACCTTAGTGATGTTCCCTAACTTCTTATATAGCATGGCTAGGGTCGACACAACCAAGTTAATTCACTTTCCACTCACTAGTTATGAAGCCATTGTAAAGTTCATAACCCTGCACCTGCCACAATATTATACTAAGAGGATAAATCTGCTTAGGTACATTACCAATATGCCTACTAGGTGAACCAAACAATCATCCTTTAAAGAGACTTCCCAACCCTAGTCCTGAAACTAACTGTCTGCTATAATAGGCCAGTAGGTCTTAATAAGTCTTATCTTCTCACAAATTGGGTATGGTCAGTTCATTCATGTTTTTGGATCTTCCTTGGGTATATTGATGAACTATCTGACCCACAACTCAAATGAAACATTGACCTTTGGAAAAAGGTCATTCTTCATTATGTTCCAGGCTATAGAAATTATTTTTTTAGTGATCAGGGGAGTTTTCTCAACATTATCACATATAGACATTAGAGGGAGAAACTTTTCATACATGTATCCATGAATTTGGGCTATTCTAATCATATATACACCCTTAAATCTTATTTTTACCTCTCTATATACCAAATGGACGGTATTGGTCTACAAAATCAATATATTGATGAAATTTAGAAAAAGATATTTATTCCTATGTGAAAGGTTTTGAGAGAACTAGATGTAATCATATAGATCCACTGCCTTAATCTTGGCCTATAATTCCCCACAACACTACCATACCCAAAATAACCAGCCCTAGTCCATGCCAAAGGCATTCCAAGATTTGAGGTCCCAGCTTGAAGTTTAACCCCACCTTTGAATTCCTATTATTATTCTCATGATAGAGTTATAGTAATGGACTTTCAGTTCTAACACCTAAAACTCATTATCTAAGGATAATGGGATTTATCTTAGTACATATCCATCAGATTGATTGGTTTCTTTGTTGAAGTCACATGAAATTGATATATTTTCACAAGGGACCCTTTGTTGTTCCTTGATCCATATCAGTGTCTAGTTCCCCATTAGTGGAGTAGGAATGAGAGTATCACTTAGTATCCCAAATACATATAATAGTAGCTCATATGGTAAGTTTTAGTCTTAAAGATGGATCCTAAAAGGTTCTAAAACTACTAATGTTTCAATATGACACATTGGCAGTAGCCTAGATCAACGCTTTTAATCATCTCTTTTATCCATTAAGATATTTCCAGGGCACACTGATGCTTCTCTAGACTCATCATTTTCATGAAGAAAGTGAATTTAATTATAAATAAATACAAAAATTATCCTCTATATAATATCCATACATCACCATGTTATAGTCACATTATCAAAACATTAATATTCGGTGAAATAGCCTAATCCACCATACAAAAACCTTTATCTACATTAAATCATATAAAATTGATAAGGAATTATCTAGATTCACCAAACAAACAAGTGGATTGATGTGTATAAAGCTTATATTGAAGCTAGTAAAGTGACTGATGGGTGAATGAATCTTGGTATGCCAAATAGATTAAGCAGATAAGGTTAAGAGAATGGTTTTAGGTGAAGTAAGGTTAATGGAGGATCCTGTTTACATGGATCTTCAAAAAGAAAAAAAAAATGAAGGGACACCCTCCTAGTTTTAAGGTATCACCACTAACCTTTCAAATTTACACATAGATCACCTACCCTTATGAATGAAACATGTGAGAAGTAAATGTTATTTCATTAATACCTTAGAACAAACTCCTCTTCATCCCTATTAGACTCAATTTCAAGGGGAGAATTTTTTGGAACCTACAGAAGTTTGGATTAGGTCAAAATATAAATTTTAGTAAAGGTAAATTTTATCAAGTTCTATTTCATAATATCCACACACACATTCCTAGCCTACTAAGAAATCAAGTTGAGTTACATGCATCATTGAAGGAGTAGCTTAGGTGAAGCATGACCAACTCAGTGGTGTTCCCACCACATCAACCCTTGTATTGTATGATAAATATTCCAGATCTCCAACAATAACAGGTAAGAGATCAAGCTCACGATACATTAAATGTTGACATACTAAGATAGGTTAAGCCTAATCAGCCACATTGTTCACCTTTATTATTCCCTCCACCGTCTATTAGAATTTTTATGCGGTTTAACCTAACCACATAGGCAATCATACCTATTGAGCATGACAGTGATGGAATTACTTAGGTGAATAATGGATGATCACATTCTCTATTTCCTCACCCACCACGAAACCATCCACTGAAATATTTCATGATATCAACCAACTAGGTATGTGATCATGGCCTAAGTATGAGATACATTGATAGATCCCTCTAGGAGGCTGAGCTTATTCTATCTACTATATTTTCACCAAGGGACCATGAATCTAACAAAACTTTCACATATTATTCCTAGGTGTGATATTTTATCTTGGAGTCTAGATAAACCACTAATTTTCTATAAATACCTATACTTCTCATCAAAGAAAAAAACACATAGCAGGAGGAAAGCAAGAAGATGAAGCATTAGGCCCCTCAAGAGGGATCTAAAGGTAATATACATTAAGTGAAGGATGGTAGAAAAAGTGCATTAGGTGAATTGTTTTAGGAAAAATACATTCGGATAAATGAATTAGGAAGTTATAGAAGGATAATAACATTAATTAAGATACTCTAAGAACATTCCACCATGAGTGTGGGTATCCTACTACTTTCCTCTAAGGACTCCCATAGTATATTACATGCATAGGGTTAAGTGATGAACATAATATGCTGCATGGGACTTCAAATGCTTATATAAATATTAAAAAATCTATGTGGGTCTCTCTTCCTACCCCTAAAATGGAATGACATACTACCCTAATGTCACCAACTTTATCCAATCCATATATATGATTGGAGGAAACCTAAAATACCGTAATGTATTCCTTTCACCAAGGTAAAAACCTCAAAAGGACTATTTTAATCCTCCTAAAAAACCAACAAACACACATGATTAGGGTATGCACACTAGTGTTCACCCCTTATAATATGGATACCTTTGATAGAAGGAGTCTCTGAATTTTCATCATGGATTGGTAAAAACCTCAAGGGGATCACAATAGTGGATTACTATGATAACAAGGGTCCCTACCATGGAGACACTGGAGTGAACTACCTCAACTCAGTGATATATTTATTCTCTATTCAATGAGATGGCATAGATAGGTCATCCTTGTTATATTAATCCTATAATCTTTCTTGAAGGTGGCCACTTTCCTTCCCTTGTGAACCACCATTTCCCATTGACAGGAAAGAAGAAGGTGGGATGGGTTTCAACCTTGAGCATGAGACCCAATATAGTTCCCATTGAACCCAAGATGGATCTTCTTTATGATACCATCAATCATCCAATGATACCGAAAAAGGAAATCCTCAATGCATAAGTTCTATCCAATTTTAATTGAGTTTACTCATGTAATAGTCCTAACCTTCTATCTCATGTTTTCTCACATATATCAAAAATTACATGGGCATATAGATATAAGTTATTCATTCCATTAGCATCATATAAATGTCTCTAAACCAGTTATACTATATAGGCGTAATCCATGACTTATCTTATTAGGGTAGCCTCATATGTGAAAGCCCCTATCAATCCTCTTTTGTTGCACCTTTCATGACACAAAAGTCCCTATAGTATGATGTTAAATTGCATGGCCAATGCTCTTATCGAATGATGGTAAACTATATGGTGTGATCCTATCATATGAACTTAAACTATGTCACTTGAACTATGTGGGATTTTATTCCAATTTCAATAATATACACAGGATGCCTCCCAAAGGTTCAAAATAGATATTAATGACATTTTATTTCCATATTCATTGGGCCGTATTCCTCATGATCTCATCCACATGCTTCCCTATACTAGCCATATTCCCACAATTCTAGACATCCCTTTCTATAGGGTCATACTCCCTAGACATTATCGCCACTAGGTCATATACCTCAAAAATAACCCCCTACTCGAGAGGGATATATTTCTTTTGTGTATCATCATATTCATATTTATTCTATGTAGGCCATATTTATAACACCCCAAAATTCTAATATATGATTATCTCTAAATGAAACCATTATATATTTTAATAAGAATATAAATATTAATCATGAAAGTTAAAACCTATCTATTTAATTATAGGGAATGGATAGGAGTAACCACTTTATGAACTATTTATAGAAACAAAATAATGGATACTTTTAATATAAATTAAATTCAATTATTATATCTAAAACAAATAAGAAAATAATTTTATGTTGAAAAATATATTTCTATAAAATAGGTGTTTTATTTCTATAAAAAAGTATATCATGATAAAATATATTGATAATATGAAAAATAGATTACTAGTAAATTAATTAGTAATTGATAGAAAATAAGAATAAATAATAGTTAACATTTTAAAAATTTGTTTTCAACATAACTAATTTTACACTATATTTTGAGATTTTATTTATATATTGAATTATAAAATTTTATAAATTTAACTTTAAAAAATGAACATCATTTTTGGATTAATCATAAAAATATAATATAAAGATTAATTTTTGGTATTTTTCTAAAAAGAATGATTTTTAGGTGAATAGTTCAAAATAAAGTTTTTACAAATAACATGACATTTATAAAATTATTAGTATATAAGAATGAATCGAAAATTCATTAATTTTTTTTCTAAGATCAAATATTTATTTAACACGAGACTTTAAAATTTTAAAAATGTATGTTTTAATTTAAAACCAATGTTTTATATTTTAGCACATAAGTAATATTTTCTCAAAAATTGTTTTTAATACATTATACATTTTTATTTAAAATTAATTTTTATCACTTTTAAAAATAAAATCAAATGAAATGGATTTTAAATTTAGAATCAATGGGTCCAAATTATCTAATAAGGAACACTTAATTTTTATTTATGAAGTTTAAGTTACCATAGGTAAAAACTAGTTATCATAGTAAAGTCTAAATGGGTAAAATTAATAATTCAAGGAGAAATAGGATTGAATCATGATAAAAACATGTCTAGAATTGTGTGAATGAGGTTTTTATCAACATTATATCTTATAAAATCAATTATTTTATAATTTTGAATCCACTTGATCTATTTAAATTGTTCTCATATTATATTAAATTGAAATATGTAAAATAATTCTATTCTCGCCACTTATAAAAAGGACATATCATCAGCCCTTCAAGGCACTCATAAAAAATTGATTTTATTCCAAAACACTACCCTTTTTAGTAAGAACCCAGATCTTCTTTTTAGGTATGGATCTTGATTTCTAGTTGTTTTTGAGGAAAAATTAATAAATGAGAATTTTTTTCTAAGCACACGCCGTGTACTCCTAAGTACACACCGTGTCCTCTTAAGTACACGCCATGTACCCAGGTACCTCTTACAGCCACGTACTGGCCATGTAAAGGCTGAGTACATGGCCGCGTGGTGACATGAAAGATCGCCTAAGGCAGGGGCTAGTTAAGTATACTACACAGTTTGTACCTTTAATGAACACACTATATATTTTTCTTTTTAGTTGATAAATATAAGTGGGTCACATATCATCCTCGAAAATGTCTTCTTCTCCACTTAGTTCGTACAGGGGGGCGACAGAATGGATAAAGAACTTAGAACCCCTCCTGATTCTCTGTCTGACCTCCGATTGAGACACCGTTGGGTGCGTTGGAATCCCACCAGTGAGTTCTCAAAACCCCTAGAGTTTCTCTTCATGATTCTTCCTCTCTTGTGAGTTATTAAAGGTTGGGTGTTTTTTTTACCTTTTTTTAGATCTACACTAATCTAGGATGATTCAAGGGCCGATGTTAAATATTATTGATCATACGACATCAAGGTAGGTGGTTTGTACCTTTCATTGTTTGTCTGTGGATTAAATATGCTTAAAGTGACGAATACCCACGTTGGGGTATTACTTAATTGGATTTTAACCCTGTTTAATACCCGATATGGTTGTTTGATTGAAAAGGGGTTGTTGCTTATGTGAAAGGTTAGGTACCTTGTTTTCCATGCCTTTATTGATTAGGATGGAGTTTGATTGATTATATGAAATGCATGTGATATGTATTGTGGAAGTTTGACCAAGGGGGGTATGAATGTGAGAGCTTCCTGAGGTAGGGAATTTTATGCATGTATTATTATTATGAGACCCAGGGGTATTGAACGTGAGAGCTTACAGGTGGTCATCAAACTAGGGGTTTAGACTAGGAGAGCTTTCCCAGGTGGTTGTTTATAATTTTTTGATAGATATTAGACCAAGGGGTTTAGGTCGTGAGAGATTTCACAGGTGGTCATTGTAAATGATTAGTGCTATGTAAGACCGAAGGGGTTAGACTGTGATAGAAACCCATAGGGTTGTTTTTAAATGAATTTTGGTTATGTTAAACCAGGGGGATTAGACTATGAGAACTTTCCCAAAGAGTCATTTTTGAGTGATTGAATGATTTTGACAAGTCTTCCAAGCCAAAGCACAAGCTTGGAATCAGTCTTACTTGATTATTTAGATGGTCTTTTGAGACATCTGTTTTATTACTATTACACATGGGATATAGAGATTCAACTATATCCCAAGGTTTACATGATTCAATGAATTGAATAATGAATGAAAATGAATGTAATTGGAAACTGTAAGAATGTTTAATTTTGAGTACTTCCTAGTTTATTGCTTTTTTTCTTCATATTACCTACTATATATATATTCACTGACAGTTTGGAATAGATATTTTAGTGGTTTCCTACTGGGATTCATCTCACACCTTGTTTGGGTCATGTTTTTAGACCCAAAAGACTATATGGTAGTAGGTATATATAAGGTAAATCGCCCTTATTCATTAATTACATGATTTCAGTTAGTGTTGGAGAGCATGGGACCAAGATGAGGCTTGCGATGCTTTTGGATTTTACTTACCTTTTTGTAATTTGTTTTTTTATTATATTTAAAGCATTGTGACTTGTTTGGATTCTTTCCTAGACACATGTGATATGCATCATTTGTATATGTGCTCCAATTGTTTTATTACTATCAGTCTTATGCTATTTACTTCTATTGAATGGTATTGCTGCTTCCGCTATTGTTTACTATTTGTTTTCTGCTGTGTATACTCTGTAAAAAGGGAATAGTTTACCCATTACCACTCCTTGTCCCTCAATAATAGTCATCATTCTCTAGTGTTTGGGGAAATGCGCTTGAGGTTATGTGACCAACCAGGTTTGGGGCACCTTTGGGTGGCACCTGGATCTAGGATGTTACAAAGTGGTATTAGAGGAGGTTATTTTCTATGTTGTCTTACTATTTGGAGCCTATAGATTAGGATAAGAAGTAATAGGTAGTTGGTAATAAATTTTTCCCGTAAGTAGCTACCCCGTGTATAGGGAAAATCCAAGTTACCTTGAATATTGCAATTTTTCTAGTTTTGCAATTGTTATAGTTAATTTGATTTCACCATTGGGTGATACACATGTATTGTTATGTTATGATTGATATCATTTTGGTTCTATATCTGTTGCGACCTGATGAGATGAGGTTATGCCATCTCATGCATCATATAGGCACTTTCTAGAGATCACATGTCATGTATTCTTGTTATGCCATTTAGGGTGGATTACTGATTGCATGTTGTTATAATAGAATTTGTGCTAGATATAAATTCTGTTGTGATAGATGGCGTGATAATAATACCTGTTATTTTTGATAGGGTATTGGAATATGTAATGTTTCATTTGGATGGACGTTAATATTTGGTCCCTCAGGTGTTATGGGCCCTCATGGATCAGAATTTGGTAGATTATGTTTGAACTTTAAATTGAATTCTATCAAGTTATGATATTATTAAGGATTCCAAACTTTGATTTTTAGGAAGTATGTGCTCTCATAGATCGTAACTTGTCATGCCTTGGAAAATTTTTAAGATTTTGGAGGTTTCAAATAAGTTTTAGAGTCTTACTATCCAGAAAACCTAGAAAATACGACATGTGATGTTATAAACACACACCATGTGTTCTTTTATTTAGGAAGAATCAACTTTTCTTAAGTACACACTGTGCACCGTGTGTACACACCATGTAGTTGTTGACCATGTGATTGAATTTGTGAGAAAATACATGGGGTTGATAAATGTTTGGTAGAACACAACGTGTACTGGGAGTACATGCCATGCTGTACAAGACCATACGTCTGGCCGTGTGAATAAAAAAACGTGTGGATGAAAATTAGGTTGTACACACCGTGTCTATATTATACATTCTATGTAGTAATCGATCATGTATTCGACCGTGTGACTAATGACACGGGTGGATGGAACTTACGTGGTACATGCCGTGTAGTGTTACACCAGCATAACCATGTGGTTCGAGCCATGTAGAAGTACTTGGGTAGAAGGGAATACTCAAGTACATGCCATGTTTCAAGAGGAACACACCGTGTGTATGGGGTGTTAGACAACCAGGTTGGCAGGGTTACACACCCATGTTAAGGTTTAAAGGGGACACACCATGTAGTGGTTATACACGCCGTGTAACCCTCTTTTATAAACTATAATTATTTCATTATACTATTCGTTTATTGCACTTATAAGTTTTGTTACTTGATAATCTTGAACTGAGGTGTGAGATTGACCTTGTGGATTCATGCCATCAAGACATCCTCTAGTTGTATGCCAGGTGAAGGGAAATGATCGGATACTAGAAATGGTAGGTCATAGACTACCCAAAGATCCTCCCATCATGCCTGTCTTGGCACCAACTGTTATATCGGACACAGGTGATGATGCATAGTTTTGTGAAGGCTTTATGAGGATGATGAAGACTTTTTAGGGAGCACCACATCCTACCCCATCTATGGAAGAATTGACGCAGGTGTTCTAACAGCAACATCCTCCCACTTTTTTAGGTGATGTGGGACCACAAGATGCATAGTCTTAGTTGGAGGCCATGTTTTCTATCTTCGAGCATCTGAAGATGCCTCTTGAGAGGAGGGTGAAGCTTGTGACATACATGCAAACATGATTCCTCAAAGAGATGATGGGATGTTATCTCACAAGAGGGACGTCATTAGGATATAGCTTGTGAAGAGTTTCAGAGGACCTTCTATGATTACTTATACCTCGAAATATTGAGGGCTGACTGAGCCTGGGAGCAGGGCGCTATTTCAATGATGGATTAATCTTCTCATTTTACCAAGCTTAAATGCTTCACACCTATTCTTGGGGGTGACGAGTTATCATTGGCTAGGAGATTTAAGGGTGGTCTTAGGTATGACACCCAATCATTGGTGAATGTTTTCAGGATGACTTAGGTGACTGCCATAGTAAATCAAGTGCTCATTAAAGAGTGTAATCTTAGGGAGTTAGGAGTTATGAGCCAAGGCGGTTCAATATCCAGGGCTTTCACTCTTTCAAATGATATAAGGAAGTGCCACATGTAGCTTTCACGTGATGTTTATTTAGGTACCCAAGTGGTGTTTTAATAGTACGGAAGGAGTGGGAACACGAGACCACAGTGCACGAGAGACCCAGTTGAGTGCTGATCTTGTGGAAAGATGGGTCATATTCATCATTTTTTCAGGATGTTCTCACCAGAAGTGAGTGAGAGGGGATCTTTTATGACTCCATGTTTAGGAGCAAGATCAATAGTTTCTCATTAGTTAGGGAATTGGGGTTCGTCAGGCCGAGGAGGTGGTCGTAGTCATGGTAGCCATATGAAAGGTTCTTAGTGACAATAGGGTGGACCATCTCAGGGTAGCCAGGCAAGGTCATAGGGCCACAGTACAATTAAATTTTTTTCTATGGAACAGAGCCAATAGGAGCAGGATCCCAGACCCTCTACGGTTATATGTATGATTCTAGTTGCCTTAGTTTTAGATTCTACTCTTGATACAGTGGATTCCCATAGTTTTATATATATTTCCGTTGTAGAGAGCCTTGGGCTTTATATCTTTACTTATAATGAAGTTATGATTATAGAAACTCCATTGAAGATTAGGACGACTAGTGTATATCAGTGAAAGTAGTGCCCTCTTGAGGTTGGTGGGTGTCACTTCTTGTGGGACCTCTATGTCTTAGAGATGACAGACTTCGATGTCATTCTCAGAATGGGATGGTTGGTCTCCTTTAATTCCTTTATTGACTACTATCGCCATAGGGTGAGTTTCACATCACTATAGGGTGGGTCTTTTCTATACAAGGGTGAATGGGATGTTCATGCAAGTAGAGATGTACTCAAGCATCATGGGTTAGGAGGAATTACAACCAATATTTCCGGTTTATATCTGGGTTACTTGGGGACTTCACAGATGGACTTTACTTCAGTGGAGGATCATTTCAGAGATGTATTTATAAAGTAATTTTTAGGTTTACCTCTAGAGAGAGAGAGGTAGATTTCTCTATTGAGCTTGTTCCAGGAGTGAAACTGGTGTCTATTCCTCCTTATTGTATTGAGAAACCAGAGTTACAGGAGCTCAAGAAGTAGTTAGAGGAGTTTCAAGATAAGGGTTTCATCCAACCCAGTAATTATCCTTGGGGTTTTATTATCCTTTTTGCAAAGAAGGAGGATGGTACCCTCAGACTTTATGTGGATTATCGGAAGCTGAACCAGTTGACGGTCAAGAAATGATATCCCTTTCCAAGGATTGATGATCTCTTTGATCAGCTTCGAGGAGCCCGAGTGTTCTCGAAGATTGACTTGATATCCAGTTATCATCAGTTGTGCATTAGACTATCAAATATACCTCTTACAACCTTTCAGAGTAGGTATGGTCTATACAAGTATTTGGTTATGCCATTCAATATCATGAATACTTTGAAAGTTTTCATGGCACTGATGAACCAAGTGTTCCATCCTTGTATTTTTTTGTGGTAGTCTTCGTGGATGATATCTTGGTGTACTCTCACACTCAACATGACAATTCCATACATCTTGATATTGTATTGAGCACACTGAGAGAGCATCAGTTATATGTTAAGCTCTCAAAGTGACACTTTTGGATGGATAAGATTCACTTTTTGGGTCATGTAATCTCAGAGAAAGGAGTATCAGTAGACCTAGAAAAAGTGAGATCAATAGTTTCTTGGGAGCATCCAAATCACTTCTTTGAGGTACAAAGTTTTCTGGGGCTATATGGTTACTACATAGGCTTTATATAGGACATTTCACGCTTAGCAGCGCTACTGACGGGTCTGAATAAGAAGGGTTCAAAGTACTTGTGGACACATTCCTATTATTCATCCTTTTAGAAGATGAAATGGAGATTGAATTCAGCATTGATACTTATTTTTCCGGATCCGGGCAAGAGATACACCATTTACTACGATGCATCAGGTATCGGACTGGGTGTAGTGTTTATGCATGGGGAAGGATTTGTTGTGTACGGGTCTCAGTAGTTGAGGCCACATGATAAGAACTACCTAATGCATGATCTTGAGTTGGCTGTAGTTGTTCATTCCTTGCGCTGTTGAAGACATTATCTTTTGAAAGATCATTTTGTGGTATTCACTGACCACAAAAGCCTCAAGTATATCTTTACTCAATGAGATATAAAATTGATATAGCGAAGGTGGGTTGAGTACCTTTAGTTATTTGAATTTGAGCTTGTCTATACGCTTGGGAAAATAAACACAGTGGATAATGCATTGAGAAGAAGGACTCAGATATAAGCAGTTCAGGAGGCCAGCAGTGAGTGGAAGCTTATGGCTCTGTTCTCTGAGATGCATTTGGAAATGCATAATAGACAAGGGAATACTTTTCTTTATTATATATCTGTTACCTATACTCTTATGGATCGAGTGAGAATGATGAAGCTATCATATTTTGAAGGCCTAGTCCTATAGAAGAGTATGCCAGGTGAGAACCCTACTCCTAGGTGGACCATAGGTGAGGATGTGGTTTTTCATTTTCATGGATGTGTATGGGTGTCAGTAGACATACATGAGGATTTTATGTGAGATTTTCATGCCTTATTATGGGCAATCCATACTGATGTCACCAAGATGTATCAAGATCTACATCGATAGTATTGGTGAGTAGGTATGAAGAGGGTTGCAACTGATTTTGTTTTGAGATGTTCCATCTTTCAGTAGGTGAAGGTGAAACATCAATGACTGATAGATATTTTACAGCATTTACCCAATACTGAATGGAATTGGAATGATGTCACGATGGATTTTGTGATAGGTTTACCGAGGTCTCCTCAAGGTAATAATGTTGTTGGGGTTGTTGTTGATAAAATAATGAAGGTTTTACATTTCCTACCGATCAAGGAAACCTTCAGAACTGATGATCTTGGAAAGTTTTACATCTAAGAGATTATAAGTTTTAATTGGGTTACACACTATATCATTTTAAATAGGGATACCCAGTTTACTTATCATGTCTGGAAAGGACTATAGAGGGCTTTGGGTATACAGGTACTTCTGAGTACATCTTACCATCCTCAGACAGATGGCCAGTCCGAGCATACGATTCAGGTTTTTGAGGACATGCTTTGAGCATGTGTTCTGGATTTTGGGGGATATTGGGAGAGACACATACCCTCGGTAGATTTTACATACAATAATAGTTTTTAGGCAATGACTCAGATGGCATTTTATGAGGCTATGTATGGTAGTCCATGCTAATCACCCCTCTATTATTTGGAGGTAGGATAGGTAGCTATGTCGGGACCTCGTCTTTTCCCGGAGACCACTGAGCATGCAGAGTTGATTCAGAAGAGGATAGATACTACACAGTCTCGGCAGAAACATTATTATGATCAATGGAGTTGACCTTTGGAGTTCGAGGTTGGAGATCAGGTTTTCTTATGTGTCACACCGAGGTTAGAAAATAAGAGGCTTATGAGACAGGGGAAGATTTCACTGAGATATGTCGATCCGTTTGAGATTTTGGAGAGAGTCGCTCCAATTTACTATTGGTTAAAATTACCTTTATAGTACTAGTATATGAACACTGTCTTTCATGTTTCTTATCTATGATGTTACTTTTCAGAATCGTCTCATGTTTTTCAAACCGAGGAGGTTGAGCTGGAGATGAATGCATCCTTCGAGGAAACACCCTATTTGGATTGGGGATCACATCACAAAGGTCTCTATGGATGGTCTGTTCATCTTGTAAGGGTGCTATATCAGCACATGTGAGTACAAGATGAGACTTGGGAGAGGGAGGCCGGTGTACGATCATAGTAGTCAGAGTTGTTCACTGTTTTTTCTTCACTAACCTTGGAAGGGAAATTCAGGGATGAATTTCTTTAAGGGGGGAAGTTTGTAAGAACACAAATCTTCTTTTCAGATATAGATCTTGATTTCAGGATTTTTTTAGGGAAAAAGAAGAAATGATAATTTTTTCGAAGTACACTCCCTGTACTCTTGAGTACACACTATGTACCCAGGTACCGCGTACAACCACATACTAACTAGGTAATGAACAAGTACATGGACATGTGGTGACCTGGAAGACCGATTAAGGCAGGGCCCAGTTAAGGCTACTACACGACATTTACCTTTAATGAACACACATTGTAGTTTTATTTTTATTTGATAAATTATAGTGGGGTCGCGTCTCATCCTTGGGAACATCTTCTTCTCCACTTGGTTCATGCAGGAGAGTGAAAAAACAACCGAAGAACTTCAAACCCCTCCTGATTATCCATCTGACCTCCAATTGAGACATTGTGGGGTGCATTGAAATCCCACTAGTGTGTTCTTAAAACCCCTAGAGATTCTCTTCCTGATTTTTCATGTATCGTGAGTTATTCAAGGTTGTGCATTTTCACCTTTTTGTAGATATATACCGATTCAAGGTCTGAAATTCAAGAGTATTGATTGTACGACATCAAGGTAGGTGGTTTGTACCTTTCATTGTTCTTATGTGGATTAAATATGCTTAAAGTTCCATATATCCATGATGGGGTATTGATTGTTTTCATTTTAAACCTGTTTAATACCTTATATGGTTGTTTGATTGAAAAGGTTTTGTTGCTTATGTGAAAGGTTAGGTACCTTGTTTTCCATGCCTTGTTTGATTGGGATGGAGTTTGATTGATTATGTGAAATGCATGTGATATGCATTGTGTAATTTTTACCAAGAGGGATATGACTGTGAGATCTTCCCATGGTAGGGTCTTATATGCATGTATTACTGTTATGAGACCTAGGGGTATTGACCATGAGAGCTGTCAGGTGGTCGTCAACCCAGGGGTTTAGACCGTGAGAGCTTTCCCAGGTGGTTATTTATAATTGTTTGATAGATATTAGACCAAGGGGTTTAGACTGTGAGAGATTACCTAGGTGTTTGTTGTAAATTATTAGTGCTATGTAAGACCAAAGGGGTTAGACCATGAGAGAAACCCAAAGGGTCATTTTTAAATTAATTGTTGTTATGTTAGAACATGGGGGATTAAACTGTGAGAACTTTCCTAAAGGGTCATTTTTGAGTGATTGAATGATTGCGATGAGTCTGTAAAGACAAATCAAAATCTTGGACTCAGTGTTACTTAATTGTTTAGATGGTCTTATAAGACATCTATTTTTTCACTATTATATAGAGGATACAAAGCTTCATTTAGATCCCAAGGTTTACATGATTCACCAAATTGAATAATAAATGAAAATGAATGTAATTGAAAAATATAGGAATACTTAATTTTGAGTACTTCCTAGTTTATTACTTCATTTATGCATATTAGTTACTATATATATTCACTGACAGTTAGGAACATATCTTTTGGTAATTTTCTATTGTGATTCATCTCACAACCTATCCAGGTCATGTTTTTGGACCCAAACCGACTATATGGTTATAGGTATAGATAAGGGAAAGAACCCTTCTTCATCAGGTACATGATTATGATAGGATATGGAGAGCATGGGACCAAGATGAGGCTTGAAATACTGTTGAAGTTTACTTACTTTTCTTTAATTTGGTTTCTATATTGTATTTCCAACATTGTGACTTATTTGGATACTTTCCTAGAGATATGTGATCTGCATCATTTGTATATGTGCTCCAGTTGTTTTATTACTATCAGTTTTCCACAGTTTACTTTTGTTATATGGTATTACTACTTCCACCAATTTTACTATTTTTTTCACCATGTATACTCTACCAATGAGGGAATAGTTTCCCCATTACTACACCTTGGTCCTCACTGCTAGTTATCAACCTCTGGTATTTGGGAAAATGAGCTTGAAGTTATGTCACCAACCGAGTTTGAGGAACCTTTGGGTGGAACCCAGATCTGGGACGTTACATTTTCATTACTATATAATAATATTTCACTCTTGGGAACTTTTTGTCACAAGGTATTAGCCTAATCCATCCATTTCCAAGGGATCTTCCATAGAAATATCTAAGTTCTCAACATGAGTAATTATTTTTAATTAACTTATTTACTTTATATTTTTATTTTCTTACTATAATTATCAAATTCATATGTAATTAAATTTTTATTTTTTATATACTTAGTTTTATTATGTTATGGGAATAATCATTAATCATATTTCCTTTTTCTATTATGAAAACATGAAACCCTAATTCGTGCATTGTGCAGACTAATGCCTCCCCAAAACAATGTGTTTAATTTTCTTTTACCTCATTACAAGAATAATATAAAAGGGAAATGTCATGAACCAAGTTAGGATTCCATCCAAACCAACATCAGACCTAGTCTGAGATGTGCCCCAAAAGGCATTCTCGATCCCCATGGGCTGGAAACTAGTGCCGAGCACCAAATACAATCTAAGTGGGAACAATTTAAGCCTAATAAACCAGGATAAAATAAATAAACTAAATAAGTGAGCATGAAACAATAACTAAAACTGATCATAAATTGTTATATATATATATATATATAAACTGATTTGAATACAATAACTACTGAACAAAACAAAAAATGAAGCTAAATACAAATTGAGACTGAACACACCAAAAAGATCTCCATGTGATCTCTTGTTCACCTCCAACCAAAAGACCAATGGCTCCAATAATGATCACATGAACCAGGAACCTAAACCTACAAAAAAAATTAGGTCTACCAACACCTAATGGTGAAAGTAGGGTGTGAGCTTAACAGTTCAATCGACAACCACCATAGAATCCATACATTTCCTGTCCTAAAAATAGTACATAAACACTAGTTTGGAAATACATATATAAAATAGGACTTTTTTTTTATTTTAAGAAAACAAACACAACTTCCCACAAGTTCCCATTTTTTAAAAAATACACATAGTTTTCCTTTTCAAAAATTATTTTCAATTCCCACAACCCTTTTTCTTTGAAAAAAACCCAAACACCAAATCCAACCAAGTGACCAAAACAAGGCTGTACAAGAAATAAAAGAAACCAAGGATAGTAGATAAATATAGAAATATGAATAACAAACATTCAAGAGGAAAAGAAACAAAAAAATACAGGTAGTAACTATGGGATTTTCCTAAACATCCCTAGAGAGATCCCTAAACACACTTGAGTCAAACTCATCTGCCAGAATATGGTACAACTCCATAGTCTATAACCAACTGGCCACCCTAAACTGACCAATCCAGTGTCACATCCCACCAAGCCCTACCAAGTCAAGGGGTTACCAACCCATATAATGAGGGTTAACAACAAAACATCACTAAAACCTCTAAAATCCACCCAAGAAACTCATTGTAATAGTATATTATTTAAGTAGAAGGCCCTCGCACGCTTGACTCACCATACCTTCCGTCACTTCACTTGCCTACCCCAAATAGTAACACCACCTATCGGATAAACTATATAAGAAAATACTCAATAGGGGTGACCATCTTCTAAAAAAACCATTTAAAATTTCCCATCAATCTATCACATCATTTGAGCTTGAAAAATTTTCTCAAAACATGCTAAGATTCCAACTAGGAATTTTTATTTAAAAAACTAGATTCGTTTCCTAATATTAAAAAGTGACAAGCATGCCTTACATCATTTCCATTTAAAATAAATTTACAAAATTTTTCCAAAATAATGGAAAACATAAATTTCATGTGCACAACACCAAATGGGACTTACCTTTCATGTTCAATTCCTTTTCAAAACCTAGATAAATACACAAAATATACTTATAGATTCCAATTGGGCTTTTAAATCATATTGAGAGCAATCATGTAACAACATAACAAATGGGAAAAGTTTTAAAGGACACATTCAAATCCACTTTCAAAACCATATTGAGACCATGAACTATTTAGGAAGATATGTAGGCATAAAAGGAATTGGGAGAAGGAGGGGGAAGAAAGATTAAGTGTTTCAAAAACTAGGTTTTATTACTAAAAAGGGATATATTTAATACCATTATCGTTTTTGTGCCCATCCATGTGTGAACATCAAGCACACATGGATTTAACCGCATCCAATGGAATAAGCCAAGTGTTTCCTGAAATCACATAAAACTAACTTTAATGAAACCCCACATGCTTCCAAATCGTTACAACAAATCACATGTAAGAATTAAACATAAGAGTCACCAATTTCCACAAGCAACATCAAATTTGAAATTTAAAAATAATATCATAAAATAAACAAGGATAAAAACTTCTCAAAACACATAATTTCATTTTAAAATAACACTTGACGTCTCAACAAACACCATGAGTGCATATATACTTGATAATATTTAAAGAACCAATTTGAAAACCATTTTTTACAAATTATACCAACACCCATGTACCAAAATAAACTAAGAAATTACATCATGAGCATGGAAAAAATAATTTTAAATTTAGTAAAAACACCCAAGCATCAATGAAATTCATCAGGAAGGAAAAACATGGAGACACCTACCTCAACGATGTGCGAATGTGACGAAACCACAAGGGAAGGGAGAACCGAGCCTAATAGACGATCTGCACACCCTAGATCCAAAACAAAACAACCCAAAACATTAACCCTAGACTCTAGGGTTTATCCAAATAAGAACCCACCAAATAATAACTAAGGGTCCAAGAAAGGAGAGGAGAAATAGGAGTAGAAGAATCCAAAACCCTAAGAAAATCACCTTGGGAACATGGAGATACATACATGGAGGAGGAGGATCTAAGAAGAGGGGGGTTTTGGGACCCCTTCATGCACAAAAATTTACCAAGTGGTAGGGGGATAGATTTAGGGATAAAAGGGAGGGGGTAGATTATGGATTTTAACATTTTAAAAATTGGGGCAGCTTGCACGGTTTACCAAACCGTGTGCCAACCATGCAGTAGCTACTATCCAAGAGGAGAAAAACTGCACGACCAACCCACATAGTTTTAATTACCATGATTAAACCATGTGGTAGCTTCTATACAACTCTAGGACCTAACACACGATTACCTGGGTTGGGACACATGGTTTTTACTAACCGTGCACTGCCCGTGCATAGGCCAAAATTCACCCAAAAACTCAGAAACTCAAAATTTTAACCTAGGAAATTAACCCAAACCTCAACCCAAGGATACAAGGTCAGGAAAATAATAAAAAACGAATGTAAAAGGTTAGGGTGTGAAAATTATCCCCACCATAGACACTTTCTACCCCCCAAAAGTAACTTAACCGAAAGGTAACCAAAACATGATTCAATACCCAATCAAAACTAAAAGAAACCATGAACCTCTGGGTGAACTTTCACTCCACAGTCACACTCTACCATTCTAGAGAAATACACACCTTGAAGATCAATGTGAGAACATGAAAGGGTTCTCCCCACCATAATAACTAAACTAACATCACTGATAAAATTGGGAATTCTTAACATAATATAACCCAAAATTATTCACATTAACCGAAAACACTCCCACTGAGATCAGGAACTCCCAACACAACAAACCCATATAATGGATAAGAAAAATAAAGAGGAAAAAATGATTAAAATAACCAAATTTAGATAAATATAAACACCAAGATTCTTACAAAAAAAGTGAAACTCATAATAATAGTAAGAACTATAATAGGAAACCTCAAACATCTCCACCCCAACAAGGGAGACAAAAACTAGGCCATGGCCTTCCGCACCCCCAACAATTCCTGAATGTGCGTGAGTTTCACTATGTGGCCTATGGATTAAGCCCTATTGAATGAAGAATATCTTTATTCACAATGATGTGCTATCATCCCTGGATCAAAAATTCTTCTTTAGGTGACATTTCCTATAAAAATTCTCCAGATGAACCAATCAACCACAATGATGGCATGTTTTTGGAGGATTGCGACATGACGACTTTGAATGCCTAAACCAGCCACACTAGTGGCACACAAGAGATTGGTTTGACGAACTGGAAGAAAAAAAATCAATGAATGATACTTCTCAAAGACCGGTTCCTCCAACATGCACTCCTCACTAGATAGGAAACCTTCACAAGTAACAAGAGACACCAGATTTCCAACTTTCACTCTAGAAACCAACTCTTCTAGGAATGATTCATCCATTAGCTTCTTGAAATGAAGATACTTTGGGGAGAGGACTCACTCCTTGATATATGGATAAAGACCCCCCAATGAAAAGATAAGAGTTCAACAAATCCTATAATTCCACCTTTGGAGAATATGGAACCAGCTCCTTGAAATGTTCAACATAATCCTTCACTGTCTGCTAACCTTATTGAATACTCATGAGATATTCCTTTTTCTTCATCTTCACCTCTATATGTATAAACCATCGGGAAAATATGGACTTAAAAACTGCCCCGTCATCCCAAATTACATCAATGATAGAAAAAACATCTCTTATTCCTCTAAATGTTTACCCTAAAACAATCCTAGAATAGTACACACTCCAACAACTTTAGGAGTTCCCAGTAATCTGAAGAAACTGTCAACTTCCTCGAGCCACTCCACTGCCTCTAACAGACCAAGATCACCATGATAAATAGGAAACAATTGAGAATAACCAGAAACTAAGAATGAATCATTATAAATTTTGGGTACTTTCTAGGTTAAATACTCTGAATAACACAAGAAATAAAAAACCTAAATCAACATCAATCGGAAAATAATCAAAAATAACATCCTGTACGAAAATAATAGGCTCACAATTCAAACCCATTTAAACACAAAAAAAAAATCTTTTAAAAAAAATCTTTTAAAAAAAATCTTTTAAAAAAATCCAATTTCCATTTAAATTTTCAAAACCACCTTATTTAAAGGCCACATTCCACATTCTGAAACCCACTCTTTAAATAAGAACCGATTTCCGAAACCATTTTCTCATTCAAAGACATTTTAGAAAAACCAGGCCATACCATTTATCTCAAATAGTCACCAATGGAATCCTATGAACCATCACATATGTACCCATAAATTTCCATCCACACATTCCAATGTGCACTTTCCACACATACCCACACATATGTGAACTTTTCTAAAGAGTACCAAGGGTCAAGCTTACCATTTCATTATCAAAATCCAAGAACTTACTAAAATTTTCAATCCAAACCATTTTATTTTAAAACCAATTCTTTCTAATTTCAAAACCACTTGAACAAAATAATTTTCTTTTCAAAAACCAATTTCATTTTAAAGGCTTACTTACATCAACTGAGATTAAAAAAAGACATAACTCATACAAGACCACCAAAATGAGGAACTAATAGCCATACCTGACATGGAGACATGGTAGTGGACCATGCCCCAAGTAAGAAACAACAACTAAGCTGGCCTTGAACCATGAAATTAGACATCACATGGGTCAATGATCTATGTGAGATCATAACATGACACCAGATCACCTACATTGTCATCCCTCAATCGAAAATAGATACAAAAGACTCAAATACCAGACTACCCCTAGAAACTAAAGGATCAGAACGAGCAAGTGTTTGTGATTCTATTATTGTACCTACATCCTGAGTTCCAAAAGTCCTAATGTCAAATCTACCTGATACCCCAAATAGAAAAAGTACTACTCTAATACCATTTTGTCAAGAACTAAGTTGAGATTCCATTTAACCCAATATTCAACCTAGTTCGAGATGTGGCCTGAAGAGCATTCCCAATCCCCACAGGATGATAACTAGTTTCAGGCATCAAATATAATCTAACTGGGAATTATTTTTTCCCAATAAACTAGGATCAAATAAATAAACTAAAAAACTAAGTACACAATAATAACTACAACTGATCATATATATATATATATATAAACTAATCTGAATACAACAACAACTGAACAAAATAAAAACTGAAGCTAAATAAAAACTGAGACTGAACACACCAAAACGATCTCCATATGACCTCTTGGTCACCTCTAACCACAAGACCAACTGATCCAAAAATGATCACATGAACCAAGAAACTAAACCCGCCAAATATCTTGGGTCTACGACACTGAATGGTACAAGTAGGATGTGAGCTTAATAGCTTATTAGACATCCACCACAGAATCCATACATTTATTTTCCTAAAAATAGTTCATAAATACTAGTTTGGAAATGCATAAATAAAATATGCATTTTATTCATTTCAATAAAACAAATATAACTTCCCATGAGTTCCCATTTTAAAAACAATACACGTAATTTTTATTTTCAAAAATTAGTTTCACTTCCCATATCCTTTTTTCTTTGAAAACAAACCCAACCACAAAAGACAACCAAGTGACCAAAATAGGGCTATGTAGGAAATAAAGGAAACCAAAGAAAGTGGATAAAACTAGTAAGACTAATAACAAACATGAAACAAGGAAATAAACAAACAAATATAGGTAGTAACCATGCGTTTTCCTAAACATCCCTAGAGTGATCCCTAGATGTACTTGAGTCTAACTCATCTATTGGAATATAGTGAAACTCTATAGACTATAACCAATTGGCCTCCCTAAAATGACCAATCAAATAGTATGTCCCACCAAACCCTTCCAAGTCAAGGGGGGTACCAACCCATCTAATTGGGGTTGATAAGAAACTGTCACTCGACCCTCTAAAATATGCCTAGGAAACCCATGGTAATTGTATACTGTGTAAGTTATAGGCCCTCGCATGCATGACTCACCTTAATTGTCTAGCACACATGTATGTTCCCACATCCAATGGAACAAGCCAAGTGTTTCACAAAATCACCCAAAACTACCTTTAATGGAACCCCACATGCTTCCAAACTGACACAAAAAATTCCATGTAAGCATTACACATAAGAGTCACCAATTTCCAAAATCAACATCAAATTTGTAATTTTAAAATAATATCATAACATAAACAAGGATAAAAACTTTTCAAAACACCTAATTTTATTTTAAAATAACACTTGAAATTTCAAAAAACACATGAGTGCATATATACATGGTAATATTTAAAGAATCAATTTGAAAACCATTTTTAACAAATTATACCAACATCCAAGCACCAAAATAAACTAAGAAAGTTCATCATAAGCATGAGAAACATAATTATAAATTTATTAAAAAAATACAACCATAAATGGAATGAATAAGAAAGGAGAAGCATAGAGAAACCCAACTCAATGGTGTGTGAATGAGAGGAAACCTCAAGGGAAGGGAGAACTGATCCCAATATATGATCCACACACCTTAGATCCAAAATAAAACAATAGAACACATTAACCCTAACATCTAGGGTTTGACCAAACAAGAACCCACTGAATGAGAACCAAGAGATCTAGAAGGGAGAGGAGAAAGAAAAGAAGAAGAGGCCAAAACCCTAAGAAACTCACCTTGTGAACTTGGATATACATCTATGGGGGAGGTGGAACTAATAATATAGGGGTTTTGGGACCCCTTAATGTGCCAAAATCAACCAATAGAGAGGGGGATCGATTTAGGGATAAAAAGGGATGAGAGTAGATTAGTGATTTTAACATTTTAAAAATATGGGTAGATCCCATGGTTTGGATGCATGGTTTAACAAACCATGCGCCAACCATATGGTAGCTACTATCTAAGATGAGAATGACCACACGTCCAATGCACACAGTTTGGCTTACCAAGCTCAAATGGTGTAGTATCTTTTTTCCAACTCTAGGACCTACTGCATTGTTACCCACTCCAGGTTGAACGGTTCATACTAACCATGTACTGCCCATGCACAAGATAAAATTCACTTGAAAACTTAGAAAATAAAAAGTTTAAGCTGGTAACACAACCTGAACCTCAACCCAAGGATCCAAGATTTGGAAAAGAATAAAAAAAGGAATGTCTAAGGTCAGGGTGTGATAGAAAATTTAATAAATAAATATGATATTTATATCATGTTTATGATTCTAAACATATAAAACTCATTACTAAATTCTACCATTATATGTAAAAAAATCACCAACCATGCATACATGTGGAGTACCACCTCTATGGAATGATTTTTTTTCTTTTTTATTTTCATCACCGCCTTATATAGATGGGCATGATGATGAGATTAAAGGATAAATATTATTTTTATGATATAATTTATGTTTTGGTATGAAAAACTAGAGAACCTATTAATGATATTACCAATAAAAAATTATCATTAATTCAATTATTTAAAATGAGTGAACTAATAAGATAGTGATCTCTTCTTTATTAGTGATGATTTTATATAAATTTTATTTTATTTATACTCCCTTATAATTCTTATATATAACAATAATAAAAACTAAATATTATAATTTTTCTTATGGTATAATGATATTATAAAAAAACCAATACATAATCATCCATTAATCATGGATGGTGCTTGTTTGGGTTGGTTTAACCACCCACTCGAACAATCTTATGAATTTATATCATGAATGAATATGAGTGACTATTTACTGGTATAATATGATATAAATATGAAAAAAACTACCATAGAATGAATTATACCATTTATAAATGTCATGAAAAATATATTATAATACCTTTAATAAGATTTTAATGGTGACCTTTGTAACCAGAATGCATACCAACACCATTTTTATGAAACTAGTTCAAAGTGATAAAGATTACTTACACCTAATACTGAAAATAAGTAAAAAATAACTAATATTAATATGTATATAATTATTTTAAATAAATAGTATAAATGGTTATACAAATGAATAAGGTTGTTGGGTATGTATTTAATGAACTTAATTTATTTATTCAGGATTCTTGGTGCAAGTATAGATCAAATTAGGTCTGAGGTAAGGGTTTTCATCTAAAATTCCTCTCTTTGAGTCATGTTCGGTATTTTACACCTAATTTAATTTATGTGTTGTATATAATTATTATTTAAGATATCATATCTTGAATTATATTTTAATCATGGTATTTATAAGCCCTATATTTTAATCATTTTTCCTTAATGTTTTACTCAAACCACACGAGTTTTCTTAGTCTCAATTATAATTATTTGAGACATGTTACATGATATGCACCATATTTTTGTATGTTATTCTATTCATTTAATATAAAATTAATTTTATGCACATTTTCTCTTTTTAATTCATGCGATAAACTAATCCAAATAAAGTTATTTTCTTTAAATTTATTTTGAATTAATTGTTTCACTAATCATAAGAGTTTTTGGTAACTCAATTTATGATCGTTCAACTTAACTTATTTCTTATAAGTTGGGTAAATTATACCATTTATTTGTATTATGTGTTATTCTATCATGGTTTACATTTTTACCACATAAACCCCTTTTCAAATGTATCATGATTCATACAGTATGGTTCCCGTAAGGGATATTTATTACTCAAGTATCATTTCCTTGAGTTATTTTGCTTTGTCATGAACTTCTTTCTTCCATGATTGGGTTCTACCACCATAATATTTAATTATATGGTATTTTATAATACTATTTATGACAATGAGGTTTTAATACAAATAAATGTTTTTTACTCTTCCTACAATGTGAGTTTTAGATAAACAAATTTTGAAAATAATAGAAATATATTTTTATTTCACTTTCACATGTTTTGTCTTACTCATCTTATTTATACAAGACACAATTTATGTCTTTTAAATGCGCCATTATTAGAGATTCCTTTTAAAATTAAATTATTTCAAAGGATTTGATGTCAACCTATAAAAATTTACCTTTGAGAGCTATATGAATGATTGTATGTTACGCCAATGTTAAAAAAGTTTTCTAAAATATGTTTTACGTTTTTTTTGCTTCCATTTCCCTTATCATTTTCAAAATATTTCACCCTAATTAGGTTTATGTTTCACAATTTATCATCTAATATATATATATATATATATATTATTTGGTGGATTGAACTCATGATATTAAATAATTCGATTCTTAACCCCTTGTTTTTTGATACATTTTGAAGTATTGTTTTTGTGAGTGTGTTTTTAATTTATAGAAACACTCTCTTATATTTCCTTTGATACACTGGGGTTATGTTTTTTATGGCCATCCACATTCTTTCTCTAGATGTATTATGATCATGTTATTATAGTATTTAATTATCTATATACCCGTTGTTCTATATGGAGTGAACATCAAATTTTACATAATTCAAATAGGATGATGTTCAACTAGAAGGAATATTATTATATTGAAATGGGAAAAAGTATTGGTGTACCGTATATTATTATTAAAATACAAAAAATTATTATCAAGTTTATTATGTATCATTTTACCATCCACTTTATTTCTTAATATGATTCATGATCATGTTATCCCTTTTATTTATATAGAGAAAAGTATTGAAATTCTTGATGATTATTGACTCCTAACATAGTTTGACCATGTATTGATATCATGTATTATTAATTATTTGAATATCCATGTTTTAATTCATCCAAATGTTCCTTAGTTAATGGTATTAAAGACTTTGTTGAATATTATGGTGAATGGATTAGAATTAATTATGTGATGGGTGGGGCCTGTAATTTTATATCCCCTCAATAAATTGAAAAGTCTCATAATAAAAATCATGTTTGGGTATTTGGTGTATGCCTACCGAATTCAACAACATGGATTGAATTTGGCTTAAAAAATAAGTAAATATCTTGGAATAAGGCCTCGAAAATAGGTTTTTGATATATGAAATTATGCATTCTATCAGCATGAGATCATTGTTTTTTATATTCACGTTTTAATTTATTTTCATGGATATAACATGATCCTAGTTTCAAGTTGATTATGGCTTAATGTTTTTTACCTATTCCCACCACAATATTATTTCCATGATTATTCCATGATTTCTTTAGTTATATGTTTATATTATTGATAATTTTATTTCACCCCTTTTTTATGTTTCTATTCTATAGGTTATAAATAAAATTAGTTCACATGAAATTTTTAGAAAGATTAAATGTGTGTAAGAATATATGGGATATGTTGAAGACTCATTATGGATTGTGTAGTTTGATATATATAGAGGAAAAAATATATTTTTGATAGAAAAAACAAGGGTTTTATTAGTTTATGTTTCTTCCTAATCATATAAAGCTATAAACCAGAAAATATCATTTGGATTTAAGAGATACAATAACAATTGTTTACTTTTTAATTATGTAGAGTTATATCAAGGATTTTATAGATTATATCAAAGTGATTATGTAAAGCATGTGTTTATAGAACCAGATCCATGAGCATGGGTCCAAGGCATCACAATATTCCCACTAGAATTCCCTACCTGTCTTCATTAGGACATATTACCATTGGGAACAACAAAAAAGAGCCTCTTATGTGTAAGTCCCGTGTTATCCATTATTAGTAATCTTTCACCTAACCATTATTACCTCACAACATTAAACTATATGGGTTGGTACTTATCACATGACCCCAAACTATGTAACTCTTACTATGTGGGTTTTGATTCATGTTATTATAGGATATGTATGGTAACCATTTGAGGTTCAATCCCACCCCCTAATATCTCACACATTCCAAGATTGTGATAAAACTATAGAGCACCAAACTATATAGATGTAAATTACAACACCTTAAAATTTTACATTGCTTAGTAAAATGAAATGATGGAGAAACTATAATATATAAATTTTTTTATATCAATGCATATAAATGATCAATCTTTGACCCACATATCACTAATTCCAACCATGTAATTTAGTAATGATTCAAAAACATGACTTAAATCTATAAGAGAGTCTACTAGTAGGAAATAATTCCACTTAAAAGGGTGTGATGAGCCCAAACTCTTATCCTCTCAACCAATGTGAGTTCCTAAGCATCATTGGATAGAAAAAATAGAGACAGTTTAACTTTATAATATAGGTCCATTGTGAAATTTTACATCATGGATGTGATATTCATTGGTTGTTTCTAGTTCTGTGAATAAACCTTGGCAGAAAATAATCATAACCAAATGGTAAACTCATCGAAATGATTGTGAAACCACGATCACACTTACACAATCAAGTTATATCAAATCCCATTCTATGTGAGATAGAGGAAATCCTACTTGAGAATACATTAATTATTTATGAAATCCCCTAATATACCCTTAAGTTACGATTATGTGACCACATAACCTATGTTAGATGGCATTGAAAATATGTTAGAAGATAATGTATTCTGAAGAGAGTCTCTCATATTATGATTATTCGATAATTTAATATGTGACGATTATCAAAATTACATTATACCAATAACATAATATGGATTTTAATCCATAACATACACTATATGATAACATATTGTTTTTTAAATTTGGGTTCGAAGCCTCTTTTTATTGAAACAAAAGACCACTTTTTTTGGTAGAGGAGACCCATTACATGGATTGTAGGTCTAGTGGGAATTAAATCCCTTTAAATTTCCTAGAAGACCCATATTTTTGGACTAAGGCCCTATGGTGAATAAAACTACTACAATACCTAGGTTTCTAGAGTAACTGATACAGTACTTCCACTGCTACAGTTACTACTACAATGCCCGCCACTACTATAGTGTCGTTGGTACTATAGTCTACTACATTTATAATTATATTATCGTACTGCAATAATAATACTATAGTACCTTATCCCCAATGGGTTTTGAACTCCCACCCTTGATGTATTATTACGAGGTGCTTACCACTAATCCAAACCCCAACTACAAAACGTGTATATGGGTTACAATGGACTCCCTGTGGGGCCCCCCAACCAAGCCCAGAGCATGCCGTATGTTCCCTATCTAGGTAATGTATTTGAATATCCCTATACATAATATGAAAAGTGTCTAATTCTAGTGTGACTCAAGCCTGCACCAGTTTCCACAGAGAGAGGGGTATAACCGGTATGTACCACTCAACTAACACCACATGAGAAAAACGTGTGTATGGGTTACACTCGACTCCCTATGGGGGGGGCAAGACCATATTGAGACACACTTTCCTCATCTAGGAAATGAATTTTAATCACCCTATACATAATACGCACATTGTATGAGTCTGGTAGGAGTTGATCCTGCACCAGTTCCCATAGAGAGCAAGGGGTACAACCAGCAGGTACAACTCGACTAACACCCCATGAGTGATATGATAAAATATTCTACATCCATTTCCACCAAAATATAGTATCATAAATTTGACATTACATTGTGAGAAAATTTAGTGTGAGGTGCTCTTCATAATATTACATTATGAGACAAAAAAATGTGCGGTGTTACTCCTAAAAAATACTTTGCGTGTTATCATAGTCTCAATGTAGTCATTGATAATTTGTTATATGATAATGTATATTAATCCCCATTATATGACATGGATTATAATTTTTATATAAAATTTATATATATAAAAATTATTATTGAAATTTATAAAAGGTTTATAAATTATAAAATAAGTCCAAAATATAAAGAGTTTATATTTAAATTATTAATTTTTCATAACAATTTATTTTAATTGATAAAATTAAGGGATTTATTTGTGATTTTATTCAAACAATATAATTTTTTTTTGATAATTTATTTGATTATGGTTTAAGTAAGGTAAATTATATGATATTTAGAATATGTAAAATGTTCAAATAAGAGAGATTGAATTATAAAATGTTAATATTTCATAGAAATAAAATATATTTAAAGAAAATTTCATATAATTAATAATATGAAGAATTTATATTATGGTTTTAATATAAAGTGTTTGTATCCAAAATTATCGACTGTCCGTTATAAATAAAGTTAAAATTATAAAATTTTTATAGAAAATTTTATATTTTTGAATTTCTCATAGATATTTATCTCCTCTTTAAATATTTGAAATGTTAATTTATTTAAAGGTTATTACCTAATTTATTCATATTTATAATATTTTATATTATAAATATGTGTATGATTTAGTTTAAGTTATTAAATCTCTTCTTATAAATTATCAAACTTTGAATTACATGATAATACTGATCACATAAGAATTATTTTTCATATACCTTGAATATGGATTGTAGATAATGTTATTAGATTTAATTTAGTTGTTGAATATAGTTTATATGTATAGGTGTTAGATTTATATTGAATTGGATTATATCATATGTAAAGTATCCTTTGATAAATAGATTTTGGGATGGATATCCCACTAGACCAGTGGCTTATGCCTTATTCTAAAAAATGGGGGATGACTATCTATGGATCCAGAATTACTCATGAGGAGATTATAAAAATCATATAATTATAAATATTTGCACGAAATTATCATATACCTTATGCATGAGATGTATTTTAAATATGTGTAAATATGTTTGGATTCTATTTTTTGGGAGAGTAACACAAACTATGGGTTATGTAAAGAGTTACACATTAATATGGTTTAAACATATTAATTTGGTGGATGGAATAAGATTTAAAACTAAATCATTAAAATAATACATACATAAAGGGAACAACATGATTTTCAGATTAAATTCCCTTAAAAATAATAAGTTTTTGATTCTTTCTAAAGTATAAATTTTAAATAACTTGATCATTTAGTATGGGTGACAATAATGGTTAGGTTACCATGAATTATATTGTGTATGATAAGAAAATAATAATGTAACCTTAATAGAGAGATTCCTTATTCTTGGAATTTTTGTTGGGTTACACCTCGATGGGAAACCCTAATGGTTAGGATACTAGATGAATACAATTAATTTTATATCCATATGATGGATTGGAGAAGGAGTTTTCCTCTTGACAATCCAATAGTAATATATGATATAATTGAAAATAGTTGTCTACAAGATATAATCAAGTCTTATTTACTTGAAAAAACTAATATAATTCATGATGAAATAATAATTTTTTTTCCTATTAATATATATAAAGAATTTAAAAGGGGTAATAATTTTAGTGGGATCCCATTTAATAGAAGTCCCAATTAAATGGTAATAAAACATGATATTCATATAATAAAATCTTTTATTGTAGATAATAACATAATCATCATCATACTTAACTTTGAGATTATTCTTTAGGAAGGATAAACTTTATATAATAAACTCTCATGACTATTAACATAAGAAAACTTCTTTTGATAAATTCCACGTGTTATAAAAGTACCTTCCTAAGTAAAAAATTATGGAATTTGTTCAAAAATTGAATCTAGATGCATATGAGAAGAATAAAATGATTCAATTAAGGTTTCAAAGGCATTATATTCTAAATAACCTAAGGAATTTTAGTCTTGTATACTTAATATGATTGTGTATTTGAAATGACACACAATATGTCTAAGTATGTAAATTAATCATTGATACTAGAATCTACCATAATTATTATTCTGTTTAAGTAATACATTCTATTATTATTTATGTAATTTTTCTGACAATATGAATAAATTCAAGAAAAGTTTACCCGATATTCTCAAGTTTTGGGAATATATGGTCTGGGAATGTGATATCTAGGTTATAATACTATGTTAATATAAAAAGTGGGTAAAAGTTCAAACTAAAGGAATACATGTTATTTTGAGAGTACAATAATGTTTCTTCAAGTATCCAATAGAGGTCATTGAAATTTGAAGGTGATATCAGGATAAAGGACTAATGATTCCCTGAGATGGAATTATTCAGGAGACTTGAAGGGGTTTATGAAACTCCATGGAATTTAACTGATATGTATTAGTGTTATAAAAATAAAATTTTGGATTTTTAATGGTATATGATACCAATAGTATATATTTTTGTAAAATTTTCATGAGTTTAAAACCAAGGGAATAATTGATAAAGCTTGTTGTTTTCTTTAAAGTGATGAAGTAAAGAGTTTTTACATCAAATATTTGATTGTAAAGGAATTTATCAAGCTTAGTTGGATATTTAAAGGATGTATATCTTCATCTTATTTATATTATATGATAAGGGGAGTATTTTATTAACAAATAATTGTCGTGAACAAAGTTATATGATTAATTTTATGAACATTTTTATTGATTCATCATATTTTATAACATGATTTGAAAAAAAGAAAAAAGATACAATTGTATTATCTAGAATAAAATGTTTATTTAGATGTTTATTAAAATATTAGGGAATGTGTTCCTATCAACCATCAATGGTATATTTTAATAAATTATTTTTTTAGAGGAGAATACTTTAAATAAATAGAATACCACATATTATTTAAAACTGGTAGTTTTCTTTTAAATATTTATACTAATAAGAAATAAGATTTATTCCCTCTATAAAGGATTTTGTGTATCTTATCTTGATATTATAATTATTATATAACTTATAAGAGTCTAGTGGGAGTATGTCGATCTTAGAGAAGTATAAAGGTAACAAATAAAAGGTTATAATAGTCTAAAGATAAATTTATTTCACTTAATATCCTAAAGATATTAGGATATTTATGGTAATAAAAAATTTAATGGAGAAATTAGATACCATGATAAAGTAAATATTATTATTTTTCTAATTCATTATTCCATTAAAAATACAAAGTGAAAATAAATTTGTCTTAAAGGATTTTAGGATGTGATGGTATGTAATAATATAAATAGTTTCATTATTTATAAGGAAAAGTTTTATGGAAAGGATTTCAAGGATGATAATGTAAAACATAGAAAAGTTCTAATTAGGAAAAAAATGAAATCATAATATTAATTATTTTGAAGTTAAGGATTTTCAATATGTTCAAATAGTTGATCATTATGAATATGATTCATAAATCACACTATTATTCAAAATTATTTTCTTAATAGATTTTACTCAATAATGATTTTAGTGTTCAGGTTTTATTAGATGCTAACATAGAGATATGGCATGAATTATATATAGACATAATGAGTTAATAAAACCCCATAAAGTGTAGTAAACATAAGTTTTATTTGGAAGTCTAACATATATGATATGTTAGATTGGTTCTTATATAGGATTTTTTAAAGTATTATTAAAAGATATTATTAATAGAAAATTTATCATATCAAAGGAAATATCCCCTTTATCAATATTTCATGTTGGTTTCATATATGTATATATAGATAAGCATTTTGTGAAGTGTAAGGATAAGTGACCTCTCAATGTAATACTATGAGTTATATCTAACTGATGTTTTTCAAGAAGTATTATAGTTTATGATGAAATGTTAAGGTTGGAATGATTAGGATTATTTTATGAGATAAATAATATTCTCATGAGTAATAAAAATTGTTTTTTATGCTAGATGACACACTATGTATACCACATGAAGTTGCATACGCTATGCCTCTAGTATACTAGGGGTTCATAGATTATATATAAGTACCCATTACCTAAGGTTAACAAGATATATAGAATGAGAACCTTCACAATTTTATACATTTTTTATGAAATTCTTGAGGCTTAGATAATTAGGGGTGATTGGGTATTTTTCTGATCAATTAATCAATTAGAGCTCAACCAAGATGGGATTTTCCTCATAAATAACACATATGAAATCTGGGCCCTCGATGTAGAAAAAATGGGGAATGTGTTTATTCACTTAGATAATATATATGATGTTATTATCTTTCTATATGAGGGAAATATGATGTTCTCATCCATAAAGGTGAATAACATGTGCTGTATTCATCAACCAGATCAGTCTATACTTGGATATTTGGGAACAAATGAGTTAGGTATGTTGGATTGACATACTCTATATATTACAGTCACTCTATATCTTGGAAAAGGGGAATATATGCGAATGAATTCCAGCATGAGATGTGGTTGGTGGACATAGGAATAGAGATACATGTGTTTGATAAAGATCATGCCAAATACCTTTATAACATTAGAATCATTGATTATTTTCTAGAAGCTAAATTTATATTTCATATATTGATCCAATGATTCATTTTTTTTTTCAATTATATAAAGGACCATGGGGTCAAACTTTTTTATTGATTGAATGAGTATTAATTTTGAATCATATAGCTGATATAAAAGTGTTTTAAAGTAAATTAAAAAGAGTTCTAGATGGGTATTCAGAAGGTATTACATATGATTTGATACATGACTAAATTAATGATAAATTTCTAGAAATGTGTTGGAAGATATCCTAAATAAATTTTTATATGTTTTTTAGGATTTATTGTATATGCTACAATATAATGCAAAATGTCACAAATTCATTTAGGATTTAGGGAAGGTAAAACATTAAAAAAAGATGGTATTTCCAAAATCCCTTTTTATGTGATGTAATAGGATATTTAATATCCTATTATATTCATATAATTTATATTAGTCTTAGATATACATAGAAAATAATGTATCATTAAGAATAAACTTGAGGATATACAACTATTAACATATCATTAAGTTGAATATTGAGAGTATGTTAGTGGCTAGTATTGTGATATACATAAGATGAATATCTTGAATACATGTTATCCCAATGTAGCATGAGTGACCGAATGATAAAAATTACCATTAAAATTAATCTTCCCCATATTCTATCATTAATAAAGTCTTGTTATATAATATTTAATGAAAAGGGAGATTAATTCATTCATACGATGTATGGGTTAGCCAAGGCATCAACTCATGCAATATAAATCACGAGTTAATGATAGAATTATTGAGGAGTGTCCTCAAGGGCCCTATAATGATCACACTACCATAGGATGGAAGTGTATATGATTTATTCTTTATTGGTTGAAGATTAATTATACTTGAATCTATCTTCATCCTTCTCATTTTCATTGAAGGCAGTAACATGCTGTGGAGGTTCGATGAATACCATCTGAATGTAAGATGATTTATCTTGAACCATGGATACACCCTAGAGGTGGGATTTATTTTAGTAGACACTATAGTGATCGTTATTAACCACATTTGATGAAGATATAAATTATTTTGGATCTTTTATTAAAGGTAGGATTTTATAGTGTCTTAATTTCTAGTTTTTTCATAATTTCTATAATATAGCATTGAGATCTTGTCCTGGATTTCTTGATCACTTTTTATTCCTTTAATAAGTCTTATTAGACCCCTATGATACACAGAAACTACCCAATTACAAAAAAATTATCAATTATTTTTACCCTTATAATTTTATTTTATATTGTTTATGAGCTTTATAATCCCATCATTACAACCTTTGTAACTCCAAAAATATTTTTAATTCATTTTTTGAAAACATGTTTAAAAAGTAAAAAGAGACTATGTAACCCAAATTAACATTGTGTGTGAATTTTAATGATAAAATTACTTAAACTGATCCAAAATTAAAAATTAATTTTTTCATATTATTGGGTTAGTGGGATTAAATTAATTCAACTAGAGAAAAGGATGAATCCAAAGGAATTTGGTACAAAAGAACAACTAATTTGAATGAAATTTGGGCAAGGTATATTGAACCCACATTGAGTAAATGAGACATATCTTAGGTTTAATACCTCCAATTGTGAAAATTCAACATCTATTAGATATATAACTCATAGTCTTATATATATAATAAGTATAAATTCAATATTAGATACATTTTTTAGTCTTACATGCCGATCAAATTGGTGTAAAAAGCTATCATGGATAGATCCCCTATGCTCATAGTCCAATGAATTCTTTTGAATTTATCTTATTTGAATTATTAATAAAAAGACTCTTATCCCTCATCATCAAAGGATGTTTGACCATAGGGTTAGATATGAGAGTTTGGGACTTTATTATTCTTTATTTATTCCTTATTTCCCTTCTATAGAGTGCTAAATTCTTTGTTATCACTCATGGAAATAATCTTAACGCAATCCCAAAAATTGAATTGTCATATTTTTAGTGATCTTATTAATTATAGGTTTGTGGTATATTATTATTAATTTTCATCTTTTGGTTATTTATTGATTGATTTTATGATCATATAAGATTCAAGGGAATGTGAATCCTCATGAGTTTATCTATAATTTGTATGTTGTGAGGATTTGAGTTGGTTGGTTTCTTCTCTCACATTTTATTTCACATAAATATTATTGGGGATTGAATCGATTGATGGAATAAAAAAATACCACACTTTATAATTAACATATTTATAATGAGTAAATTTTAAATATGTAAACAAACCTAGATAAAACATTAACTTCCTAATGTGTTTCCTTGATGAGTTCAGGTTATGAAATCTAACACAAATCACTTGATCATTAGTGGTAGCTAGTGAATCAGTTTTTCTTTTTGAATAAACCCTGGGAAGTATACTAGTGGGTATCACATAACAATATGGTTTTAAAATTTTAAATTCAAGGATTAAAATGATCTAAACCCTTTAATTTAAGTGATGAAGGATGAACATCAAGGGATTTCCCTGATTTAATCACCTTTGATTGTGACATCAAATCTTCATTTTCTTTTAAACATTTTTTGTATATGATTGATGATTGATCCATGAATCCCCCCATTTTATACAAATTTTTTATTTTTTATAATTTAAATCTACTTCTAAAAATAATGATATAAGGATTCATCAAGATATGAAATAGGGATACTGTTATACTGTAAAAATAATTGTGAAAATAAACATCTAACTTGGAAATTCAACAGTTTGGTTATATTTTTGATTTGTTTTTGGGGAATCCAAGAATTTTTATTTTATTTTATTTTATACCCTTATTTATCTTCCTATTTTATTTTCTTTATATTACAAAATTATAATTTATTATTATTATTATTATTATTATTATTATTTTCCCTTTCACCTATTTTACCTCTTTTTTTCACTTAAGATATTTAATACCAATATTTATGAAGGTTATCCCATAGTGATTTACTAATTCCATTAATTTATTTTATAATTAATACATTATGAGATCCTGGTAAAAATTTCTCTATAAATATTTTTTTGATATTAGTCCATCCCCCAATACCGGTAAATAAATAGTATATCCAGTTTTTTGTTTCACCATCAAGGGAGAAATGGAAAGCCCTAAAATTTATGAGGTCCTTGTAAACACCTTGGTATTTAATTATAAATAACAATATGTGAAACTCCTTGAGATATCTGTATGGGTCACCACCAGGAAGAATGTTGAATTTTAGGAGAATACGGATGAATCCCAATCTCAACTCAAAGGTGGAAATTTCCTTGGGGGATTGGAAGTGTTCTAGTTGTTATATCACATTAGGGGTGGTTATTATATTTAAGGTTTTATAATTTTTTACCATTATCTCATAGTATTCATATGATTCTATTTTGGATTGTTTTAAATAATCTTGAGGTTCTTCAACAATTGTTCCCTTAGTTTGCATGTGAAGTGTTTTTTTAAGTTTATGGTAAATTTAAAAAGCATATATTTTTATTATCAGGTCATATAAGAAATGAGAAATTGTTATTGAGTTATTTTTTAGATTTTTAATGAAAATATAATTAAGATATTTGAGAAATTTTCCCTCACCCCTTGACTAGATACCAAGTGCTAATTCAATACCTCTATGAGGGACTTATCCCCATGAATTTTGGAATGTTAGATGTTGTAACTAGTGGTTCTCTAGTAAAAATATTCCCACTTATACTCATGAATTAATAATAAAAATGACACAAAATGAATAATGATTTATGGTATGAGTGATACACCCACCTAAGGTGTACATGAGGTAAACATTTCTTACCTAGAACAAAAGGTGGAAAATAAACATGATAAAATGTATACATTTTTTAGAAAATTGTCTCAAACTCAAGGTAATTATCAATACGAACCTAAATCAAATAATTTTGGTATTTATGTAGCTACAAAATACTTCTATTATTGATATAAAAAACCCTCAATAATTTTTTATTCTATTATGTAAGCTTTAAGAGGAGGTGGGGGGGGGGTGATTTGAAGTTTTAATAAAATAAAAAAAATATAACTCTTTAAGAAATGAAAAGTTTGGAAGACACATGTTCTAAACTACCAAAGTAATTATAGAAAATAAATGAAATAGAAAGTAAAGGATCCATGAGATAAAACTTTATTAAATCAGTAAATATAAAATGAAACAAAAAATATAAAGAAAAAACACAATCTAAATGATGAAATGGAGTTCTAAATAAAAATTTGTAAAAAACTATTTTTTATTAATGTATATAATAGTTATTATCCTAAAAACTATTTTATTTTGATCCAATTTAGTAAGAATATTAGTACTCAGATTCAAAGGTAAAAAAGTTATAGAATGTAAACCTCTTCGATCAGAGATCAGAAACACAAGCTATTACCCCAAATATTCTTTGATAGAGTCATTAGAAATTACTATCCCCAAAATACATCAATAAAAAGATCATTAGTATAATTTTATATCCTCAAAATTATTTTATCAATAGAAACCATAAGAAAAATATCTTATCCCCATATTTTCTTTGACAAAGTTCAGTAGAAAGTTACTATCCTCAAAAATTCCTTGATCACAAAAGTCTATAAGATGAATGATTATTATAATAAATCTAAGTACTTTTACCATGAAAACTATACCAATAGAAGCACTTAGATCACAATAATAAACTAAACTATTATAATCTACCAGTCATTAGGTGTAACATCTTGAACCGGGTTCCACACACCGGTGCCCCGAGCTGGTCTGTCACATGACCCCAGGCACACCTCCCCATATGATAGAGGCTTCTGACTAGCAGTGAGGGTCGAATATTGATCATAGGGTGATTAAAACCTCTTTATAAAAGTATCACAACAATAGAAGTAAAATAGAAAATCATCAAATAATATAACTAATAGAAAATAACCAATAACCAAAATAATGAAATAACCAGAACAAACCAATATCATATGATGATCCAAATTAAAAACAGTATCCATAACTAAACAATAAATATGTCATGTGAAATAAGTGTAAAGTGTCAAAATGAAAACCCAAAATAAAGACACTAACAACTCCCCCCAAGTAGGCCCCGACACGAAGTCCAGCTCCCTTATCCATGCTCTATCCAAACTCAACCATTTAATATAGGGATCTTGTCTTTATACTATCTTTCAAACATGAAGTCTATTTAGGTAATGATCAGGAAAATCAATTAGGGTGTGAATAAAACTTAGTAACCCACCAAAAACAGTGCCTAAAACAATATAAAGTTGATAAAAAATGGGTACAATGGTATAAATAATAAAATAAAATCCTAAAGTAAACATTTATTATATTTCATTATTCTTCAATTAACCACATAACCCCCAAGTTCCCAAGAAAACCTAAACCATCAATACCTACTTCATCCCATGCCAGCGTTTGAACTCTTCCTAATGGGTATTAGATATAAAAATACCATGATTATAATTTATCATTTCATTTTAATTCATATCATGGCCAATTAGAACCATAGTCCAACGCCAATCTCATAGGTGTAGAATGCCATGTCTAACATCCCGAGGGTATTTATAGCATTTATCCCTATCCCACACCTCAATAAAAAATGGGTATTTAGAGCCTTAGTCCCTACCCCACACTTATTATCACATATGGTTATCTGTATCCTCTTTCCCAATCCCATACTCATTCATCACATATGGGTATTTAGAGCCTCAGTCCCTATCCCACACTCATTTATCTCATATGGGTATTTGAAGCCATAATATATGTCTCACACTTGTATATATATCAATCACAAATATATCACATATATTAAATCATTCAAGGTAAATCAACATTATCCCTTTTTATCACCATTTCACATCATGGTATACTGTTATAATTTATCACAACAAATATGATCCCTCAATTTAATCTCATCGAATAATATGACCAATTCACCATTAAGCCATTTTGAATTATTTAAATCATAAAACCATAAAACTATTATTTTTTAGTAAAACATATCATATTACTCATTGTAAATTAATTCACAATCGCATTAATTTACCAATTACACAATCTCAATATCCCATCAATTCCCAATCACAATATTCTATTAATTAATTAACTAATTAATTGATTTAATCCCATTAATCCTAATTTCCCCAAATTTATCCCAATTCATTATCACATGGAAATTAAATTAAATCAATTAAATATTCGATGCAATTACCCAATTATATAAAATAAAATTTAACAATTACATACATGTAATTAAATAAATACTATGGGATTCACAATTTATACCACCTACCTCAATATAGATGATGAATGCTCACAAAAGGAAATCCCCACTTGAAGTGGAACAACCAAGATCATGAAGAATAATGAGATCTAGAATCAAAACATGGATCCAAGATAAAAATAATCAAGATCAATTAAACCTAGATTCAAACCCATCACTAACAAAGGGAAACCATCCCCCTTTTTACATAGAAAGGGAGATGAGAGAGAAAGAAATATAATCAGGAAGAAATAACATACCTGTATAGGTGTAGATCCATCAAAGGATCTTATATTCAAAAATAAAGTAGGTTGGAATGCCTTGGAACTTATCCAGGAGCCTATAAAATTCATAAAGAATAATTTTTTTCTAATTGGGTATGATTAGGGATTAATACTGAGGGGATTATAATTTTATTTTAATTTTTAGGGTGATTAAATTTCTATACGCATGGTTTCCTATACAGGGAACATGGTTTTCCCTAATCATCCACCTAAATGTGTACATCCTCCCAGGAGGGTCACACAGATACTACAATGAGGGTGTATGGTTTAGAAAACCATATACCAACTGTGTAAATCCCCTATGTTTGGGTTCACACAGTTTTCTGGCCTGGGTACACTGTTTGGGAAAACCATGTGCTAACTGTGCACTACCCCACTTCTTTCCAAAATTCTCCAATTTAACCCCAAAACTACCCAAAGTAAAATACAACAAAGATACCATCAAAAAAGGAAAGAGAGTACCTAAAAATGATCTCGATACATCTCTAGAAATGGTTGGTATCTTACATTGAGGTAGTGAATGGGTCTAAAAAGTTGGTTAATTAGAAAAATATTTAATAGCTATTTATTGTGTCATATACCTATTATTTATAGAATAATTTCATAACAAACTTCTACTTTAATCTATGTGTAATTCAATAAAAAATATCACTCATAAAAGACTCAGAACATTCAAGAAATCTTTTACTTGTATAATGATTTAGGTAACTCCCTTATATTCTAGAATGCACATAGTTTAGAATTAGCTACCCCAGAATTTTTATGTCTAGAATATTATGAATTAAAAGATAAAATCTACATAAAATTAAAAATAAACTTCAAGTATGCATAATGGATATGTAGAGTTGATTTTGATTCATAAAAACAAAGGATAAAAAATATTTCATTTAATAAAATGACTCCATAATGTCATCTGAGACATGTGCAGGTACATTTACAAGGATTTAAATTTAGCAAGAACTAGATTTAAAGTAAGAAAAATTAAAAAAATTCTAATCCCAAGCGGGAAGAACAACCACAATACTAATAAGGAAGAAACGTTTTTCATCCCTACCATAATTGGTATCACCATTACTAATATGAACATCATCATCCTCTACCTCCAAGGAATAACCCTCCCATTCCTCCCAAATCTAAATCAATTTTGGAGAGCATGGTAAAGAAAATATCAATGTAGAACCTATAGTTCCAATATACCACACAATCAATAATATATTAATTGTATACTCATGTTTTATAATCAGAAAACACCATTAAGGAGATCAATATGAAAGGTTTTTAAAAACTACCAGCCTAACCCACTATCAATTTCAAAGGAAAAGGTAATGCGTGTACCCTTACAATTTTTAATGGTAAGGATCTATCACCTACCAAAGTTACTATCCCTAAGGTAAGTCTATTCCTTGAAAAATATTCTTCCCAATCACCAAAATATTCATATAAAGATAAAAAACAAAAAAGTAAAAATGTAATCATTGATGACTCCATTGATCTCACCATTGAACTTCCATTTTCCTATAGAGTTTTTAAATCCAAGAAAATATTTTACAATGAACATGAAAATTATATCATAGGTACATTTAAAAAATTTCAATTTAAAATTCCTCTCTTTGATACAGTTAATTAGATTCCTTATAATGCCAATTTTTTTAAAGATATTTTCACCCATTGACAATGACTATGGGGAAATGAAAGAGTAAACTTGGGAATAAATGTCTCAAAATTGATACAAATAGTGATTATAATAAAATTAAAGGATTATAAAACATTTATAATACATTGAAATATTGGTGATAATTTATTTTATGATTTAATTCTTGTTTTAGAATCTTCTATTAACATGTTACTTTACACTATGTATGTTTATTTACTGTTTAGATATCTTTAACCAATGACCATCATAGTGGAAATTATGAATCATAGAAAAATACAATTTCTCATAGTGATCAAGGATATCTTCATGTGACTAAAAAATTTCATTTTCCTTATAGACATTTACATCCTTGAGATGGAAGATATCGAAGCCCATAGACATTCTCCTCTCATACTTGTTAGTCCAATTCTTAAAAAAGTGAAAAATTCATAAAAATTTATCATGAAGCATTTATCAGGGAGTCTAATGCATTGAAACACAAAATAGAGGATCACTACACTCTTATTATATATTCTATGGAAGTAACCCCTAATGACACAAAATCAAAACCTTTTTTCCATCAACCACAATCTAATTATTCTTCTTGTTTCTTTACTTTTTGATGTTTTGGTTTGTAATTAATACTTTGGTTGTTTTATAGGTTTTTAAATGTGTTTTTTTATATTTTAACTAATGATTTTATTCATTCTAAGGTACCCTTAATCATGTATGATTATGAAAATATTATTTCTTTTATTATATTCTTATAAATAATAATCAAGATTAGATAGAAAAGAACCCCTCCCTCAATCCAAAAACTACTTATGTTGGATTTAAAACCCCTTCCCCTGATTTAAAATATAAATTTTCATCCCATGTTATTGATGAAAACAATCTTCAATAATATTGAATATTATGATATAGGTTTAGTTAATTCTCATAATTAAATCTCCATACAAACCAAAAAGAATTGGTACAACTGATATTGAAGCTCAGAAATTTACATTTAAGGGTGTTCTATTTTTAATGGGATAAAAAATAATATATTGAGTAATATACATCATTTTTATTATTGTAATGATATTATTTTTTAAGTAATTCATGTATTATAAAGTGGTTAAAAATATAATGGTTATCACTAATGTATAAATAAATAGTGGTAACTTATTTCAATTTGTAAATTTTTGATATTCTTTTATTTGAGTTATAATGATGAGAACAAGTTATGTTATAGAATAATTATGTATATTGGTTAATAGGTTTTGAGAAAGATCTCAAAGGGATATTTGGTGAGTGAATTTACCAAATTAAATAGATAACAATATGTCATTTTTGAAACACGATGAAAATGGAAAATAGTGTATGGAAATCCCAAAAGGTAGATATTCAGTCCACTAGGACACTTTAATTAATAAATTATAATTTATGTGGGATAACGAGGCATCAATCCACTAGAGATGATATTTATTTCATTACATTTGTTAATTATTTCACTAATATGACTAATGTGATATTCATGAAGAACAAGTATATGGTGGAAGAGATATTTAAAATATTCTAAATAGATTTTGAGAAAGATATAGAAGTTTATATCATGAATTTTAGAAAAGATAATAGAAGGTATTTCACTAGTAATTATTTTGAATCCATTATCTTTATGCATGGGAAGAAACATCAATATAGTGATCTTTATAATCCCCCAAATTATAGAGTTTTAAAGAAAAAAAATAATAGATTCATTTAAATATGAATAATCATGATAGATTTTTTTTTAAAATTCTTATATAGAGAAGTCATAAGTACAAATGTGCATATTAAAAGTAGATAATTTTTGATATCTGAATAAAATATAATTACCTATTAAATGAGGTACTAGAAGAATAAAGTTATGAAGTATTTAAAAGTATTTGACATTCCATAACTAATGAAATTAAAAAATTATAATGTGTTGAATATTTGTGAAATAGATTAGGAATGAATTTTTATGTGATATTTATCCACTTCTAGAGGATACAAGTGTCAGAATAAGAGAGTACATAATCAATTAGACTACTATGTTGTAGACATCATTGAAATTAATCAAAATTTTTGTTGTGAAACATAGTGAAGTTTTTTTATACTCTGATGAAGATATCACGTATAATTTTAGGAAAGTGAGAAAAAAGAATATGAGAATAAATGAAGTCATGTTAATATTAACTAAAATGTGAGCAATGCTGATGATAATGACGAAGAAAATATAAAATTTAATAATAAATGGATTAAAAATCATGTTGAAACTAGAAATGTAACTAGAAATATAGAGTAACCAATTCCTATTGAGTAATTAAAACCATACATCTCTTATATCACAAGTTGAGCCGCATTCAATTACTTAAATTTTTTATCATAAAGAGTGGATAAATACTATATATGAAGTGATATATTAGATTGGGAATAATTCTACTTGGTATATTGTTCCAAAATACAAAGGAATGAATATCATTGGAACGTAGTGGGTCTTTATAAACAAACTCAATAAAAGGTGACATTTCAAGAAAGAAGACCAAATTGGTTTGAAAAGTCTACTCTAATATTGTGGGAGTTGATTATACTGGAACATATGAATCTTTTACAAGACATAAAACTATTAAAATATTCCTGGATATTATAGCACACAATTATTATATTGTTTATCAAATAGATTTTAAATCTACTTTCTTGAATGGATATCTTGAAGAAGAAGTATTTGTTGAGAAAGCTAAAGGATTTATCCTTTATAATGATGGTACAATGTTGTGTTGGTTAATGAAATATTTTTATGGGTTGACATAGGCCCCCAGATATTGGTATTCCAAGTTTTAAAGATTCTTGGAAAAGATACAATTTTCTAAAGGTAGGTTTGATAACAATCTATATGTGAAGAATATGGGAACAATTAATCACATTTTTATTATTTATATGAATTCCATATTTTTTATAGGTGACATGGAGTGTTCTTATATGTAAATTTCAAAAAAAAAAAAACGAAGATGAATTCTAATATTTCAATGTTGGGAGAAATGATTTTCCTTCTGTGATTACATGTTGCGTATAAAGATAAACATATTTTATTATCTCAATAGAAATATACCTTGAAATTTATGAAGAAATTTGGATTTAAAGATTCTAAAGAAGTGTACACACCCATGATATTTTTTTTGAAACTAAGAAAGGATGAATCATAATAAAATTTTGAATCAAAAGGACTTAAGGAAATATTTTGGAATCTATATTTATCTCACATCATCTAGATTTAACACTATTTATATAGTACAATTTTTTAATGGTATCAATGCAATCCAAAATAATCACATACAATGGATTCCAAAATAACACCATAATAAATCAAATGAAATTTAAGTTATGGTATATTTCATAGAAGTGGTGATGAATTATATATGTATGAGTATATTGATGTGGACTGGGCTAGAGACCTTGATGATAGAAAATAAACATTAGGAGGTACATTTTTCTTTGTAATAAGTTATGTAAGGTGGAATTGAAAAAAGAAAAATTATATAACATTGAGAATTGTAGATTCTGAGTGTGTGGTTAATAAACATGCATATAAATAAATGATTTGGATTAAAGTATAGTTGGAGACCTGATGGTGAAGGTTGATAATCCATTGAGAATTGACTATGATATTTAAAGTATAATTAATTTATCTAAAAATCAAGAGAAATAATTATGACTAAAGCATATTTATATAAAATATCATTTTATCAAAGAAATGTTTGTAAATAGATATATGAGTATTGAATATATTTATACAATGCATAATATTGGTGATATTTTTGTAAAGGTTGTGCCAAGTGATAAATTTTAAGAGTTAAGGATGAAAATTCATGTTCAGTATTTTTCTCTTACTTAAAAAATATTGTATTTCCCTATAATCCTTTAGATTATATTATTAATGGATGATAATGAAACATAATTCATGTAACACCTTGTTAATTAATCCAAAGAATGATTTATTACAAATAGGGGGGATTTTTTGGGTTGACTAAGGAAGTAAATAAAGTCTACCATCCAAAAACATCTTATCATCGAAGGATGAAATTCTCTCAAAAACATTTCTTTATCCAACAATGCGGTACCAAGATTTTTCAATTTGAGAAAGGGTGTGATTTGATGGAAATTGATAAGTTATTGGATTTGAAAAAAAATCCAAATGGGTTGATGAAGAACCCATGTAATATTTAAAGTATTGTTGTATTTGATGTAAAATTAATGCACTACTACAAAATAGGCATTTAATAGTGGTAAAAATTGCCTTTATCAGTGATAGATAAGCACATAAAATTAGAGTGAGATTAAGTCATAGTATTTAATTAGTGCTAAAAAAATGAGGATAAAGGGTTCCTTTATCAGTGCTAAAAAAGCACTCATAATGGGGAATGCTGTAGTATGCTAAAACCACACATTGCAACACTAGTGTAGTGTGATATAATATCACACCACAACACCAAAAACATCAAAAAATTAGAAAAATAAATTACCGATAAAATATTTAAATGAAATAATATTTACAAACAAATAAAATAAAAAACACTATATTATAGTCATTTCAAAATTGGTTTATACAATTACATAAGTAAAAATTATTATATACATTCAAAAATAGAAGTGTTCCTTTATCTTTTGATCCTAACCTGTAATGAACCTACCCAGGTTACCCTCAAACTTGGAACCTGACCCGATCCATCACATACCCTATGGGCATTCCTGATCCCCATGGGCTGACAACAAGCACCCCTAGCATAAAAAAATAATCCATAGGGAACAATTTTTCCCAACTTGATCAAACACATGGAATATATATATATGAAGTGAGAAGAAACATATGAAAGATAATTAAATATATTCCACAAAGGTAAGAAAATAGTAGAAATAAAATGACTGTAAAAGTATCTAAAAAATATAAGAGACAAGTCTAAATATAAAGTACCAAAACCAAACAACTATTCCATGTGATGCCATGGGAGAACTCCCACCATCTCACTACTAGCTACCCAACTCAGCTAACACGAAACCTCTTTGCCTCACTATATCACCTTACCTTTTCCTTCATTGGAAGACATACATTGGTCTATGCACCACTGAATGGGTGAGAAGGGTGTGAGGTAACAGGATCTATATGATCCCACCTAGGCGTTCTATAACATGTCTCTGTATAACAACTTCTGTATGCTCATTTTAAATAAAACATGACATGATAAGCAGTAAAACAATTTTATAGAAAACATGGTAAACTTTTTCCCTTTATCACAGTTTTAAAATAGAATAAAGTATATCAATTTCAAAGAATATTTTCTATATCAAATTTTTCAATCATAAAAATGAATATCAAGGATAAAATAGAAATCCAAGCAATATAAAAAATAAGCACATGTATTAGCACCAAGGATCACTATAAAACAGACTAGAAGACTACTCATACCACAATGAATCAAGTGCACAATTCGGTTCCCAAAACATAGGTCTAGAAATCAGAAGAATACCCCATGAGTAAACCCCCTAAAAAAGTCAATATCAGTCCCCTAGAACAACATGCCTTGGAAATAGAGAAAATCCCCATGAGAAAACCTCAAAATAATCACAAATAATGGACAATGGACTCATACTAAACCTTACACCTAAGTACCGAAGGTAACCCATGTGCTTGTTTTCACAATTCATTCCAATTATTTAAAAACCATTTACAAACCTTTTCAATTCTTTGAAAACAACCATTTTATTTCCATTTATCAACAACCAAGGAAAAACAATTTTTCTTTTAAAAACTATTTTCAACACACACAAATTTTTCATGCCAATTCCTTATATAAATAATTTTATAAAGAAGTAAGAATAAGGTTCATCAACATAGGATAGAGAGGAAACCACCTACCTATAATATCAGGCCGTACATTCCCACAATGTGATCCACCAATAATGAAAACCAAACAACATCTAAAAAGGCGTGGAATCCAATAAAAATATCAAGATTGATCCAATTTAGAAAACAAGGGGTCTATAGAAAGGAGTAAACCCACTTACCTTAAGAATGAACACCCACCACACCACAAACAAGGAAGGAATGGCCTCTGGAATGAGATTGAACAATGGATATGGAAGAAAACATGAAGAATCCCTAATTTAGACCAATGGATCCAATAACGCAACCCATGTGTGCCACCACAATCAATGGAAATGAAGAAGCAGACAGATCACTCACCTAGAGAGACGCACTTCAACCATAATGAAGACAGAATGCCGAACAGATTAATCGGGAAGGAACAATGTCTCAAAAAATCACCAAAGAGGAACTTTGGTTTGAGAGAAAAGGAGAACAGGTGGTCAAATGGACACCCAAAACCATAACGGTGCCCTAAGACTTCCTTTCTTGGGGAATTACATGATGTGTAACTCTTTTACATGTCATGAAATCCACGGTGTTCAAGTTTTCTTAAAAATTAGTTGCCTTAGATTAAAAATATTATATTTAAATAAATCATGACATGTAACCACTTGTCACATCATGTAATCTTTCACAACATGATTCTTTTTTCATGGATTTTACCCAATGACCATTACATGTTGTGTAATCTAGTTACAATGCATGAAATACACATGCAACCAATAAAAAAGACCAGTTAAAGTTGAGATTACAACAAATATATGACTTCACCATTATAGGTATCCTCCCAATTCCTTCTCAACCCTATAAAGACAAAAAAAGGAAAACCACAATGAGGTTAAGGATATACCTAAAAAATTGATAACGAGATGTTACAAACTGCCCACTATAAAGACTTTCTATCCCTAGGAAATCATGTGAAATATTTAATCCTTGGAAAAAGATAAGGCCACTGCTCCCTCATCCATGAATCACATTCACAAGTCTCATGAGAATAAAATCTGTGTTTCCATATAACTATGACCAATAGAAATGAATTCTAACACAAGAATTTCACTTGAGAGTCGATGATATGAATTGGTTTCTCCAAAACAGAAACATCTAGCTCTAACTTAGTTTCTTCCCAACTTAGAACATGAGAAGGATCATGACGATTCTTCTTGAGCTGAGACATCTGAAAAAAATCATGAATACCTACCAACTAAACTGGTAATGTTAATTAATAAGAAACCTATCTGAGCCACTCAGTGACTTTAAACGGTCCAACATATCTCAAATAAAACTTTACTTATTTTGCAAGCCGATGATAACCAAACTGAGGAGAAAATTTCAAGAAAAACCAGTCACCAATGGAAAACTCTAAAGGATGATTCCGCCGATCCAAAAATGGTTTTTGTAGACTCTGGGCTATAACCAGGTGTCCATGTACATCCTAAATATTCACTAATGTCTCCTAAAACAAACTTGTTCCAACTAAAGATACTTCGCCCACTTAAACCCAACAAATAGGTGATTAGAATGGGAGACCATACAACGCCTCAAAGTAATCCATTATGATCGATGAATAGTAACTATTTTTATAAATAAACTCAACCAATCCTATATGGATATCCCAAGATACATCAAAATACAAGACATAGGCCCGAAGCATATCTTCCAGGATCTGAACTACTCGCTCTGTATGACTGTCTGTCTGTGGATGGTAAGCTATGATCAACTTGACATGAGTTCCTATTACCTCTTGGAGAATCCCCCATAACCTCAAGGTAAACCTAGGATCCCTATCCAAAACAATTTAAGAAGGAATCCCATGTAACCTCACAATATCTTTTACATATAGCTTACCCATATATTCAACCTTAATGGTATCCTTGATCAGAATGAAATGATAAGACTTTATCAACCAATCAAAAACTAACCAGATAACATTCATACCTTATGAATTCCATGGTAATCCAACAAAAAAAATCCATAGATACCTCATCCCATTTCCATATTGACAATATAAGAGGATGCAACAAACATGAGGGTTTTAAGTGCTCTACCTTTATCGGTTGGAAGGTGTAATAGTAAGACACATAATCTGCAATGTCACTCTTCATACTCGGCCACTAGAACCATCATTTCGTGTCATAATACATCTTCTTAGTGCTTGGATGAATGAACCATGAAGATATGTGACAATTAAAAAAATACTAAACTCCTAAAATATGTAGGGATTCCAACCCTCTTCCCAATGTGGAGCATACCATCTGAAGAGAGAGAGACAAAGAGGAAATGGTCTTCCCACTATAAAGGATTTCTCAAATTTTACTGAACTAATAATATTGCTACTAACTTTGGAAAGTAGACTCCAGGAGAGATGTTGATAACTAAAAAATGGTTAGAACTATACCTAAAACATCCTACTAATCATCTAAGTGCATTTGAGTAAAAATAACCATAAGGTTACACTCCTCCTTCGATTTCAAGATATCCTGTGATGGTACTTTCCTGATAAGAGCATCTACAATGAAATTACCCTTCCTCAGGGTGTAGGTGAAATTGAAGTCAAATGTCTGAAGGTTTTCTACCCATCATCTCTGTCTGAGATTCAAGTCTTTATGAGAAAATATATAACTCAAACTCTTATGATCAAAAAATATTGAGAACCTTTCCCTAAAAAAATAGTGATGACAACATTTAAGAACATGAATAACTACAACAAGCTCTAAATAATGAGTGAGGTAATTATTCTCATGCGGTCAAAGATGAAGAGAGACGTAAGATACAAAATGGTCATCCCGTGTAAGCACACATCCCAAACCAGTTCCACAAGAATTTCAAAACACCACACACCCCTTATCAGGATCAAGTAAGATCAGAATATGAGCTGATGTCATAAGTCATTTCAGTTTATCATAAAAAGACTAACACTTCACATCCCATGTGAATTTCACTGATTTTCTAGTAAGAGCAGTCCAAGATGATGCCATCATAGATAAATCCTTAACAAACCATATATAGTATCTAGTAAGACCAAGGAATCTCTGTATCTCAAAGACATTCTGTGGTTATTTCCATGACAAGACAACCTTAAACTTTTTAGGATCAACTGATAAACCATGTTTAGAAATTACATTCCCAAACAACTTCACTTCTTGAATCTAGAAACTATATTTCAAAATATTTCCATAAAAATAGTGACTTCTTATAATTTTCAAAACAAAACTCAGATGGTTCTCGTGCTCATTCTAGGATGTTGAATAAACCAGAATATCATCCACGAAAACTACCACAAAAGTGTGAAGATATTGATGGAATATCAGATTCATCAGATTTATAAAAAGTATAGAAGCATTAGTCAAACCAAAAGGTATCACAAGATTTTCAAAATCACCATAACTTCTCCTAAAATCCATATTAGGTATATTAGACTCTCGAACTCTAAGATGATGATAACCTGAATGAATATCAATCTTTGAAAACCACTTATACCCCTTTAACTAATCAAACAAATCACCAACTCGGGGAAAATGATACTTGTTCTTAACTATTACCCAATTAAACTTTTGATAGTCCACACAAAATCTAAGTTAACTATCTTCCATGTTGGAAAAGAGAAAAAAGACTATACAAGGAGAAATGCTATAGAGAATGAAACCTTTTTCTAATCGGTCATCCAACCAAATATTAAGATATTTCAGCTCCGCTGGTTCCATACAATAAGAAGGTATTGATATCGGCTGTATACCTAAAACCAAGTAAATTGTAATATTTACCTCTCTATCTAGAGGAATACCATATAAGAGATCTGGTAAATTGTCATAAAAGTCTCAAACAATAATGGGAATATCAAAAATAGAAGAAACATCATCAAGCTCAATTGCAACGGTAGACAACAAACTCCTGAGATATGGGTGTGAAGGTCCTACACAACCATACATTAGGACCCACTCCCCCTAAAACACATGAGAAATCACATCAGCAGCAAGAAATGAAACATAATGATGATAATAATAAACCTCATCTTGATGAGCGAAAATCCAATCCATACCGATGATGATGTTAAATAGATCCTGATCAAGAATAAGAAAATACTAGACTAACTCTGTATCATCTGTCGTTAACAAACAAGAAGGTGACTGAAACTCCTACTCTTTTCTCTAACTAAGAGGTGTCACTAAATCCATTTAAAAGGACATAAGTTTTATTGGAAGTTTAATAATATCAACAATACGTGCAGATATAAATAAGTGGGAGGCACCAATTTCAAATAACGTAATTGATATAGAATATTAAATAAGAATAATACCTCTCACTATTTCTGAACCTTCATTGACTTCCACTAGACACTCATATACTACATGAAAGGGATTCACTCCTGAGGCCTATGGTTGGATCCCTATATTCCTTGAAGCTTCTGACTACACCCCAATATCCTTTGGAACCGAAGAATCTTGACCATAACGAGGCATAGTCATAGCCTGAAAGAAGTGCTGTAAGTGACCAACACATCCACAACCGTTGTACATATTCATGGTAATAGGAAAATAATGTCCAGTGTGTCCGACCTTTCCACACTTATAGAATGTCAAAGGCACCTTGCTAGCTGTGACAGATAGTGCAGAGGAGACTCACTGAGACCCACCACCACCACTTCTGCAGTGATCCTTCCACTTTTCTTCCCATGCATGCCACTGAAGCTGCCATTGGATGGAAGAGAATATGTGGAAAATCTAACCTTACCTTCTATATCCATCTCTTCCATCATATCTTTATCTTACATATCGAAATATGTAGAAAGTTTCAATATAAACACTTATGATATGATATCCAGTCTCAAACCCTACAGGTACTTTTGAACCTTCAACTGGTTATTATTCACCATGACCGAAGAGAAATAGAAAATATTAGTAAACCAAATATTGTATGATGAAATAAAACACTGTACCTATTGTAAATAGAGTAATTACATATATTTTTCCAACATCAGCAACTCTAGAAAAAACTTCTAGAAGAAAAGGGTTTTTTAAACCCTTACAAACAGTGTCCACATGTCTATCGGCAGAAATCATATGTGGGATGATGTTTTCCTTTGGAGTTTTATGTTGGTTACTGAATTTTCTTGAGAGTTTCTCCTCAGTTGGTTAATTGTCCACTTGGAAGAAAGGAATGTTGGATTAGAGATATGTTGGACCATTTGAGGTCATTGAGCAGCTCAGATAGGTTTCTTATCAATTAGTATTTCTAGTTTAGTTGATAGGTATTCATAATGTTTTCCACATGTATCAGCTCAGGAAGTATCATCCTGAACCCACTCACAATATAAGTTAGGAATAAATCATGTTAGATCTAGATGTTTCTGTTTTAGAGACACCAATTGAGATCATCTAATATTAAGTAAAATTATTGTTTGGGTAGTCGATTCTAATGGTTATAGTTATATGAAAAAAGGATCATATTCTCATGAGACTTGGGAACATGAGTTATTGATGAGGGAGAAATGGAATCATCTTTTTCCAGGGATTACATGTTCCACATGAATTACCATGGATAGAAAGTATTTATGGTGGGGATTTTGTAACATATCGTTATCGATCTATCAGGTATATCTTTAACATCATCAAGGTTTTCCTTTTTTGTTGTTTTTATAGAGCCTAAAAAGGAATTATGAGGATACCTATAATGGTGAAGTCACAAATTTTTTTGACTCTTAGCTTTAACCGGTCTTTTCTATAGGCAATAGGATGATTTCCCACTGTGTAACCAGATTAAACGATGTGTAATGGTCATTGGGTTCAAGCCATGAAAAGCATTTATACTGTAAAATATTACACAGTGTGATTAGTGGTTAAACATTGTGAGCTGTTTAAATATTGGATTTTTAATCCGAGTCAATTGATTTTTTGGTGTACTTGAACACTGTGGATTTAACAACTTCTAATAGAGTTACACATCGTGTAATTCCCTAATCAGGGATGTTTTAGGGAACTGTTTGGGTTTTTGGTGTCCATTAGACCAAACATTATCCTTTTCTCTCAAACCAAAGTTTATCTTTGATGTTTTTTAGAGACACCGTTTCTCCCCGATCGATCTGTTCGACATTAAATCTTTATTGAGGCTATAGTGCGTCACTCCAAGTGTGTGATCTTTCAACTTCTTTATTTCCATTGATCGTAGTGGTAACCTTCAATTATGATTTTAGATCTATTGGTCTAAATTAGTGTTTTTTTGTCTTCTTCTAGATCTATTGCATGATCTCGTTCTAAAGGACACTTCTTTATTGGTTGCGGTGCAACGAGTGTTCGTTATTGAGGTATGTGGGTTTCATCCTTTGTGATTATTTTCTAAATTAGATGAATCTTGAGATATGGATTGGATTATAGGGCCTTCGTAGGCATAATTGGGTTTTCATTGTTGGTGGATCCCATTGCAAGTTTGTGTGAACCGAGATTTGAGGTAGGTGGTTCCATCTCTAGCCTATGTTGGTGAGCCTTGTTATTTATGCTTTATAAACTGATTTATACATGGAATTAGTAGGATTGTTTTGTCTATGTTGAAAATAGTTTTTAAAATAAAAATGGGGTTTACCTGGTTGTTGATAAATGGAAAGGAATGGTGTGTTTTTAAATCCTTAAAATGGATTTGTGAAATGGTTTTCAAAGAATTAGAATGAATTATGAAAACATGAACATGGGTTACCTTGGGTACTTAGGTGGAAGGTTTAGCTTAAGGCCATCATCCATTATTTGTGATTCTTGGGATGTTTTCCCACGAGGATTTCATCTTTTTCCTGGGTCCCTTATTCTAGGGGATTGATATTGACATTGTTAGGGGGGTATAATCGTGGGGTATTCCTATACTTCCAAGGCATGTGATCTATGAACCAGATTGTGCACTTGATTGGTGTCAATTTTAAATAAAAAGACACACTTGGAGTCATACCGATCACACTGTGCATCATATTGAGATGAAAATGATTAATACATGTCCAAAATGACTTATGGATCATTTTTCTAAAGTATTAAAAAAATATGAATGCTTTCCCTGGTTTTGAGTTGGTCATTTGTTATTTTTACTAAAATTGATGTCAATTTTAAATAAAAATATGCACTTGGAGTCATACCAGTCGCATTTTGAATCAAATTGAGGTTAATCTAATTATTTGATGTCCCAAATGACTTATAGATCATTTTCCTAAAGGTTTAAAACAATATGAATGTGTTTTCTTTATTTTGAGTAGGTCAGTTGTCCTTTTTACTAAAATTGATGTTAATTTTAAATAAAAAGATGCAATTAGAGACATATCTGCCACATCGTGTGTCTTATTGAGGTGATGTTGATTCCTAAAAATCCCAAATGACTTATTAATCATTATACTGAAGTATAAAAAACTAGATTATGTTTTCTCAGTTTTGAGTACGTTATTTGACTTTTTTAATAAAATGTAATTTTAAACCAGATACATGCACTTTGACTTATAATGATCACATCAATATGTCAGTTTGATTTAAGAATAATTCCGAAACATAAAAAATGACTTATGAATCAATTTAATAAATTATAAAGAAAATTAGAGAGTAGCTTCTTGGTTTTTAATGAGTGACCCTTTTTGAACTAAACGGTTGATTTTAAACTGATAATGGACACATTGAGTCATACCGGGCATATCATGTATTGTATTAAGGTGAGGTTGATTACTACACATCAAAAATGACTTACGGGTCATTTATATTAATTATTTAAACAATCTGAATGCATTTTATATTTTTTTAGTATTTCACTTGTCTTTTTTACTAAAATGTCATTCTAAACCGGAAACACACACTTTGAATCATAACAATCACATAGCATATTGGTTTTACATAAGACCAATTTCTACATGTCAAAAATAAATTATTAATCAATGTCCAAAATTATCAAGGAAATCCAAGAGTGTTTGCTCAATTTTCAGTGAGTGACACTTTTTGAACTAAACTATCGATTTAAACTCATAATGGACACAATGAGTCATTTCAGGAACATAGTGTATCCGATTGAGGTAAGAATGAATCCTACATGTCAAAAAATGGCTTGTGTGTAATTTTCCTAAATTTTAAAAACAATACTATTTTTTTTGAGTTTTGAGTACATCACTTCTCCTTTTTACTAAAATTTCATTTTAAAATGGAAACACACACATTGACTCATACTTATCACAAAATATATCATTTTGATGTAAGAATGATTCTTAAATTTCAATAATGAATTATGAATCCATTCAATAAATTATCAAGAAAATATGAGAGCATTTTCTCAGTTTTCAGTGAGTGACACATTTTGAACTAAACCATCGATTTTAAATTAATAACAAAAACCTTGAGTAATATTGGGCACATAATGTATTAGATTGAGGTGAAAATGATTCCTACACATTAAAAATGACATATGTATTATTTACCTAAAGTATAAGAATAATACGAATTCATTTTTTTGGTTTTGAGTACGTCACTTATCCTTTTTACTAAAATTGATGTCAATTTTAAATAAAAGGATAAAATTTGAGTCATACTGGTCACACTATGCATCAGATTGAGGTGATATGATTCCAAAACATCCTAAATGACTTATAGATAATTTTACTAAAGTATCAAAAAAATCATAATATTTTTTATTAGTTTTGAGTTTGTTAGTTTTCCATTTTACTAAAATTAATGTCAATTCAAAATAAAATGAATCACTTAGAGTCATACCGGTCACACCGTGTGTTGGATTGAGGTTAGACTGATTCCTACATGTCCCAAAGCCTCAAAAAATACTAAACATCAATGGTACCATGATTTCCATTTTTAGTCTTTGTTGAACTACTAACACTGAATATTAACTTAATGTTCTTACCTAAGAAACCTTTCGTGTTATTGAAATCCATAAGAGCTGAGGAAACTCATGTGTCCATTGTATCATAAGAAGTCACAAAAATGGTCATATGATATTCCTCTAATATTTTTGATTTCAGAAACAAGAATGTTTTTTTTGGATAATGACATCAAATCAATATGAAGTGTTGGAATCTCAATAAAGAAATACAATGAAATTGGAAATCATGGTAACATTGGAATAAAGAAAAATTTTATATCTTTTGTGGCTTGTTGTAGATAATTTAAAGCAAAATATGACTTCCCAAAAGATATGTGAAAAAATCTAAATAAGTATTAGTTATAAATTATAAAGAAATTAACTTAAAAATAATAGATAAAATGATGAAAAAATCAATTAAATAAGTAGTTAAAATTAAACTTTTCATGTTGGTTGTATGAATTCATGACACATTTACTTGTTGTCATTATCTCAGTTGAAGGCTTGAAGTCCAATCCCTCACGAGCATGTGAATCTTCAAACAAGCCACTCTAACTCAAAAAAAAAATCCACCTGTATAAGAAAACAATTATTTTACGAGTAATACTAAAAATAAATAAATTAATCATAAATATGAAACAATACATTATTTGATGGATATTGATTTTATTGTAAAAACATCAAAATAATCTACCTGTATAATAAAGTAATGAAAGATGGGAAGAAAGGAATGAAAGATGGGCATACCAACCAAACTTGAACAAAATAATCCACCTGTATAATAAAAAAATTCTTATACGTGTAATACTAAAAATAAATAAATGTGAAAACATTAATATTAACTTTTTGATTGAGAAGAGGCAACATCGTTTCTCTTCCTGTAAAGGCAGTGGAGGGAACTTGAAGTAAAGTGATAAATACAACACTGAATGGGTGAAAAGGTTTTGAGGGAAAAGAAATCTATGGATGTTTTGGTGCATAAAGGCATGAAATATAGAAAAAAATATTCTAAAATAAATGAACTTTGTAAGAAATAATTAAAATTAAATCAAAATTTCATTATATAATTTTTCGGTAAAATAGTTAAAGTATACCTTAACATTACTTTTACATATTCCCTAAGGTTTTCCTTCATTATAGTTTGTTCTTACAAGGGATTGGTAAAATCATCATGTACAAAAAACATTGTCTTTATGATTAGTCAAGGATTTGATTTATATTTTGTTAATATAGTAGAGAACATATAATATTATGAAAAAAACACATAGTATATTAAAAAACACTTTTACCTTATCATTTAAATCACTTTATTTTTAAAGGTTTTGGGGATTTGGTTCCTTTATAGAGAATCCAAATCCGCACTTTGTGGTCACCACTAATGTATAAGAAATTATCTACATTGGGAACAACATGAAATGATTGTGATATCCCAATGAATGTTATAGACAACTGTCATCCTCATCAACTCATCACTTGAACATTTATCATTGTATTTTTTTTGACACACATCTTCCATCTCTTGTGGATACACACCGATGTTTCTTAAAATAATCTATGATGTAGTCATCCATGGGATGACTAATGCTCAGAGTAATAAAAAGAATATAATAGAAATGGATAATGAGTTTCAAGGAAACAAAATTAAATAATAACTTTTCAGGAAATGAAGTTGACGAGGATGCCAATTATACTATATTATGTTATCTAAAATGGGTAATGCCTAAAATTGGTGAGAATCAAAACATTGGAACTAGTTATTAACTTATTGACCATTGAAGGTGATATTTTTGGGGGAATAAAGAGTTATTTTATATAAATGGATGGTAATTAGAGATTCCTAGGGGTAGAACCAATACATGTAGACCTAAAATGATGAATATCTAAAAATAATTTCTCATAATTATTCTTATATATATAAAACTTTATAAACTCCATTATATATTTTTTGTAATGTTAAGTAATTATTACATTTAATATTAATGGTATATGAAATATTTTAAAACATCTCAAAATTATAATTTCAATTAAAAATCGATAACGAATAGAAAAAATAATTTTAGTAAAAGAATATTCATAATAATGATAAAGGTTTTAAACATCTAAAAATTCTTAGTTGATAAATTTATTCAAGAATTATGTCTATATAGGTTGAAAACATGAATTATTTTCAAGTAAACGAAGAGTATTCTTTATAATAAAATTTCATTTTCATGGCCATTATGGGTTCTATGGTGATTTTGGGCACATAGTATAAAATTTTAGTAATAATGAAATAAATAATAGTAATTATTGAAGATATAGAGGTTTTAAGTTAAATGAGAGATGATACACTCTTACAAAAAATAGTTTTAAAGTGAGATGAATCTTCATAAGCAAAATTGGATGATGAATTTCAATAATTGAATGAACTCTATTGAAATATATTTGTATAATATACTTGTTTAATATATATTTTTATAATTTCCCCACAGTCATTTGGGGTTGTGAGGGAGGGATGGGGTTTGGAGCATGGTTGCATGGTCAAGTCCCCAGGCCAGCAGGTTTCTTTGCAGTTTCATGTAGTGTATGTGAGTTGTCGTTGGCAGTCGTACTTAATATAAATATATATTTGTATAATATATATATATACTTATATTTTTATTTTTGTAATATATATCTTTATTTGATATATTTTTCTAGTATAATATATATTAGTCTTTATATAATATATATATTTGTATAAAATATTTTTATAAAATATTTGTATAATATATAATATATATTTATTTACATATAAAAATAATATATATAAATATATAAAAAAATTTATTTTTTAATTGTATATATATAATTTGTGTAATATATTTGTCTAACATATTTGTATAACATATATTTTTATAATATAATTGTATAATATATTTATATAGTATATTTGAATAATATATTTGTATAATATATTTGTATGATATATTTTTATAATATATATTTTTATAGTTTAATAAATACTTGTATTTGAATAATATATATATTTTCATATTGTATTTATATAATATATATAAATATATATTTGTATTTTTAAAATATACATCTGTGCATTTCTATATATAAAAAATCCTACATTTTACACCTCTATCCAAACCATGGAACCTTGAGTAATTTTTCACATTTCATTCATGAACCATGAGCCAAATCCTACTTCATCTAGATGACCAACAAAAATTATGTTCATCCATAAACTTGATATGTGTCTTAACTCTTTCTAAGTTCAAGTGACATTCATATAAAATATCATCTTCAATAATAACCATCCCCATAATCTGAATATCTTTATCATCGACTAAATGAACATTCATGAAAAAATGAGATACATTATAACCCATGAATCCCTTATTGGTTATATAGTGGAATGAAGTCTCATAATTAATGTTCCATGATTACAATGAAAATTTTAGACTCAATAATATACAATTACTTCCTTCAGTGGCGTTGGGGTGGGTGGGTTGCACAGAATTGACAAGGGGAGAGGGTGGGGGAGTGAAAGGAATGATATTCCTCTCTCCTTTCAACCAAAACCCCCAATAAACATTTTTGACCACATAGATATTCCGACAGTAAAAGAAGAATAATGATAAAAAAACACAAACTGATCTCTCCAAATAATCAATCAATGAGTGAGGAGGATGAGGTGAAAATTATATACCTTGGATTGAAGCTTTGAATTGTCCAAGAGAAAGTAGAGATATAAAAAACTAGGAAAATGTTCAATCCTTGGATTTATTTGACAATTGAATCATTCGAGCATTGGATTTGAGTCTTGAAATTGTTCAAGCCTTGATTCGAGCTTTGATTCATCGATAAGGAGTGACGACAGAGGGTGAATTCAACGAAAAGCTTTGAATATTGCAATGAGTTCATGAATGGTTACGATTAATTTGAATAGATCGAGACACTTTTATTAGTGCTTCCAAAAAAGCATTAACAAATCTCTATCTTTATCAGTGCTAAGAAATCGCTGATAAATATTCCTTTTATCAATACTAATTAATCTAGTGCTGATAAAGTTTTTATAATTATAATTTTAAATAATAAATTTTGTAAATATATTTATATAATAATATATTTATATAATAATATATTTAAATAATATATATATATATATATATATATTTAATAAATATATTTAAATATAAATATAGTAAATATATTCGATATTGAAATAAATTTATTATAATTTTATAATTATTTAAATATATATAATTATTTATTTATAATTATATAAATACTTTTAAAAATGATAATATTTATTTATTTATAATTATAAATTTATAAATGTATAAAATTAGTAAATATGTACATTTATAAATATATTTTTTATAGATATTTTTTACAAATATATATTTTGACATTATTAAAGAGTATTTAATCTTAAGTAAGCGCATGTTAAAAATGAGTGAATTTGAATAATTAAAAATGAGTACAATTTAACAATATTGGAAAATCGGATAAGTTTGATTAATTAAATATAAATGATTAATAAATGGATATATATTGAATTAAAGATGAATACATATTGAAAATATTAAAACATATTAAATAAATAGATATAAAATTAATAATAGAAATTGAATGAAATTTCAAAAAAATATTTATCTCTGTGAGTTGTATATAAAAATGCATTAATTATATATATGTTAAATCAAAATAATACATTTGATCTATATTAAATTAAAAAATCAAACTACATTCAATTATGTCCATTACTCAATGAAATTGGCTAGTATTTTTAATTCATATTATTTTAAATTATACACCATTATTTACTAAATATATTACTATTTAATATAAAGAATAATTTTTTTATTATATAAATCATATTTATATACATTCATGTTTTTTTATATATTTAATATATTTTATTTATTAACATTATCAATAATTTTTAATTAATAAAATGTTTAATATTTTTATCAATTTACTTATTTTTAGTTTTTATTTGTTTAATTTTCCTTTTACATATATCTATATATTTAATATATACTATTTATTATTATTTATAATTTATATATATTATAATCAATTTATTCATTTTTATCAATAATTATTTAATTCATAAATTTTTAAATATTTTATTTAATAAATTCATTTTTATTTTTTGATTATGTAATTATTTCATTTTATTCGGACTTTTATCAGCACTAAAAAAGTACTGTTAAGGATCCCTTTACGGGTGCTAAAAAAAGTGCTGATAAAGGCTACCCTTTATGAGTGATAAAAATAAAGCACTGAAAAAGGATACCCTTTATCAATTCTAAAAATAAATCCCTGATAAAGGGAACCCTTTAATAGTGCTAAAAAATATGGTGATAAATGGTGAATTTTATCAGTTCTAAAAACAAGCACTGATAAAAGTTAACCTTTACAGTTATTTTTTTCGCACAGATAAAGGGAACCTTTATCAACGCTTTTTTCCTAGTGTTGATAAAGGCCAATGCTGTTAAAGGTTTATTTTGTTGTAGTGATGTGAGGATCGTTTGAAAGTGATTAATAGTGTTTTTGAGCTCATTTAATATGGATAAAGTTATTTGAAAATGATTTGAGAAGGCTGGAGTTGAGTTGCATGAAATTTTGAGTTATAGGTTTCTAAGAGATTTGAAAAGTATCAAAATAAATAATAATAATTCTAATATTTTACTTGGTATATAATACCCTAGCATTATAAAAAATATAAAAAAGGAAATGCATAATACCACACAAAGAAAAAATTAGAAGAGGATTGGGATAGTATACACTGAGATGTATTAGATTAAATCTATAGAAAAGTAAAGGCTTTACTGTGATACATTAAATATCCTTGATGGTATGTAATACCTCCCCAAACATAAATAAGAGTAACTCCAAGGTCACATTGAGGCACATAATATTAACTTAGAGTATACATAAGATTAATGTTATTGATATGTGAGAGTAACTCTAATGTTCCATAGGATATGTAAGATGCAATATAGATCATGTAATATTCAATCTAATTATTTATAAGATAATACTAAGGATTTTAAAGGATACATAAGATCTTTTGGGGTGTCACATAAGTTTAAATAGTTTTTATTGGGTAATATGTAATATTAATTTTGATGGTTATTTTTTATTATTCTCTAAGTAAATATAATGATGCAATGTGTTAATCCATGATTCTATCTGAGGATTAAGGCGTTGGTATTTGATAATGATTACATTATGATAAGAAGTTTCACACCAAAATTATATTTCTGAATGTGATTATGCATATATGGAAGGAGGTTGCAGTTTTCATAGAAATTCATATAAAGGGAGAAGCTAAAATCATTGGAAAAAAATAAATGAGATGATTTTGGAATGACATTGGAGTGGGTTTGAATAAATATATTGTTTTTCACATATTAGAGTATTTTTACTGCATTAATCCTAGAGGATATTTAAACTAGTAGAAAAGAGAGTTTGAATAAAGATCACACTTCCATATTTTAGAGGAGTTTTCTATATTTGAATTATGGAAAAAATTATCACGATTTTGTTGGAAATTTATAGATAACATAATTGAGTAGAATAGCGAGAGATAGAAAATAATTATGAATAAATAATTAGTTAAGAAGATATGATGGGACTTCTAATATTAGTGTATGTTCGGGTCATTGATGTTCACGAAGAGGAGAAAGAACGATTTCATGCTATATACTTTGAAGGGTTATAGAGAAGATTTTTTTATTGAGGATAAACTATCTAGATGTTTGAAGGAAATATTTATTTTTGTTTAAAAATTATTTATAAATTATATGGATCGAATATATTGATTTGGTGGGAGATATAAGTGTTGGAAAACACTCTTAAGTTACGGATGATACCTTCCCTGTAATGTCTTGGAATTTTTTTTATAATTTTTTTAATTATATGGAATTATTTCGAGACCGCGAAATCTGAAGGCACATGATTCCAAAGCCCGGAGTGCCCGAAATGATCTGTCGAAAAATATTAAGTATTAAATAGAGCGCGTGAGTGGTTTCCTAAAAAAGTATAATAATTCTTAAACGGGTGCCTCAATCAGAAATTCGAGGGCACCGTTGTGTTCAGAATGGCTGGTTTACCCTTGGCGTGACTTAAGTTTAGTTAGTGCATGCCTCCAATGAGAAAACTAGAAAATGGTATAACTATAAATAAAATAATTAAATAAAAATTATTTTATTTTTCAAATGCTTATAACTCACAAACGGTGACTCAGATTAAAAATCTGAGACCACTGCTGAACTTGTGAGAGTATTATTTCCTTCGGAAGATACTAACTTTGGTCAACGCAGGCCACCAATGGAAGTTAGTTTTTGGTCGTAAATAAAATAATTAAGTGACAATTATTTTATTGTAAATTCCTTAACTTCTAAATGGTTACTCAGATTGAAAATACAAGAGTACCGTTGAGCTCGTGAGGACTTATTCCCCTTATGAGGAGCTTAACCTTGACCTGTGCAGGTCGAGGGTGACTGTTAATATTTTTTTTTGAACTTTTTAAAGGTATGTTCAATAAATGTGTGGGCAACTTTTTCTAACTTTTGAACTGGTGCTCAGAATTGAAATCTGAGGGAATAGTAAAATTTGTAGTGTCAGGATTCGCTTAAGGGAAGCTTAACTTTGTTTGAAAAAATTCGGATGGAAAATTTAATTTTTCATACTTTTGGAAAAAAATAATAAACTAACAAAAGGAGTTATTTTATTCTTTTTGAAAATTCTTGAGCGGTGAATTGTGGGACCGCGGTACAACATCGAGCAATAAAAATGGGTCATTTATTGAATTAAACCTCTAATTTTGTAATAGCAACGCTTTTGATTAATTGGGATCATTAATTATGATTCATTAATGGATCATAATAATGAACCAATGTGGGAGGTTTTACTTTTAATTAATTAAATCATTGGAGTGGGTTTTGGGAACCCATGGGAGAACTCCTAACGAAGTGATGGAAACATCAACCTCTAACTAAGAATGAATTTTTGACGACTCCCATTGAGGAATCGATCTAGAGGACGACAGGCGACGAATGACTACGCACACAGACCTTATTCTTCTTTCACAAGGTAACCCAATGTGATCAAGGTAGTGGTTTTTGTTTAAATTCAAGTGAAATAGTTTCTTTCCCTCATTCATGAAAAGCATGACGAACATAGATCAACCAAAATGAGTTGAACCGCGATTTGTATGAAACTATAGGTGGTTGTTTTTGGAAAATATTGAACGGTGTTTTTAATTTATCTTTTGATTATTTATTATCACACTCTTTTTATGATGCTAACGCAGAGGGAACAGGCCAAACGAATAAGGCTCTGACCCTATGTCGCTTGATTTATTGTTGCGTTTTTCACAAGAGAATTTTGAATTTGACAGCAACGTGAATAAGAGGGTGACGTAGCGATGATGACATCCCGGGAGGCCCGTAGGCACATATGGGAGTGGAAACAGGGCTCAAGAGCATCGCTAGAACCCCGCAGAAGATGCACCGGCGCGGCACCGGCATGGTGGCGCTGATGACCTACGCCGGAAGGTGAGGGCGGTGGCCGGCACTCACCGGTCGCGGAGGGAGGCAGCACCACGACAGACCAGAAGGGAGGCCTCCCTCGACCGACCATATTGGTGGATGGGCGGCGTGCTGTCACACACCATAGGTGGTGGGTGCGATGGAAGGAGGTAAAACTGCTCCCTACAGGTCCCATAGATAGCCAGGTGGTGCCACGTGGCATCACCGATTAAAGAGTCGAACATCTCTTTGAGCCGTTTGGGAATGAGGGGCCGCATGACCCTCGTACGGGTCGTGCTAGCTGGCGGGCCAGGCTGGTCCGCTGCCTAGCTGGCCGAGCCCGCTGTGGCCCAACCCAACCGGTTTGGGTCAGCCCGAACTGAGTCAGGTCAGCACAAACCAGGTTGGGTAAGCCCAGAGAATAACGGGTTGGGTCGGTCCGACCGGGTTGGACAGAACCCGGACCCTCTTCCGCCCAGATACGCATAAAAGGCCATATCTTGCAAACCAGACATCTGTTGGATGAACCGTTTGTGGCAATGTAATATGGGAATGAGATGGTCCTTTTGAGATACTCTACCTAATTTTTGGATAAATTTTGAGTATGGATGGGTTGGATCGAACTCGAATCCAACCAGGACCTTGGTACTAAAATGCCTATAACTCACAGACCAGATGTTAGATTTACATACCATCTATCATGTTGGAACCCATTCGACATGGAGGTCCTTTGTGTTACTCCTTTGTGGAACTTCTTGGTAGTTGAGTAATGAACGATATCTTGAGGAGAAGACACTTTGAAACTCAAGCGCACTAGGTCCAGGGAATCCTATGGTTGGCTGTCAAATGAAGAGTGAATCTGTGTGGATCAACATCATAGCAACCCTGTGTGGATCAACATCATAGTGACCCTATATAGATCAGTATGATAGAGACCCTGTGAGGATCAACATTATAGCAACCCTATGTGGATCAACATTATAGAGACCTTGTGTAGATCAACATTATAGCGACCCTTTATGGGTGAACATTATAGCGACCCTATGTGGATCAACATTATAACGACCCTGTGTGCATCATCATTAGAGAGCCCCTGTGTGGATCAACATTATAGCGACCCTATGTGGATCATCATTCTAGAGACCCTGTGTTGATTAGCAGTGTGCGACCCAATGAGGACTGGCCTTAGAGTGCCCCATCGTGGATCAATGACTTACGACCCTGTGTGGATCAACAATTTGAAAAATCCTTCATGGTTCAGTTGTGGAAACTTCCTAATAGAATAAAATTATATAGCTTAAGACTAATCATATTTATTCCTAAACTCTGAGTTGTATACCTAGTTTGAGCTGAGTCTTTTGTTTTGTGCTTTGTGATTGAGATCATGCTTTGTGGGTTTTCCTTTGTGGAATCCTGGGAGACCATCGGGGGGGGGGGGGGGGGTCTCGGGGTCCCTACTGAGTATTTTTATACTCACCCCTACATGGGCTCTTCTCACACCTTGTAGTGTCTTGTGTAGATGACAGACAACTTGACTGAACCATGAGGATTCAGAGCTAGACGAAGCTCGGAGGTGGTTGACAGACGGTGTACGGAGGTGACCAGTTGTCGTGGAGAGATGTAGTGATGAGCTATACCTACCTTTCAGGTAGGATCCTTGGAGAATGAGCTTAAGAGTTATTTTTCCTTTTTGTTTTATTTCCATTTCAGTTGGGATTATATTCTTCCCCCTTGACTTTCAGCATTTACTATTACATTCAGTGGTGGTTTTTAGTTGTGGTTTCACCTTAATTATTCTATTGTGCTTTTCTTGTGCGTAGTGTTCCCTATATGTGTGTGTACAGGTTTTGAGGAAATTACTTCCCATTATAGGGAAATTCCTTTCTAGTGCTAGTAGCCAACCCCTGGCCTATGGAAGGTGGTCTTGGGTTAGTAATGGCATGGGCCCCGGGGGACGGGTCATGACATTCCCTATGGTATCCACCTTTTGAAATTAGTGATATATCTATGTCTCAAACCTTTTCCAAATATAGGAATGATATATTCACCCACATTTGGGGTGAACCTTAAAAAAAAACTACTTGATTTTGTGTTCAATATTTTTTTTGTTTTATATCGGTGAAGGTGGGATCAAACAGTGAGTGGATCTTGAAATGATCACTTTGACACTTCAAAAAAATTGATGGCATGTTTGATGAAATGATCACTCTGATCAAGGGTAAGTCTAGGTAGTGGGTTTCCACTCAAACCCTTGTGTGACATATTAAATGCTATAGGATATTATCCACCGATACCATTAAGGATACTAGGTCATTATACTACACTAACATTTATATAGAGACATAGAATTGTTCACTATAATATGATTCAATTCTTAAACATTGTATGATATAAAAAAGTAAATGAATCCAATATTTAATATAAATAATATGCATTAATTATGTAAAATATACCTATTATTAAATTACTATGAATATTATCTTTTAATTTATGTATATAATACGTATAATGTTAATTATGAGGCTTAATATACATTCCTTCATTAAATATGTATGTGTTAGATGTATTAAAATTTTATTTACATTTTGTAATACCTTTATTGATTAAATAAATGGGGGTTTATTATCCAAACTTCAATAATCTAACTTATGTTAAATGAAAAGTGTAATAGTTATCCAATTTTAAATATTGGGTGACACTTGACTAGGTAACCCAATCAGATTAGTACTTAGAGGGGTGGTGTTGAGTATATTCATGAGATGAATTAGATAAAATGTTGTACATTAAATAATAAAAAATTTGTATTTGTAAAAATTAATAAGATTTGTTTACCTAATTATACAAGGATTAAGAGACAAAAATACAAAAGTTACGATATTTTGAAATACGGAACTTATCCTAATAAATTTATAATAATGGGGTTGATAATTTTAGTGGTTGTATATTGAATAAAATACTACATTAGATAATAACATATATGATACTAATAATGACACATATTTTGTTATAGATATTCATGGAATCAAATAAAAAAACAAACTTAACATTTAAATTTATCCTCCTGAGGGAAAATGGAACAGTAATAATTTCATTCACTTGTATCATAATCTAGGAATACTCTCAAATGTGAAAAAAATTATATATTTTGTATCATGATATACTATTTGAACCCACTACCTAAGATCTATTGATAATAAAGACTCTTATAATAAAAATATTAAAGATTATTTGGATGTTTCATGTTTAATTCTATGTACCATGATTTTTTTGGCATAGAATCATTCTTCATTAACCCACTAGATTCCTGCCATTAGACCTTACATGGAGCATATAGTAAGACTCCAGATGCCTCCTTGACTAGACGTTACACCAAAATTTGAATGTACATAAAGATAATAAGTTTTCACACCCTACTCACTACATCAATTAATCCACTAAAAAACTCAAAAAATACCCATCACAAAGAATATAAGAAAAACATGAAGCAAAATAAAGTAGACTTTGATTTTACATGGTTTATAATATTAAGTCATAAATCCAAGGGACAACACTACTACCGTTTTCATTACTTTTGGGTGATATAAAGGTTTATAATGTAAATCACAAATATTGAACCATAATAAATAACTTATATTCCATGTCACAAAAAATGTGTAAAAGTGGTCCCAACCCACTTTAATAGTGGGTATCAGTAGGTTATCTTGTTGCACCACCTTCTAAGATTCATGAATGAACCATAATATAAACATGGTTACTGTAGATATTCAATTGTAATCAATATAAAATCATTAAAGATAGTGAATTGAGAAAGTTATACTAAAGGTTTGAACTACTTCTTGTATTATCTAGTGAAACCAACACTATCAAATACACATCCATTATACTATATCTTTATCTTCTAAACCTGTTAAAGTTAAAGATCATTGTTTCTGCTACTCAAACCCCAAGAAAAAGTTAATGTATGGTTCTAACTTTGTCAATTTTTTTGATTCTAGGATATTAAACAGGCTTTAAATTTGAAAATATAACTCACTTTATGACTAATTTAAGGAAACCATGACGACTATTTAAAATATAGGAACAATATTACCCTTCTTCAAGAATCAATATTTTTTTCTCTCCACCTATTCCCATTCACCACATGCCTACTATGGAATAATTTTGCCTCATACACTACTAGAATTTTACCATTTAACAACGGTTCTGAATCGTTGGTAAAGTTTGGAAAACCGTTGGTATATTATATATCAATGGTTTCCTAAACTGTGGAAAAGTAACCCGTTTGTATAGGATTATACCAAGGGTTCTGTGTAAACTGTTGGTAAATGTGTTAAAGTAAGAGATATACCAACGGTTTCACAAACCATTGATATATTTTACCCTTATACCAACAGTTTAGAACCGTTGGTATATAGTGTACAATATACATCCAAAGGATATACCAACGGTTTTGAAAAACGTTGGTAGAAGTTTATACCAACGGTTATAAAAAAACCGTTGGTATAATATACATCAAAAGGCTATACCAACGGTTTTGAAAACCATTGGTATACATATGTTACAGCTCCACAAAAGTAGTAGCCAGCAGCCACCTCCAACCTGCAACTCTCCATGACCTTCAAGAACACATACACCCAAAACCCAAAAGGCTACATGGGATGTTTAAAATTCATCTAGAATTTAGAAATTCAGAAATTTAAAATTCACTCCTCACTCAAACCACAACACAAGAGAAAAATCCAGAATCCAATAAATCCACAATCCAATACATCAAGAATTGAAATGCAATAACACCCATAATACCAATACAAAATTAAAATCCAATACATCCATAATCCAATGCACATAACATTATTCAAAATTTAGAATTCATTACCAATACATCCAGAATCCAATACATCCAGAATTCAGAAATTTAGAATTGAAAACCAATAACACTTATAAAATTATTCAAAATTTAGAATTCACTCCTCACTCTAACCACAACACCAATACACACAAGAGAAAAAACCTACATGTTAGAGGAAGCACATGGGATGTTTACTCATGGTCTTGGGTTGAATATCTTAAAACCAACAGAAAAACTTGGGTTGAGTGGACAAGGATCATGATACCCATAAGATAGAAAATGGTAGTGGTCATGTTCTTAGACCTAGGATGAGTTATAGGATGTTCATGGGATGTTTATATTCCTCTAATGGCTATGTATCCATGTATAAATGGTTCCTGATGTGTTAGTGGGAAACATTGGCCAATCTCGACATATGAGATGGGTTACTAGAATAGCCTACATGTTTTTCATAGACTTTTTAATTGGAATAAGGGGGTATGTGGCTAATTGTAATTTGGTCTCCTGGGTGTGTTGTGAAATGAATCCCCATTTGGGTAGTGGTTATGAATATTCAATTATGTCTTCGGTATTGGGTTCCCAAAGGGATTTTGGTTTGGTCCTAGAACCCACTGTTTGAGAATGGGATTGGCATATTAAATGTCATGCGTTTTAGAATAGGGATAAGAGTTCCTTACATGAGAAGTGGATTGTGTGAGGCTGGACCATGGATCCTTGTTCTGAAGTATCAACACAATCTGAATACGTTTGGTCGGTTTTCCGTATGCAAGTTGTTATTTTCACTTAAAATTCTGTCCATTTCAAATTAAAGTGAGACACTTCGTGTGGTAAGGGCTACACCGTGCCTCGTATTGAGGCGGGGTTAACTCATACATGTCACAAATGACTCATGGATCATTTTCATAAAGTATCAATAGAATCCGAATGCGTTTGGTCAGTTTTCCATATACCAGTTTTTGTTTTCACTTAAAATGTTGTCCATTTCAAATAAAAGTGAGACACTTTGAGTGGTACCGGCCCCACCGTGCCTCAAATAGATTCAGGGATAACTCGTACACGTCACAAATGACCCATTAATCCTTGTGCTAAAGTATTAACACAATCAGAATACACTTGGTCATTTTTCCGTATGTCTGTTGTTTTTACTTAAAACAATGTCTATTTTAAACAAAAGAGAGACACTTTGAGTTATAACGGCCACACCATGCCTCATATTGAGGTGGGGTTGACTCTTACACATCAAAAATGACCCATGAATTGTTTTCCCAAAGTATAAATACAATCATAAAGCATTTGGTCAGTTTTCCATATGCAATTTGTTCTTTTCACTTAAAATCCTGTCCATTTCAAATAAAAGTGAGACAGTTTGAGTGGTATCGGCCACACCATGCCTCAGATTGAGGTGAGGTTTACTCTTACATGTCAAAAATGACTCATGGATCATTGTTCTAAAGTATCAATAGGATCCGAATGCGTTTGGTCAGTTTTCTGTATGCAAGTTGTTGTTTTCACTTAAAATTCTGTCCATTTCAAATAAAAGTGATACAATTTGAGTGGTACTGGTCCCACCATGCCTCAGATTGAGGCAGGGTTGACTCTTACATGTCAAAAATGACCCATGGATCGTTTTCTTAAAGTATCAACATAATCTGAATGCGTTTGGTCCATTTTCCATATGCAAGTTGTTGTTTTCACTTAAATTCCTGTCCATTTCAAATAAAAGTGAGATAATTTGATTGGTACTGACCATACTGTGCCTCGGATTGAGGCACGGTTGATTTTTACACATAAAAAATAACCCGTTGATCTTTTTCCTAAAGTATCAACAGAATCCTATTGTGATTGGTCGGTTTTCCGTATGCCAGTTGTTGTTTTCACTTAAAATTTTGTCCATTTAAAATAAAAGTGAGACACTTTGAGTGGTACCGGAAACACCATGCCTCAGATTGAGGTGAAGTAGACTCATACACATAAAAAATTAACCATGTATCCTTTTGCTAAAGTATTAACACAATCCAAATATGATTAGTTTGTTTTCCGTATGCCAGTTGTTTTTACTTAAAAGAGTGTCCATTTTAAACAAAAGAATGACACTTCGAGTGATACCAGCCACACTGTGCCTTGTATTGAGGAAAGGTTGACTCGTACACGTCAAATATGACCCATGGATCGTTTTCCTAAAGTATCAACACAATACGAATGTGTTTGGTAATTTTTCCATATGCCATTTGTTGTTTTCACTTAAAATGTTGTCCATTTCAAATAAAGGTGAGACACTTTGAGTGGTATCGGCCACACCATGCCTCATATTGAGTCGGGGTTGACTTGAACACGTCACAAATGACCCATGTATCCTTGTTCTAATGTATCAACATAATCAGAATATGTTTGGTTGGTTTTCCGTATGTCTATTTTTTTACTTAAAACAATGTCCTTTTTAAACAAAAGAGAGACACTTTGAGTGATACCGGCCAAACTGTGCCTCGGATTGATGCGGGGTTGACTCATACACATCAAAAATGACCCATGGATCATTTTACTAAAGTATCAATACAATTAGAAAGTGTTTGGTTGGTTTTACATATGCAAGTTGTACTTTTCACTTAAAATCCTGTCCATTTCAAATAAAAGTGAGACAGTTTGAGTGGTATCGGCCACCCCATGCCTCAGATTGAGGTGGGGTTAACTCATACATGTCAAAAATGACCCATATATCGTTTTCCTAAAGTATCAATAGAATAAAAATGTGTTTGGTCTGTTTTTCATATGAAAGTTTTTGTTTTCAATTAAAATCTTGTTCATTTAAAATAAAAGTGAGACATTTTGAGTGGTACCTGCCACACTGTTCCTAAGATTGAGGAAGAGTCATCTTGTACATGTCATAAATGACCCATGAATAGTTTTAATGAAGTATCAATACAATTAGAATGCTTTTGGTCGGTTTTCCGTTTGCAAGTTATTCTTTTCACTTAAAATCCTGTCCATTTCAAATAAAAGTGAGACCGTTTGAGTGGTACCGGCCACACCGTGCCTCGGATTGAGGCGGGGTTGACTCGTATACGTCAAAAATGACCCATGGATCCTTGTTATAAAGTATCAACACAATCCAAATACATTTGGTCAGTTTTCCGTATGCCAGTTGTTTTTACTTAAAAGGGTGTCCATTTTAAAGAGAGCTTAGATTGGGATCCAAGATGACAAATATAGAGTGCGATTGTCTCCAGAATCAAGGTAGGTGGTCCTTAGCCTTTATTGAATTGTCTTGATGTTTTATATATGCTGAATTGATGCTCTCCCACTGTTGGGATGTCAGGTCGGGGGGCTATCCGGGGTCCAGGGAGGAGGGTGGGGGGGTTGTCCGGGGTCCAGGGAGAAGGGTGGGGGCTGTCCAGGGGGCTGTCCATGGTCTAGGGAGGAGGGTGGGTGGGGGGGGGGGGATTTTAGGGGGGCTATCCAGGGGGCTGTCAGGGGGCTGTCTAGGGTCTAGGGAAGAGGGTGGGGGGGGGGGATGTCTAGGGTCCAGGGAGGAGGGGGGCTATCCGTGGTCTCGGGAGGAGGGTGGGGGGCTGTCCAGGGTCCAGTGAGGAGGGGGGTGGAGGGTGGGGGGGGGGGGGGCTGTATAGGGTCCAGGAAGGAGGGGGCGGCTGTCCAGGGTCCAGGGAGGAGGGTGGGGGCTGTCCGGGGGGTTGTCTCCAGGGAGGAGGGTGGGGGGCTGTCCGGGGGCTGTCTCCAGGGAGGAGGGTGGGGGGGATGTCTGGGGGGCTTTCCGGGGGTTTCCAGGGTCCAGGGAGGAGGTTGGGGGACTGTATAGGGTCCAGAGAGGAGGGGGCTATCTGGGGTCCATGGAGGAGGGTGGGGGGCTATCCGGGGTCCAAGGAGGAGGGTGGGGGGGGGGGGGGGGTGCTGTCCGGAGGCTATCTGGGGTTAAGAGAGGAGGGTGGGAGACTTTCCAGGGTCCAGGGAGGAGGGGGGGGGGGGGGGGCTATTCGGGGTGTAGGGAGGAGGGTGGGGGTTGTCCAGGGTCCAAGGAGGAGGGTGGGGGGGGGGGGGGGCTGTCAGGGGGCTATCCGGGGGTTGTCCGGTGTCCAGGGAGGAGGGTGTGGGGGGGGGGGGTGTCCAGGGTCCAGGGAGGAGGGGGGGGGGGGTGTACGAGGTCCAGGGAGGAGGGTGGGGGGTTGTCCGGGGTCCAGAGAGGAGGGTGGTGGGGGGGGGAGCTGTCTGGGGGGATGTCTGGGGTCCAGGGAGGAGGGGTGGGGGGTCTATCTAGGGTTTAGGGAGAAGGGTGGGGGGGCTGTCTGGGGGGCTATCTGGGGCGCTGTCCGAGGGGTTGTCTGGGGGCTGTCCAGGATCCAGGGAGTAGGGTGGGGGGGGTGTCTTGGGGGAAGTCCCGGACACATTGGATGGTATTTAAATATTTTTTAAGAAAATTCTTTCAAGGTTAAAAAAATATTTTCAATATATCAACTTCTAATCAGAACATCAATTTTATAAATTCCACTAAAAATTACAATTTTATTAAAATAGATAAAAAATAAAGATAACATGACCTACATAATCACACATATATTCAGGCACAATAAATCACTAAACATCAAAGGTCAGTAATATCAGTCAAAAATGTAATAGATCAATCTGTCCCTCATCACCATCACTATCATCACCATCATCGACACCCTCACCCTCGTCCTCATATTCATCCCAACCAACGTTCCCACCCACTTCCTCGCCGCCGTACTCAGCCTCGGCCTCCTCATCGCCCTCCTCCTCTGCCTTGGCCTCCTCCTCACTCTCCTCCTCTGCCTCAGCCTCCTCCTCACCCTCCTCCTCCTTCGCCTCAGCCTCCTCCTCGCCATCATCTTGAACACCACTAGAACTGCCACCTGGTGCACCATATATAGAATACATCGATGAAATATATTCATCAAAAGCAGTGCTGGCCTCTGGTGGAAGTGTTGAACATAAAACTTCCATCCGTTTCATAAATGCAGTGCTTGCCCTAACAGACTGTTCTTCCATCTCTATGGCCCTTTTTTCTACTTGTTCTACCTGTACCTTAACCTGATTTAACTCGGTGGCACTACAAATTGTACCTGAGGAGGGCTAATACCTCATCGGAAATATACTCTTCCCAGGTCGGTAGCATACTCTACCATGGTGCTCATCTCCCAAAACCTGATGTAAGTGATCATTTGGACAAAAATTGTCAGGTTCCTGGGCATCAAGGTCCTCTAAAGCAGCCTGTTACAATTATAAATAGAATATTAAGTTAAAAAATAGATATTAAAATTTTAATTCTACAAAGTAAAACTTAAAATCTGCTGCTGAGTTGGTTCATTAACTGCACTTCCATATTTCTTCTTTCTACTTGAGAAAAATAGTTTTTCTCGAGGAACACGTCCTTCTATATTAAATTTATGCCTCTAAAATGACATTGAGTGTTGAAAAACATAATTAAAAATATGATACAAAAAAAACATAATAATTGCATAACTAAAATTATATAATAACTTTAGCAATCGAATAAATTATGGAGGAAGCAATAGAAATTTCAAGTTGTAAAGAAAGATTATAAACTATTATACCTTCTGTCTCTCATGATCTAGCATCGTAGTACGTCCCAATGTGTGGACATATTACTTAGCATCAATGTTTTTTTTATTTCTTGCAGATGCATCCAAAATAAATTTCAATAATTAGTATTAACGAAAAACATGAAAATTTTCATTTAGATACTTCTAATTTGATTAATATTGTAAATTGGATAGTCTCCCAATGAGTAATCATTTGTCGGTACTATTCTAATGGACTATAATCCATGACAGGGACCATTTATAATTCTGTTCCCACTCTAGCATGCCATCCAATGTAAAAATCATGCTTATAAGGTCTCCAAAGCTCTCTTAATCCTTTAGAAATGCTGGCTGTGCACCCTCACCATCGGGGAAATTAAACCACAGCTGAAACCAAAATATTAATTCATATAAATAAAAAAATTAATATATTTCATTAAATAATTTTTTTTACCCATATCTCTTCCCAGGCTTTATCCTTGACTTCATTTGGCAGCTGTATCCATGAGAGAGGGCTGACAGGAATGATGTCGGAGTATTTGGCAAGCATCGCCAAAAAACTTCCACATTGATGCCCTGATATTTCAATCATATGAATATATTCATTGTAGTCCACCATCTAATGTGTGTGGAAGTTCCACACTGAACGCATGCGTGTACGCCCCCACCCTCACCTCCTATCAGTATATGCATCTGTTATGAAATAATAACAAATATTTTATCAATACATGTTATAATGAAAATAAATAATGGTGTAACAATTTGTTAGGGTTGTATAAGTATACCTGCAGTAGTCTGATCAATGGGTGCCGCTGGATCCGCAGAAACTAAAGGAACACCCTATAAAGATGGATTGTGTCCCAATGTATGATCCACAGGGACAGACTCTAGAGGAGCAGTAGTTGAAGAAGATGGAATATAGAATCCTGAAGAGAAGGAAGAAGAAGTAAAAGAAAACGATAGGGATGGCTGGCCAAATGCTGGATGGGGAGTGGGAATCATCATCAGATATGGTACAGATGGGTGAGGAGGCTCAGATATAAAGGGTGGTGAAAACATGGGAGGTATAAATATCCTGTGTGTCCCTAACGGCACACCAGGATCAGAATGTGGGATGGATGGTATGTCAGTGGGAGGGGAAGGGTCTAATCGGGTATGCAGACCAGATCGTCTAGCTCCCGTACCACCCCCCTCATATGAACAACCCGAGTACTGGGACCACTACTAAGCTGCTCATCAAATAACTATCGCCTAATGGATGGATCCTGAATTTTTTTTTAAAAAAAATTAATCACATGACATTATATATTATTTAAATATATATATTTAAAATAAAATACTCACTGTAGGGACTAGTGGTGGAATACCTAGCTCATCCATGCGGCGACTATTGTCTATAATCTCTTTTCATCGCCTCTCTTTAATTGATTTCATTTTCTTACATTTGAAAACAAATATGGAAGTGAATAGAAAATGATAACTAATGTGTAACCCAAAAAACAAAATAAATGAGAGGGAATAGGTGGATTCATGGATATTTTAACTAACCATTATTTTAGGTGAGCTTGAACAAATATATAATGAAGTCAATAAATCGTACAAGATGTAATAAATAAATTTAATTTTTATTAGGATGATTATTTACTAAGTTTCATCAGTCTATTAAAATCATAGAACATTGATTCTACCAGATTCATAAGTGGGGAAGCAGTTGTCAAAATTAAGGAAAAATTTAATTTCTTTAGCTCAGGTAGATGATGTAGGTTTCAATACTTGTTTTGCAGAAGAAAAGAAACCCTCATGTTCATTACCTAGTAAAATGTTAAAGAGAGATCTTAGAGTCATACAAATTTAATACAAATCACAGTTGAATCATTGAAATGTTCACCAAGTTAGAAATTTTGTTTTCGTAGGTTTAAATACAGTTCAATTCCAAATTACAAAATGCAATTCAAATAAAAATTCCAACAAATAAACATTGAAAATTCACATAACGGTCAAATCAGATAAAACATATTTGTAATCAATATTAAATAAATTTGAATAGTACCAACCTTAACAACCCAACTCGAGGTAAACCAAAAGAATTGAGGACATGGATGGATGATTCTATATATTTTCCACCATAACTTCAGGTTCACAATCAACTCTGAAAAATGAGTTATTAGAGTCACCAAAAGAAATAAATGGATTGGTTCCAATGGAAGTAGGGACAGTTTCAATTCCATCATCACCATCATCAAAAATATGTCTTGGAATTACTTAAACTATGACACCAAATTTAGGTCGAAGTTGGTCTTTGACATAAAAAACTTGTTTAGCCATTGATTCCAATACATATGGTTCTTCGGTAGCAAGAGTGTGAGTCATATTAATTACTCGAAATCCACAATCATAAATAAATGTGCCCTATATCATCATCGAATCAAACAAATGACATTTCATCATTGTGACTCGTCCATGAGAGTAATAATCCAATATTACTATTTTTTCAACGACTCCATAATAACCCACATTTTCAAATCACGGTCTACTATCTGATGCACTGGCATAAAAATATGCTATGGCAGTAACCATAACACTATCATGTTGTGTTCTCATGTTCTTTTCTCGTTCAGTGACAATAAATTTGTACCCATTGATAACAATTGATTTACAGTCACAAACCATGGTATTATGACCAAAAGCCAAAGCTCTTATTTCCTTAGAGACAGATTCAGTAGGCAAACTCAAAACCTGAAATATAAATGAATATTAAACTTAATTAAATATTGATTTAATTATTTTAAATATTAATATATTTACCTTCAATTTTAACCAAGCAAAAAACTCTTTGCTATGAAAAGACTCCCTCCTTCTCAAAGATAACAAATGATGCTTTCTATTTATCATTGTTTTATGTTCCCTATAGATAAAAAATATGAATAGATTAACATATATATATGTAAGATATACATATTCAATTTAGTTACCTGATGTAGTCATCGAACAATTCACAGTTGAACAAAACTGTGTGATGTGCCATATCCCGCTCTTCAAGGCTTGATGTCTTCGATGTATATGATCCAGGAATTCCTTCTGTTTGAATAAGTGATGGAAAACTTGGTTCAATTTTCTCATACTGTTCTTCTTCATTTCTCATTGGTCTGTTCATTCTTGTAGTAAGATCAGACAAATACATAGAGCAGAAATGCATACATTCTTAAGCCAAGTAATCGTTCATGATAGAACCTTCGAGATGATTACTGTTTTAGACATAAGACTTTAATGTGTACATATTTATTTCATTTGGATACCTCCAATGAAAGGAAATAGGTCCTCTGGGAAGTATTTCAGTGGGAATATGGATAGTCAGATGCAACATGCATGTGAAAAATGATGGAGGAAATATTTTCTCTAACTCACACAAAATTAATGGGGTATCTGTCAACATTTTTTTCAAGAAAGACTTGGACAACTTTTTAGCGAAAATATCTCTAAACAAATGGCACAACTGAATAAAAGTCACCCTTATATTATTGGACAAAAGATGACATATTTCTATTGTAATCAACTCATGCAGAATAACATGATAATCACGAGTCTTCAAAGATTTTAGCTTCAACTCTCTTCTGTTGACCCGTTTAAATATGTTGCATGAATAACCATCCGGAACTATAATAGTCTATAATACTTACAAAAATTGTTTTTTTCATAGGTTGCATCACACAAGAAGCACATGGAACTTTCTATTTATTTTCATTGATACACACAGGATGCAATTCGGGTCTGATGCCCCAATCCACCAAGTCATGCTGAGACCGTAAATCATCTTTTGTATTTCCCTTAACATTTAGAATTATATAAAGCAACATTTCACATATATTATTTCCAATGTGAATTATGTCTAAGCAACGACGTAACAAATTGGTTGACCAATAAGGAAAATAAAAAGATACTTCTCTTCCTCCAATTGTAACAGGTTTCAGTGGAAACAATCTTTCACTTTTCAGATTTCATTTGACCCTTCCCAAATGAAAAACTAAAATCTTTCAATTCATTTAGCACATCAGTTCTAGACATACGCTGAGGTGGATCATCAGTCTCTATAGTATTATCAACTCTTCGACGATTATTTCTATATGGATGGTCCATTGGAAAGAATCGTCGATGTCCCATAAAACTGAAACTACAATGATGTTTCAGTCTTATGGATCGTGTATTCTTATACAAATAGGACATGATAGTTTTCACTTTGTGCTCCATCCATTCATCATTGCATAAGCCGAAAAATCATTGATCATCCACATAAGCCCAACACACATATGAAATATGTCTTTCAAATATCCATCGTATGTGCGCACACCCACATCCCAAAGAAGTTTCAACTATTTTATTAAAGGTTGCATGTATACATTAATATCAATGCTGGGATCAGAAGGTCCAGATACGAGTATACTCATGAAATTGAAATGTTTTTTCCTACAAAACCATTGGGGAAGATTATAAATGTGTATAAAAACTGGCCATGTGCTATGCGAAGTAAGCATCTGCCCAAACGGATTAAAACCGTCACATGAAAGACCCAACCTACCATTATGCACATCAGCTGCAAAATCAGGATATTAAGCATCAAATCTCTACTATGAAAATCTATCTGCAGGGTGAACCAACTCATCATTATCCTTCTTTCTCTCAGTATCATGCCATCTCATTTTTATTGATATTTCATCAGAAATAAAAAGATTCTGGAGTCTGGGGATCAATGGAAAGTGCCACATAAGTTTATGTGGAACGCGAGATGGTGTTCCTTCGGATTTTGACTTCTTTCGGGATGTGCCACATTTTATACAATCATTTTGTTCAGCGGGTTCATCCCAGAATAAACTGCAATCTTTCAGGAAAACATGAATTTTGTTTCTTGAAAATCCAAGTTCCACAACTAAATTCCATGCCATATAGTGGTTTGAGGGAATATCTGTATCATCTAGAAGTAAATCCTTCATGAAGCTAAGAATGTAATCGATTGCTGTATTAGAAATCCCATACATAGTTTTCCCATGAAACAATCAGATTAAAAATTCCATCTTTTTTATTTTATCACATTGTCGATATACTGGAGTCGTGGCAGCATCATTCAATCTTTTCACACTGACAACATCATCATTTTCATTAGATGCATCATGTGTTCTCATATCGAAGTCTTCTTGGGTCGAAATCCTTTCTTTTTCATGATGATGAATAAAAGGAAACAGATCATATAACAAATTCACCACTCCAGTCCTCTCATTTGGATCATCAGAAATTTGAGATTTTATTTTCTCCCCATTGTGATACCACACATAGTATTTTTCTTGAAAACCATATTTGGTTATGTGGTAGCTGACTTCTTCACAGCTTAACCAAGGTCTTCCAATATAAATGGAACATGGGAAATGTATGCGACCACTATCTGAAGCATTGTGAAATGAAAAATCTAAAAATCTCTCCAAATTGTTTTGAAAATTTCATGAGATCCGATTGGTTTCATACATTAAACTTCTATCCATTCTGTAAAAAAATAATTGTTATAAGTCTTTTCATTAAAATCAATTCAATAAGATTGAAGCTTCATAGAAAATATATTTAAGTAAATGAGAATTGTTCACTTTATATGAAAACATAACTGACACACTACTCTATATGAGAATCATAATATAAAAGACAAAAAAATACTATATTTATAACAAAATATCTTTGAATAGCTATAAATGAGTGTACAAGAACATGTAAACTTGTGGAGGAGAATTATTCAGAAGTTGACTAAATTTTAGATCGAAGAAATTTTATATTTTAGTAGATAATTTGAGTGATCACATACATTGCCCAAGGGGGAGGGAGTGTCCAGGAGGTGCGTGGTGTCCAGAGGGTGGCAGGGCTGTCCAGGGGGGTCGGAGGTGTCCAGGGGATGGGGGGCTATCTAGGGGGGTCGGGGTGTCTAGGTGGGCGGGCTGTCTATGGGGGTGGTCGGGCTGTCTAGGGGGTAGGGGGTGTCCAGGGGGCGGGCGGGCTGTCCAAGGGGGTGAGAAAGGTTACCAGGGGGTGGGCGGGGATGTCCAGGGGGTACAGGAGGTCCAGGGGGGGCTTCCCATGGGGGTGGCGGGGCTATCCAGGGGGGGTATGGGGTGTCCAGGGGGGTGGGTGGGCTGTCTGGGGGGGGGGGGTGGTCGGGCTATCCACGAGGGTGGCGAGGCTGTTTAGTGGGGCCAGGGGTGTCAAGGGGGTGGGGGGGATTTCTAGTGGGTGGGGGCGTCCGGGGGGATGGGGGGTGTCTGGGGGGGTGGTGGGCTGGGGGGGGGGGGTGTCCACGAGGGTGGTGGTGGGGGGGGGGGGGGGTTGTCCAGGGGGTACGGGCTGTCTAGGGGGTGGGCGGGCTATCCATAGGGGTGGAGGGGCTATCTAGGGGGTTGGGGGTGTCTATGGAGTGGGGGGGGGGGGCTTTCCAGGGGGGGGGGGTTGTTTAGGGGGTACGAGGTGTCCAGGGGTGGGCAGGTAGTCCAGGTGGTGGCGGGTCTGTCCAGGGGGTACGAGGTTTCCAGGGGTGGGAGGGATATCCATGGGGGTGGGGGATGTCCACAGGGGGAGGGGGTGTCTAAGGGGTGGGAGGGGCTATCTAGGGGGTACAGGGTGGGTGGGAGGTCTGTCCACAGGGGTGGTGGGCCTGTGTAGAGGGGTACAGAGTGTCCAGGGGGTGGGCAGGCTATCCATGGGGGTGGGGGGAGGGGTGTCCAGGGGGTACGTGGTGTCCAAGGGGGTGGGAAGGTTGTCCACGGGGGTGGTAGGGATGTCCACGGGGGTCGGGGGGGGGGGGGTCCAAGGGGGTGGGGGTGGTGTGAGGGGATTTCCAAGGGTGGGGGGCTGTCTAGGGGGTACGAGGTGTCCAGGACAGCCCACCCCCACCCCCTTGGACAGCCCACACCCCCACCTGGACAACCCACCCCACCCCATTGGACAACCAACACCCCCTCCCCCCCTTGGAAAACCCACCCCCACCCCCTTGGACAGCCCGCCCCCCTTGATAACCCACACCCCCCTTAACAGCCCACACCCCCTCCCCCACCTAGACAACCCACTCCCCCCCTTGGACAGCCCACCCCCCCTTGACAGCCCACACCCCTCCCCCACCTGGATAGCCCACCCACCACCACCCCTAGAAAACCTACCCCCTCCATGAATAGCCCACACCCCTCCCCTACAGCCCCCCTAGAGCCACCCCCCGACATCCCCCCCACCTGGACAGCCCACACCCCCCACTGGACACCCCCCCCCTTCTTGGACAACCCATACCCCCTCCCCCACCTGGATAGCCACTCCCAAGACAACCCACCCCCTCCATGGACATCCCACACCCCTCCCTTATATCCCCCCACCTAGACATCCCCCCCAGACAACCCACCCCCCTGGACACCCCACACCCCCTCCCCCACCTGGACACCCCCACCCCGACCCATGGACATCCCACACCCTCCTTAGGGCAGCCCATACCCCCTCCCCCACACCCCTATAGCCCCCTACCCCCTATAGCCCCCTACCCCCTGGATAACCCACCCACCACCTAGACATCCCCCCACACATGGACAACCCCATACCCCTCCTACAACCCCCCTTAGGGTATTTTTATTTAAAATCATTTTATTCATTAAAAAAGACAAACTATCATGCATTATCCATTTCACTAAACAAAAAACATAAATCCCCACTAAAAATAATACATAAAACCCCACTAAACAAAAAATATAAAACAAACATAAAACAAACCCTTTAACCCACTAAACAAAAAACATAAGACAAACCCTTTACCCCTTGCACTAAACAAACCCCACCAAACAGACCATTTACGATGTATGAAGTGTAGAAAAAAAAACATAAAACAAACAAAGGGTTCTGTACTCAAATAGCAATAACTCTAATTTAGATGAAATCAAAACATCAATCATAAAATAAAAGAGTAAGAATGCTAAAACTAATGTAACACTTACTAATTTGAAGTGAAGAAATTGTTTGATTGAAGAAGGATCTTCAGCTGGAAGGTGTTTCGCGGCCGAGAATATGTCAGGAGGAGGTATATATTAGGTTTTCAATTGGACCTATTGGGAGTTGGGGGCGCTTGGTATTTGGGGGAAACATTCCCAATGGTTTTTAAAAATTGTTGGGAAAGCTTCCCTTTACCAACGGTTTATCAAAACCATTGGTATACCTTATAGAAAATAGATTTTTCCCAATGGTTTTAGCAAACCATTGGGTAATCTTAGGAATATACACACATTTTCAACAGTTTTCTCAAACCATTGGAAAATGTTCCTTCTTTTACACTATAACAATGGTTTACTCAAACCGTTGCTATTGTACCATTGGGAAAACACCAAGTTTCAGTAGTGATATTTTTCTAAACTAAAGCCTTGGTGAGAAAATCCAATGGAATATCTTTTCTGATTATCTTATATATCTCATTATTTTTATCCTCCAACAATATTTTAATAAAGTGATATTTCTAATTGATATGTATTATCTGTGAATGGAACATTATATTTTTTTACAAGTGTATTACAGTCTGACTATCACAGTAGAGAAATTCAACCTCATGGACACTTCTGAGCTCCTCCAAAATATACCTCAACCATATCATCTTTTTACCCACTTCCATTTCTAACACATATTATTCCTCTATTATTGAAAAAGACACCAATAGTTATAACCTTGACATCTAATTCATTGTTGCTCCTCCATAGATGAAAAAAATATAATTTTACTCTTATATGTATTTGAATCTCTGTCAAAGTCTGCATCTATATACCTTTATAATGGATTGTACATCAAAAAATATAAGGTTTTATTTTTCATTCCTTTGAGATATAATATGTACACTTTATATCTTCCTAGTGTTATTTCCTTGGATTGGAAGTGAATCGATAAACGAATCCTACTACATATACATTGTCTAAGAGAGTGCACACTATAGAATACATCAGGCTTCCTATTGAGTGGTTCCAAGAACCAATTTATGTTTTGAAAATTAAAAAGTTATACTTGTTTGATTTCCTTTAAAATTAATATTACTTTGTCTCATGTATTGATTAAATTTTTCTTAATATTTATTATATCGTAGTGTTTCTTTGCTTAAAATATCTATTAAATTCATGTTTTAATTGCTCATTTCATGTTCAAAAAGTCTTATATTGAGTGACTAGGATAAATAAATAATTTAGGACCTTACAATACCATTTATATAGTATTTTTTTTCTATTTCCACACATCCCTTTCTTTAGCACATCCAATTCATGTAGCTAAATCTTATACATAGTCAATTTACTATTTACCATGGAGCCAATCTTCCAAAACCTATAACTTTATTTATTTCAACCATAAATTATGATAAAAGATCAAAATTGAGTGCTTCTTATTTAGTTAGAAAGATAAAAATATATTAATATTTAATTATAATACATCAAGTTTTGAATCGAACTCTATCAAGTTTTAAATAAGGTATTAAATCACTATATGTTTTTAGTTTTAATTCTATAGTTTTTCAAAATTATTTTGCTATAGTATTTTGATGATAACTTGATCTATAGAAGTATGATTAGGGTGATTCATGAATATATGTAAATATAATGGAATTATATAAATAAAATTCAAAGAGAGATAAAGTTAATTCTTTCATTTAGAAGGTTTGATTTACATCTGAAATTTGTAAGTCATGATGTTTATAGTTTTTAGAATTTTTCAAAACCGAATTTTGGATACGTGATGAATTCAATTACGTTGTGAATCAACTACATGATTCACCTATGTGAATACCTTACATAAACCACCCATATATATCCCATACATAAATCCCCCTTTTTAACTCACCCACATGATTCATCTATGTGGATTTTCCTATATGCTTACGTAAATTTCTACGGGATATTATAAACCTGGAAATATGCTCTGTTTTACATAGTATTTTACATTTAATTTTTTTGTATCTTTATTAAAGATATAATTAGTGTTTTTTGTTCTATAATTAATCATTAATTATTTAAAATCCATGCGAATTGGTTTTAGGTTGTTTAATGATGAATTAAATATGATACTCATGGGATTAAGCATGTTCTGATATTCATGCTGAAATTTTTGGGAATTGGAATATCCGAATTCAAATTGGGTAAAATACGAAGGGTTAATATTTACTATTATCAAGGTGTATTCCAAGGATATTAATGATTTTTATTTACTAATATATTAATTTTTCTAATGAGTTCCATTATATAGTTTTTATTTGTTTTATAGGATATCTAGGAATACTTACAAAAAATCTATTTTTCATTTATTAAATATTTACATGTGGATATTTACCTAGAAAATGAACATGTACTACTCAAAATTATTTCATTTGAAAAATAAATAAGCAACAGATTTAATGTTTGAAATATTCCTTGGAAAAGGGAATTCTATATACATAAAATGGACAGAACCAGTGCAATAAATAATGTTAGGGATATTATTGAACTGTATAAGTGATGCATTTTTCTAGTGATCTATTACTTATCCCAGTTGAACTAAAATAATTTTATCATTTTATATTGGATAATTTACTGTTGCCTCAACTCTCAGACTATGAAGTATTAATTTTGGTTCTATGGTTCTACTTCTTCCCATTCATTTTTTGTGTTCATAATTTTAAAGGCTCATACTATCTATTAAAATCTATGTAATTAGGCTATGACTCAAAAAAAAATTCAGGCATTGAGTTGTACCTCTAGGGGAAAAGGTAGGATGTTTGGGTTGTGCCTCTAGGTAAAAAAGGCTGGTCAGTTTATGTTGAAGCCTCTAGGGGATAAAGGATTTGTAATTTGGTTGCGAATCTTCGTAGGAAAAATTAATTTGTAAGATTCCATTATAGTGGTTATAGTGGGTGCCATATCTCTCAGTTCATGAGAGGGGTGAAGAGTGGACTAGGATCATTTAGACGAGAACCACTATAGAAATATCTCATGTCCATTTTATTTTATTTCTACTACACTTACATTAATAGTTATGATATAATTTTTAAATTCACTAATTAGTTTTAGAAAATTCCAATTCACCACCCTCTTGGTTATATATTCATCTTAACTATGGACCAAAAATTATTATAAAATCTTAAACCCTAGCTTTATTTTTCATTTGTACTAACAAACTTTTGAATTAATTATTAATGGGAAAATATATGTTTAAGATTGTAGGAACAAGTCCAAATAATGGATGGATACATCAAAACCACCTCATTTTGATGGTATTGATTATGGATACTGGTAATATTGAATGAATTATTTCTTGAAGAAACTTAGCATTGATCATTGGAAAATCATAGAGAATCTAAACAAGCTTCTTGAAGGTGAACAAGAATCATTATTTGGCAATGATATTGTAATGTATGTTTTGAATTACTAGGTGATAAATATCTTATATTGTTCAATAAATAGAAATGTGTATAGTCATGTTTCAACAAGTAAAACTACTCATGAAATTTGTAAAATTCTACAAGTTACACATCTTGGCTCAGATAAACTTATCAGAACTAAGTTAGTCATGTTAAGAGATTAATATTAATAATTCAAAAATGAAATAAGATGAAATAGTAAGTCAAATGTTTCATAGATTTACTAGTATTGTAAATGGTATGAGTTCTTTGGAGAGAATATGAAAAATCCAATTCTTATATAAAGAGTTTTTAGAGAACTTCATAATAAGTGGAATTCTAAAAGGGTAGCTATGGATGAAAGTAAGTATTTCAAGTAATATAATCTTGACGATATTGTTAAATCTACATTTTAATATGATTTAGAGCTGAAGAATCTTACCATAGAAGATAATTGATAGAATAAGGGAATTAATTTTAAATCAAATGTATCTAATTAATCTTACAATTTTGAGTTACAAAGTAGTGATATGAATGATAAAACCTATGTTACAAAAGTTTTATATAGAAGGAAGAATGGATACTCAAGGAGATATCGTAAATACTATCATAAGGATGATCATACAAAGAAGAAGAAAGATAATTTTATTTCTAATGATGATCAAGATATAATTTTTTATGAGTGTAGGAAAAGGGGGATAATCAAGCCCGATTACCCAAGAATAAATAAGAAAGAAATAAAAGGAATTAATATAAGAAAGAAAAGAAGGAAATGAAAATTGGATAGAGTTGTATATAAGATTCATGTACTGCTGAAGAATCTAGTTTTGAAAAAGTTATTGAAAACTTATGTTTAATGGATTCTTAAAATCAAGTAAGTGACTCTACTTATTATTCATCCTCTAAATATGATACAAAACAACTTAATGTTGAGAAATTCCTTAAATAATTTTATATAATTGATCATAAATTTTAAAAATTCATTGGTTTATACAATTACATTAGGAGAAAATAAAAGGATGTTATTAAGGAGAGTAAAAATATGAAGAAATTTGTCTAAGATGAAAAAAATTCTACTTATTTAGATCTATAAAAATTTTCCAGGAAAATATGAAAAAATGTCCTTTCTAAAAATGATAAATTAAAAATAGAGTCTTATTTCATGTCTAAGTTTCATGAAGCTGAAATAATTAATTTTTATAGCATTCTTAAAAAGAATTGACATCTCAAAAATGAAGTATAATGTTTAAAGTAAAAAATGTCCAACTTTTTTCAAGGAAGAGAAAACTTTGATTAAATTATGTTTTTTAATAAAATCAACAAATAGAGATCTAGTATTGGTTATGATGATTTACTTAAAATTTACAACACTTTCTTTGTTAAAAACACCAATTAATGTACATCTACTGATACATGCTTTAGATGTCGTATGAAAGGTCATTATGCTAATGAGTGTTATTTTAGATTTACAATATCTCTTGGATATACTATGGATTTTATTTTTAAATAATTATCTACATGATTTTCAATAAAAAATTGCTGGAAATCTATTTGGGTCCCCAAAAATTCACATGCTAATCCAATCAGGCCTAAATTTTCATGGGTACAAAAAATATATTAAATTTGTTTTTATAGAAAATATTTATTGGGAGAATCAAAAAATATTTTTAGTACATGGAAAGTGTATGATCAAGACACATGACTGGACATATTTCCAACTTTATATCATTTAATCAATGTGATGGAGTTAATTTTACCTTTGATGATAATTAAATAGGAAATGTAAAAGGTTTTGGTGAGGTTGAAATTTCAAATTTTGTTATTATTTATAAATTATTATTTAATGAAGTTTTGATACAAAATTTAATAATAATTTCTTAGCTACTGATGATAGAATATTTGTTAAATTTTGAAATCATAAATGAATTGTTTTTATGTATAAATATATTTTGTTTTATGAAAATAGGAAAGAAAACTTTGATTCCATTAATTTTTTGGAATTAAATTATCAAAATGTAAAATTTTTAAATAATGTAAAATCTGATAACATTTTTTGGATTAGGAGGTTTGTACATGCTAATTTCAGGATGATATATAATCTTTCTAAGAATTAAACCATTTTCAGCTACCAGAACTGAAAGAGGACAACACCTTTTCTTGTGACTCTTATTTGTAAGGTAATTAATGCAACAACAGTTTAATGTCAGTTAAATAAGTAAAAATTAAAAATCCTATTGATCTTATTCGTTTATATTTATTTGGTCCTAATAAAACTAATAATTTGTGTTGTAAAAGGTGTTCATTTGTTATTATAGATGATTTTACAGGATGCACTTTATTACTATTAAATATGAAATCTACACTTATTAATTTTTTTTAAATTGGTTTAAAATTAGAAAGGAAACATAATTAAGTCAATTATATGTGATCATGATGGGGAATTCAAAAATATAGAATTTATCCAATTTTTTTTGAAGAAAATGGGTATTTTCACAATTTTTCATCCACTAAAACACCATAATAAAATGGATTAATTGAAAGGAAAAGTATAACAATTTAAGAAATATCTAGATCTATGCTAAATGAGTTTAACCAACCAAAATATTTTGGGGAATAATCTATGAATACCTCTTGTAATGTTACTAATAAAATAATTTTAAGACCCTTTTTGAAAAAGTATCATTATGAGATTTATAAAGGAAGAAAACCTAAAATTGGCTATTTTAGAGTGTAAGGGTTTAAAGATTATATTCTTTATACTAAATACACTTTAGATAAATTTGATGAAAAATATGATGAAGGTATTTTCTTAAGAAATTAAAATAATATCAAGTAAAATAGCGTTTATAATAAAATAACCATGGTTGTTGAAAAATCAATTCATATAAAGTTTTATGAAATATATTTGAATAAAAGAGATGATTATATTGATAGAATTGGGGAGGAATTTAGAGAGTTTAATTTTGAAGAATATGGATGCCAAGATAAAGAGGTACATATTGAGGGAGATAATTTTTATTCTCAATACAAACCTATTCATGATAAATCTTAGAAGACTCATAAAGATCATCCCATAGATAATTTTATTGGTAATGTTTAGTAAAATGTTAAAACTGGAAAATCTACAATGAATATTTTTTCTTATGATATATTTATTTCTGATTTTTTACCTATGAATATTGATGAGGTTTTGATTAATTATAATCTAATATTGGCTATGGAAGATGAATTAAATTATTTTACCAAGAATAATGTGCTGAAATTAGTTGTTCCACTAAATAATTATAATGTTTCAAGTTTATAAGTAATTTGGTTCTTATTGTATTATGTTGATTTTCATGGATTCAAATTATTTCAAATAGATGTCCAAAAATATTTTCTAAAAATTTATATTTTTGAATAAGTGTTTTTTATACAACCCTTAGATTTGAAATTTAAAAGAATATTGATGATTTTTTAAACAATTTAAGGCTTTATATGGTTTGAAACACTATATTTGAGCCTGGTTTAAAAGGATAACAAGTTTTCTTTTGATTTTTTTGAGAAAGGAAAGGTTTATCCTAATTGTTTTATTAAGAAAATATATAATGATATTTTTTATTGTGAAAATATAAGTTTATGATATTATTTTTTGAATTTAATATTAAAATATTTGTAATGAATTTTCAGAATTGATGACTTTTAAATTTGATATGAGTATGATGGGGGAGTTGAAATTCTTCCTTGGTTTATGAATTTTCAAAGAAATTATGGTGTTTTTATAAATAAATCAAAGTATTATAAATAATTAGTTAATATATTTGGTTTATAATATTCTAAAAGTGAAAATATTACCATGTGTACTACTTGAAAGTTAGATTTAGAAAAATCTAGAAAATTTATTGATGTTAAAACCTATAGAGGAATGATTGGAAGTTTATTATATTTAACTACTTCTTGTATAGATTTATTGTTTTTAGTTTTCATGTGTTCTAAATATAAAATTTATCCTAAGGAAAGTCACATTAAATATGTTAAAAGTATTACGAAATATCTTAAATGATCTTTAAATATTGGTTTATTTTACCCTTTAAAAAATATTTTTTCTTTGTTAAGATATTCTTATTCTGATTTTAGTGGATGAAAGATTTATAAGGAGATAAATTTAGGTATGTTCCATTTAATTTTAAAATAATTAGTTTATTGGGATTTAAAGAAAAAAAATTCTTTTTTCTCTTTAAACCGAAGAATCTATGTATGTTACTGCTGCATCTTGTTATGATCAATCTTTATGAATTAAATAAACTATTTCTGATATTGGTTTTTATTTTGAAAATATTCCTATTTCATATAATAATTATTCTTCATTTTTCTATTTCTAAAAATACCTTACAAAACACTAGGACTAATAACATTGATTGTAAGTTTCATTTTATTAGAGAACATGCACAAAATGGAAATATAATTGTAGAATTTATTTCAACTAAAGATCAAATAGATGATATCTTTACAAAGACCTTGTAATTTAAAAAGTTTTATAAAATAAAGTTTTAACTTGGTAGGATGGATATTTAAATTTAAATTTATATGACATGAATTTTGGAGGAGTTTGTGTGTATTTATAAGATGAAATTATCATATTTATATGAATTTTTTGAAATTGGGAATATATTTTTCAGATTACTATTGAATAATTTATATGTATATTTCTTTATTATATTAGAAATTTAAGATTTATAATACACACTAGATGATGTTAAATCTCTACTTAAACTTTCATTTTTCTTAAAATATTATTTTATAAAGAATTTTTCATTTTTTTACAAATGGATTTTAATTTATTCTCAATGTATCTTGGATCCTTGCCACACATTTTAAAAAATGGAAGGATTTATAGTGGTTCCTTGACATATGTTTTTATAAATTTTTAGAAAATTTTATATACTATTTAAATTCATTTTAAAGAGATATTTTTTATTCATACATTATTTATGCATGTTTTGAGAGTTTATCTTTTTGATAATTTTGAAAAGGGGGAGTAGTTTTTGAAATTATACTTGGGTTTTTAGTTATAAAAAAAGGAGAGAATGTTGAGTGGATCCATAAATCACTTTATGTTTTGATAATTACAAAGATATACTTGTTTTATTTACTTTAAGAGTCTTATTGCTTTTCCTTATGTATTGATTAAAGTTTTATTAATATTGATTATATCATAATGTTTCTTTTCTTAAAATATATTTTGAATTAATGTTTTGATTGGTAATTTCATGAATTCCATGTATTATATTGAGTTTCCATGAAAAATACATAATTTGGGACCTTAAAACACCACTTATATAGATTTTTACTATTCCCATGTTGCTAATTCATGTGGCCCTTTCTCTTAAAAAGACAATTCACATAGCCAAATCTTCTACATAGCCAATTTATAGCTCACTATGTAGCTGATTTTCTAAAATCAATTACCTTCTATATTTCAACCATAAATTGGGATTAAAAATTAAAAATTGAGTGATTATTATTTATTTTTTAGTATAACAAAATTATTTAAACATCATTAGAATACATAAAGTTATGAATCAACATATATCATATTCTAAATTATTTAATAATTAACTGTACATTTTCCAGTATGAATTCTGTATTTTTCTAGATTTGTTTGCTACTATATTTTGATAATAACTTGAGTTATAGAACTAAAATTAAGGTTATTAATGATTCTATGGAAATATAATGAAATTATCTAAATATATTTCAATATGAGATAAAGTTTTTTCTTCCAATTAGAAGGTTTATTTTAAGTCTAAAATCTGTAATTCAAGTTGTTAATAGTTTTTAGAATCCGGTTACGTGAAATTCTAGATAAGTGATGAATTCAATTATGTGGATGATCTCCTATGTGATTATCTGATGTTAATTCCTTACAAAAATCCACTATTTAAATCCCCTATATAAATTTTCCTATGCAATTGTTCTACGTGATTGACCTATGTAAATTTGACTACGTGGTTCTGTAAATTTCTATAGGATATTGTAAAGTCTAGAAATATGCTCTGTTTTATATAAAATTTCACATTTAAATTTTATAAATGTTTATTTTAGATATAATTAGTGTTTTTTTCTATAATTACTCATTAAATATTTTAAATCAAATAAAATAGATTTTTTGTTGTTTAATGATGAATTATATATGATTCATATGGAATTAAGCATGTGTTTATATTCACAATGAATTTTTGGGAATTGGAATATCCAAATTCAAATCAGCTAAAATATGAATGGTCAATATAGATTACTACGAGTGATTATTCCAAGGATAATAATGTTTGTTATTTAATATAGTATTAATTATTTTAACGAGTTACACCATATTGTTTTTATTTGTTTTATAGGATATTGAGAAATACTTATAAGAAATATATTTTTAATTTATTAAAGATTTACATATAGATATTTTCCTAGTAAATGAACATGTAAAACACAAAATTAGTTTTTTGGAAAAAGAAATAAGAAACATATTTCATGTTTAAAAGCTATTGTAAAAAAGGTAACTATATATACAAAGAGTGGATAAAACCAGTGTAAGACACGAAGTTAGGGATATTCTTGAACTGTAAAAGACTTTAATTTTTCTAGTGACCAACTACTATTCGTAGCCAAACTGAAATAGTCCGATCTGTTACTGTTAGATAATTTCTTATTACCCCAACTTTGAGAGTATGAAACATTCATTCTAGTTTTGTGGTTTGACTTCTTCCCATTAATTTTATATGTGTGTAATTGTAAAGGGTTATACAACCATTAAAAGGAAGTTAATTGGGTTATAACTCACAAATAAAAGTTAGGCATTAGGTTTACCTCTAGGAGAAAAAGGAATGCTGTTGAGGTTGTGCCTCCAGGTAAAAAAATATAGGTTAGTTTTGGTTTAAGTCTCCAGGTGGAAAAAGGATTTATAATTGTTTTATGACTCCTAGTGGGAAAATTTCATGATGAGATTCCATTATAGTGGTTATAGTATGTTCCATATCTCTCAATTCATGAGAAGGGTGAAGAGAAGACTAAGATCATTTAGATCTAAAACACTATAAAAATATATCGTATTCATTTTCTTTTATTTCTGTTGTACTTTAATAATTATGATATAACCTTTAAATTCAATAATTAATTTTTAAAAAGGATAATTCACCCCTATTAGATATATTTTCAACTTAATTATAGACCAAAACTTCCTACTGCTAATGAAAATTACACCTTCACCATGTTCTCCACCTCATCTCTCATATTTAGCATTTAACCCTTGGATAATTTAAAGAGTTTGACCAAGGGGTTTTACAAATGATTACATCATGACATAAATTTTTTTCAATAATGTTTTTGAAATAATCCCTTCGAGAAAACACCAAGAATCTGGCTCTACTATCTCACTCAATTATTATCCCTATGTTTTTTGGCCTTTCAGAGATCTTTCATCTCAAACCTTCTAGAAAAATTTATCCACACCTCATAAATTTTTTAATTTGTAGACATGAAAAAAATAATAACATCCATGTAAAAGAGAAACCTGATAAATATCTTATCCTCAAATACCTTTAGATATTAATAGTGATTCACATTTACCTATATGAATCCTTTCTATACCATGAATGCATCAAATTTATGATTCCATTGTATTGGTTACTGATTCAATACATAAATACTTCTATTCATCTTCTACACCATGTCCTTATTCTATTGATCCAAAACTATCATTGGATACTTCATGTAAATTTCCTTTTCTAAATCTCTATGGATATATTTGTTTTAAATCCATTTCCTCTTAATGTAAATCCCTGAATTCAACCATGCTTAAGACTACCAAAATGGTATTATGTTTAACTACTAGTGAAAATATTTTATACAATTCTATACATTATTTATATTGAAACCCTTTCACTACCATCATTGATTTTTACCTATTCTTTCCACCAAATTATTATTTTAACCAGATGAACCACTTATTCTTAGGTGCATTCATTCCATGTCTAAATCCTATTAGCTCCCATGTTTATTTTACATACAATGAATCTAACTATTCCTTGATGGATAACTTCCACTTTTCATAATCACCAAGTCCCACCACTTCTCCTTAGATCTTGAGTTTTACTCCATCTCTCAAATAAAAGAAGATCAATTCAACTACACACGTCTAAACCTATTGTTTAAATATTGTTTATAATTACAAAGAAATATGTGGTTCGATTTTTTTTTTGTATTTTAACCTCTGGCGTATCAAATTCCAGTGCTCTGACTCAAGTTTTAGCTACCCTTGATCTCTATTGTACATATTATACCAGTATATCTTCTAGAATTTGTGTGTTTTTATCTAAATTATTTTGTACTTACACCATTCAAAATCTTCCATTTAGATCAACTTGAATTTTTTAGTTGAATATTTTCCTTCAACTTATTTATCCTTTACTTTTTAGACATTTTCAAGACTTTCTCATTTATGTGAACATTTAAGCATCTGATGACTTATTTATTATCATTATCCTAAAATAAAAATCTATATTTTTCATCTATATATCTCATATAAAAATCATACCTTGTATTTTTATTTGAGTTTTTTCTTGATTCTCAATATCCAAACAAACATATTTAGGAAACCAAAAAACATTGAGATGGTTGAGTTCCAATGTATAACCAGAACATAGTTCTTTTGGAATTTCTTACCCTATAAGTACTTATGAAATTATATTAACTATTTATGGTGAACATTTGGAAACTTCTACTGAAATTTTCTTATACATTTTGAAGTGAAACCTTATAATTTTTACCTTATTCTTTAATGTATGTTTCATTATTTCATCCACACCATTATAATTATGAATCCTGGGTACATTCTTCTCATGTATGATTCTTCTATTCTTGTATATGTTTTGAAAACCTCTTTATCTATACTCATTATTGTTTTTAGATCTTAAGATCTTCATCTTACTTCTTATCTCACTCTCCCCCACTGTATTAAATTGAATAGACCCTTAAAATACATCATATTTATATTTTTGGATGTAAAAATATAACTTCCTTGTGGAATCATAAAGGAAAACCAAAAAGTATTATGACCCTCTATGAGATCATATAGGGGAAGGCCACATATATTTGTGTGAATGAGTTCCTATTTTTGGATCTTGTGTTTCCTTCGACAAAGATTGAATGCCACATTTTTCCAAGTTTGAATCTCTATAAAATTATGATGTTTATATGATTTATATTCAACATGATATTCATTTATAGAACATTCATACACTTCTCGTTGAGATACCCAATTCGACAGTTTCATAACTATAAAATCTTAAATGTTATAGATCTAGTAATTTTTACTTTATCTGATCTTCCAATAAGTTACATGCTTCTATCCTTAATTACTTTATAAATGAACTTAGATCTCCAAGTTATTTTCCATAATACATTATCAAATATTATTCCAAACACCACTTCATATAGTTTTTCTAAGAAAATTAAATTCTTCCATAAAATTGGTATGTGTTGAAGTACCTTGATGTATAGGTAAATTCTGTTCTTCAATTGAACCTTAACATAACCCTTCTCCATAATTTTTAGAAATTTATCATTGGATAAGTTCATATTTTCTATCTTCTTGGAAACATAATTTTCTATACAACCCTTCTCTATTTTAGAGTAAAATAATACTCCTGAATCAATGATCCATGATTCCACTGAAATATAAATGCTCAGTAATAGACTATTTATACCTTAATCTACTACATAATTACTAGAACTTATACTTATGGGAACTATTCATATGGAATTTACCCTTATTTCCCAATAGAACTACTTGAGATTTCCTCTCTTTATCTAGTGCCAACATACTGGCCCAAGAATAACATATTTACCTCACATATTCTCATCTGATTCATCATCCACTTTCCTTTAATTTTTTCAATGTGGATACTATCCCTATTTATTTTTGTTAACTATAGTTTTTAATGGTGATTATACATCATTTTTTCCAAGATATTTATTTATGATATTCCCCTAAAAATCATTGAATACCAAGTCATATTTCCTCTAATAGTTACTCATGGAAATTTTTATTTCCTCCTAATAGTCTAGAAGGGAAAATAACAACACTAGTTCCTAGAAATCTTCTGAAATCTTGAAAGTAATAGAATTGAGATAACATCCAATCTTGTTAAAATAATCCACATGATCATCCATAGATCTATATTTCAATAATCTTATAATAAACAATATTTTCACCATGAACACCTTGTTTATCATTGTTGGATTATCATACATGTTTACCAGAGTATTTATTAACTCTACTGATTTCATACCTCTCAAATGATAATGTCTACATTCCTAGACAATGAAATTTGAATGAGTATGAATACCTTTATATCCATACTCTCCAATATTTCCTTTTATATATATATATATATATATTCATGATTTTAGTGAGCATAATTTATAGTTACTTATGAAAAATAAAATCTAACATCTACATTTTATAGATGCCAAAGTCTTTCCCATCAAATATATAAATTGATACCTTATCTCCTTATAATTTTATACCATCCGATACAAGTAAATTCCCAATAAAATAAAATATTTCCAAGTAAATAGAATGTATACCTTAGTTTTCTTCTGAGTGAGATCAAAAAATCTTTAAAAAAATCATTGATACTACTTTTTTGGGGTAGAAAAAAGCTTCATCGATCCACCTAATACTCAACATTTGACCATATGCATTTTGGAAAATAATTCTCTAATGCCTCCTTGATCAAAAGTTACCCTTTGATCTTGATATACCAAATGATAGGATGTTTTCACACCCAAATAACCGCACTAAGTCATCCATAAACATGCTCATATAAGACCCAACACAAAGTATACAACTGAAACATGAATCCAAAGAAAAGACAATTTTATTTTAAATTATTCATAACATTAATACCTATATCCATGGGAGAAAACTAATTCCATTTTATTTTCAATCAAATGATACAAAGGTTTAAAATCTCAATCAAATTTTTTGACCAATAATAGATAACATTGTTCCCACATCACAAAACACATCTACAAGTGGTACCACCCCACTTTTATAATGGGTTCCTACCTGTCATTTAGCTGAACCACAATATGAGATTCACATACAAACAAACTTATAAAACTTTTAACTATTGGTATACTATTTTGAATGATATAAGACTATTGAAACAAGTGAATCAATTAAGATACACCGAAGGCTATAACTACCACTCACATTATCCAGTGTACCAGCCACTTATTAGTATAAATTCATCAGATAGGATCTCTTTACCATCATCTTTTCAAATTTATGGATCACTATTGTCACTGCCTAAACCTGATGACCTCTTTAACATACAGTTACCTATTAATCTTATTCTTTTACACCAGCACTTGAAACAAGATTCATATTCCCAATAAATATATGAGCTTCAATAGTAACATGTACCAATGGATATTTTCAATTTGATTGAATATCTTAAAGAGATATATCAAGAGTAATTTATAATTGAATGATATGATTACAAGAAGTCATTTTTTGGGTAAAATATTTTAGAGGGAACCCTTGTTTCTACTCATGTGCTTAAAATGGTTGGGAAAATAAACAACTTACAAGGGATTGGGTTTCACTTAAAGAAAGATATATCCATTGATGCGGTCTTTTAATCAGTGAAAATATTATTTAATCAATTTACTATTAATTTTAATAAGAATAATACTAATTATACCATTCAAAATATTCTTAATATGTTTAGATTAACTGAACATAACCTGAAAATGTCATGTCCTATCATGAAAAGTAATTAAAGAAAGGTTAATGCTAAATAAAATAAATAAAATATTATAAAGTATAAATACTTTATTTTAACCCTAAAACCTCATAAATTCAATATAAAAATGGATGGAAAATGATTCTTTTTCAAACAACATGGGAATTAGAAGAGGATTTTTCCTCAATAGTTGGATATTATTTAGAATTATCATGATATTTGTTTATCCAAAATATTTATTTTTGTTATATAATGAAATTATCTAACTCTAAATCATGAATAATAGATCCTACACATGCATAATATATTTGTTGTAATGTATAGATGTTTAGAGAAGGGAGAAAGTTGTCTAAGTGAGTAGAGGATCTATGAGTTAGAAATGAAGCATGTGGTGTTGCATTATATACGGGGGATCTGAATTTATTCTTCATAGTGGATAGTAATTATTAAAAGAAGACTATAAAAATGCACCATTATTAAATAGAAATTTAATTTTTATACATTTCATATATAGAGTGGGTATTTAATTTTTAATAATAAAAAATTGTTGTTCTACTTATAAAAATGAAATGATTTATTTTTGTGATAACATATTTAATAGGCTATAGTTATTTTATCTTGATAGTAATATATATGATATAAATAATAATAAGTCAAAAATTATTAATTTGAACTCAACTTATGTTTGGAATTTTCACCTATGTTATATAAATATGAATAAAATCCAATGAATCTATAATATTGGATTACTAGATTCAAATTATTATGAATCATTTAACATATGAGAATTCAATTTATTAGGTAAAAGGACCAAATAAACTATTAATGGTAAAGGGAAAAGGGTGAATTTATTATTTGAGGTCAAACATACTGAATTATGTAAACACAAGTATAAATTTTTTATATTTCAATATATTTATTGAAGACTTTAGTATGTATCAGTCTTTGTATCATAATAAACACAAGTATAAATGTTTTAAAATGTTTAAAGTCTTAAAAAATGATCTACTAAATCACCCTCGAAAAATTATTAAAATACTTTGATTTAATTACTGTAGAAAAGATTTGAGTCAATAATTTCTTGACTATGTAATAGATTGTTGTATAGTATAAAAAATCACTCTACATGGTGCAACATATCTAAATAGTGTATATAAATGGGAAAATCACTCTTTTCTAGACATGTTTTTGATAATGATGAGTCTGATGACCCTTCCTATTTCCTTTTAGGGTAATTATTTAAAAAAATGTTCATTTTCAATAAAATATATTCTTGAAAAGGATATTTAAATGATAAAACATGATATTTGGATAGGGAATCATCCAAAAGTATATTTTATGGTGATTTGGGTCTATGAATAATATGTACGGAATATTTACTTAAGTAAACCAGAACCTAAATAAGATAAATTTAAATTTTTTCAGTTTCCCTAATGAGAAATTTTTAATTATTTATATAATAGATCATATCACAAAGTCTTTATATCTTGATATGATATTTTTATAAAAAGGTAATTTATTTATAAATTCATCATAGGGAGAAAATTTGAACTTGATGAAGTTCAATACCAATAATATGATATTATTCTCGGGATGGATGAGTTAGGAACACAAAGAGTTGTTGAAAATAAATCTATTTAATTTAAAAAAGAGATAATAAGGTCTGGTATATATCATCAAGAACCCAAGATATATGTATTTATCATTTTTTATGAAGGTGGTGTAACAATAATATTAGAAGATCTAATATCATACCAAGAATATAACATAAATTTTTTACATTATTAAATTATTAAAATAAATGGAATCAAAAATGGAAATGATATACACTGCTCATGTTTGAAACCTCTTAGATTCACCTAATGAGATAAATATCATTGTTTTGAAGTGGTAATTTTTTAAAAAGACTATCATAGATATTAGTTTTTTAATCGAAAAATATTTCCTAATAGCTAATGGTTTTAAACAAATTCATGGTTTTGAGAATGAAGAATACTTTTCTCCAGTGGATATAATCAAATAAATTCATATAATTTTAGATATAATATCATATTATGATTATAAGATATATTAAATGGATTTAGAAATCCACATTACTTTATAATTTATTCAATATTATATATATCAAACATTTTTGGGAAAAATCACTCAAAGTGATTTTATACTATTTTTGGGTTGGTCTTTTTTGTTGGTAAACTTGGTTGATATGGTTAGTTGTGAATTTACGACATAGTTGTTGAAATGGTATGTTTAAAAATATTTATAAAAGGGTTATTAATGCTATGAAGTGGTTTAAAGGTTTTATATACAAGGTGGTGATGTTTCCTAGCATTTTTTAAATTTTTGGGAGCCAAAATATAGGGGAAGGGAAAAGTTTCATGAAAACGGGGTTTTAAGGATACCTCATTAATATATTAAAAATACATGTAAATAATGAAATATTTATTATTTTATAGAATATTTGTGATAGTAACTTAAGTTTTTTAAAGGTGGTAAGTTTCATGAATGAAAAAATGTATGCGAAGATGCCATGTTTTTAAGAAGTGTATGTTAATGGAAGACTTTACTAGAAGTTTCATGAAGATGGATGGTTTCATGAAAAAAGTAAATAATTTCATGAAAATTTAGTGGAAAGTGTGGAATTTTCATGAAGGGGAGAAAAAATCTATAAATAGGCGGCTACCCCCTCTTTTGAATAAAGGAATCCTTGAAAAATATCTAAAGGATCTAAATTCACGAAAGAATATCATGATGTTTTTTCTTATGGGAAGCATTCATAAGAATATTAGTTCCATTAATAAACAACTTGTTTCAAGATTACCAAGTCATTTTCATGAAATTTTTTATAGATTCACAAAAGTTTGTTAATTTCATGAAATATAAATGTTTCACAAAGAGTTAGAATGTTTCTCAAAAGGTGATCATGGGTTTCATGAAAGTGAATATTTCATGAACAATAAGAATTTTCCAAGATATTATTTGGTAAATATATATTTATCAAGTGTATAAAAGTTTAAATTCATTATTCACTAAATAAGGTTTAAAAAATGTTGATTTAAGTGATCAATAGAAGAATCTTATGAAGGAGTAGTGCACTCACTTCAGTTGAGAGAGTAGTGATATTTTAAATTGTGATTAGTAGTAATCCAAGAGGGATAGTGAGTCCAATCCAAACTTGTAATAGTATTGATATTTATTGGATTTTGGAGCATTGGAACAATGTTATTATGTGATATTTGGATGTATCCCAGTGCAAGTGAACCACATAAAATTGATGGGTCTTGTGAGAATTTTCATTTCTGATCATATATTTATATAGGTAAGAGAGACAAGTGTGTTTCTTAATGATGAAATGAGATCCAAATGGGGGAGGGTTTTAATATATCATACCCTGATTCACTCCCCCTCTCAGGGTATTTAACCTAGTAGATCTAACAAACATTCTAATGGTTTTTAAGATCTATGAAATATTACTATGATTTGTAAGCTTCAATAATAAATTAATTGATTATAACATGCTTCTTAGTATTGAATTTTTTTTGGTAAAGATATCAAAGTGTTTGAATTTTTAAAGAATAAATATAAAAATTATGTATGTAAATAGTTTAGTGAGAGAATTTTTTTATTTCTTGGTTTATATTTGCATAACATAATTCTATTTGGAAATGAAATCCCAATTTTACAATCAATAACAAATTATATGGGGAATTTATTCTCAATAAAGGATCATAGTGAATAAATATACATACATAGAAGGAATATTTATAAATATAGATAAAAAAATTATTTTCTATTAGTCATAATGGGGTACTGAAGAGGGGGTGAATTGAATATCTTATAAATTTTTTGATTAAAATAATTTATAAAACAAAATCCCCAACTTGAAATTTTCTTAGTTAACTAATATAGTATTTTTCTTAGTTAACTAATATAGTATGTATATATAAATTAATTATTTGATATAACCTATCATAAGTTTGATAAAACCTCTATTATAAAATCTTTTATAATCTTATAATATCTTTAGATTACTCTGCTTACATTAAATAGTAGAAATATCATATATAAAATCTATCTATAAAAGTACTATTTTGAAAATAGATTGTTATTTTTTTTTTCTAAAAAATAGAGTAAGAAAAACATTAAAGAACATAATGGAATTTGAAAACATAATAGGTTCAGTATCAATATGATACCTAATCCTTTCCAATTGATAGACACCTAATACCATGAATGTTTATTAATCATTAAACTGACCCACAACCTAGATCGGGTATACAGAGTACAAAAACACATAAGGTTTTATAGGCTATCAACAAGCCTCTTCCACAGTTATAGTGGGAGTATAAAAATTATGGAAATAAAGTAAGAGTATCCAAGTACTCTTCTATTCTCTATAATATTTTACTCTTTAATAGGTTTTAAAAATTTCAATCACAACACAAATGTTATAAAAATGGAGAGAGAGAGAAGTGATAGCTCAATGTAGAAAAATATTAAAGATTAATTGTTTTATAAATGAATCTACTCATATCATTTTTTCCCTTTAGTTATGAGATGAAATTTTAAAATAGAAAAGTATTAAAAAATCTTGTGGTGAAGTTCAGATGAAAATATATTATCATATTATCAAGAATAGATAATTGGTTCAAATTTTTGTACTCGTAAAAATCCTTCTTATAAAAACAAATAACAATAACATTTCTTTAAATTTAGTCTTCTTTAAAAATAATTTTTCCTCCAAAAATATACATTGGAAGTCCATAATTATGAATCCTCACTATCAATATGAAATCCATATGCATTAAATTCTTCTGGACAAGCATTTAATTTAACATAAGAATTGGCTGGGATATATTATATTAAAATATAATTCACACTTTTAGACACGTTAACTTAAAGTGTTCCACATTGGATCATCCATGGTAACTCAAACACTTAGAAATAATTATGGTTGGATTCCCTTGGCAAGTCATGTTGTCTCTTGATCTGAATTTGTGGTCATTTAAATAATTATCTGATTTTAAACATTATCATGTTATCTATTCACTATAACATGTTGTAGCTTGATGTTATATTAAAGATCTAGTAGTTTTTTCAAAATACAAACAAATGAATAAGATATCTTTACTCTATCATGAAATCGATTGGATGAAACATGTGGTCAGTTAAATGCCTTTTAATTTTCTAATATAAATCATATACCACATGGTCAGTTGAAATATTATGTGATAAATTCACTTGGAATTTTGGTCAGTTGAAGTGTTTATGAGAAGTCCACCATGGTCAATTGAATAGGCATGTGGTTGGTTCACTTGGCCATGTGGTTGGTTCACTTGGCCATGTGGTAACTTCAACACTTAGAAAAAATTATGAGAATGTTGTAGTCACTCTGAGATATAATGTGCAGTGACTCTGAGGTTCTTATAGTTTCTTGAGTACTTTGTGATATTCCAATCATGGTAAATCTGATGTTCATACGATCGATGAATTTTCCATGCAGTTTCATTTGTACTTTGTTAATTTTAGATTCTTCATATTCCTTCATATGGTTGATAGAGAGACTAGCCTAGATTTATAGTCAATCTAATACTTAGAAAATTTTCAATAATTTCTATAAAACTATTTAAAAACATATAATAAAGAATTGATTTGAAGCAACATAAATATGATTTGTGATTATTAAAATGATTAATTGCTGGACTAATCCAATGATATCCCCCCTTTTGATAATAAAAAATCTTGGCATATATAAATAAAAACAATACACTAATGAACTAATTAAATATTAAAATATTATATAATATACAATCATGTATTTTTCTACCCTGCCACACTTTACTCTCTATTATGATATTATATAAAATAGTTGCATAAAAGGTGAGAAAGTAAATGTATACAGTAAAAAATAAAAGGGAAAAAAGAAATAGAAAAGAGTTGAATAAAAGTTATTTCATTGATTTTAAATTTTTATTATATAGGGAACTATTATATTCCTTAGCCTGAATTTGAGTCATAAGAGTCTTGATTAGTAGTAGGATAAATGTGGTATTTACCTTTTTGAACAACTATTGTAGGATGAGAAGGGAGAGGATAAGAGGTATCTCCTAATATAAAAATTGTCTTGGAAACATGTTGAGTTTGATAATGGAATCGAGGTAGGATGAGACCAAAAGGTCCTATTGAAGGTGGTTCATGTGAAGTAATGGAATTTGGATTATGTGTAGCTATAGATGCAGGAGTAGAGGAATCATTTAACACTCAAGCAGGAGAAGGGGATATTCTAGGTACAATAAGAGATGGAGGTGCTGGAAATGGATTATTGACAACATACATGAATAGATACAAGATCTTACTATTGTCTAACACACATATAGAACCTTGCTCAATACACTTCAAGAACTCATACTTCTCTAACTAAAACTGATTCAATATATGTTCTAGGATCAAAAAACTTTCTATAATAGATTTAAAGGATGTGGTTAAGGGAAGAATCTTAAGATATCAAGATAAATATCTAAAATAAGTCTTCAAATGTACCTTAACAAATTACCAGTTCAGATAATACTTTGTATCTCCATTAATTAAATCTTTTTCCTTGGTAGTATTCACTATTTCTACCTTAACTATGTCATTAATCTTTTCATTATGGGTAGTAACATCCATTTGTACTTGATTTCTTACATCCATAATATTTCCTATCGAATTTGGATTTACTCATACACAATTATTTAGATAATATAATCATCTATAGAAATAGATGTAAGTGGAAGAGTATAAGTATAAGTAGAATTACTATAGGAACTATTGATTATTAAGATATACCTCCTATCAATCCTAGCTACCATATCTATTACATTTACCTGAATATCCCCTACATATCCCTAAAAAAATTTCATAGATGATATAAAACATACAAGATATTGATAGGTAACACCCCTATATTTTGTAAAATATATATTTTTTCAAATAAATTTAACTTTTTAATACCTTGAGTTACATAAAAAACAGACTTTATCTTGTATTACACATAATACTTAGATTAAAAGAACTGTAACATACTGTTAAAATATTATTATTTTAAATGGTTATTATCTCACAAATGTTTAAATGGTTAGATGGAATATGATTAACTAAATTAATGAAAATATTTGGTCTACTCATGTATTTAAACTTAATTTTTTGGTGAACAATTAATTATAAATGAAAATAAAAACCCATTTTAAAATAAATGAAATCTTTTTTTGAAAAACTATTTTTATGAAAACATACGCGTTTCACCTCAATAAGTTAAAAAACCACTTTTTTGAATTATTTAAATGAAATGAATATATTATATATTCAATAAAATATTTAACATTTACCTTATGTGTTTTCTAGACAATAGATAAGAATAAATCCAACTTTATGCTTAAAAAAATATTTTTTTAAAAAGTTTTTTGTCGTCGTTTTGTGAACTTACATTAAATTTTTTTCATGATAATTTTAGGAAATTTATTTGATAAAATAATTTTCATTTTTTAAATAATAATTTCAAAATTATATTAGATATAATTACTGGTAATTTTATGAAAATATTAAATTTTTTATGAATAGTGAAAAATACTCAATTTAAATTGAAAACTTCCTTTTCCTTCTAAAATTATTTATAAAATTAATTATTTTTTAAATTGTTTTTAAATTAAAATTAGTTCAATTTTATATCTATTAATATAATTTAGGTGATTGGAATAATTTTTATATTTAAGTTTTATATATAAACCTTGTAAACTTTTGAACATTTTCTCTTTGAAAACCGACTTTTTTATCACGTCTGTAGGATTAATTTTAAATTAAAATTGACACATATCTGAATGGAATTTGAAAAAATGAATTCCATATTTGGAATGATAATAATTTATATTATATAATATATTAAACTTAATTTTTGACCATAATTAATAGTAAAAATAGTAAAAATTATTTACGGTAGTTAAGGAAAAAATTAGTTTACCATGGGTTAAACTAAAAATATAAGGGTTAAAAAGACCTTAAAACTTGTATAAAATATATATTTTGGACATATTTAGAATATATATTGTATAATTATATATAATAATCCCTTTATTATCCTTTTATCATGAGAAAAACGTGAGAATACCTTTTTTATGAAAAAATTACAAGTGTACCAGTCACCTCACTTATAAAAGGCCACCCTCTCCTCTCCTCTTCACACCTCAATTTTTTTTTCCAAAAAAATGCCCAAATAACTTAAAATATTCACTAATATCATCATTTAATCCTTATTTTGAGCATATATCTAACCCATAAAGTATTTTGGTGAAAACAAAAGGAGGTTACTCAAAGAAGAGGTAACATTTTCGACAAGCGTTTTTATTTTATTTCTTACTCCACCCCCTTAAATTATTATTAAAACGATATTATATTATAAAATAAGTATGTTACATATATTTAGATATTTTTATATTAAGGCAATTACCTAAAACCATCTATATTTCCATCAAATGGGTAACAAAATCATCATTCATGTGTATAGCGGACTACCGGCTCGCAAACTGATGTCATTCATATTTACATTACCACATCTAACAGTTGGGTATGATGATGAATATAAAGTATATATATGATTTATATAATATAATTATACCTCTTGATTCATTATATCATATATAAATTTTTACCTTCCATTCTGTATGGGATATGATAACATCACTCGTGTGTACAACAGACTATCACCTCACTAAGCGATGTGATTCGTTTTTCACTAATACTTTAAGTTGAAGATAATAAGGACAAATTCAATAAATATATATGATATAAATTAAATAATTATGATATTAATGACATATTTATCATTCTTAAAAGATAATATATTATTTTATTTCTTACCTTTTTACATATTAAAAGAAGATAACATCATTTGTGTATGTGTAGACTACCGCCTTCACGAAGTGATGTGACACTCTGTTTTCATCACCAGACCACATGGATGATATGTATACATATATTTAAAGAAATAATATTTTATTTATAATATTTTAATAATTATTTAAATATAAAATATTACTTAACTCGTTTCCATAATGATAATTGAAAAATAGAAATGTTACTCATGCGTACATACAACCAACCGTCTCCATGATCATAACATACTTCATTTCACAAAACCATATTTTATAATTCATATTAAAAGTATAATATATGTATAAATATTATAATTATTTCATTATTTTTATTCTTTATATGAACCATGATCGAAGTAATAGGATCAAAAATAATAAATCAATACATATATAAGAAAAAGAGGTTATTACTCGAAACATGATTTTAACAAGGAATTGGTGATAAATAGTTAATAAATAGTCATTAAAAAAATATATATTATAATATATATATATATTTTGTTCTATAATATATGTATAATAAACTTAAATTTATTATACAAGAGTTTCAAATGTGTACGAAGGAAGTCGAGACTTAAGTTAAGGGATTTCTATCTCACTTTTTACTTATGTGAGACACATGCCATATTCACCAATTATTTCTCTTATGTGGTATATATACTACCAATGAATGTATTTTATGATGATTATATTGAAAATTATAGAGATAAAATATCCATTTTATTATCTTTCTTTCATGGGGGTTGTTTTTCAAATGTTACCAAAGTGGTAATGGATTTATGTTACAATCCCATCATTTATTGGGACTATTTATGATTAAGTATCCAATTTTGAAATATCATGATCTACCTCTCATAAATTATCATTATTTTTCCTATAATATTTTTATTAATTCTATTTTATAGTAATATTACCATTTTTACTCTTTGTTACTTAAAATAATTGAGAAAGTTTTTTAAATAAAAATTGTGTTTATTTCTCTATTTGGTCAAAAACTTTTTTTTTCATCAAAAAATATGTTTTCTAGAATTATTTTCAAAAATGATTTTAACATTCTTGAAATTATTTATTAAATACATTTTAAAGATGTTTTACATTTTAATTTTTTTAAGGTAACCTTCATGTCATTTTCCAAACAATGCCCATTTGGATTTTAAAGAAAATGCAAAAGGAATTCTTATTTTAACATCTACAGTGTGAATAGAATTTTACACAATTAGAAAAATTATTTTCATTTAAGTTTCATTTATATGTTTTCAAATCTATTTTCAAAATTTTTTATGATTTAAAAAATAATAATTTTCAAATAAAAGTTAATTTTTTTAAGAAATATTCAAAGTGATACTTCAAAATCATTTTCCATCTAAGATAAAATTTTTAGATATAACTTATTATATTAAGAGGATATGAACCAAGGGTACCATTATCATTATTTATATAATTTTTTTGATGAAAATGTGTTTAGAAAACTCATTTATCTTCCATGTTTTATACCCTGATAAAATTATTATTAATCCCGATTTTTTATCATGGGTTATGCTATGATGAAATGATGAAATAATTATAAAAACTGTATCTTTTTAACATGTTATGATATGATAAAATTTTTATGATAGACATTTCATTTCATGGTTTATGATATTATGAATGTTTTATGATCTTATAGAACACATAAATATGATTTTCATTATGTGACATGTGGGACCTATATCTCCCTTCAATGCATTGGTTAAAGATAGAAAAATCATGAGTAAATATGTTATGCATAAACCTAATTACATGTTCTCAATTATATTAATGAATCTAATTACATGTACATAATGTTATGTGTGAACCTGATAACATTTTCAAAGTTTTATGCTTGGGCCTATCTTTCATGTTTATAATGTTATGCGTGAACCTAATCTCATGTCCATAATTTTATGAGAGGGACTAATTTCATGTCTTCAACTTAATGAATGAATATGTATCTATTTATAACTGCTCACAATGTTATAATCTGATGTGTATTCCCTAAATATATTTCTTACGCCAATATTATGTTCTCATGGATCATTTTTTTGATTCCATTATGATTAATGTCTTATGAATTATTAAGATTTATTCCATGAATCCTGTTTATGATGTATGATATGAATGGTATAGTTTTCAAATGTTATTCTCTTGTTCTCATACCAATATTATCATGTTATATAGATATATATATTATTTTCCATTACTAATCATATGATCTCACCATTTCTTATTGTTGAGCCCAATGTTTCCTTTTTGTCAATGATATGTCAATACATGTGGTAATAATGTGATTAGAAGTTGTGATTCCTAGAGAATTGTTATGGATTCATATTATGAAATTAGATTTCATGCTTGGAAAATTATCCATGATTAACTATGATGATTTACTATGATGATCTTAAATATCCCAGACTTGTGTTAAGAAGAAACACATTGGTTACAACAATGTTTGGAAAGAATTAAATAATTACATGAAATATGAATTTCATATTGTAAGAATAAAATAATATTTGAATTTTCCGTGATAAAAGTAATTATTAATGTAAAAGGTATAATAAAGAGATGGTTGTGATGTGGGTTGGCATTTTAGGCCTAAGTATTCTACACTTAGGAATATATTTTATGGGATTTTACTAAAAATAATGGGCCAACCAGACAATCCCCAATAGGATATAACTCAATCACTCATAGGGGGCCTAAGGGGTAAAAAACCATGGGAGATCCTTCCCAAGGAGGCAGATCATGGTGTACAAGTGCATTTATAATCCCTAAGGATCATAGTTACCACTAATCATGGACATACATGGTTATAAGGCTCATGGAATCTACATACCCAAAAGAATTCATAACTTGTGTCAGATGATTGAAGGGATGAAGCCCGGGTGTGTGTGTGTAGGTGGAACAAGTGTCGAAACCTATAGTCAGCTTTACCAAACAATGGTTATGGATTTTATATTATATCAGAGTAGATTTTGGGGGTAGTTTTTATGTGTGATGAAGAGTTTTGGGCGTTATTCACCCATGCTTAAAAAATGCAGACATAACCGAGGCCATCTAATGTGATTGATCTAAACCGTCCATCCAAATCCCATGTTATGTTAATTCAAATAAACCCATCCCATTATACATATATTTTAAATCATACATTCTATATTTGAATGGAATCTTCATCTTCTTTCACTTGATAAATCATCTTCCCGCATGAGCTTGAGAAAACAAACCATCAAAAGACTTTGAGATTCAACCAAAGAATGAAATGAAATCACTATCTTTCATGTATTCTAAGAAAAAATATACCACTTGAAGGATAATCCATTGTGAGAAGACATCATATGATCCATTGGTGATATCACAAGAATCTATAATAGGAAGTATGAAGAGAAGGAAGACGACCATGATGCATCACATGAAGAAGAATAATTTTTCAATCACTTGAAATCTATTTCTTCGGCAGATACTCATAGATGATTTTTTCATAAGAAGCCCACGAATATATTGAATGATTAACTAAGTGATCATGTGAAATATATCACTTGAATCACGTGATCATTGAAGTGAGTTATGAGGTTTGAAGCAACCAAGAGTTTTAGCATTATAGAATATCTTGAGATCTGTAGGAATGGGTGAATAGGTCCCCCACATGATATGAAAAGTGGAGTAACTCTCCTATATAAATACTGAGTCTCTATCGAGAGAATGTGTAACTATATCTTTTAGATACTAAGAGAGAGAGAGAGAGAGATATCTCATGAAAATAGCATCCATGTGATTCATTAATTTGAATTAGAATATTTCTCACACAATCCAAGCACATGAAGGTGTATCTCATGAACCACAATGGTTATGTATAGGCAAGAAGAAAGATCCCATGGAAAAACCATTTTCCCATAAAAGTGATACCATAGACATATCTATTGTATCATTAAGAATAAATCCACGAGGAACTAGGTCTTGTGAAGAAAAGAATGAAACACCCATGGCCATACAACATTGTCATGCGAAGGAAGGATAAACCCTCAAGACACCATGCCTTGTGAAGTGGTTTACGAGAAATTTTGGACACACACTGTGTCATACAAAGTATATACGTGAGACAATATTGATATCGAGAAGTTGTTTGAGATAGAACCATAGAAAACTAGTGTTTTGTAACAAAGAAATCCACAATACATCCAGTTATTATGAAGAAATTATCTTACAACTATTGTCTCATATAGGAGTAACTTAGGAGGCAACCATATCTTACGAAGAGTTTGAGACAAATTTGAAGAAACAACCTATGTCAAGAAAAATTAACTCATAAAGGACCTGTTTACTTATGTGAAGACATTTGTTAAGACACTCCAAGGTCATGAAAAGTTAGTGAGATGATCACATAAACTTGTATAGATCATGTGCTTCGCATGATACAGTAAAGAAAGGAAGGAGACAGTTTCATTCAACACATGCGACCTTTGTATATTTAATTGAGATACAAAAACACATTTGAAAATAGAACATAAAATTATAAAGTTTATAAATTAGTGTTCTAAGGTTTTAAATTCCATGAAAACTATGTGTGAAGTGTGTCTAATTTCATACAGAAGTTGGGTATACTATCATAACATCTCACATTCAAGTTGATAGTGTTATAAAATTCAAGAAAACAAAATGAGCTAGCATTTAAAAAGATCCTTATTGTATATAAATATTATTGAAGAAATTGCGTGCATCACTTTCACACATTTAAGTGAGTCTTTTACTTTATCTTTATAAGGATTCATAACTCAAGCATTTGTTTCATTGAGGAAATTGATCAGATATAGGTGATCATAATTGATTGAGCAAGACTGATAGACTCAAATAATATTTATTGAAGGTACTTGAAGAGTATACAGGCTAGTGTGATCCGTCAATACCATGTAGGATGATCAAAAGATCAAACTACATTGAATCAAGAATCTAAGAAATGATGAATTATCCCATTATAATTTGGGAGAATAAGTCTCTTTTGTGACTCAGGAGTAGAAGTCTCTAGTGTGGATTCTAGAGTAAGCCAATGTGGATTTTGGTAACACTGTAGGATGTAGTATAAATAAACTCTTGTGTATATTAAGGATAAATTTAATGTGACTCTGTATCAACTATTTCAATCACTAAAATAATATAATAGTGGATATTCCATGTTGGGGGGAATAACCAATACAATAAGAATATGTTCTTTATACCAAACCCTGTAAAAATCATGTGCTATGATCTCTCTTATTATTTTTTCATACAAAGTGAGACTATGAGATATCACCGAGTGGATAGATAACCTTAAGAAGTTCAAAAGTATTAATTAAAAATAAATAATTTATAAAAAGTAAACCACTAATTTACCCAATCTCAGTGGTCAATACGGCCCGAGGCACTACAAGTGGTATTAGTGTCAGGTTACCTCTAAAGATCCAACATAGTTTTTATGATGTGAATATTTTTGTCAATGAGTGAGATACCTTATATGGAGAAATAATGTAACACCACAAAATTGATAAAGGGTTAAATGACTAAATGATATGACTCATGTCAACAAGGTGCACCTTCCTTTTTGAGAGCCTACCTGATTAAAACTCCACATTTAAGCATGCTTGGCCTGGAGTAGTGATCAGGATGAGTGAACTTCTGGGAAGTTTCTTAGGCTGTGTGTGAGTGAGGAAAAAACACACTGGAAAGGACAAGTTTTGGCCTGTGGGGACAATCATTAGTCATATGACCCGTTCGGGCACATGGGTGGGACCTAGGGTGGGGCCCACATGTCTGCGGGTCAACTGGTGGGTGGGGCCCAGTTGTCACATTTGGTATCAGAGGTGGTACGTAGCCTTAAGTGTAGCACACTACCTGGGTTGAGATGTAAGGCTTACAACGAGGATGTTGTTCTCTAAAGGGGGGGGGGGTGATTGTAACACCCCAAAAATGATAAAGGGTTAAATGACTAAATGATATGACTCATGTCAACAAGGTGCACCTTCCTTTTAGGGATCCTACCAGAATAGAACTCCACAGTTAAGCATGCTTGTCCTGGAGTAGTGATCAAGATGGGTGAACTTCTGGGAAGTTTCCCACGGTGTGTTTGAGTGAGGAAAAAACACACTGGAAAGGACAAGTGTTGTCCTGTGGGGACAATCATTAGTCATATGACCTATTCGGGCATGTGGGTGGGACCTAGGGTGGGGCCAATGTGTCTGCAGGGAAACTGGTGGGTGGGGCCCATTTCTCACAAATAATAAGTTACTTATGAAGATACTAATTTTTAAATTTCCTCTAAGATGTATAAGATTATAAATAAGTGACAAAAAAGAATGATGAAGAAGAATCTTTTAGTACAGATAGAGATACCTTTAAGTGAAGGAAGTCAAAATGGTATATATTTTAGTGATTATTATGATTATTATTCATCTAATGAAGCTTTCTCAAGTTGTGATGATAATGGATTACTTAGTGATATTCTCCTTTAATTCAATGAACATCTGAATAAATTTCCAAAATAAGTTTTAAAGAATACTGTTGAATGTTTCAAGGATCCTCAGAATTAAAAAGTACAACCATAAGAAGATGTTATTTCTATGGAAGAATCATTATCTAAAAGGTTTGGAATATCCAATACTGTCAAAAAACTTTTGAAAGAATAGTACGAAACAATTTCACTTTTCAATAAAATATATGTTGAAACTATTTAATAATTATAAGGAAGTATTTGTGAGAAATAATTTATTGAGATTGTATTTATAAAATATTTCCACGTATTTAAAAATTTGAACAATTTTTCTATGGTTTTAAAAGTTTATCAATTATAGGATTGAGATAAGAGGTTAAAAGATCATGAAAATTCATTACAAGAATCAAGAATCATACATGAAGAATAAATGAACATGATAAAAGAGGATTGTAAAGATAAGATGAGATTCATTGAGGATGATAAGAACTCCCTCAACATGTAGTGTTTAGATATTGAGGTGAGACTGAAAAATCAAGAATGAACACAAATTGGAACTTCCCAAATAACTGAAAGAAAATATTTTAATGCTCAAGTTTTTATTGAATATAATGATTCTTTAAATAACATGAGATCATATTCTAATTAAATGGCCTCATCCTCCTAGAAGAAGGAATCTCATATCCCAAAAACTATTTTATGTACTAATAATGATTCGAGTATTGGTATATGTCTAAAACCAAACTATTGGATAATATGGATCAAAAAAATGTTGTTAAATCTACCACATCAAGGGATAATTAGAAAATTATCATAAATAACTATTCCCCTAGAAACATCCCAAATAGTGGCGACATCACTCAAAATCACCATGTTTTAAAATCTATGAAAACTAAAAAGATTACACCACAAAAGAAAAGAATAAGGTTCATTGGATATTGTTGGTGTTGTTGGAATTTTTGGCATGAAGCTTTATAATGTTGGAATAACATAAAAATTAATGAAAATAATTTAAGGCCTACATTTATTGGGAGAAAAGATGAAGAAAAGAGAAAAACTACATCAAAGAAGAAAAATTCATAAATAATGAATCTATATAAAAATAATATATTTGAATTCTTTGAAGATTTATGTGAATGATTCAATAGAAGTGGTCACTATAATGATGAGTGATGGAATGTGTCTATCATTCACAAATAATCTAATTATGTGAGAAGGCCACAAAAAATGAAAGGTAGGTAAGAAAAGAGGGTGACAAGTTCATTTTGAGATGTGAATAGAACAAGAAGGTCATTAAACCAACAATCACTAAGAATAAAAACGAGAGAGCCTCTCCTATATTAAATAGAGAATGAAATGAGTCAAAAAATTACTACCCCTTGGAAAAATAAGACCCATTTTTATAAAGCACAACAACAACAAGTGTCTTGATAGAATATATATCAAGGTGGAAGAACTAGGTTTAATTTTTTTTTGGTGCTATGAAACATAAAGACATAAATCCTACTCTTATTGGTATAACAATCCATTTCTAGAAAACATTAATGAACCAAGGGGGAGTCATGGTGAAAAAATGTGACCAGATTCTCAAAGAAAGAATTTTTTGACTAAAAATTCATCCAAGATGTGAAAAATATATATGAAGGATTAAAAGAAGTTAGTGAAAGATATAAACAGAAGGTTCACAAAGTTGAGAAAATAATAACATGACTACCAAGATATATTCCCTAATATGAGAAAGGGAAGAGACTAAAATAGAAAAATAGTGTCGAGTCATGTGAAAATTATGAGAAAATAGATAATGTCAATAATTAGTTCCTATTTGTCTATCCAAATCAATTGAAATTGGATAAACAACTAGAGGAATCTGAATTTTTTTTGAACCTAAAGGAAATCAAGTTTCTATATAAATTGATGTGATAAAATCTGTTCCACACAAAGATGGAGACTTATGTGTAAGGTGTTATAAATTTGGACATGCTCTACACAACTTTATGGAGATTCTCACTAATTGGTGGGAGTGATTTAAAATTAAAATAAAATCACCAGATACCTCATGTACTAAAATGACTATAATTGAAATGGAGACTTCACACAAAGAAAATATTGCAGGTGGAAGAAAAGAATGGACAATGTTGAGAGATAACTCTCAGCCTAAATGTTACTTGTGATGAATTAGAAGGTACCTAATTATTACATTATATATATAATTGATTTTTCATTAATATATAGGGAATTGAAGAATATGGATGCATCCCTAGATTGGGTGAATTGATGAGATAAAGCTGTTAAGTCATCACTATAGAGTGAATGTGAAAATTATAAACAACCATATAAAATTGTAAGTTGAGGTATTCCAATAACACTTTCATCCCTTATTCTTAATTATATTTTTGATATCAATTAAGGTTGATTGATTGATTGATGTTAAGATAAGATAAAGGGGGATCTATATCATTCTCACTTGAATTTTCTGATGTGTTTGTTCAAGTATGTGCAAGATATAGTATTTTAATGATGAATTTGATTATTTACAATATATTTCATAATAATTCTTAATTTTTTAGAATTATTTCACATGAATAGTATTTATAGATTGCTTAGAACCACCTTTCTTGCATCTCCCTTGTTTTCTACACTTGTATAGCCTATATAGACTTAGATTTTATTAACGAAAGGGTCTTTACTAAGGGATATGCCTGAGATAATTCCTTTCTTATAAGTGATATTGAAGTATTTATAATTGAGATGATCACTTTTTTGAAAATATGCTGAGTTGAGGAGACATCATTAACCCTTTTAATATTGATTTTCAATAAGGGGAGAAAATTTTGCACCACATTTTGACTTATTATATGTACTGATATTGAAAACAAAATAAAAAGTGGGAGATTGTTAATCCCAGTGTTAATTTTTTTTCAAAGATATTACAATATGTGTGGTAAGATGATGATGAAAAGTGGGGATTCATATAGAATTTTTATGGATCTATATTATGTCATTGGATGTCATGTTTGGAAATTTCTCAATGTTTAACTCTGACGATTGATTGTACTAATCTTAAATGTTCAAGACATGTGTTAAGAAGAAACACATTTTTTATAATAATGTTTGGAAATAATTAAACCAGGCCATGTAATATGAATTCATATTTCATAATGAAAATAATATTTGATGTTTCCATGGTAAAATAAATTATTAATGCACGAGGAAGAAGAAAGAGATGATTGTGATGTGGGTTGAAATTTTGGGTTTTGTATTCTACACTCAAAAATATATTTTATTAATGTTTACTAAATATTATGGTTCAACAACACAATCCCAAAAGGAATAGGCCTAAACCATTTATTTGAGGACCTAAGGGGTTAACCCCTATGAGAGATCCTACCCTAAGAGGTAGAGCATGGTGGCCAGGTCTATGTATAAGACATGCAGATCATAGTTCCCACTAATCAAGGGAAATACCATGTGTAAGGCCTACAAAGTTTTCTTTCCTCAAGGAGTTCCTAGTTTGATCTGAAAGCCTATAGGGATAAAGCCCGATGTTGGGTGTTTGTAGGTGGAATGGGTTCCGAACCTCGTAGATAGCTCGAATAAACAACAGTCATGACTTTACTATTATAACATAGTGGAGTTATGGGACAATTTCTATATGGGATGCAAAGCTGTGGGTACTATTCACCTATGATTATTAAATGAGGATATAACTAAGGCTATTGAATGCAATTGATCTGAACTATATATCCAAATCCCATGCTATGTGAATTCTAATAAAATGATCCCACACTGTTCATATTTAAAATCAGTCGCACCATATCCAAATGGAATTTTCATCTTCTTCCTCTTGATGAAATATATTTCTATATGATATTAAGACAACCAAGAACTACAAGAAATCCAGATTAAACAGAATCATGTCATGAAATATATGTATTGTATGAATTAGAAGAAAAAACCTGTCTCTTGAAAGAGAGGTTTTCAGGAGAAGACATCACCTGACCCCTTTATGAAATCACACTAATCTATCACAATATCCAATGATAGAATGAAGAAAATCATGAAGGCATCAAACGAAGAAGAATGAGATTCTGATAGAAAGAATCATTCATCTTTGAAAGATACTCATGCAAGATTTATTCAAAGTATGTTCACAAAGCCATCAAATGATAAATAAAGTGATCATGATAAAGCTATCATGAAAATCATGTGATCATCAAAATGAGGTATGATGATTGATGTAGTCAATATTTTGGGTATAAAATAAGATCTTGATATCCTTAGGATTGGTTGAACAAGTCCTCAACATGGATTGAAAAGTAGAGTAACCCTCCTATATAAATATCAAGGCTCGGTCGAGTAAATGTGTTGCTGAAACATTGAGATAATGAGAGATAGATCTATCATAAAAATAAAGTAGATTTTTGATTCATTCACATGAAGGATAATAGTTTTTGTGTAATCCAAACATGAAAAGGTGTATCTCAAGAACCACACTTGTTATGTGATGGAAATAAGGAAGATCACATGGACAAAACATTGTCTCGTGAAGGTGATCCCATGGAAATATCTATTATCTCATGAAGAAGAAACCCATGAGACACCAGGTCATGAAAATAAAATAAGAATACACCCATGGAAAAACAAAATTGTAACATGAAGGTAGGAAAAACCCTCAAGACACCTAGTCTTGCTAATAGGTTGTGGAGAAATCATAGGCACGTCCTGTTTCATGTGAAGAATATATGTGTGACACCTTTGATCTTGTGATGTCATTTGAGAAATATATGTGAAAAAAGTGTGTTTCAAAAAATAAAACCGCAATAAATCTAGGTATTGTGAAGAAATATATGGAAAACCATTATCTTCTTAAGGACTAACCCATAAGACATCCATATCTTGAGAATAGTTTAAGATAGAACCGCAGAAAAAACTTGTGTCATGTGAAAGTAACTTAAGAAGAAACTATTTGATTTTTTAGAGAGATTTGGTAAGGAACTCCAAGGCTATGCGAAGGCAGTGGGAAGATCACATAAACTTGTATAGGTCATCCACTTTACATTGTATAGTAAATAAAGGAAGAAGAATGTTCTCGGAAACAAATGAAAACCTTGTATATTTAATTGAGATACCCAAAACACATTTTAAAGTTGTACATAAAATAATAAAATTCATAAATGAACATGCTAAGGTTTAATATTCCATGAAAAAAATTCATGTAGTGTGTTTAATTTGAGACTGAAGTTGGGAAGATTACTAGAAGAGCTTACATTGTGTTGACTATGTTATAGAATTCAAGATGGTATACTGAGCTTACTTTGTGTAAGATCCTTCTTGCATGTAAATATTATTAAATAATTTTTTTCACAACTTTAACACATTCAAGTGAGGACAGGAATTCATTACCATAATGAATCATATCCCAATTATTTTTTTAGTGGGGAAATTAATCAGATACAAGTGATCATAATTGATTGAGAAAGAGCAATATACTTAACCAGTGATCGTTTAAGGAACTTGAAGAGTACAAGGGAAAGTGTAATCTAGAAAGATAATAGAGGAAATTAATATATCTACCTATATTGGACCAAAAATTGAATAAAGGAGGTAGTATCTCATGTGGGTTTAGGAGTAGAAGTATCTTGTGTGACTCAGGAGAAGAATTCTTTGGTGTAGATTATGGAGCAAGCCAGTGGGGATTCTGGTAACACTATGGGATTTAGTATAGATAACATCCTATGTGGATTTATAATATATATAGTGTGACTATATATCATCTATTTTAATCACTGAAATAATATTATAGTGGAGAATCCATGTTGGGGGATTAACCAATATAGAAAGGATTAGGTCTTTGTATAAAACCGTACAACCATCATGTTTTGTGGTCTCTATTATTAATTATTTATATGAAGTGATTATATGAGATATCATAGAGTGGATCTAGAACCATAAAAATTTCAATAGGTTGAATTAAAAATAATGAATTTATAAAAATTAAACCAATGATTCACCCCACCTCTTAGTGGTCAACTTGTCTTGGGGAACTACACTTATGTTTCCTCTCTAAAAGTTATGAAGAAAGGTTTTATGTAGGGTATGTATATGAAGAGTACTAAATGATAAGATATTATTTTAGTAAATTGAAGATATTTCACCAAATTATATGATTGTGTACCTATTCTCCAATGGAACTAAAATATTATGGTAATCAAGCATGTGTTTGTGTAATTTAATGAATATTGATCTAAAAAAGATGTAATATCTATGTATGAGTATCCTGGGTCACTATGGTTGGTATTAGAGGATATGATTAGTTAACCTTTGGAAACTAGAATGAGAAAACTTTAGTGATATCCCTTGGGATATTTCTAAGGATATATCTAGGGATATGTATAAGGATAATTCTATGGATAAGTCAAAGAATATAAAATTTTCATAGAATTTTGGTAAAGGATAGAGTGAGTGGTTTATAAGAAACTAAATCCCTGTCTAGATAATACAAGTGGATGTGGATTTGGAACAGAGGTACCTAGGGGTAAAAAATATGAAATGTGAACATCGAACTAGACTCGATCGTCACCTGGTACTTGAAAACATGCCTTTCTGCACACCTTGGGGATATTTTTTGGAAATTAACAAACTATTTACAAACCATCATGATGTATTTAAATAGATAATGACTATGAATTACCTAGGATAATCCTATGGTTTCATAGATTAAAAAGAATGTGTCATTATTTAGACACCCTATAAGTGGTTTATCATGATTATGAAGTTCCTTGATATGATTATTGTTTCTTAAACTATGTTTTTTGGTTTTAGTAAATGGATAGAACATGAAGGAACTATTTTAATGATGAATTAAATGGATAATAAATTAATGATCCTCCTGATAAATTTATTTTTATGGGAGTTGAAAGGGAAAAGATCATTGCTACGATGAAACAACTCTATTAAGCTATGACTCATATTGAACTTCCAAACAAGAAAAAAAGGGAACAACATTCTATTGAGTCCTTCTTGAGGAAACAACTACATTTTTTCAGTGGTTCCACTAATTCTCTAGTTTCCAATCAATGGATCAGTGCCACTGAAAATATATTTTCTATTCTCTAGTGTTCAGAGAATGAAAATTTAATTTTGGCTATTTACCATTTGGAAGATGAGACATATCAATGGTGGAATCATACTAAGAATATAAGAAAATTAGAATAAATTGATTCCATGAAGTGGGAGGAATTTAAAATACTATTATTCAATAATTAATTTCCTTATATTATTCATAAAAAAATGGAGAAAGAATTCCTTGAGCTTAATCATAAGGATGATAAATCTATTGGTAACTATGAATGAAATTTTACAAAACTTGCGAGGTACTATTCAGGTATTATTATTCATCCTAAAAGTATGGTTAATATATTATTTAGTGGATTAAAACCAAATATCAAAAGGGAGTTATCCATAATGTAATTTGTATACTATGAAAAAATCATTTGGTGTGCACTAAAAGTTGAAATAGAAGTTGGAAACCCTCTTGGTTCTGGTGATAAGAAAAGAAATATGGGGTTCCGTAGAAATTACAATGATATGTCACATAGAGTTAAGTTTAAGTTTTAAAATACTACTTGAAAAAACTATAGGAAGGAGAACTTATGTGAGTGAATGAAAGTAACAACAAGGTGTTTTAATTGTATGAAGCCCAAACATCAAGAAAAATAACGTAGAAGTAGTGTGAAGAGGACATTCAATGAAATTAATAGAGATACAACTGAAAAAATACACCACCCACACTCTAATGTTTCATATGAATGGAGTTTGGTAATTATGTAAATCAATGCCCCAATATAAGGGATAATGTGGATAATAATCCATAAAAAAATTTGAAGACACATGATAAATAGAAATATTATAAAATCATAAAAGATGAAGTGAATCATCATAATTATGGTACACTTCCCCTCCTTAGTTGGGAATTTCATGTTTTATTTTTTATGAATGATCCCTATGAAAATATTATTTTTCACCCTTTTTAAGTTTCATGTAAACATATTCCTCTATATAGATTCTAGAATAATAAAATAAAATTTTATATTCCATCGGTACAAGGATGAAACCGATCATCAAATTAAAATGTTTTGTCTAAGATAATAACTTATATAAGGAATAAAGGATGAATTAACATTTGGAAGTGTATTTGTATCTATGTATGATTAAATTAAGAGTTATGGTTTCCATCATGGGTTTATGAGTTTAAGGATGATCATAAGTTAAAATCCATCTACACCCATTTTTAGGTTTTATATGATGGGAGTTTATCAAGATTAGGGATATATTAAGAGACATTTATTGCAATACAACCCATTGGTTTCATATATGGTTTAGTGAAAATGTTATTTGAGGAGGAATGACTTTACACTTTGTGGACATATGATTAATGGTATTAGTAAAATTTATGTTTTATCTTATCTTCTATGTTGAGTTAATTATGGGTTTTAGTTGTCCACCTTTAGAAGTTAGCATAATTTATTGCTACTAGAGAAGATTTATCTCTAGATCATCTAGCCAGAATAAACATTAAGGAAGTGGTAAGGTTGTATGGGGTACCACATTTAATTGTATCTGATCAGGACATGATTTTTACCTTGCTGTTTTGGAAAATATTTAGAAATATCTTGATATAGAGTTGTCATTCAGAACTACATATCATCCTTAGACATATGATCAGTTCATGGGAAGAAATAAAAAACGAGATGATATTATAAAATCTTATTCAATAGATTTAAATGGTGGTTGGGATAAAAATATTATTCAAGTTAAGTTTTCTTAAAAAAATATAATTCTCTCAAGTATTTAGATGAATCCTTATGAATGCCTTTATAGAAAGAAGTATATAACTCCAATGTACTGGAATGAAGTTGCATAAATAAATCTATTGGGACATAATATAGATAATGAAATTAAAGATAAGGTTAGATCCATTCAATAGTATATACAGTAAAAGTTGAAAAAATATAGATAATATTTAAAATGATCTATAATTTTAAGTTGGTGAGAAGGTATTTCTAGAAATTTTTCCATAAAAGAAATAAGGGAAAACTAAGATCTAGCCATGCCGGTTCCTTTGAAATTATTGATTGGATAGAGATTATATATTATCACTCAGTTCTTCCAAAAAAACTCTCATTGGATCACAATGTGTCCCATTTATCTTTCCTAAGGAAGTATATACCTAATCCATCAAATATACTAAACTCGTAGGTCATATAACTAGAGAATGATCTTTCCTATAAAGAAAGATCATTTGAGATTAAGAATAAAATAGAGAAAAGTTCTATGAAACAAGACCACTCACCTAGTCAGTATTTTTTAGGTGAAATCACCGGCTTGAAGAATCTACATGTGAACCTGAGGATGTAATGAGGTGGAAGTATCATCAATTATGGGTACTAAAGTGACAAATTTTGAGGGATAAATTAATTTTAAGGGGTTTAGAGTGTAACACATGAATATTTCATGAAATATATTTTTTAAAACTAAATATAATCTTTTTGATACCATGAATTACATGCAACACTGATTTTAGCTTGTGTTACACACAACACCGAGTTTAAACAAAATGCGACATACTATTAAAATATTATTATTTAAAATGTAAGTTATCTCCCAACCTTTGGAATGGAGGGTATGAATATGATTAACTAAATTATAAAATATATGGTTTACCATTTTATATAAAATTATTATTTTGTGTCTAATTAATTATAAATGAAAATAAAAACTATTTAAAAATAAAGGAAATATTTTTCTGAAAAAACTATTTTTTTGAAAATAAAATCATTTCACCACAATAAATAAAAAAAAAATTTTGTTGAATGATATTAATGAAATATATATTATATATTCAATAATCTATTTAAAACATATCTTATGTGTTTTATAGACAATATATATGAATACATCCAATTTTATGCTTAAAAATCTATTTTTCTAAAAAAAAGTTTTGTCACATTTTGGCAAAATTAAATTAATTTTTTTTGAAACTATTAGATTTTTTTTTATATAATAAATTTTATTTTTAAATAGTCATGTAAAATTATATTATGTATAATGTTTGATAATTTTTTAAAATATTAATTTTTTGATGGATAGTGAAAAGTACTGAATTTTAATTGAAAAGTGCCTTTTTTTAAATTATTTATAATTTTATATTGTATTTTAAATTTGTTTTAATTTAAAATTAGTTAAATTATATATATATATATATATATATTAATCCAATTTATTCCATTTTAATCATTTTCATATTTAATTTTGATATATAAATATTGTAAACTTTTGAACATTTTCTCTTTGAGAACTTGCTTTCTCTTTGCGTTTGTGGGATTAATTTTAAAATATATTTTTTCCACTTATGTGAATGTAATTAAAAAAATATTCTATATTTATAATAATAATAATTTATATTATATAATAATATAAACTTAATTTTTTACCATAATCAATAGTAAAAAAAGTAAAAATTATTTTCTACTGTTAATGTAAAAATGGGCTTACTAGGGGGTTAAACTAAAAAGATATGGGATAAAATGGCCTAAAACGTTTTCTAAAATATATTTACCGGACATATATCTACCCTATAATTTATATTTCTTGGTAATAATCTATTTTGGATCCTTTTGTCATGAGAAAAACGTGATTACACCTTTTTCTTTTCAAAACATTACAAGCGTGCCACTCACCTCACTTATAATAGGCCACCCACTTTACTCTCCTATTCACACCTTAAAACCCTTTTGGATTGGAAAATAACTCAAAACATAACTTCATAACAACCCTAATCTCATATTATAAGCCTTAGTTTTATCATAAACCCATCATAGGAAGTCTTTTGGTTAAAACCTAGGGAGGTTACCCAAAGAAGAGGTAACATTCTTCAAAGAACATTTTTATTTTAATTTCTCCTACAACTCCTTAAATTATTCTTAAACTATGATTATATAACAATATTATTATATTACATATAATAATATGTTTTTATGTTAATTTAATGGACTAAAATCATATTTACTTCCATCAAATGGGTTACAAAATAATTATTCATGTGTTTGGCGGACTATCGTCTCACAAACCGATGCCATTCATTTTTCCATTAACTCTTCTCATGGTTGGGTATTATGATATATATAACATAATTAAAATTTTTAGGAATTATAACATATATAAACTTTTACCTTCCATTCCATATGGGATACGACAACGTCGCTCGTGTGTACGGAAGACTACCACATCATGAAGCGATGTGTTTCATTTTTCACGAACGCTTTACATGGAAGGTAATATGGATAAATTAAATGAATATATGTAATATAAATGAAATAATTATTATATTAATGACATATTTATTATTATTAAAATATAATATATCATTTTATTTCTTACCGTTTTACTCACTGAATGATGAGAATGTCGTTTGTGTATGTGTGGACTATTGCCTTCTCGAAGCGATGCAAATCTTTCTTTTCAGCACCAAACCACATGGATAATATTTACTATAATATTTAAAGAAATAATATTTTAATTATTATTATATTATTATTATTATATAAATATAAAATATTACTGACCTCTTTTCCTTAATTATCATTGAAAAATGGAAACATTACTCATGCATACGTACAACCTACCGTCTCCATGATCGTAACATACTTGATTCATTAAAAAAAAATTCATGATTGGAAATAAAAGTATAATTGATGTATAAATGTTTTAATTATTTAATTATTATTATTTTGAAGATTATGTAATCACGATCAAAGTAATAGGACCGAAAATAGAAAATCAAAACATATATGAAAAACAAAGCAGTTATCACCTGAAACATGGTTTTAATAAGAAATTGGTGATAAAAGAATAATAAATAGTCATATGTAAATAATATATAGTATAATATATATAATTATAATTTTATAATAGATTTATAATAAAATTATATTTATTTTACAGGATGTTTGAATGTGTACAAATGAATTTCAGACTTAAGGTAAGGGATTTTTGTATCACTTTTTTTACTTCTGTGAGACACATGCCATATTCACCACATATTTATTTTATGTGATGTATATAATGACAATGAATGTATTTTATGATGCTTATCCTTAAAATTATATATATTACATATCCATTTTAGGATTTCTTTCTCATGAGGATTATTTTTTTAAAATTTACCAAAGTGGTAATGGATTTATGTTATAATCTCAATGTTTATCAAGATTGTTTATTTTTAAGTCTTAAATGTTGAAATATTATGATCCAAATCTCAATAATTATCACTGATTTTCTTATAATATCGTTGTTCATGATATTTTCAAGTGATATTATCATTTTTATAGTATTTTTTACTTTAAATAATTGAGAAATATTTTTAAGAAAAATCATATTTATTTCTATCTTCGATTGATTTTTTTTCTTCCTAAACCATATTTTCAAAAATATTCTACATTTTTTTATAAATTATTCAAATAAATTATCAAATAAATTTCTACCATTTTTAAATTTTTATAATATATTTTCAAATGAATCTTCATTTCATTTTCCAAACAATTCTCATTTGTTTATTAAAAAAATTGTGAAACGAATATGTGTTTTAATGTGTACGACATGAACATAATTTTACTTTGTCATTACCATCATTTTATTTGAATATTACTTTATAAATTTACAAAGTTATTTTCAAATAAAAGGTTTTTCAATGGTTTTTATGAATTTTTAGTTTTAAAAAGTTATTTTCAAATAAAATTTATTTTCCACAAGGAATGTTTCAAGTGATCTTTCAAAATCATTCTCCATCTAATATAACATCCTTTGACATAACTTATGATATACTAGGGATATAAACCAATTATAGAATTATTATTATTTATTTGAATGGTTTTTAATGAAAAGATGATTATGAAACCCATTTTTATTTTTTGAGTTATACCATGATAAGTTTCTTATGAAACACGCTTAGTTTTGCACATGTTATGCTATGATGAAATGATTTTGAAACCCATCTCTTTTCCATAAGTTATAATATATTACAATGTTTTTGAAACCCATTTTATTTCATGGGATATAATATGATGAATATTTTATGATCTTATGGAATAAATACATATGATTTTCATTATGTTATGGGGTGACCTATATCTTCCTCCAATGCATTTGGTAAAGACGGGTAACTCATGTGTAAATAATGTATGCGTGAACATGATTACTTGTTCAAAATGTTAAGTGTGAACCTTATTACATGTTCAAAATATTATGTGTGAAACTGATTACATGTTCATAGTGTTAATGCACAAACTTGTGTTTCATATCCATAATATTATGCGTGGACCTGATTGCTTGCACATTAGTTTATCCGAGGGCCTAATTTCATGTACTTAACATAATGAGTGAACCTATATCTATTTATACATGTTTACTATGTTATAAGCTGATGCGTATGACAAAAATCTATGTCATATGGAAATTTTATGTTCTCATAGATCATTTTATTTGATTTCATTATGATTCATGTCTTATGAACTACCTAGATTTGTTTCATGACTCATGTTTATGATCTATGATACACAAGGGATGGTTTTCAAATGTTATTTTCATGTTATTATACACATTTGATCATGTTATATAGATATATCCTTTTTTTACAATTAATAATAATCTAAGAACACCCTTTCTTATGTTTTATCTCTCAAGGGTATAAATAAACTTTTTAAGTTAGGTATGTCTATGAAGATTATTAAATTGGAATATCTTTGTTGGTGACATTGAATATCTTTCACCTTATTAAAAGATTGTGTACCTAGTCTCCAAAGGCACTAAACTATTATGGTCATTAGGTGTGTTTTTTTAAATGTAATTAATATTCAACTAAAAAAGATAAAATATCTATGTATCAGTATCCTGGGTTTCCATATGAGTGATATGATCTAAATTAAAAAATATCTTAGGCTGTATATGAGAAATAAAACTCTCAATAATAAAGGAAACATATTATTACCTATGATTTTCAATATCACTACTGAAACTAAGAAAAAATTATTTTAACATATTTAGAAGATTATTCTTGAATTGAATGAAATCATTTGAGTTAAAGACTAAATTAGAAGTAGGTGCAACTGGTAGAGGGGGAGAATATATAGCTTAAGGATATGGAGTAGGGCTAGGATTAAAAGTTCAGTCACTGAACTAAAAATCCAAATATATCAACCAGAGACTTCATTATTTTACGAGCCTTAATATGGCTTATCAATCTCATGAAATAAAATATCTAAATATTCAAGGATTATAACTTTAGACCAAGTAGATTAATTATAAATGGGATCACCTTGACAAAGGTTATCTGAGTCATGTCTGGGTGAATAAGGTACCACTGGTCCTTAAAGATTATATCCAAAAGCACTTGTAGAATATCTATGTGACCTTATTACTAAATGAATAGAGAGGAAAGATTATTCTAAACCTTCTTTGATGTACTTGGTATAACAAAAATATCCAGTCTACTAGGTTTGGATGGACTATCACCATAATTATCACATTCACTATCATCATTTGGATTAGGTGGATCTATATTAATCTGAGGAGAGTCAAGAGGTGTAGAATCATACATATCTTATAACAATATATCAAAACTAGGATTAATATTCATAGATTTAATCACATCCTTATCACTCTCATATTGATTGATTCTATTCGCAAATAATATAAAACCAGGGGTCTTCTCATCTTAAGGACTTTTAATCATTCTCTTACTGATTCATCCTTTTTGGAACTTCTGTATATTTTGAATCTTCTAGTCCAATAGAGATTCCCATACTCTATTCATAATCTATTTTAGAATCTTCATAAATATTATTATTTTCCTATTATCCATTCTCATCAGAATAATAATTAGCTTTAACTATCACTTCCGGATCATAGTCTGGATCTATTGTATTATTTGTTCTGGTGGGGTTCTTTACAGGATTGAAATGTTCATAAAGATTATCCTCACCAGCTACCCACATCATTTTACTTGTAATACAGATTATTTTAATCATATTTTAAGTGGTGTGGATAAAATATATACAACCTAAAATTATTGACCTTTATACAACCTTAGGAATAATTCTCTTCCATTCAAGTAGGGATGGAATAAACCCAGGGTAAGACATAGTATTAAATATTGATGAAGTCTTACTCAACTATTACTTATGTATAATTAGAAATCTAATTATATTTATCCCAATACCATGAATCATATAATATATTAGGAATAGGTCTTGATGTCTTATAGTTCTAAATAACCTTTTTTTAGGGAAGATGGTATGCTATATAAACTTTAGAAGTATCCTACATTCTCTATTTAGTTCACTAGAACTCGACCTTTGATAAATTATATCAACAATAAATTCCTCTAAATAATTAAAAATCATAAATTTTGGATTATTTATAGGATATGATCTTTTTTGATCCTCATACTCACCTTGATGTGGTACTTTTAAGCTCTTATCCTAAAGTAATAAAGAAAACTCTCATTCCTGACTCTCAAAAATAATTCTAAAGAGATCCAACTATTATAATAATTAAAAATACATATTAATATAAAAATACTTCACTAATTGAAGATTGAAAAGTAAATTATCATCTAGAAAATAATCATTATGTAAATCCTTCAAATTTTAGAAGAATAATATTATGGTCAATATCATATACATAATGCAATAATGAGCATTAATGAACTACAACTTATTATATATGACCATCATAAACTAGAAATTGAATGGAAGATTATAAATAATAATAAACACATTATTATAATATATATATATATATATAAAGGGCCTACTCAATACAAATTTATAGATTAATGATTCATAAATAAGTATTTATTTTTTATGTAAAGTTATATTATGCTTAGAAGAATAAATTTCCTTCAATTTTTTTATTTCTTTTATGAGTTAATATTATATTTAATTTTTGACACTTTTAAAAAATGTATTATATAAAACTATCTAAGGGCAAATTTTTGATATTTTTGTAAAAAGATTTATTTTCTAGTGAATAGTGAAAATACAGAATTTTATAGAAAATTGTATTTTTGTTTCAAGCATGTATAAAGTTAATTTTTTTTAAAGGGTTTAAAGTAAAATTTGATATATTATATTTTCAATAATTTAATTAAGTTTATTGGAATAAATTTTATGTTTTAATTTGGTATAAAAACATTTTTATATGTAAAAAAATCATTTTTTCTAAAAAACTATTTTTTAATACGAACAATGTGTTTTTATATTAAAAAAATAAATTGATAATTATTTATTAATTATTTTAATTAAATTTATATATTATATATTCAATAAAATTTTTTAAAATTTATTTAATATTTTTTTCTATAAGAGGGATAATAATAAACTAGGTTTTATGCTTAATAATATAATTTTCTAAATGATAGTTTTCACCATGTTTTGAACACTTATTCTAAAATTATTTTCTCCCACTTATAGGTATTAAAATTTATAACATTTATTTCATATTTAGAACCAGTAACTTCAAATTTGGTAACTAGGACACTTTTATTTTTTGTCAATATGAATAGTTACCGTGGTAAAATTTATCATCTTGGTAAAGGGTAAATCAAGTTAATCTTGGTTAAAACTAAGTGATAAAGCAATATTTTTTCGTCTTAATTGTTATTTAATGAATGGAAATTAACCCCTATCACTTTATTATTAAAATTTATTTCTTTAACGAACACTTTTCCTGAAAATTACATATATAATATTAAAAGCAAAGAAAGTTACAAAATATCACTCTCTTAGTTTTAAAAATGTGTTATGTGTTAAAATAGGTCCAAAATCAAATTATGAATGAATTTAAATTTCTATTTTGTGTATAATGAAATTATTTTCATGATGTAAATTTATTTCCAATTTTTATTAACTATATAATTACCTTAAATTCTTACACAATTCCAATATAATATTTCATCAAATAATTGAAAAAGAAAATATATGATTTTTAAAATACTAAAATTAATATAATTTGAGTGAGTCATAGTGTTACATAATTTTTTCTATATATATGAAATATTAGTGGTTTTTAAAAATATTATATTAAAATTAAACCTTGTATTGTTGTCTTTAAAGTCAAATTAAATGAATAATATCTAAATTGTCATTAAGTATATTTTATCAATTTTTTTATTAAATTATTAAAAAATAATAAAAATATTTTAAGAGGATAATGAGGATAATATTAGGTAAATAATTTAACCTCGTTTACATTTATGATCCAATTTTTACCTTATATGTAAAATTATATCCCTTTAAGAGTGAAAAAGGCGTTGTCGCTATTAAGGTTAAAATGGATTAACTAAGGTGTTAAACCAAAAGATAAGTTTAAAAACACCACTTATACCTGTAAAAATTGTATTAGTTTTTATTATTACAAAAAACATACTACCTTATATTCTAATATATGTCCATTTGGATTAATTTACTTTAAGAATTAATTTATTATAATTTAAACTTTTAATAAATCCTAAAAGTTCCCCTCCCCTAAATTTTAAAAGGCCCCCTCCTTTATCTTCTTCACATCATATAAATCCATATAGATTAGATATAACCTAATAAAATCCCTTATAAACTTTATTATTTACATTATATAGGTGATGGTATTCCCAAAATACCAACCCTAGGGCCCCTTAGAAGAGATCTAAAGGAGTTTTTTGAAAAAAGAGGTAATTGTCTTAACAGATGACCTTTTTACTTCTTATTTAAATAATATGAATATATGTTATTTATCATAAAAAATAACTTAATTATCAAAAAAATACTTAAACTTTATTATGGTTATTAAATCACCATTATCCACCATATTTCCCATCAAATGGGAAGTGATAGTATCGCTTATGTGTATGTACGATTTACCATCTCCACATAACAATAAAATTCATTTTCCACCAACATATTTCATGGATGGTTGTTATGATGGATTTAAATATTATATTTAATAATTATGAAATAAATATGATTAAATAATGAAAATATCATATATATAATTCTTTCCTTACAATCCGTTTAAAAATAATAATGTTGCTCGTGCGTACATGTGAACTACCACCTCTATGAAGTGATGCGATTTATTTTTCATTTATATTTTACTTGAATGGTAATAAGGATAGATTTAATTAATATAAGAGATTTATATTATATAATAACAATTCTATAAATTTTAATTATTATTTACCTTTCTTTTATTCCACTAGTATTAAAGTGAAAACAACATTCACGTGTACGTACGACCAACCGTCTCCATGAATGATGTAAATCATTTTTCTATCTGTAACATTTAGGGATGAATATAAATATATATAATGAGTATATATAATATTTATACCATAATTAAAATTATATAGATTATGTAACCATCATCCAAGTACAAGGAACAAAAATTCCAAACATAAATTCTAATTGAAAAAAGAAACTGTTTACACCCAGAAATGACAATTTTACTAAGGAACTATTAAGAAAAGGGTGTTAAAATGTTATAATGGGTTCATATATAATTTAAATAGTATTAAAATCATTATTTTAGATAATTATAATGAATTTAAATTTATTATACAAGTGATATAGAGTTTTTGAAGAAATTGAAACAAGAGGTAAGTTATTTTCATCTCACTTTTATTTCTGTGTGACACATTCCATATTCACCACTTTTTTATTTTATATAGTGTATATAATACCTATGAATTTATTTTATGATGATTATTATTTAATATATTGGGATTTAAATATATATATAATTTTATATCTTTCATGATATCTTGATTCAAAAGTTACCAAAGTGGTAAGGTTTATATGTTACAATATCATTGTTTATCATGATTTTTTATGATTAAGTTTATGATGATAAAATATTAGTATATATATTTCAATAAAAAAATTATTTTTATTATAATTTATATATTTCTTGAAAATACACGTTTCTTATTCATTTTCCTCACCTTATGTACTCAAGAGACCAAAAATATATTTTTAAGTAAAAGCAACTTTATTTCTTTCCTCGGTCGAAAAAACATTTTCTTCAATATCAGTGTTTTTTAAATATGTTTTAATGAAAGTTTTAAATATTATCATATTATTGATTAAAAATATTTTTACCCATGTTTTACTTTTTATAAAATGTTTTAATATGATTTTTCTTTTCATTTTTCGAATGAGGTACTTTCTAACCTTTTCTACTAAAGTGTGAAAGGATTGTTTATTTTAAAACACAAAACAAAAATAGAATTTCCCACCATCACTTCAAATCAATTATTTGAATATTTCATTATAATTTTACATGTTTATTTTCAATGAAAATTTTTTATTTAATATTTGGGAAATTTTTATGTTTTAAATAGGTTATTTCAAAGTGAAATGGATATTTTCCTCAGGAACTTTTCCAGTGATCCTTTAAATAAATATTTCATCTTTGATAACATACTTTGATGTTACATATTATTTATGATAAAGTATAATAAAATTATTATTTCTCTGGAAAATTTACATTTATGATGAAATGATGTTTATGAAACTTGATTCTTTTCTACAGGTTATGTTTTGATGAAATGCTTATGAAACCCATTTTATTCATGGGTTTTGATATGATGAATGTTTTTTTAATGTTTTGGAATACATATATATTATTTTAATTATGTTATGGGAGGTTATATAATTATATTACCTATAATGAATTTGGAAAATATATATATCTCATGAGATAATGAGGTCTTGAATGGGGATTGATACCAGTTCAGCAAGGGACTCTGTCAACTATGATAGTCTTGGAAGTGAACCATGACTACTATGACTATTTTGGGTGTGAACCCAATCCACTATGATAGTCTTAGGAATGAATATTTACCAGTATGATGGTTTTTAGAGTGAACCCAATCCAGTATGAGATTATTGGAACTTATCCTTGATTATAATGGAAATTATTTTTTATACTTATGTGTATGCCAAAAACTGATGACTTATTCCCATGTTATGATCCCTTGGATCATATTATTTTATTCCTATATGATTCATATATTATAAAATTCAAAAATATTTCCCATGGATCAATATTATAAAATTTGATATGAAGGGTGTGGTTTTCAAATGTTAAGCTCATCTTATCATACCCATATGCTCATGTTGTATTGTTATCTATCTTGTTAACCCCTAATGAGAATCTGAGATCACCCTTCATTTTGTTTTATTTTCCCCAGGACAGGAAGAAATTTTTTATTTATTATATTTGTATAAAGGGAGATAGTTATGAATAATTATATAGGAGAGTATGAAGATCTTTTATGACATAGTTTTTTACGTATCCAAATTTCCAATGACACTAAAACTTTACAGTTTTGGTGTGGAGCATAATGTTATGTATTAAAAATTCCTAAATTAATATGTTATATCTATGTATGAAATTTAAGGGTTACTATAGTTGGTATCATAGTAAGTTTTAGTTATCCTTAAAAAACTATGATAATAAGACTTTAGTGAGACCCATGGGGATATGTATAAGTATTGGATAATATCCTAAAGTATTGTAATGATTATGGATGACCTATGTTAAAACTAAGGTTTCATAGATTGAAAAGAAGGTGTCATGATATAGACACCCTATTAATGTTTTTTCATGTTTACTAATGATTACTATTATTTCTCACACTATAATATTTTGGTTTTAGTTAATGTATAGAACCAAGAAAATTCATGTTAATATTGAAAGACGATGTAATGATTGTCCCAATAGTAAAACAAATGAAATGGGATTTGGAATGAGAAACCTTATGATTATTCCTAATAGAATATACTATTATATAATTAAAAACCTCTACTTGGGTGTGTTTCTTAACATGCATAATACGATAAAGAAGGAGTTTCATGAAAAACATAGAGGAAATAAGTTTTATCTTCCTAAATATCAAGAATGTGGAATGAAGCACTCAATATAATGTATCAAAGGAATAAGAAAATAATTCTGTGTTGAAATAAAGGGCATATAGTGAGTAATTTATGATAAAAAATGTATATTTGGATGGAGGAAGATTTACTCCATCCTAAGGTTCCATTTGTTGTTCAATTTCTATTAAGTGAGGAATATGGGAATTATCCAATCCAATTTCATAATGGAAGGGTTAAATCCTAGACCAAGGAAGAACCTATACTATTATACTCTTGGTAGTGAAATTATTAAAGTGTTTATGTATTTGGATTCGTTAATTATATTTTTTATATAAGAATCATCAAACATCTAAGGATTGTTCCACAATAGTTTTCTTTAAGGATTTGAAAATTTATGTTGAATAGAATAAATAACCAAGAAAAGTGAATTAGTAGTAAATATATAATATGTTGTTGGAATAAATAGATGATTAAATTAATGGGATAGTATTGGGGACCTATAAATTAGGTAATGATTTGACAGAAAAGGTGATTTAGGACAACTTTTATGAATTTTATTGTATTTTAAGAATATATTTAATAGTGTATGACATTATTATAGGAAAACTAATTGTGTTAATTTTGGAAGTATATATATTTTCACATGAGGTTAAATTAAAAGTTATGTATTCCATTATTGTTTTATAAGTTTAAGGTTGAACATATGTTCAAAGGCATTGACACCCCTTTTGAGGTTTTAAGTGATGGGATTTTGAAGTGATTGATAAAATTTATTGAGTTTTAGGAGGAAAACTCTATTAAGGTTTTAATAAACCTTTGGATTAATATATGATTTTATATTGAGATAGTTATGGTCTATTGGATAATGGAATATATATAATCCTAATTATTAAAAAGAAATTCCTTGACAAGGAGATAATTTAAATATATTTATAGGCAAGATAATTGTTGGTCAGAGTGGACACTCAATAGGGGGGGTGAATTGAGTTCCAATTAAAATTTCTGTTAAAACATTGTTTAGTTTAAATCCCCCGATTTATAAAATAAGTTAAACTGTAGTGAATTTATACAGATTTTAAATGTTCACTTAGATTCTCAAAGATTGATTAGGTCTCAGTTAGTTTAACCACAAGATCAAACTAACTTTTGAAACTAATCTACTAATTTACAATAAGTGTAAACACTTGCTAATCTAACTATCAAAGTAGCTTCAAAATAATTTTGTATTTTAAAGTAATAGCAGCGGAATAAATATAATATATGTCATATACATTAAACTTAAATAAAATATGCACATCAGATATAACAAGAGGTTCAGTATCAAGCCGAGACTTAGTCCTCTCAAATATATATAAGAATTTGATCCACACCCTGGATCGGGGTTAACAATAGTTTTACAAAAACTATCCAGGTCCAAGACCTCTACCAGTGTTATTCATGGGAAACAAAACAACAGCATACCAGCTGTTCAGGTCACACCCGACCTCTACCACTATCCCAGTGGGAAATAAAAGATGTAAGATTTTGAGTGAGGATTTACAGATCCTCCAGTTAAAGTTCAGGAGACACTGTGTGTGTAAAAATACAACAGATGACACACACTGCTCAAAAAGTAAATAATAAATCACATAGCAGAGATGTAGAGTTTATAAATGGCTCTAGTGATTGTCAATGTAGCTCTGGACTCGTTGGATTGAGCAAGAATGCTTCAGAGTCCTTCTCTGTTTTTTCTGTTGAAAAACAGAGTGTCATAGTTCAGCTTGTGTTCTACAGTCTCTTGATTCATCGTGTGTTCTTCAGAAATGTAGGATTTCATGTATGGAACTTCATTGAGGATCGTGCAATGTGTTCTTCACAGTTGTTCTCTGGATTGTTCTTCGGTTCAGTACAGAGCTCGCATGTCTTGTAGTATATGTGTCGAGACATGTCAAGCGCGCATGTTCTCTAATGCAGCTCAATCTTCTTTATATTCCATGGGCTCTGGCAGTAGTAATGATTTCCTTTTCATAGGTACGAGATACGGTTTCCTGTCAATCCAACAACTAACATTAAATAACATTAATTTCATTAAAAACAACAAATATGACCGTTAGCATCATTTAAAATAATATTGAAAAAAGCTTAAGAAATGGTGTCATAGTGATCATGGAAACAGTGTCTTCTTCACGGTGTCTGATCACGGTGTCTGGTCACGGTGAGTCCTTCACGGTGTCTGGGTTATGGTGTCTGGTCATGGTGTCTGGTCATGGTGAGTCCTTCACGGTGTCTGGGTTACGGTGTCTGGTCACGATGTCTGGTCACGGTGAGTCCTTCACGGTGTCTGGGTTACGGTGAGTGGTTTCGGTGTCTGTTCACGGTGTCTGGTCACAGTGAGTCCTTCACGGTGTCTGGGTCACGGTGAGTCCTTCACGGTGAGTCCATACTGAGACAAAAAATCTGTATTTGGACTAAGACAGTGATATGCAGAATATGAGTTAAGGTTACTCATTAGACATAATATATGAGAGAATTGCAATTATACATAAAACATGTAAAGAGTAATTAACATCCATAAGATTTGTTATTATAAAAACATGATATGCACCTATTGTTGAGTTTGAAGAGAATTAGTCAGATGTGCACTGAAGATCAAGATTAATTAATAGTAATGAGATTTGTGATTATTAAAACATGATTAACACATGAGGAGTCCAACAATATCCCCCTTTTTGATGATCACAAATCATATATAGGCAGAATATAAAAGATAGGTAATATTAAAGATACTAGCATAGAAAAAACATTATAGAACAGATACTTGCAGTTTTTCTCCCCCATCTATACTATTATAGAAATGACACTTATAGGTTTTTCTCCCCCTTTTGGGATTATTAAAAAGTAGAGAAAAGGAAATGAAACTCAACAATTATCATTAACCAAAGCATTCATAATACAAAGTATAGGAGAAGTACAAACTGGAAACAAGAAATGAAATCCCATAAAAAAGAAAGACAGGTGGTAAAATCTTTAGGGATCCATTTTTGTCTTGCCATTATCAGTAGTAAGAGCTGGTGCTGAAGTAGAAGAAGGAATAGAAGAGGTAGACAACGAGGGTAAGAGTAGACCTTCAAAAACAGATGGAGCCAAAGTAGGAGCAGTAGAAGATCTAGGTTTAGGTTGGTCAAGAATGACTGGTCGGATCTGAGAAAGGGCTTGGCTAACTATCATGGTAGTAGATTCTAAGGCAGGAAGTCCAGGTCTAAGGGGTGCAACAACTGGAGAAACTATAGAATTACTCTACACATGAAGATACAACTTCAAAAGATTGATGAAATCAGTAATGATTTCACCACCATACTGCATAGCCTTTTCAAAATCATCTTTATTCTATAGAAATATGTCCAACAATCTGGTGAACTCTGAAAGTTTCTGAACTTGAGCTTTAAAAGCTTGAGTCACCGAAGGGATTCTCAGATTTTCCACAAGATATCTAAAGTGATCTATCATGTCACTTTTAGAGAAAATCTGGTAAAGATACAAATCTATTTTCTTGGAGATATCTTGTTGAGCATCATTGGCTATCTTTTAATGGATCCTAACCAAGTCCAATGTTCTATCAATATTCTTAATTACTTCTGACAAAGAGGATAGATACAATCCACTGAAGGAATTCTGTAATTATTCCTTAATTAAGGATCTCAACAGAGAATCATCCAAAGTAGGTGTGGAGGTCTGACCAGAAGAAGGTGAAGCCTTGATAGCTTCGGTTAGAACTTTGAGCTGTTTCAGAACTTTTTTTAGACATCCAGTGTATTCATCTGTAAGCTTATTTAGAGTTTCCACAAGCTCTCTCATGCGTTCCAGCATCTTCGTGTGCCTTTTTCCAATCTTTTCATCAAAATATAGAAGGTATGGATGAACTTGAGACACAATCTCCCTAGCAAGGAGGGAATCAGAAGACTCAGGTGAAATAGCAGCAGGTGCAGGGGTAGAAACAGGAGCAGGCTCTGATCTCACAGATAGTTCATTCTGCAGACTTGCTACCATACTTTTCAGATTTGCAACATCAGAACTCAGCAGCTTATTCTCTACTCAGACTTCTTGAATTTCTCAGATCATCCTTGGTTGAATATGCAAGATAATATTTTCCAAGAGAATTGATGCATCTTATTGACTTAATTGAGTCACTGGGTGAGGTTGAGTGGAGACAATTTTCTCAAAACCAGCTAACAAAGTCTCGCAAAAAACTTTCATATCATCTTTGGTTACAAAGGAATAAAGCTCAGGTAAGGATGTAGGTAAAGGTAGAGGCTTAGATTCTGGTTGAGGGTCAGAGTCATCTTCAAATTCAGATTCTGATCCAGATTGAGGTTGGGGCTCTGATTCTGGTTCTGAATGAGCTAAGGACTTCAGTTGAAACAGAGAAGAAAGATCCATTCCAATTGCAATTACTTTCTGTGACTCATTCACATCATAAAAGCTTGGGAACTCATACCAAGAGTGTACAGAGAAAGTGACAGAAGGATGAGAAGATTTACCAGATCTAGCTTCCACTATATCAAGATTTCGAGTTTCCTCCCCCTCAAATTGTGCTTCCCTTTCAGATTCTTGAGGTTCAGGAACATGGACAAGATCCACAGGATCATCCCTAATCTCTTCAGAAAATTCTTGCCTTACCAGCTGAAAGGAAATTTCCATTCTTTCTTCAGCAGATGGAATAATATCAGGAACTGATTATTCCACTGGATAAGCTTCCAGACTTGCTTCTTTGTCAACAGAAAGAGTCTCTTCAAAAAAAAAAAACTTCCTCAAATGTTGCTTGCTATTCTAAACTAGGAAAAACTATTTTTTTGCAGCATTGGGATGAGCTTCTTCCTCATTAAGAACAACTGAAGGATCCTCAGTCCTTTCCTTTTCAACAACAACTTCCTCTCCTTGAGGTATTTCAACAGGGATAACAGCAGGGATAACACCCCTTTCCACTTCATCAGGAACTGTTTCTATTGGAGATATTACAGATTCTTCTCTGGGTGGAACTTCAGCTATTACTTCTTCTTGTTCTTCTTCTTCTGAGTACTCAGCCACTTCATCTGGTTCCAAACCAGGATCAGCTAGGTTCTTAGGCCTTCTTGGATAGTCAACAGGACTAAACTTTTTATACAGTTGATCACTATCCTCAACCCATTGCTTTTTCCATGGATTCCAGCTAATCTTCATCCTTCTGATTATAGACATGGATAGGCAGAAATCAAAGTCCTCTAATTTTTCTTCATTCGGTCCAACCATTCCTTTTGAGACTAACATGACTGAAATCATCCTTGAATAAAATAGGGAGGTGGATTTGGAAGTTACTTTGATCAGATCACAGATATGGTTGATAACATACTTACATAGATTGATCTTTTGGCCATTCTTCAACAGGTGAATCAGGAACACATCCTGATACTTCATCACAACAAAATCTCATTTTCTTGGACTAACCAAATTCTGAACAAACTTGAACAAAAGTCTTGTCTCCCCATCCAGTTCAGCAGATATGGCCCTTCACTTGGTTCCATTTCCAGTTAGATTTTCCAAAGAGGTTTCTAGGTCAAAGATGTCAGTTGTTGGAGGAGGGTCTCTTTGGTAATCTTCACACACTCATTCATGTGGAATTCTTAGACATGCAGCCCACAAAATTTAAGAGAAAGAGCACTTCTGTCCATCGACCAGCTGGTCACCAAAAATATTTCTCCAAACTCAAAAGAGAACTTCACATACTGATAGAATTGAGATACAAGCCTCAGGTAAATCGGTCTATTCTGTCCAGTGAACCATTCAAGCCATCCTTGTTCTTTTAAAAATTTCAAAACTAATGATCTTCTAGACAACAACCATTCAGGGAAAACCTCTTTATTAGGTACAACTGTACGGATTACCAGGTTTGGGTTTAGAGGTCCTTCGGGCGCTATCCTCGGTATCCTCCTTTGTTTCTTAGAGTAGTGCTTCTCAGACGAGGGTGAAGATGGAAGCTTCATCCTTGGCATTCACTGAAGGTTCGGGCGAGAGGGAAAAGAAGGTTCAGGAGAGAATTCGGGTAAGGAGTCGAATGAAACCCTTAAGTTTTATCATTTGGGAATGTCAAACGTCATAAAAACACAAACGCGGGAAATCAAATAGCGGTGAAATAAAAATTACTGCGATACATGTAAGAATAATATAAAAATAATAAAAATATCATACTTCTCACGGTGAGACAGAAAACTAGCCATCATGGTGAGACAATTTATAGTCATCACGGTGAAACAGTGAGTAGTTTATATATTTACGGTGAGACAGTGAGTTGTCAGACCGTAGGCATAAAAATAGTAACTTAGAAATAGTAATATATTCATTTATGATTAATCATACCAAGATCATGTATGATGTAGTCTAATATTTCAGAATTTAATGGTTTAGTGAATATATCAGCAAGTTGATATTCAGTACCAATGAATTCCAAAGTAATATCACCTTTTTGATAATGATCCCTCAAAAAGTGATGTCTTACATCAATATGTTTTGTCCTAGAATGGGAAACATGATTCTTAGAAATATTAATAGCACTTGTGTTGTCACAATTTATTGAGACATGTCTGAATTGATATCTATAGTCTAGTAATGTGTGTTTCATCCACAAAATTTGTGCACAACAACTTCCAGCAGCTATGTATTCAGCTTCTGCAGTTGACAATGCAAAAAAATTTTGTTTCTTACTACACCATGATACTAGTGACTTGCTTATAAGATGACATTTTCCAAAGGTGCTTTTTCTATCTAGCTTACATCCAGCAAAGTCAGCATCAGAATAACTAACTAGTTCAAATGATTGTCCTTTGGGATAGAACAGTCCTAAATTGGGAGTATGCTTGAGGTATTTGAAAATTCTCTTTACAACATTTAAATGTGACTCTTTATGGTTTGCTTGAAAATGAGCACACATACACACAATAAACATAATATCAGGACGACTAGCAGTTAGGTAGAGTAGACTTCCAATAATTCCTCTATAAGTGTTTTGATCAACAGATTTACCATTTTCATCAAGATCCATCTTACAGGTGGTACTCATGGGAGTGTCACTACTTTTTGTGCTATCCAATCCAAAACGTTTTAAAAGATCTCTAATATATTTACTTTGAGTTAAAATAATTCCATCATCATTTTGTAAAATTTGAAAACCAAGAATGAATTTAAGTTCAACCATTAAACTCATTTCAAATTCATTTTGCAACATTTTTGAAAAATAAGTACATAAAGAATTTTTAGAAGATCCAAAGATAATATCATCAACATAAATTTGTACTACTAAAAAATATTTAGAAATTCGTTTTATAAAAAGAGTAGGATCAGCTATTCCTTTTGTAAAACCCTTAGAAATTAGAAAAGTACTTAATCTATCATACCAAGCTCTTGGATCTTGCTTTAAACCATATAAAGCTTTTGATAATTTGAAAATATGATTTGGAAAACGAGGGTTTGAAAAACCAGGTGGTTGTTCAAAAAAAACATCCTCAGCAATATATCCATTTAAGAATGCACTCTTGACATCCATTTGATATAGTTTGAAATTTAGATGTGCAGCATAAGCAAGTAAAATCCTAATAGCTTCTAATCTGGCTACTGGAGAAAAAGTCTCCTCATAGTCAATACCTTCTTCTTGACTATAGCCTTGTGAAACTAGTCTAACTTTATTTCTAACTATGTTTCCAGATTCATATACTTTGTTTCTAAACACCCATTTTGTGCCTATTGTGAAAGTGTCCTTAGGTATTTCAACAAGATTCCAAACTTTATTTCTTTCAAACTGATTGAGTTCTTCTTGCATAGAATTTACCCAAAATTCATCATTAATAGCATCATCAATATTTTTAGGTTCAATCTGTGACAAGAAGGCTTGATGTTTAACCTGATTTCTAAGAGAATCTCTAGTCTGTGTCTCTCTATCAAGATTTCCTACAACAACATCTAAAGGATGATTCTTCAGAATTCTAGTTGATCTAGTAAAGGTAGGGCTAGAAATTTCAGGTTCATCAATAGGTTGGGTATCAACAGAAGTAGGTTCTGGAAAATTTCCAGAATTAGACGTTTTAACTATAGGTCCACTGTCTTTATCTTTAAGGTTCAAAACAGAGAGATCATCTTCAAGATTTTTAAGAGAGGTTTTAGGCTCATGTGGATCAGTTTCATCGAACTTGAAGTGAACAGATTCTTCCACACACTTGGTTCTCTTATTGAAAAATCTATAGGATTTACTAGAAATAGAATAACCTAGGAAAATTCCTTCATCACTCTTGGATGCAAATTTGTCAAGATTGTCTTTAGTATTAAGAATAAAGACTTTGCAGCCAAACACTTTGAAGTAGTTAACTTTAGTTTTCCTATGGTTCCACAACTCATAAGGGGTCCTCTTAAGAACAGGTCTGATTAAGACTCTATTGATAACATAACAAGATGTATTTACAACTTCATCCCAAAAATAAATACGGTAGGTGACACTCATTAAGAATAGTTCTAGAAATTTCTTACAGAGTTCTATTCCTTCTTTCTACTACACCATTTTTCTAGGGTGTCCTAGGGGCAGAGAAATTGTGACTATAGCCATTGTGAGAGCAGTAAGATTCAAATTCATGATTCTCAAATTCACGGCCATGATCACTTCTCAAAGTTTTAATCTTAAGTCCACTAAGGTTTTCTACAGATTTTGAGTATTTAACAAAGTAAGAACAAGCTTCACTTTTGTGAGCTAGAAAATATACCCAAGTATATCTAGAAAAGTCATCTACTTAGACATAGACATAGTGCTTCCCATTTAAGCTAGAAACTCTAGATGGTCCAAATAAATCCATGTGAACCAAATCGAGAGGTTGAGAAGTTGACACTTCTTTCTTTGATTTGAAAGAAACTTTATGTTGCTTTCCCTTTTGACAGGGATTACAAACTTTGTCATTTGGAAACTCAAGTTTGGGTAGGTCTCTAACTAAGTTCTTCCTAGTAAGTTTTCTAAGCGAGTGTATATTGCAGTGTCCTAATCTTCTGTGCCAAAGCCAAGACTCTTTATGAAAAGAATTTAAACAAGTAATATTCTGCTTAGTTAAGAATTTAAATCAACAACATAAACATTTTCATTTTGCAGGGCAGAAAATACTAAAGCATGTTTAGAATTAAAAACATTACACGAATAATTTTCAAATTTAACATTAAAACCATCATCACATAACTGAGAAATACTTAACATATTATATTTAAGTCCATCAACAAATAAAACTTTAGAAATTAATACTGAGTCATTGTTACCAATCTGGCCTAAGCCGATGATTTTCCCTTTAGAATTATCACAAAAGGTGACAAAACCTCTATCAACTCTGACTAAGATTTTAAAGCATGATAAGTCTCCAGACATATGTCTTGAACATCCACTGTCCAAGTACCAGGTCTTCCTACAGGAGCTCTTTAAGCAGGTTTCCTACAAAACAGATTTAGATAGGAAATGATTTTGGTACCCAGATCTTCTTGGGTCCAGACAGGTTAGCAATCAAATCTTTTGGTACCCAAATTTGTCTTATGGGTCTCATGAAAGTTGTAAAATCAACAGACTTTGAAAGATAAACCTTATTAGATCCATAAATATGAATATAACTAGTTGAAGCATATAAATTTCCAGAACTAGAATTAGCAACATTCTGTCCAGATTTAGGAATAAATATATTCTTAGTAAACTGTCTCTGTCCATGTTTGTAGCCTATTCAAGTAGTCTATTTTGGTGAAACTTGCTTTCCTAGCATTTGAGTTAGTGTATCCTTTCCATTTGTGAATTTCTCTAAATCCTTTCTGAGTTGCTCATTAGATAATTTCAGTTCAGTGTTTTCTTTAAGCAACTGAGCATTCTTTTCCATTTCAATATCAAGATCAGATATATGTTTAATAGTTAAAGCATACTATTTCTTTAAACCTTTGTATTTATCTTTCAGCTCATTATAGGTTCCTTCTAACATATCACAATATTCAAATAGTTTAGATTTTGACATGTTATCAGAGTCAGTATCATCTCCAGAATAATAAGAATTTAAAGCAGGGGTTTCAGTTGTTACCTCAAAAGTGTTTTTCATAAAACACATGTTTGCCTTATTTATGTGTTCAGTTTCAGAGACTTCAGATTCACTGGAGCTATCCTCAGAAGCACTGCAAGTAGCATTCATAGCCTTTTTGTACTTACTGTCCTTGTAATCATATTTCTTCTTGAATTTGAGCTTTGGGCAGTCTACTTTAATATGTCCTTTTCTTTTACACTCATAGCAGACAACTTCATTACTTTCATCTGGATTTTTTCCAATCCTTCTTCCAATGTTCCTTATTTTCATACTTTCCTTTGTAATTTGATTTTTTGAAAAACTTCTTCTTCCTATAGAACTTCTTAAACCTTCTGGAAATGTGATCCATTTCAGCATCACTATCAGAAGCACTTTCACTGTCTTCACATCTTGAACTCTCGTTTATAGCGTGAAGTTTCTCCTAATACTTGTCCTTTGAAGTTGAAGATTTGAAAGCAACATACTTTCTTCTAGGTTCATCTTCTTCTTATTTGTTTACCTTGAGTTCTTCCTCATACATCATAAGCTTACCAATGAGTTCTTTAACTGGTAGAGCAGCAATGTCACATGACTCTCTGATTGAAACAGATGTGCCTCTCCATTGGTCTGGTAAACATCTCAAGATTCTCATAATTTGTTCCTTTTCTGGAACAACTTTTCCAAGTGAATTCATTGTATTGACTATCTCATTAAACCTGAGATACATGTCAAAAATAGGTTTATCAATTTTCATTTTAAAATTATCATATTTAATATTATAAGTGTTTAATCGCATTTCCTTAACATTGGTTGTTCCTTCATGAGAAACAGCTAAGGTATCCCAAATTTCAAAAGCAGTTTTACAAGCAGAAATTCTGTTGAACTCTTCATCTCCTAAATCACAGTACAGGGCATTCATGGCTTTACAATTATTATTGTAAGCAGTCTTTGTAGGTTCATCCCAAGTGGATCTAGCAGTAGTGGTAAGTTTATATTCTTATTCTATGGCAGTCCATATATAAAAACCTATGCTTTCTAAATGAATTTTCATTTTAAGCTTCCATTGGGCATAGTTGGTACCATTGAAGAAAGGTGGACTGTTAGTAGCAACACCCTCTAGTCTATTATCCATAACTAGATTTTAGAAAGACAATTTAAAGAGAAAAAATTTAGAACTAACAGAAATTTAAGATCTTTAGAGATGAAACTAAAATCACAGTTGGAAAACAGAGTACTTTAGAAAATATTTAAACAACCTCTGATACCAAATGTTGGTCGGAGTGGACACTCAAGAGGGGGGGGGGGGTGAATTGAGTTCCAATTAAAATTTCTGTTAAAACATTGTCTAGTTAAAATCCCCCGATTTATAAAATAAGTTAAACTATAGTGAATTTATACAGATTGTAAATGTTCACTTAGCTTCTAAAAGATTGATTAGGTCTCAGTTAGTTTAACCACAAGATCAAAATAACTTTTGAAACTAATCTACTGATTTACAATAAGTGTAAACACTTTCTAATCTAACTATCAAAGTAGCTTCAAAATAATTTTGTATTTTAAAGTAATAGCAGCGGAATAAATATAATATATGTCGTATACATTAAACTTAAATAAAAGATGCACAGCAGATATAACAAGAGGTTCAGTCTCAAGCCGAGACTTAGTTATCTCAAATATATATAAGAATTTGATCCACACCCTGGATCGGGGTTAACAACAGTTTTACAAAAACTGTCCAGGTCCAAGACCTCTACCACTGTTATTCGTGGGAAACAAAACTACAGCAAACCAACTGTTCAGGTCACACACGACCTCTACCACTATCCCAGTGGGAAATAAAAGATTTAAGACTTTGAGTGAGGATTTACAGATCCTCCAGTTAAAGTTCAGGAGACAGTGTGTGTGTAAAAATACAGTAGATGACACACACTGCTCGAAAAGTAAATAATAAATCACAGAGAAGAGATGTAGAGTTTATAAATGTCTCTAGTGATTGTCAATGTAGCTCTGGACTCGTTGGATTGAGTAGGAATGCTTCGGAGTCCTTATCTGGTTTTTCTGTTGAAAAACAGAGTGTCGTAGTTCAGCTTGTGTTCTAGAGTCTCTTGATTCATCGTGTGTTCTTCAGAAATGTAGGATTGCATGTATGGAACTTCTTTGAGGATCATGCAATGTGTTCTTCATAGTTGTGCTCCAAATTGTTCTTCGGTTCAGTACAGAGCTCGCATGTCTTGTAGTATATGTGTCGAGACGTGTCAAGCACTCATGTTCTTTAATGCAGCTCAATCTTCTTTATATTCCATGGGCTCTGGCAGTAGTAATTATTTCCTTTTCATAGGTATGAGATACGGTTTCCTGTCAAGCCAAAAACTAACATTAAATAACAATAATTACATTAAAAACAACAAATATGACCGTTAGCATCATTTAAAATAATATTGAAAAAATATTAAGAAACGATGTCACAGTGATCATGGAAATGGTGTCTTCTTCATGGTGTCTGATCACGGTGTCTGGTCACGGTGATTCCTTCACGGTGTTTGGGTTACGGTGTCTGGTCATGGTGTCTGGTCACAGTGAGTCCTTCACAGTGTCTGGTTTACAATGAGTGGTTACGGTGTCTGGTCATGGTGTCTGGTCACGGTGAGTCCTTCACAGTGTCTGGGTTATGGTGAGTGGTTACGGTGTCTGGTCACGGTGTCTGGTCACAGTGTTTGGTCCTGGTGAGTCCTTCATGGTGTCTGGGTCACGGTGAGTCCATACTTAGACAAAAAATCTGTATTTGGATTAAGACAGTGATATGCAGAATATGAGTTAAGGCTACTCATTAGAGATAATATATGAGAGAATTGTAATTATGCATAAAACATGTAAAGAGTAATTAACATCCATAAGATTTGTTATTATAAAAACATGATATGCACATATTGTTGAGTTTGAAGAGCATTAGCCAGACGTGCACTGAATATCAAGATTAATTAACAGTAATGAGATTTGTGATTATTAAAACATGATTAACACATGAGGAGTCCAACACTAATGAATACCTTTTAGGTTAGTATCTAAATTTTATTCCAGATATTTTGTAGAATTTCACTAAATTATAAGATTATATAGTGATTTATCAGGGTGATTAATTATATTTTGGGAAATGTTTTATTGGGTAGAGGTATATGTAACCTTTAGGTTTAATATGTGATTTAACATAAAAAATCATTTGGGAAGAATGAAATTAAATTTTTATAGATTTATTTTTAAAGGTATGATATCACCTTTAAGGTTAAAAAATTATTTATTGTTAAGGATATTAAGTTAATAAAGGATTTGAAGATTCAAGTTGTATTTCTTTATATTAAGTTTTATTTATTTTAGGAATTATATTACATTTTTCTAACAATTTTTTTGTTTTTATTAATTATTATTAAGAGGAGGAATATCTTAATAAATTTTTTTGATCTGTTAGAAGTTGGTTTTAGTGCTTTAGGTGTGAAAAATTCATCTCAAATACTCATAATTTGGGAAAAAATATTATATTTTTGTTTAAATTGATTAAAGGATGAAATTATACTTTCTAAGTATGTATATTTTCTTTTTTTCTTAGCCCAGATGGTAAAAAAATTCTTCAAATCTAGGATAAGGATCTTGAAATAAAAATTGTGTCCAATTACGTTTAATTCCAATGAATTTATGGTCTTTTTATACCCCCATTAATTTATGGTTTTTTGGTCGTTGTCTTTCTCCTTCCCATGATCTCTATCACCCACTATCAGTCCTTAAGCAATATTTTTGTCTTACTTGTCCATATTTTTACTTCTCACTAATTTTATTCTATTTTGAAACCTATTTTTGGGTTATTCCACATGACCTTCATATTTTACCTGTCCCTCTTTTATGAGGAAGTTTTATGAACCCATTTTTTGATGTGAATTTTTAATAAATGTATTTTCAAATGTCAAACCCTAGATTGCTGAGAACAAGTTCAAATTTTAAGGATGCAATTTGTTAGGGGGTGGGGGGAGAATATAACACCCCAATATTTTAAAATAAGAACATGATGTTTAATAGCATTTTATGAAACACAATAATGAGCTTAAACAAACCACATAATATTTTATATGACTATTATAACCTAGCTGTTGAATTGGAAGGTGTGAATTAGAATAACCACATTATGAAATATAAATATATAAAGGTCCAAAAAAATATAAATGTAGTGTTTAATGACTAGAAACTAAGTATTTAATTTTTAATTAATGTTATATTATACTTAAAAAATACATTTCCATCAAAAATGTTTTTTTTTTGTTTTTATGAGTAAATATTATATTTAATTTTTAAAAAATTTAAAAATTTTATTTTCTAAAATTAACTATTTTTTTAAATAATCATATAAAAATTATCCTATATTTAATTTCTTGTATTTTCCTGAAAATATTTATTTTCCAGTGAATTAGAAAAAATACTGTTTTTATTGAAAACTGAATTTTTGTTTAAAACATTTATAAAGTTTCATTTTGTTTTAAAATGGTTTAAAATTAAAATTATTTCTTTTATATTTTAAATAATCTAATTAATTTCATTGGAATCAATTTTTTGTTTGAATTTGGGGAACAATGAAGAAGCCCTTGCATAAACCTTAAATCCTTTAATAACATCATTATTGAGAGAGAAAATTGGTTGCATGCTCATGGGGATTCTAAGGATTCAGTGTGCATCGAGCTGAAGAAATATTATCACATAGGTACTTCAACAACTTATTTCTCAAAATAAGAGGTACAAATTATTTATTCCGATCTAAAATTTTTGCTTGTTGGAAAAATTTTCAAGTGTATACCCTCTCTATATTTACTAATAAAGACCCTAGAATTAATTTTATTTATGGCTTTTCATGTTGTTTTATTGAAATCTTCACATGTTGTTTTTAGTTTCACATCAAAAAATGATTACTATTATCTATGGATGATAGGTTTTTAGTGCTTCAGTGGATGTTTCAAGATGGTTTTGAAATGGTCCCCTAATTTTTGCACTGGTTTAAGCCTCTCATTTCTTCTATCTAGTTAGGGTTCCCTGCTCTTACACTCTACTTATTTAAACATGATACATTATTTTCAATTTCCAGCCTAATTGGACAAATCCTTAAATTATACACCACTACAAAACTCCTCTATTAGACTTGTTTCACTAGATTCCATATTGAAATTGATATATCTCAACCTCTTCCACCAAACATTTGAATCCAAAATGGGGAAAATGGATTTATATAGGATGCTATCATAAAAAATACTCCTATTTATTTTAGTAATTATGTTAAAATAGGATATTCCAAAATGGATTGTGGAAACATGCCTAATTCCACACATCACCTTACTCTAACTAATTCTATATGGTTTGAAAAAAGGAGAGAATAAAGGCCTGGATAATTCTTCCCATTGACATGATTGTAATTGCGGTGATAATATTTTTAATAAGAATTTGATAGAACTTTCTAAATATTATCCCTCTCCTATTGAATTTTATAGACTGAAGGATATTTTTCATAATTATCATTCTTTCAATGAGGATAAGAAAAATCATAATAATCATGAGCCTCATATGTTTCAGATCAAAAGTGATGTTAAAACTTTATAAGAGGAGGAAAAGAGTATTCACTATGAGGATAATGAATCTTTACTGAATGATTATGAGAAATATTTTCAAATTGAGGATTCTTAATTAAAGTAAAGTTATAAGAAAGGTAAAAAAACCAATGATCGATTCAGATGGATGCATCACTCTGAACCCCAAGAAAACTTGAAAACATAGAGGTTTATCAAACCTTAAAATAACAATTGTTACTAGATCCTTAAAGGATTCTAGGAGACAAAAAGAAAATGTTCCCTCACAACATATTGATGTAAAACCTATTATCACACCCTCTAGTGAAGATTCTTTGAAAAGTGTCATTTATGATTATGAAGATGGTCCTTCTTTGAGTGATGCCTATAAATTTGAATTATACCTGGAGGGATGAATTGGGAACTTGTGTGTAGGATCAAGATGTATTTTTTTACTAAAATAAAATTTTGGTGATATTTCTATAAATACACAACTTCAAATCATAAAGTGAATTCTCACTAAAATAGTTGATGAATTTCAACAAAATCTTGAGTTCAACTACTGGGAAATTCCATGGTAATGAATGTTAAACTTACTCCCTTGGGTTTTTTTTGTTTCTTTGAGGACACTATGATTTTTAGTTATTATTTAAAGATTTTTGTTTGTCTATTTGGAATGGTATGTTTTTCATATTTTTGTTGGATCCTTGTTTGGAATAATATAAGAACTCAATATTCTGGATCATATCCATTTTTTTCTTCCAATTTTTTTTGGGAATGTTTTTTCATTTATTCCTCTCTAGGTTGGAAAGTTGGGGTCTTTAAGGGTTTATCATGTAATGAATTTTGGTTGTGGATTTGATGCTTCCAGAACCCCTTATGGCTGTGTTGTCTTTTAGAAGATATGTTTTCAATGTCTTGAGGGTTCTTGTTCTCTTGTTCTTCTTCAGATGTTTGGTATCTCTATCTTAATTTATTTTCTTTTAATTTGAGAGATTCTTTGCCTTTGATGAAATTTTATTTGAATTATTTGATTTTTGAGTCACTTTGAAGATGTTATGATTACTGTGTATATTTTGGATTGTTGTGTTTAGAGGTCACTTTGTTTTGGGTAGATCTTATGATTGTTGATTGTGCAACCTCGAGTGTTCTATGAATTATTTGTGAAATAAATTCTTTTTTCATAAAATATTGTGATATACTTTAGAGTATCTTAGATGGGTCTCGTTCTGGTGGAAAACATCTTATATTGGATATTTTATTCTTTTATATTCTATATATTGCGGATCTCTAAATTTTTATTAATGGTTTCTTTATAGGCGATGTGACACTCACATTTTTCTAATTATGTAATCTCATTAAATCTAATTTTTGTTTGAAATATGGGATGATGTGTTTTTATTCTATGAAAAAGTCTTTAAATGAAAAGAAAAAAGATAACTTTGAGGACTTTTGAGATTGATCTTGATTCAATGGGTTTTATTTAGACATTTTCTGGAAAAATATTGTATGGATATTTAAATGTTGAAGGATTAATTATTTTAGAGGTAATATATTTTTTTGTGTGTTCATTTGTTAGGTCGTGTAGTTACTTTAAATTTCTTATTGGTGTAAGCTCATTACACATCATGTATGCCATTTAACTATAGTTTTATTTAAAAAATTTTCCTAGGTATGGGTTGGGATACCAAATCATGTCTCATTTCGTATTAAAAAATGTTTTAATTTGGTATAAAAATATTTATATAAGTAAAAATTCATTTTTATGAAAAATTATTTTTTATTTAGCATAATGTTTTTTTATCTTCATAAATTAAATTTATCACTATTTGTGAATAATTTTAAGGAAATTAATATATTATATATTCAATTAAATTCTTTAAAATTCATTTAATATTTTTTTTTCTATAGATGGGGTAAGAATAAACCAAGTTTTATACTTAAAAATGTATTTTTCTAAAAGGCAGTTTTCATCATGTTTTACACACTTATTATAAAATTAATTTCATACACTTATAGGTATTGAATTTTATAAAATGCATTCCACATTATTAACTATTGGGTTCAAATTTGGTAAATTGTTACATTTTATTTTTTGTCAATATGAATAGTAACTGTGGTAAAATTTATGATATCGGTAAAGGGTAAATCTGGTTAATCTAGGTTAAAACTAAGTGATATAGACATAATTTTTTTATCATAATTATTATTGGATAAAGGTAACTCTATTATTATCACCTTAGTATCAAAATATAATTTTTTAATAGAAACTTATCCAAGAAAATGACCAACATAATATTTAATGTAATGGATGTTACAAAATATAACTCTCTTAGTTTTAAATATATTTTATGTGTTCATATAGGCACAAAAGTAAGTTATGAATGAATATAAATATTTATTCTGAGCATAATGAAATTATTTTAATTTTGAAAATTTATTTATAGTTTTTAGTAATTATATAATTACCTTAAATTCGTATGTAACACCAACACAATATCTCTTCAAATAATTGTGAAATAAAATTAATGATATTGAAAATGTCACTAGTAATATAATTTGGGTGAGTTATAGTGTTCCAAAAATGATTTATATTATTATTATATTATTATTATATTAAATGGATTATATTCAAATTCCACATTATTTTATTTTTCATTGAATTTAAATTAAATTAATAGTGTCAATATTGACAGTAATGATATTTTAAAAAAATAAATTTTTATTAAATTATTGAAAAATCATAAAAATAATGTAAGAGAAAATAGAGGGTAATATATTTTCTAAAATGTTACCCATTTTCCATTTTTAGCCAAATTTCTTCTTATATGTAAAATTATAACCTTTTAAGAGTGAAAAAGTTGTTACCGCAGTTATGATTAAATTGGATTAACTAAGGGGTTAAACCAAAAGATATAGTTTAAAACACTTCTTAAAATGATAAAAATTATATATTTTAATTTTATTACAACCCCATAATAAATTATACTAGAACATACATCCATTTTAAATCATTTTTCTTGTGAATGAATTTATTATAATTTAATCATTAATGAAATCCCAAGAGTTCCCCTCCCCTCAATTCTAAAAGGCCACCCCTCCTTTCTCTTCTTCACACCATATTTATTCATATAGAACAACCATACGTACCAAAATACCTTATTAACTTCACTATTAAAATTATATATGATCATTTATTCCCAAAATACCAATCCTAGGGCCCTTAAGAGAAGACTGAGAGGAGTTCTCTTAAAGAAGAGCTAATATCCTTAACTAAACAAATTTTTTACTTCTATTTACCTTCTATAAATATATGGAATTTATCATAAAATAATAAATTTGTTATACTATATATAATATAATTTTATTGTGTTTATTAAATCACCATTATCCACCCTCTTTCCCATCATATAGGAAGTGGATGTTTCGCTCGTGCATATGTATGACTTATCGTCTCCATGTAGTGATACAATTAGTTTTTCACCAATGTATTTCATGGTTAGTTAATATGATGGGTTTAAATTTTATATATAATACTCATGAAATAAATATTGTTATGTAATGATAATATCTTATCAATCTTCTTACCTTCCAATTCATTGGAAAAGAATAATGTCGCTCGTGTGTACGCATGGAGTACAAAATCCACAAAGCAATGCAATTTTTTTTCATTTTTGTTTTACTTAGATGGTAATAAGGATAGAATTAATTAATATAAATAGTTTATATGATGTAATAATAACTCTATAAAGGTGAATTATTATTTATCTTTGTTTCATTCCACCTGTTGAAAAGTGAAAATAGTGTTCTTGCGTATGTACGGCCTACCATCTCCATGAACAGTGTAATTCATTTTTGAATATATAATTTTTTTGGAAGACTATAAATAAATAAATATATAAATAATATATATTATATTTATATAATTATTATAATTATGTATATTATTGAACCATAATCAAATTAAAAAGACTAAAAATACCGAATTGAAATTCTCATAAAAAAGGAAACAGTTAGCACCCAGAAATGAAGATTTTAGTAAGGAATTATTAATAAAAGTGTGTTGAAATGTTGTAATGGGATCATATATGATATTATAAGTTTTTAAATCACTATTTTATATAAGTATAATAAATTTAAATTTCATATACACGATGCAAGAGAAATTTCGAAGCAAATAAAACTAATGGTAAGGGATTTTCGTCTCACTTTTATTTCTATGAGACACATACAACATTCAACACTTGTTTATTTTATGTGGTATATATACTAACCACGAATTTATTTTATGATATTTATTATTAATTTTATTGGGGTTTAAATATCCTTATAATGTTCTCTTTTTCATGAGATTTTGAATCAAAAGTTACTATAGTTGTAAGGGTTTTATGTTACAATCTCATTATTTATCATGATTTTTTGATTAAGTTTTAGAAGATGAAATATTTTGATATAAATATCATGAATCCCATTAATTTTATTATCCTATAGTTCTTTCGAGATAATACATTTTTTCCTTTCATTTTTCTCACATTAATTACTTTGGAGATCAAAAGTATATTTTTAAGGAAAATTGAATATATTTCTCTCTTTTGTCAAAAAACCATTTATTGTATATCCATGTTTTATAAAAATGATTTAAATAAGGTTTTTACAAATTTAAATTGATTTATTAAATTTTTTTATCCATGTTTGACTTTTTGAAATTTTTTTGAAAGGAATCTTCTACCTATTTTCCAAATGAGGTACCTTTTGAATTTTTCTACAAAAGTGTGAAATGACTGTTTTATTTTAATGTATATGGGATGAATTAAATTTTATGCCATCATGACCATTAAATTATTTAAATATTACAATACAAGTTTCTAATGTTATTTTCAATGAAAATGTTTTCCTTAATATTTGGGAAATTTTTATTTTAAAAAAAGGTTATTTAAAAGTGAAAAGAATATTTTCTTCAATAAATTTACGAATGATTTTTAAAGGAATTTATCATCTGTGATAACATAATTTGATATTAATTATGATTTATGATCAAAATATAGTATCCTTATTCTTTATATATATGGTTTATATTTATAATAAAATGATTTTTATGAAACCTGTTTCTTTTCCATGGGTTATGATATGATGGAATGTTTTTGAAACCCATTTATTTTCATGGGTTATGATATTATGAATGTTTTAGGATATTTTGACACACAAATTTATGATTTTAATTATGTGAGGTTTGGGACCTAGATGATAGATCAATCCAATTAATTATGTAAAGATAGATATATCATGAGATAAAAAAGAATGTAATAGGGAGTAAAACCAGTTCAGTAAGGGACTATATCCACTATAATAGTATTAGAATTGAACCTTGACTACCATGATGGTTTGTGGAGTAAAAATAATCCACTTTGATAGTGATTGGAATGAATCTAAACTACTACGATGGTTTTGGGGGTGAACCCAATCCATTATGTTAGTCTTTCCAGTGACACTTGACTACTATGGAAATGATTTTCTATGCTTATGTGTATGACAAAAACATATATATTATTAAAATTTTATGTTCTCACGAATCATTTTATTTGATTCATATATGATTATTTTATTATTAACTGTAAAACTTTTATCCATGACTTAAGATTCTAATCTTTGATTTTAAGGGTATGATTTTCAAATTTTATGATCATGTTTTCAAACCCTTATGTTCATGTTATATTATTTTATACCTTATTTATTGTTACTGAGTATCTAAGATCGCCCTTTATTATGTTTTCTTTTCAGTCGGGTATGAATTTTTTTATGTATGATGTGTCTAAAAAGTGTGATATTTATGAAGAAATATGTAGGATATGATGTAGATATTTTATGAACCAGTTTTTTGTGTATCCAAGTTTCCAAAGACACTAAAACTTTACAGTTCTAGGGTGGATCATAATTTTATGCCTTGAAAATTCATCCATTATGATGTGATATCTATGTATAAAAAGTATAAGGCACTATATAGTCTATCCTTATAAAATCAAAACTATACAAACTAGATAGAAACTTATTCAACACCACTCAATATATCATTATTTATTTAGAATGAATTTTTGTGCTAAAAGATGAAATTCAAAGAGTTTTATAGATCCACTTGTTCTTTCCTTTAATATTTTGGAATAATTATAATATTTAGAAGTATCTTCCTCAAAATATTTATTTATCTTGACCAATCAAAACTATTATTCAAGAGTAGGAAAGCTAGGTTTCTGGTAAAGGATGGTTTGAAAGAGGGATTATATCAGGTTGGAAAGAAACATGACAATTCAAATTCTATTTCAGAATATTAAAATAATTTATGACTCAATGTATAGCAAAATGTGGGAAATTAATTAAAATATACATTAAATAATTAAAAACACATATGGTATCTATAAAAGAAAAGAAAATAAATTAATTGATTATTTAATATAACCAAATTAAATCATTAAATATATACCAAATTAAAGATAAAATAATTAAACATGATTTCTCATCCCAAATTCATGTCTGATATAATTTAACTTCTAACAATTCATAGGATTTTTAAAAATTTCAACAAGATGATATTATGTTATAATGAATTCAAGAGTTATATCCTATTTCTAAAAACAATCTATCAAAAAGTAAAGTATTTATCAATATGGTTTTTCCTAGAATGAGGTACATGATTTTTATAAATATTAAAAACACTTGTATTTTTACAATTAATAGGGATATGTCTGGTTTGATATCCATTGTTTATTGAGGTGTGTTTCATTCAAATAATCTATGCGCAATAACTACCTGTACTTATCTTTAGAAGTATATAATGATACTAAATTATACTTTATACAACACTAAGATACTAGAGACTTTCCCAACAAATGAAATGTTCTAAAGGTGATTTTTTATCTAACTCACATCCACTAAAATCAACACCTGAATAGACAATTAAATGAAAATTATATTATATTGAATAGAAAAATCCTAAATTGGATATACTTTTGAGGTATTTGAAAATTATTTTAATAAAAATCAAATGATATTATTTAAGGTATTCTTGAAAATGAGAGCACATGTACACACTAAACATAATGTCAAACTGACTAGATATTATGTAAAGTAAACTCCTAATCACACATCTATAAATGGTTTGGTAAACTAGTTTTATAGTGTTATCAAGATCAAATTTATAAGTGATCTTCATTAGAGTATCACTTCCTTTTTAGGTATCCATGAAAAAACATTTTAAAAGATATTTTGTATACTTACTTTAGTTTAACATAATTATTTATTTATTTTAAAATATTTGAAAATAAAGAATGAATTTTAGTTCACCAATAAAACTGATTTCAAATTCATTTTTCATTAGTTTTTGAAAATTCAGTATATAAATAATTTATTAAAGAACCAAAAATAATAAAAAAATATAAATTTATGCAGCCAAAATATATTTTAATGTGATTATAATATATAAGGTAAGATTAAAAACAAATTTTTTAAAACTATTTGAAATAAGGAAAGTGATTAACCTATCATCTCAAGATCTAAGTGACTGTTTTAAACCATAAAGTGATTTTTTCAATTTAAAAACATGATTTGTAAATTGAGGATTTAAAAATACAGGTGGTTATTTAACAAAACATCCGCAACAATATATCCATTTTGAAAAGAACTATTGAATTCCATTTGGTATAATTTGAAATTTAGATGTGCTACCTAATAAATTAGTATCCTAATTCCTTAAAGTATGTCTATAAGATAAATGGATTCCTCATATTCAATACCATATTCTAGAATATAACCTTGTTCTACCAATCTATCTTTATTTATAGTAATGTTTATAGATTCATCAACCTTGTTTTTAAATACCCATTTAGTTTTAATGATAAAATTGTCTTTAGGTCTCTCAAATAGTTCCCATACTTAATTAATTTGAAGATGATTCACTTACTCTTGCATATCCATCACCTAATGTTCATCACTAATTGGATCATTAATGTTTTTAGGTTTAATCCATGAAAAGAAGGATTTAGTTTCTAAGTGAATCTCAAGTTTGATTATATATATTTTGATCTATAATAAAACCAGAATCTGAAGGGTGATCTCTATGAGTTTTAATAGTTATAGGTATTCTAAATCCCTATAGGTTTTACACTAGGCTTGGATCATCTAAATAGACTTTTCTTGGTGTTTTTCGATTAAACTAGTAGAAAATTAATTGGTCCTAGAGGAGTTATTATTATTCAAAGTGTACATATCATCCTATATATTTTATAAGGAAACTTTAGGTTCATGTGGGTATTTCTCATAAAACATGACATGAAAATATTATTTCACAAATTTTGTTCTTTTATGAAAGACCCTATAGCCTTTAATGAACATAGATTAACCAAGTACAATTAATTAATTCCCCTTAGAGGTAAATTTATCTAGATTATCAATTATGTTAAGAATATATACTTTACAGCCAAAAAACTTAATATAATTTTCCTTGGGCGTTATTATATTCCATAATTCATATAGACCCTTCTTTAGAATAGGTCTTATCAAGAATATTAATTATATATCAAGCTATATTTGTATCTTCATCCCAAAAAGATACAGGCAGGTTATATTCACTAAGTTTTGTTTGAGATATCTCTTGAAGGGTCCAATTCTTTATTCAAACCACCTCATTCTGTTAAAGCGTTCTAAAAGTAGGGAAATTTTTATTATATACATGTTGTGATCAAAGGGATTTAAAATCTTTATTTTCAACCACATGACTATTATCACTTTTCAAACTATTAATAGTAAGTCCACTATGGTTCATTATAAATTTTACATACTTTTCAAAAACATTATATGCCTCATTTTTGCGAGATATGAAGGATACCCATGTAACCCATGAATAGTCATCATCAATCAAATAATAATATTTTTTCCTACTAAAATTGAAACTCTAAATGGTTCAAACAAGTCTGTGTGAATTAGTTATTGTGGTTGAGAGGTATAAACTAGTTTTGGTTTGGAATAAACTTTATGTTACTTTACGTTTGGAAAAGGATTACAAACTTTGTATTTTGTGAAATATTATTTAGGTATATCCTTGACTAAACCCCTTTTAATATCCTTATTAGAGTGTATATATTACAATTTACTAATCTCCTATGAAACAACCAAGATTCTGGATAAAAGGCATTTAAACAAGAAAAATTTTGAGAAAATAAAGAGTTTAATTCAACCACCTAAACATTTTTATTCATTAAAGAAATAAAAACTAATTTAAAATTACAATCATAGATCTTACAATAATTATTCTCAATATTAATATGGAAATCATCATAAAAAAAGTGATATATTCTTAGAAGATTAGACTTTAATCCATTTATGTATATTTTTTTTTGAAATTAAACAAGTTTTAAAATTACCAACTTGACGAAGGACAATAACGTTTTCTTTTTAAATTATCACCAAAGGTGACATGACCTCCACCACTATAGAAATACTATTCAATGAAGGGCTATTTGGGTCCAAAAATGGGCTTTCAGGCCTTGTATTCAGACCATTTGGTCTTGGAACTTCGGGATTTGTAATGGGTCTCCCTCTACCTAGTCAAAAAGAGAAATTTTCTTTAATAATAAAAATAAGGCTTCAACCCTATATTTTTTTTAAAAATAGATTTCCTATAATCAATCAAATACACACTAATATTTGAATCCATATGTATTTGGTTATATAAAATTTAGAAATTATTTCTTTGGGAATCCATATTTTTTTATATATTTATTCATATATTTATGAGTATATTTGAAAGAATTCAAAAATAAGATCTTTTTTATCCAAACTGGATTATTTCAGATTTAGAAGGTCTAACTGTATTTTTTAATAGATTTATTTACAAAATTCAAACTGGGAATAAAATATTTTTATAGACTTTGTTTTTCTTTCCTAGATGATAAAAAAACCAACTCTTTATGTCTTTAGTTTCTTTGAGAATCAGTTGATTATTTTCATTTTCAATGGCCAAATTAGATTTAACAATAGTAGATAAAGGTTTTTGTTCATTTAAAATCTTAAATTTATCTTTAAGATCAAAAAATATCTCTTCCACCATGTAACAGTTATCAAATATATATTCACTATAAGTATCTTTTTTATCATGATTTTCATGATCCAAAGGATCATAAACATGACTAGAATAAATAGGTTATACCTTTAGAGAAATAACCATGAAACATATATTTTATTTTTCATTTACATATTCTTGGCAAGATTATGAGTCACCTGAGTTTTCCTCAGAATCACTTCAAGTGTAATTCATTTCTTATATGTATTTATTCCCTCATTCCTCATTATTTTTCGTATATTTCAACATTTGACAGTTTGATTTGATTTTTCATTTTATTTTATATTCATAACAGCTAACTTCAAAATTTCTATCATTATTCTAATATCCATTCTTGTTACACTTTTCCTTGAAATTTTATTTCCTAAGGAACATATTTTTCTTATAAAACTTCTTGAATCTTCTTTCCAAATGGTTTATTTACTTATCACTATTAGAGTCACCGTCAATTACAAATGTTATCACTTCTTTGATTACTTATTTAGATTTTGATTAAGATTCTATGAATGTAATTGATTTATTTGGTATGAAATCTTTACTATTTAATTTATGTTCATAATTATACATCATCAGTTTTTTTATCAAATCCATTATTGTAAGCATAGTCACATCACTATTGAGTCAAAAGTTATAATTTCAACACTTTCTATCCTTAGTTTTGAAAATTACACCACACATTATTAAAAATCTATATTTTACTAACTTTATTTTCCTATGCCTTTTAGAATGTATTTTTTTATAAATCTATTTTTGGTACTAGATGTCGAAATAATTATTAACCAATGAGTATAAAATTTTACACTAATTCTAGTCCACCAGAATGACTAAGTTTGGTCCATCAAACTGATTAATTATGGTCCATCAGACTAACCAATTCTGGTCCATCTAACTGACCAATTCCAGTCCATTAGAATGACTAAGTCTGGTCTATCAGACTGACTAAGTCAGTTCCATCGGACCAACTATGTCTAGTAAATCATACTTACTAAGTATGACCCATCAGACAGACTAAGTCTTACCCATCAGAATAACTAAGTATAGTCCATTGGATTGAAGAAGTTTAGTCTATGATATTGATAGTCCAATCCATCATATTGAAAGGGTCCAATTAATTAGATTGATGAAGTCCAGTCCATTGAAATGACTAAGTTCAGTTCATCAGACTAATTGAGTTTATTCCACCAGACTGACCAAGTCTCATTCATCCGACTAACATGGTTTTTGATCCATTGGACTAAATATAATTAATTCAATTTGAATAATAAAGTTTATAATCTAATGGTCCTAATTATTTTTACCAGATGGATTATTTTTACAACATTGTGGTGATGATATCAAAATGACATAGAATGGGGATATATAGAACATGATGATATGTCAAGGTGAAAATCATCCAAGGTTATTTCAACTAACTGTGAGAATCATAGAATATGACTGTTGGAGCTCTGCCTATAAATAGAGGTGCATATGAGGAGATGGGAGATGATTCTTTTATGACTCAACACATCTGAAGCTTACACTTATGTAATATATTATTACTAAAACTTTGTAAACCTTCAAAGATTTGTTATTCTAAATAATCCATGCAAGGATTGTAAATTCCTTAGAACCATTTTTATTTTATTTTTTGTGTCTGATTAGGGTTTAGATTAGGGGATTCTAGGGATATGAAAATAAATGATTCTGATCAGGTTGATTGAGGGATTCATGGGATAGGAAGATATTTTTTTTTACAATTGTGACTGAGGAATTTGTTACTATAGAATGTTAGAACTTATATTTAGGTTAAAAATTGGGGATACTCGAAGTTAGGTTTGTTGACTTCCATAACTCTTAAGGTTTAAGAATAGAAATATTTTATAAATATTTTTGAATGTCATTCTTAATTTTATTTTGATATTTGTTTTTACTTATTTCAAAAAATTTATTATTTCTTCTGTTCATTTTTATAGAATTGTTTTACTCTACTTTTTCTAAACTCTAATATGTCAGATGAATAGAGTGTTCCATTAATAAAATCTGAATATTAGACTATATATGTGTCTGATAAATCATAATTAATTGGTTTAGTTTTTAGTTAATTTATGTTTTAAACTAAAATTTACCCCCTCTTTTATCCATTTATATACTCTTTGATCCAACAATCACATGATTCTCGAATGGATATGGAAGTGCCTCTCTATGTGTTATGTAAACATATTAAAATCCTCAACACTTAATACTTGTTATCAACAGTATTTCCTAATGCATGATTCATATTTTTAATTTCATTAAACTTGAGATACATTTGAGAATAAAACTCATCATTAATCATCTAAAATAAATCATATTTAATAGAATATGTTTTTAAATATACTTCTTTAACATTATACATGCCTTCACAAGAAAAAGATAAGTTATCCCAAATTTCAAAATTTATTGCACATGAATATATTCTATTAAATTAATATTCTCCTAGTTCATATTATAAAAAATTAATTTCTTTAAAATTATAATCATAAGTATCCTTAGTTCCATCACTCTTTTCCATCATTGTATATTTAAGTTTTTTATATTGATCTTCAATCACAATCCAAATGTAAAAACCCATACTTTCAAGATGAATTTTTATTTTAATCTTCCATTGAAAATAGTTATTTTTATTAAAATAAAGAATTTTTTAGTAGTATTTCCCTAATATTAAGATTTATTCATAAATATAAAAATTTATAATTAACAAAAATTTATATTTTTTTGTAAAAAACATGATCACAATTAAAAATAGATAAAAAATAAACAAAAAACATTGATACCAGATTTTGTTTAGAGTGGATTACTCAAGATGGGGGTGAATTTAGTATCCAATAAATTTTTTTTGTTTAAACCAATTTAAAAAAAATTCCACATGTTGAAACATTCTTAGTTAACTAATACACTAAGTATATCAAATTTAATTATTTGAAATAACCACTCATAGGTTTTATAAAATATCAGTTAGAAAAACATTGAGACTTTTTTAGTCTTTCGAGATGAATCTACTTACATAAAATAACAAAAATATCACATATAAATTATAGATATGATTATACAGTTTTTCAAAAGATATTTTAAATAAATTTAAAAAAAGAGTAAGAAAAACATTAAATTACACAATTAAATTTAATGACACAAGAGGTTAAATCTAAAACTGATACATAATCCTCTCCACTTGAAAGTCACCTACTTACAAAAACATTTATAAATAAATAAACTAATTTAATACCTGAATCAAGTATACAGAGTAAAATAGTACACAAGGCTTTCTAGGCTATCACAAATCATCTTACATAGTTACCTTAGGATTATAAAAAAGAAGGAAATAATGTAATAGTATATGAGTATCCTTCTATTCTCTAAATTATTTTTCACTATAACCGATATACAAAAAATTTAGGATAAATAAAAACTAATAAAAATACACATAGAGTGACAATTGAAATCTTGATATTGAAAAATCACAAAGATTAATTATTTACAAATGTCTCTTCTCTTTTCAGTGTATTCCTTCAATTTTGGGATGATATACAAAGAGATAAAATTATTCCAAGATATTGGGGTTAAGTTTAGATGAATACAAAGTATTTTATCTCTTAGAATAGAGAAATAGGTTATATTTTTAGACTCATAAAAATAAATCCTGTAAAAATAAATAAAAATACCCTTTTTCTAACTTCAGTCTTATTTAAAAAGAAGTCTTCCTCTAAAAATATCCTTTAGAGATCCATCATCATGAATCCTTTTAATTTTAATGAAATCAAAATTCATCAAATTATTTTGAACAAAAAATTAATTTAGTATAGAAAGTGGTGGGAATATATTATATTAAAATATAATTCACACTTTTAGACAGGGTCACTTAAAGTGTTCTATGTTAGATCATCCATGGTAGCTCTAACACTTTGCAAAAATTCTAATTGGATTACCTTGATAAGTCTTGAGATCACTTCCTCTAAACTTACAATTGATCCAATAGTTATCTTATTTTCAATATTCTCATGTGACTTATTTACTACCACATATAGTATCTTGATTTAATGTGTAATCCCTAGTAGTTTTCCAAAATCCCAACATTGTCAAGCAACCACTTTACATTATCATGCAATCAATTGGATGCAACATAAGATATCTACAATAATTTGTGACTTGCTGACATAAAGCATATACCTTATGTGCAGTTAACATAGAATTCAATAACTTTACTTGTAATTATAGTTATTTAAAGATTTTATGATAAATTCACTATGGTTGATTAAAGAGGAATGTGGTCAGTTCACTTGTCTGTGTAGTCTCTTCAACACTTAGTAAAAATTTTAAGACCCTTATGGGCACTTTGAGATATAACATGTGGTTGATCTGATGGTCTTATAATCTCATGAGTAATTTATGAGAATTCTATCACGGTTGATATGATGGTCTTACAACTGATGAATTTCCATGTATTTTCTTTAGTACTTTGTGAATTTTAACTACTTCAGATTCATTCTTATAGTTAATAGAAAGACTAGTCTGGCTTGATGGTCAATTTGATACTTAATAATTTCTCAATAACTCTAAAAAAACTATTAAACATCTATAAAACATACAATTGATTAGAAAGAACATAATATTAATATTTGACTATTAGAACAAGTAAATATTAGAATAATCCAACACATATTTTGGTAAATTATTAAAAATGTTTGACATTGAAAAATCTAAAAATAGTTCTTCACTAATACTAAATGATAACAGTCATTCAATGATGCAGTGTCCACCAATAGCTGATATATAAGAACACATGACTAAGATTCCATATGATTCTAATATTGGACCAATCATGTATATTTTGTTGAGTACTCATCAATATGTATCTTATGCATGATGTATAATGAGTAGATATCAATCAAATCCTAGTGAATATATTTGGGCTGAGAGAAATAATATAATTAAGTGTTTAAGAAGAACTAAAGTTTTATTATTACCCTTTGTTGGTGATAAATATTTATTTATAATGGGTTAAAAGGATGCTAGTTTTCAAATAGAAAGTTATTTATTTTTATCTCAGTTAATTGTTGTGTTTGTATGGAATAATGGTGTGGTAATATTAAAAGGTTTTTAAGAAACTTATCCAAAGTTAAATATATCACAATATCTAATGTGGATAAATAATCTGTTTGGATAAATAAGTTCATAACTAAACTAGGTGATTCGACATGTATCATGCATCAAGTGGAAATTTACTGTAATAATAGTAGAGCAGTTTCATAAGTCAAGGAGCATAGGTCTCACTAGTGATCCAGTTATATTGTTCAATAAATTCTTCTCATTCGATAGATTATTGATAGTGGTGATATTATGATGGGTTTAATTTTTATAAAGGATAATATTACAGATCCAATAACAAATAACATTATAAAAAAGACATGAAAACCACACAAGATCTCATGGTATTAGATATATGGGTGACTAGATTTTGTGAACATGGAAAATTTTTAGAGCTTTCTCCCTAATGTTAGTCAAGTTTTTTTGGATTAGAGAATACAAGTGTTAAGTATTGAAAATCAATTAAAATTACTTATCATTTATTAATCTTTATTTTATATAATATGGTAGATGATATGTTAACAACCCCTAAAATATATGTATTATTGAGATATCTCTAATTGATTATCTTCATATTGGGCTATGATGATATATTAAGATTAGTACGAGTATGATCAATTTTATAATGATTCAAATAGTAACTCATAGGAAATAATTGGGTTAACATGTATTCAATTTTAACCACTTAATGTAAACCACATAAATACTCATATATTTTTCATTAGTGTAATTTTATAGAACATTGGATATGGATATATCAAATTAACTTTTTGAAATAGGTTAACTACTTGTGGGGTTTCATATATTAATAGTTGTCTAAATTCATTTATGATTTATGAATAATAGAAAGTAATTGGGTAAGAAACAAATCAATATAGAGATTTGATTATTCAAGATAAGATGTATTCACTCATATGATGGGTTATAACATCTTGTCCATCAATTTATTTTTGAATTTGTAAGCGTCAAAACCTTCCAAGACAATTAAATGTATTTTAATTACATATTATTTAGTTAGATATGGAATTATGAAAAAATATTAAAAATATAAAGAATTGAAATTATAAATATCACATGATTAATCTCAATGTTTAGGGAAGAAGAAACTTTCTAAATTAAGTATGGTGGATTTGATCACATAACCCCCTATTTTTTTAATTTGGGTACTTATGACATGTTTCTTGATACTGTTATTAGTTTATGAATGTGATTAAAATTTATTAAAATTTTTAACTTTACATTGCACCCTTGTTTGGACATATAATAATGCTAATTGTTATTATTTTATAGTAATATGATTAATACATGTGTAAAAGATATTATGTATATTATAAAATAAAAAAAGGATTTGTGTTTTTAAATTTTAAAATATTTAATTATATAATATTAATTGAATAAAAAATTAATATCTTATCATAATATAAATAATGAGTTATTTATATTATTACTACATAAATAAGAGGAATTATAAAATTAAAAATAATATTTTGGACTAAACTTAATGCAATGTTATTTGAAGGCCTATAAAATAAAAGAACTTCATTTGACTAAGAAAAATATACTTTTTAAGAATCAAATTTTCTATCATAAACCAATTTAAAGGATTATTAAAGTAACACCCAAGGGGGTCTTAACATAATCCACTTTTATAGGCTATTCTTTGCACCTAAGTTAGTTTGTTAAGAATTTATATTTATTTGAGGTTATTGAAATCCACAATTTCTATAAATAAAAATAGGGTTTATTCTTTATTACATTGTAGGATTGAAAAGTTTGTTCTTAGAGTTATCTATCTATCCTCATCTGAGAGGGTTCCCTTATTTTCCAAATTTGAGAGGTCTTATAGTGTTTTTCACATCCTCACATCCACCTATCTTCTTTTATAGTGACTAGAATCACTTAGATAGAAAGAAGATCATATTATGAAATTGATTATTACCATATATAGTGCATTCCAGTGGAGGCATATATTATATAATTCACAATTTATCTAAATATTTCATACCTTTTTAAAAAATTATTTTTATACTATCATTTTATTATTATGTTATTCATTTATTCATTATTATCTTGGATTTATTTTATTATTACTTTGGATACATACCAAGTGTAGGTGTAGTTACTCAAACCTTATATATAATTTTATTCTTATGTGGAGAGAGACCTCCTATATGAGGATGAATATGGTGTATGTGGTCATTTCCCTCATATAGAGGATTACCAAGCTCAAAAAGCATGAATTATGAGTATGGATCAAGTTAGGTAAGGTTTGTTTTCATTAAAAATGTATGATCATGTTACCCTCTAGTGTATAAGTTCTTTGTTTAGCTAGTGGGTTCTAATTTTATTTTAATGTATTATATATAAATTTGTCATTTCTATTTTCTAGCAAGATTTACTTTTTTTTATAATTAAAGACCAGTAAGGTAAAATCACTTCCCAATATACTCAAGTTGTTTTATTAAATTTATTCCCACATATGCTGATAAAAAAACATACGAGGTCTTGTGGTGATTCGGTATGGGTCAATGAGTGATCTAGTTAAGGTCATTGAAAAATGGTATCAAATTCCACTTATGAATATTTGGTTAGGAACATCCAGTATATAGAATCATCATAAGTTAGGAAATAATCCATAAATATGCTTGGAAAACATAAATATATTTGAAACATGAGTTATTAGGGGCAGTATGGGTTCAAATCAATCTATTATTTACTTAAACCATTTTATCTCATGTCACATTCTTTATGAGTAGGTATTTATATGATTTAACGTATATTAAATAGAATATATTACAATATATAAATTTTCAAATCATTTAAATATTTTTATTTATTGAAATTCAAAAATAAAAAAAAATTTGTATTCCAATTTATTTATTATTGATAACTGGTTCAATATAACATGTAAAATGATATTTATTATTCTTTTTAGTTTTATATATATACTTATTTTGGGATAATATTTTTTTAAAACATTATTGGTTTATATTTTTAGTTTCATAGAAGTATAAATGGAATAAATTAAATATGGGATGAGGTTTTATCCTGATCATTATTTAAAGTCCTTAAATTTGGGGAAGTTGTTTCATATTAGAAGGAGAATATAATGAGATTCTTTACTCTAATATAGAATATGTGGACTCAACTAACACTAAGAATCACAAAATTTGGGGATAATGAGAAAAATCCTCCACCCAGGCAAATAATTTATTTAAAGATCTTAAAGGGTATTTCTAATATACATTTGGTTGTGGGGTGGGTAGTACCTCAAAGGGAATATACTTCTTCTAACATTATGTTGTATTTCTAGTTACATAACTTAATTTTGATGAATCTCAACTGGAGGTCATATAATTGGTTGAATTAATTCATCCCATCTTTGATAGTATTACGGAACTATATTATTATAGAGTTTGATCTATGACATTTAAGTTTAAAGAGGATACTCAGTGGTGTTGTGAGATGAAAAAAAGTGAAGAGAGATTATGAAATAAAATAATTATTTTAAGAATATTTCATCATGGAATTATATACATACACCCTTCATTTGGTAAAATCTTGTGAGTAATGAAACTCAAGTAGGGGATATGATGGTCATAGAGTATACTGGTGAGTTTAAAAATCGACATCTTTTTTTATTCTACTTGAGTTGGTATGAGAAATAGGAGTATGTAATGTTCTATATGGTGTTGACAGATAATTTTAAGTCTTAGGTTTTTTTATTTAACCTCCCGTATTTTTCAAATTTTGTGAAGAATATTGAGTTATCTATGATAGGTTCTATGGTATATGTCACGCATATGGGGTCTGACCTCCTCATTAAAGAGTTGTTGGAGGATTATTTAGTAGAAATAAGTGTCATGGGAAAGATAAGAGTTTATGTGTATTTTTATAAAGTAATAATAGTAAAATGAATCGTATTTATCATAGATTTGGTTGATTATAGTTTCAATGATCCGAATTTAGTCTTTCATGAAACACTAGATCAAATTATTCCATGATCTAATGCATTTGAATCTGTGTTTTATTTATGGACACCTTTAGAGACATAACATGATTACTAATTTTGTGTGTATTGGATGAAAATCTAAACAGACTTATATATATATAGACTAACCGAGTAAGTAGGTGATAAGAGGAAATTGAACTCATTATGGTATATTTGTCTATTTAAAGAGGCAATGTTGTCAAATTATTCAATAAATGGAAACTCCTTTTGGGTTTGGATTTCAACCAGAAGGTCATTAGGATGGTAAATATAGGGTCTTTGTGTCTAATAAGTATTTAATGTATATCAGATAAGGTCTTTTCATAGTCGATGATTTTTTTTATTTTACACACTTTCTCATGCTCTTTTTATTTAGGAAATTATCACTCCATTATCTACCAAAAACTTTTATCTTGTTTTGGATTAGGGGTAGTGGTATCTAAGGGGATTAATTGAATTGAAAACCCATTAGTAAAGTTAATAGAATAGAGAAAGATATTTCCTTATTATTCCATTATAGTGGGATCATTCAAACATCTCTCAGGATTCTAATTGATTGACGTGAATATATTTATGTGATATTGGGAATGGATCAGTCAACCCTTTTCAAGGATCATATTGAATGTTATCAAAGAACAGAAAGGGAAAATCACTTCCCAATATTCCCCAGTTGATTTATGAAATTTATTCCCACCTATGCTGATCAAAAAATACATATGAGGTATTATGGTGATTCAGTATAGGTCAACGAGTGATCTAGTCAAGGTCATTACACAATGGTATCAAATTCCACATATGAATATTGTGTTAGGAACATTCCGTATATAAAATCATCATAAATTAGGAAATAATCCATAAGTATGCTTGGAAAACATAAATATAATTGAAACCAGAGTTATTAGGGGTAATATGGGTTCAAATTAATTTATTTTTGACTTAAACCATTTTATCTCATGTCTCATTCTTTATGAGTTGGTATTTATTGGATTTAACATATATTAAATAGAATATATTACAATATATAAAATTTTCAAATCTTTTAAATATTTATATTTATTGAAATTGAAAAATAAATAAATTTTGTATTCCAAATTATTTATTATTTCTAACCGAGTCAATATAACATGTAAAATTATTTTTATTATTCTTGTTAGTTTGATATTTATACTTATTTTGAGATAATATTTTTTTAAAACATTATTGGTTTAGGTTTTTAGTTTTATAGAACTATAAATGGAATAAATGAAAGATGGGATGGGGTTTTATCCTGATCATTATTTTAAAGTCCCTAAATTTGGTGAATTTGTTTCATATTAGAAGGAGAATATAATGTGATTCTTTACTATAATATAGAATATATGGACTCAACGAACACTAGGAATAAATGTTTTTGGGGATAATGAGAAAACTCCTCCACCCATGTCAATAATTTATTTATAGATCTTAAAGGGTATTTCTAATCTACATTTGGTTGTGGGGTGGGTAGTACCTCAATTGGAATCTACTTCTTCTAACATTATGTTTGATTTCTAGTTCCTTAACTTAATTTTGATGAATCTCAATTGGAGGTCATATGATTGGTTGAATTAATTTATCACTTCTTTGATATTATTACGAAACTATATTATTATATAGTTTGATCTCTGAAATTTAAGTTTAAAGAGGCTACTCAGTGGTGTTAAGACATGAACAAAATAAGTGAAGAGATATTAAAGAATAAAAAAATTATTTTAAGAATATTTCATCATGAAATTATATACCTACACCCTTAATTTGGTAAAATATTGTGAGTTAATGAAACTCTTGTATAGAATATGATGGTCATGGAGTATGCTGGTGAGTTTACAAATCGACATATTTTTTATTCTATTTCAGTAGGTATGAGAAATAGGAGTCTTCAATGTTCTATATGGTGTTGATAGATAATTTTAAGGCTTAGGTTTGTTTATTTAACCTCCCGTATTTTTCAAATTTAGTGAAGAATATTGATTTATATATGATAGGTTCTATGGTATGTCAAGGAGTTGGGGGCTTACCTCCTCATCAAAGAGTTTTTGGAGGATCATTTAGTAGAAATAAGTGGCCTAGGAAAGAGATGAGTTTACGTGTATTTTTATAAAGTAATAATAGTAGAATGAATCATATTTATCATAGATTTGGTTGATTATAGTTTCGACGATCCTAATTTAGTCTTTCATGAAACACTAGATCAAATTATTCCATGTTCTAATGAATTTGAATCTGTGTTTTATTTATGGACACCTTCAGAGACTTAACATGATTACTCATTTTGAGTGTATTGGATGAAAATCCAAACAGACTTATATATCTCTAGACCAACCTAGTAAGTTGGTGATAAGTGGAGATTAAACTCCTTATGGTATATTTGGCCATTTAAAGAGGCAATGCTGTCAAATTATTCGATAAATGGAAACTCCTTTTGGGTTTTGATTTTAACCATAAGGTCATTAGGATGGTAAATATAGGGTCTTTGTGTCTAATAAGTATTTAATGTCTATCAGATAAGGTCTTTTCATAGTCTATGGTAATATTTTTTTTATTTTCCACACTTTCTCATGCTCTTTTTATTTAGGAAATTATCATTCCATTATCTACTAGAAACCTTTATTATAAGTCCCCAGCCTTAAACCTTACTTAATCTTGAGTTATTACAAGATTACACATTGAGGATATTTTCCGGTTTAGAGTTTTAGAGAATTAGATCATGAAACTTGCATTACATTCCACATTTAAACAAAGTGGTTACATAAAAGACAATATTAATTCTTCCCATCAAAGGAAAAATATTTAAAATAAAACATGGATTCTTTCTTGACACATCCTTGACACTATCATCACATCATGTACCTTTCCCTTGACCTGTGAAAAACATTTCAAAAACTTGGGATGAGCATAAAAAGCTCAGTAAGGGTTATAAAAATATGGAAAGGAAACATGATTTCATATATACATAAGAATGAAATCATACTTTACCCATAAAACATAGGCACTTTAACATACCTCATCAAACCATGAATAAATCATAGAAATCATAAGACATAAAGGTAACTTGAGGCATTCATAACATTCTTACGTAAGGAGTAACCCTGTTGGTTACGTTTGGATTAACCATCACAGTATATTCCCTAAATATCTTCAGAGAAACCTTAACGTTTCACTCCTTCGTGTTACCCAATGAATTGGAGACCTATATCAGGCTCACCCTCCCTTAGTTTATCACAGAACCACCCGTTTTAATAACAATGCCCAAGAACCATAACATAATCTTATCACATAAAAATGCATAAAGGAAACATAACATTTCTACCTTTCAATAACAAGATATCAATACAACACATTGATATAAATAAATTATGAAAACCATTTTCAATCCCAAAATAAAAGAAAAGTAAAACATGGTATTTATTTTTCTTTTAAAAAGATGGTATGGCTTGTAGAGGAAGCCGAAACTCAAATAATGGTCATGGCGGCGGAGAAGTCGTTGTTGCCGCATACGTACGACAAAACATTCCCTTTTGTCGTTTAGTAAAACGCTTCGTATAAAAAATATTCCTTTTGGATAAACATAAAAGTCAAAGGGGTTTATACACCATATAAAATAAGGTTGAGTATAAAACAAAATATGCCTCAATGAAAGGAGATTGAGATGAAGTCCCATATAAAGACGGTATCCTTGGTTTAAGGATAAATCAATTACATAATTATGTGTGACAAAATAATACACCAAATATAAGTGGATATTAAGTGTAAAATAATCAAAGGTCATTCACACATATTCAAAGGATGACATATTCAATAACTACATATTGAACCCAAAGAAATCGAAATTGGGTTAAGAAGTTCCCTTGACAGCCTAACAGCGTCACATCAAAATGAGTTGATGAGAGATAAAAAGTGTATCTCATTACTTGGACATAAAATTTATATCAATAAGGATATATTATAACATATCCCAACATAACAATATGTAAATTAAAAGACCCAACAAAAGAAGTCTTTTAAAAAGAAGAGGGTGAAAGGTTCCCTTACCGACTTGGGTATCTTTCAAAACATACACCCCATGAAAGAAGGACAATACATCATTGATGTAAATAATAATAAACGAAATTATATTACACAAAGAGTAGAATAATGGTCAGTACATACACCACTCAAAGGAAATTGTGGCAAATGTAGCATAAATCTCACGGGAATAAAAGTGAGATGAAAAATCCCTTACGAAAACTCGGCAGCCTAACGGCGCCACATAAAACTTACAAAAATGGATTGATGAGATCAAATAGGGTATCTCATCATATTAACATAAAGTTTATAGAAAGAGTAATATAAAAGAACATCCCCCAACATAACAAAGAGGAGCTTAAAATAAGTGACATAAAGAAGAGTACTTAAAAAGAAAGAGAGAGGTTAGATCTCTTACGAAAATTCGGCAGCCTAACGGCGCCACTCAAAACTTCCAAAATGAATTGATGAGAGAGAATAGGGTCTCTCATCATATAAACATAAAAATTACAGTAATATTAATATAAAAGAACATCCCAATAACAAGAAAGATGAGCTTTAAAAGGAATGACATAAAAGAGTGTACTTAAAAAGAAAGAGAGGAGTATGATCCCTTACCTCGGGTCCGACTTGACTCAATCGTTCTTTAACGTCCTGAATAATAAACTTGAGTTAATTTCCACTTTATTAAGAACCTTTTTCTAGTTCATTATTCCTTTTATATCACTTATTTCCATGTTATAAACATTATGTAATCATTTAGGTTAATAATGTTTGTTTTGTCGATATTTGGTTCTTAAGTTGAAAGTGGACTTCTTACAATTACATGTTGTTCGTGTGGTCAAATGTTCATTATATCCAGAATTATATTCATGATTTGGATATCATATATATCATATATATCCAGAATATACATGTATTTATAATATTACATAATCATTTAGAGGTAAGAAATGAAATGCACCGTTCATGGAGACGGTAAGCCGTACGTACGCATGAACGCTACTTTCATTTCTATGTCATATTAATGGAATTAAAACTAAATGATAGGTATGTATATTTTAATTCCCGAATTATATTAATCATTTATATGTATCATTCATCATATATATCCATTATATACATGTACTTATAATATTACATTACATTTGGGGATAAGAAATGAAATGCACCGTTCATGGAGACGGTAAGCCGTACGTACGCATGAACGCTACTTTCATTTCTATTTCATATTTTTATGGAATGGAATAATAATTATATATAGGTATATTATAGTTCCAGTATAAAATCATATATAATAACTTTAAATCCATCCTTTATACGTCCCACATCTGGTATTAACGAATCAAATCACTTTGAGGGGGCGGTAGTCCGCACTTCCTTAAATGAAGATATCACGTTTACCCATAATGGAAACCATAAAGGTATGCCCAAAATGAAAAATACAGAAGCTTAAGGAAAACATAAACATATTATATATCATATATAAATATAGTGTCATCTTAATGGCCACCTTTGAAGGTGTTAAAAGAATGTTGAACAATCATCGTTTCGGGAGGCCGAAATTCACCATCCACGGAAACAGTATGTTCTTTAACCATTAGATGTAGGTGTGTGAAAGTGTAGCTAGAATAATTATTATAAAAACATCCTAGTATATTTATGATACAGGAGTTGTTACAAAAGAAAGGGATAAAAAGAGTTTAGGGGGTTGGAGAAGCAAAATAAAACAAAAGGACTCAAGTGAAGACATTACCTTAAAATCGGGTAACTCTCTTTGGTTTGAGCTCAAAGGCTTCCTTGGGAAGACTTCTGCCCAAAGTGAGGTTTCAAGGAGTAATAGAGGGAAGTGGAGAGACAAAATGGGCAGAGTTTGGCCGAGACAAAGGCTTTGGGAGTGTGGGTAAGGAGGTAGAGGTGGGGGCCTTTTATAAGAGGAGAGGAGGAGCACTCTTGGAAGGTAAAGAAAAGTCACTTTATTTTAAAATGGTATTCGGATTTAAGAGGTCCCAAATTGATTTGTTTCGAGGATAAGGTGATAAGGGTTCGAAATATACTCATACAATAGGTTTTGGACATGTGTAGGTCTTAGATATTACATTATCTTTCCATTTTATTTAAATCGTTAAATAATGAGGTCATCGCTGCATCATCATGATGTCATAAATAATTTAATTTATTTAATGTCTAAAAATTTAAAAAAAATAATATGATGTAGGAAATATTTTTAGATTTCCAATGAATATTTATAGTCAAAAATATGATTTTTATAACCCCATGTAAAAATTGTTTTAGTAAAACATTTCATGTTTGTCTCATTTTTACTTTAACTTTAAATAAAAAGATATTAATGTCATTTTCCAACCAAAGTGGCTTCATGGGGTCCCCAAGTTGACCCATGGGTTTTCTTGGTCGGCCATGACACATCCAATGAGGTTAGGACATGTGTCAAGTTCATTTCATATTATTAAAACATTATTTTTACCTTAAACTACACTAATTTCCTCTAATCATGATTAAAACTTAATAAGTTACTATTCACCAAAAAATTATTTTTATCCAATTGAACCACATTTTACTTCTTAATGAAAACCATGTATGTCAGATTTTTGAAATTCAAAACACAAATATGGAAAAATTTCATTTAAACGGAAAAATCAGTTTTTATAAGTACCACTTAGTGGTTTCACTATTCATAAAAAATTGATGTTTTTTAGAAAAATCCCAAAAATTCACCCTAAGGTATATTTGATATTCCGAATTCAAAAATGAAGTCTATTTTAAAAAATTCAAAACATATAAGTCACATTAATTAATTTAATAATTAATTCCCGCTGTCAAAGCAAATAGCGTGTTTTTATGAAACAATAAGTATCAAAAGATTGACATTAGTTTAAGTCTGATTTCAAAGTGAAATTAATTCCAACGACCACAATTGGATTTAATGGTAAAAATATATTCTAATTTCAGTTTAAAACCAATTCAAAATATAATCTAATCATATAAATAAATTAGATTAAAAAGTGGTTTTGAATTAAAATACAACATTTTATACTATTCATTAAAAAAATGAACTTTATCAGAAAGATACCAAAAATTTACACAAAGTAAATTTTGATGTCCCAATTCTTAATAAGACTTTTATTTGGTCCAAAAGGATTTATAAGAGTGAACAAAACTATATTTAATGATGGTTCTCCATTAAAAGGCGATAAGTGAACCTTAAGTGAAAACTAGGGCATATACGCCTAAAATGGAATTCTTTCCGTATTTTATGCCTTTATCTTTTATTGGATAAATGTAAAAACATTTAAAAACATATATAATCATATTTTAGTTATTTCTATCCATTCCCGCCAATACAACGGCTACATGTTAACTACCATTTAAAAAAATATTATTTTATTATTAGAGTGCAACGTAAGATTCCCAAGAAACTCGTTGTTGCGTGTTGGGTACGCCATCGAGCATAGCGTCCCCTTTAAAGTAATATTAATATTTTATTCACAAATATGGATAAATATGAAAATGTCATATTCTTTATTTACCTGGGGTGTTAAATCCTTCCCCCTTTTGGGAATTGCGTCCTCTCAATTTTTAAAATTGAGCTTGGAAACATCTTTGAAAGTCCCACATCGGAACAAGAGTCGGTAAAACAATCACTTTAAAATAAAGGAAGATAAGTACAGAGGTCACCCGAGTTAACCCATATGTAGAAAAACATGGACATGGAAGAAAAAGCAAAGGGTCATGTTCTTGAGGGAGAGTGATAGTAAACATGTCTAGGAGAAAGTTAACCATAAGAAAATCAAAAACTTGTGATGGGCTAAACGGTATTCGATTCCCCAGTAGGAAAAGTTAATAGACAACATTTTTGTTTTAAGTTACTTTTTATTGAGTAATTTATTCATAAGGAAACATAATCACTTATCATGTTGACTTTCAACTTTTACTAGATTCCTTAATCAAACTCATATTTTTTTCCAAAAGACGAGTATTTAGGGAGACTTGTTCGCATTAAGAGTACTATAATAAACTTACAGAGAATCACCTAATCCACCAAAGAAAACTATATACATCCCATTTATTTAGGCTTTAACCAAAACCAAAACCAAAAAGGTTAGTACAAGGTCAGATAATCCAGAAAAGGATAACCCATTAACAAGAAAATCTATGCTTAATCTCCAAAATTTTTCCAACAAAACCCAAAGTTCAAAGAGGACCATCTGATAAACAATTTGTCCATAAAATTCTTCAAAGTAAACCAATCTAAGATTGAAACCCAAATATTTGAAGGATTTAGTCACATAGTCTTCCAAGTTAAATCGTAACATTTATCTCCAAACAACATCAGTTGCTCCTAAAGTCTCATATTGAAAAGTAATTAACCTAATCACATATCCTCCATGATAGGTTAATCATTTTCATAAATAACCCAAAATCAACTTACTCTTAATTCATAAAATCATATAACTAAAAAGAATCAGTCAAACTAACCAGGGACTTCACGTATTCCAATGGTAGGCGATAAATACCAGTCGCACTTTGGTTGTGGGTTTGATTCCCGCAGCTTTGTCCAACGCGACGGGTAGTCACACGGTCTGCGTGTTGTCCTTTTTCCAAAACTATATAATTCTTAAATCATTCCCCAAAAAGAGATAAAATCATAAAAAATGATCATAACATATTTTAACCTCATGTTTATCTCATGCCTTTCATTTTCCAGCATATCATATAATAACCCATAATTACCTCAAAAGTAAAGATCATATAAACTCTAATGGTTACCTTTATAATTATTACCTGAACTTCTACATCGATTCGTCCTCTTGTACATGATGCATTACAGAACATACCAAGGTTCAAGTGGTTGATCATGACTCCTTGATATTTGGTTTAGAACAACCACGAGTTTCCTCATTGAATCCTCCATTTTATCTAGTATCTTAATCAGAGAACCACCACATTTTCCTTCAAACCTGTTGTCTCTTTGGTGCCTGCTAGATCCATCCATTCACTAAAAACAGAAATGTCAGTGTGAGTATATCAACAAAACCATCATGTACTAATGAGGAAGGCAAACACTAAGATGTACTTACTCATTCACTTTATCTAAAACTAGGACTCTTTCTGAAATCCTAACCATTATGGTAATGTCACTTATGCTTAAAGAATACCCTAACCTCTAAAGTTATCTAAACCGACCTCTGATACCAACTATAAGGCCCCATCCTTAAACCTTACTTAATCTTGAGTTATTACAAGATTACACATTGAGGATCTTTTCAGGTTTAGAGTTTTAGAGAATTAGATCATGAAACTTGCATTACATTCCACATTTAAACAAAGTGGTTACATAAAAGACAGTATTCATTCTTCCCATCAAAGGAAACATATTTAAAATAAAACATGGATTCTTTCTTGACACATCCTTGACACTATAATCACATCATGTACCTTTCCCTTGACCTGTGAAAAACATTTCAAAAACTTGGGATGAGCATAAAAAGCTCAGTAAGGGTTATAAAAATATGGAAAGGAAACATGAGTTCATATATACATAAGAATGAATTCATACCTTACCCATAAAACATAGGCACTTTAACATACCTCATCAAACCATGAATAAATCATAGAAATCATAAGACATAAAGGTAACTTGAGGCATTCATAACATTCTTACGTAGGGAGTAACCCTGTTGGTTACGTTTGGATTACCCATCACAGTATATTCCCTAAATCTCTTCAGAGAAAACTTAACGTTTCACTCCTTCGCGTTACCCAATGCATTGAAGAGCTATATCGGGCTCACCCGCCCTTAGTTTATCATGGAACCACCCGTTTTCATAACAATGCCCAAGAACCATAACATAATCTTATCACATAAAAATGCATAAAGGAAACCTAACATTTCCACCTTTCAATAACAAGATATCAATACAAAACATTGATATAAATACATTATGAAAACCATTTTCAATCCCAAAATAAAAGAAAAGTAAAACATGGTATTTATTTTTCTTTTAAAAAGAAGGTATGGCTTTTAGAGGAAGCCGAAACTCAAATAATGGTCATGGCTGCGGAGAAGTCGTTGTCGCCGCATACGTACGACAAAAAATTCCCTTTTGTCGTTTAGTAAAACGCTTCGTATAAAAAAGATTCCTTTTGGATAAACGTAAAATTCAAAGGGTTTTATACACCGTATAAAAGAAGGTTGAGTATAAAACAAAATACGCCTCAATGAAAGGAGATTGAGACGAAGTCCCATACAAAGACGGTATCCTTGGTTTAAGGATAAATCAATTACATAACTATGTGTGACAAAAGAATACACCAAATATAAGTGGATATTAAGTGTAAAATAATCAAAGGTCATTAACACATATTCAAAGGATGACATATTCAATAACTACATATTGAACCCAAAGAAATCGAAATTGGGTTAAGAAGTTCCCTTGACAGCCTAACGACGTCACATCAAAATGAGTTGATGAGAGATAAAAAGTGTATCTCATCACTTGGAAATAAAATTTATATCAATAAGGATATATTAGAACATATCCCAACATAACAATATGTAAATTAAAAGACCCAACAAAATAAGTCTTTTAAAAAGAAGAGGGTGAAAGGTTCCCTTACCGACTTGGGTATCTTTCAAAACATACACCCCATGAAAAAAGGACAATACATCATTGATGTAAATACTCATAAACGAAATTAAATTACACAAAGAGTAGAATAATGGGAAGTACATACACCACTCAAAGGAAATTGTGGCAAATATAGCATAAATCTCCTGGGAATAAAAGTGAGATGAAAAATCCCTTATGAAAACTCAGCAGCCTAACGGCGCCACATAAAACTTACAAAAATGGATTGATGAGATAAAATAGGGTATCTGATCATATTAACATAAAGTTTATAGAAAGAGTAATATAAAATAACATCCCCCAACATAAAAAAGAGGAGCTTAAAAGAATTGACATAAAGGAGAGTACTTAAAAAGAAAGAGAGAGGTTAGATCTCTTACAAAAATTCGGCAGCCTAACAGCGCCACTCAAAACTTCCAAAATGGATTGATGAGAGAGAATAGGGTCTCTCATAATATAAACATAAAAATTACAGTAATATTAATATAAAATAACATCCCAATAACAATAAATATGAGATTTAAAAGGAATGACATAAAAGAGTGTACTTAAAAAGAAATAGAGGAGTTGGATCCCTTACCTCGAGTCCGACTTGACTCAATCGTTCTTTAACGTCCTGAATAATAAACTTGAGTTAATTTCCACTTTATTAAGAACCTTTTTATAGTTAATTATTACTTTTATATCACTTATTTCCATGTTATAAACATTATGTAATCATTTAAGTTAGTAATGTTTGTTTTGTCGATATTTGGTTCTTAAGTTGAAAGTGGACTTCTTACAATTACATGTTGTTCGTGTGGTCAAATGTTCATTATATCCAGAATTATATTCATGATTTGGATATCATATATATCATATATATTTGGAATATATATGTATTTATAATATTACATAATCATTTAGAGGTAATAAATGAAATGCACCGTTCATGGAGACGGTAAGCCGTACATACGCATGAACGCTACTTTCATTTCTATGTCATATTAATGGAATTAAAACTAAATGAGAGGTATGTATATTTTAATTCCCGAATTATATTAATAATTTAGATGTATCATTCATCATATATATCCATTATATACATGTACTTATAATATTACATTACATTTGGGGATAAGAAATGAAATGCACCGTTCATGGAGACGGTAAGCCGTACGTACGCATGAACGCTACTTTCATTTCTATTTCATATTTTTATGGAATGGAATAATAATGATATAGAGGTATATTATAATTCCAGTATAAAATAATATATAATAACTTTAAATCCATCCTTTATATGTCCCACATATGGCATTAACGAATCAAATCACTTTGAGGGGGCGGTAGTCCGCACTTCCTTAAATGAAGATATTGCGTTTACCCATAATGGAAACCATAAAGGTATTCCCAAAATGAAAAATACAGAATCTTAAGGAAAACATAAACATATTATATATCATACATAAATATAGTGTCATCCTAATGGCCACCTTTGAAGGTGTTAAATGAATGTTGAACAATCCTCGTTTCGGGAGGCCGAAATTCGCCATCCACGGAAACAGTATGTTCTTTAACCATTACATGTAGGTGTGTGAAAGTGTAGCTCGAATACTTATTATAAAAACATCCTAGTATATTTATGATACTGGAGTTTTTACAAAAGAAATGAATAAAAAGAGTTTAGGGGGTTGGAGAAGCAAAATAAAACAAAAGGACTCAAGTGAAGACATTACCTTAAAATCGGGTAACTCTCTTTGGTTTGAGCTCAAAGGCTTCCTTGGGAAGACTTCTTCCCAAAGTGAGGCTTCAAGGATTAAGAGAGGGAAGTGGAGAGACAAAATGGGCAGAGGTTGGCTGAGACAAAGGCTTTGGGAGTGTGGGTAAGGAGGTAGAGGTGGGGGCCTTTTATAAGAGGAGAGGAGGGGCACTCTTGGAAGGTAAAGCAAAGTCACTTTATTTTAAAATGGTATTCTGATTTAAGTGGTCCCACATTGATTTGTTTCGAGGATAAGGTGATAAGGGTTCTAAATATACTCATCCTATAGGTTTTGGACATGTGTAGGTATTAGATATTACATTATCTTTCCATTTTATTTAAATCGTTAAATAATGAGGTCATCGCTGCATCATCACGATGCCATAAATAATTTAATTTATTTAATGTCTAAAAATTAAAAAAAAATACTATGATTTAGGAAATATTTTTATCTTTACAAAGAATATTTATAGTCAAAAATTTGATTTTTATAACCCCATGTAAAAATTGTTTTAGTAAAACATTTCATGTTTGTCTCATTTTTTACTTTAACTTTAAATAAAAAGATATTAATGTCATTTTCCAACCAAAGTGGATTCATGGGGTCCCCAAGTTGACCCATGGGTTGTATTGGTCGGCCATGACACATCCAATGAGGTTAGGACATGTTTAAAGTTCATTTCATATTATTAAAACATTATTTTTAGCTTAAACTACACTAATTACCTCTAATCGCGATTAAAACTTAATAAGTTACTATTCACCAAAAAATTATTTTTATCCCATTGAACCAAATTTTACTTCTTAATGACAACCATGTATGTCAGATTTTTGAAATTCAAAACACAAAGATGGCAAAATTTCATTTAAACGGAAAAATCAGTTTTTATAAGTACCACTTAGTGGTTTCACTATTCATAAAAAATTGATGTTTTTTAGAAAAATCCCAAAAATCACCCTAAGCTATATTTGATATTCCGAATTCAAAAATGAAGTCTATTTTACAAAATTCATAATATATAAGTCACATTAATTAATTTAATAATTAATTCCCACTGTCAGAGCAAATAGCGTGTTTTTATGAAACAATAAGTATCAAAAGATTGACATTAGTTTAAGTCTGATTTCAAAGTGAAATTAATTCGAACGAACAATATTGGATTTAATGGTAAAAATATATTCTAATTTCAGTTTAAAACCAATTCAAAAAATAATCTAATAATATAAATAAATTAGATTAAAAAGAGGTTTTGAATTAAAATACAACATTTTATACTATTCATTTAAAAAATGAACTTTATCAGAAAGATACCAAAAATTTACACAAAGTAAATTTTGATGTCCCAATTCTTAAGAAGACTTTTATTTGGTCCAAAATGATGTATAATATTGAACAAAACTATATTTAATGACGGTTCTCCATCAAAAGGTGATAAGTGAACCTTTAGTGAAAACTAGGGCATATATGCCTAAAATGGAATTCTTTCCGTATTTTATGCCTTTATATTTTATTGGATAAATGTAAAAACATTTAAAAACATATATAATCATATTTTAGTTATTTCTATCCATTCCCGCCAATACAACAACTACATGTTAACTACCATTTAAAATAATATTATTTTATTATTAGAGTGCAACGTAAGATTCCCAAGAAACTCGTTGTTGCGTGTCGGGTACGCCATCGAGCATAGCATCCCCTTTAAAGTCATATTAATATTTTATTCAAAAATATGGATAAATATGAAAATGTCATATTCTTTATTTACCTGGGGTGTTACATCCTTCCCCCCTTTTGGGAATTGCGTCCTCGCAATTTTTAAAATTGATCTTGGAAACATCTTTGAAAGTCCCACATCGGAACAAGAGTCAGGTAAAACAATCACTTTAAAATAAAGGAAGATAAGTACAGAGGTCACCCGAGTTAACCCATATGTAGAAAAACATGGACATGGAAGAAAAAGCAAAGGGTCATGTTCTTGAGGGAGAGTGATAGTAAACATGTCTAAGAGAAAGTTAACCATAAGAAAATCAAAAACTTGTGATGGGCTAAACGGTATTCAATTCCCCAGTAGGAAAAGTTAATAGACAAAATTTTTGTTTTAAGTTACTTTTTATTGAGGAATTTATTCATAAGGAAACATAATCACTTATCATGTTGACTTTCAACTTTTACTAGATTCCTTAATCAAACTCATATTTTTTTTCCAAAAGACGAGTATTTAGGGAGACTTGTTCGCATTAAGAGTACTATAATCAACTTCTAGAGAATCACCTAATCCACTAAAGAGAACTATATACATCCCATGTCTTTAGGCTTTAACCAAAACCAAAACCAAAAATTTTAGTACAAGGTCAGATAATCCAGAAAAGGATAACCCATTAACAAGAAAATCTATGCTTAATCTCCAAAATTTGTCCAACAAAACCCAAAGTTCAACGAGGACCATCCGATGAAAAATTTGTCCATAAAATTCTTCAAAGTAAACCAATCTAAGATTGAAACCCAAATATTTGAAGGATTTAGTCACATAGTCTTCCAAGTTAAATTGTAACATTTATCTCCAAACAACATCAGTTGCTCCTAAAGTCTCATATTGAAAAGTAATTAACCTAATCACATATCCTCCATGATAGGTTAATCATTTTCATAAATAACCCAAAATCAACTTACTCTTAATTCATAAAATCATATAACTAAAAAGAATCAGTCAAACTAACCAGGGACTTCACGTAGTCCAGTGGTAGGCGATAAATACCAGTCGCACTTTGGTTGTGGGTCTGATTCCCACAGCTTTGTCCGACACGATGGGTAGTCACACGGTCTGCGTGTTGTCCTTTTTCCAAAACTAAATAATTCTTAAATCATTCCCCAAAAAGAGATAAAATCATCAAAAATGATCATAACATATTTTAACCTCATGTTTATCTCATGCCTTTCATTTTCCAGCATGTCATATAATAACCCATAATTACCTCAAAAGTAAGGATCATATAAACTCTAATGGTTACCTTTATAATTATTACCTGAACTTCCACATTGATTCGTCTTCTTGTACATGATGCATTACAGAACATACCAAGGTTCAAGTGGTTGATCATGACTCCTTGATATTTGGTTTAGAACAACCACGAGTTTCCTCATTGAATCTTCCATTTTATCTAGTATCTTAATCAGAGAACCACCACAGTTTCCTTCAAACGTGTTGTCTCTTTGGTGCCTGCTAGATCCATCCATTCACTAAAAACAGAAATGTCAGTGTGAGTATATCAACAAAACCATCATGTATTAATGAGGAAGGTAAACACTAATATATACTTACTCATTCACTTTATCTAAAACTAGGACTCTTTCTGAAATCCTAACCATTATGGTAATGTCACTTATGCTTAAAGAATACCCTAACCTCTAAAGTTATCTAAACCGACCTCTGATACCAACTATAAGGCCCCAGCCTTAAACCTTACTTAATCTTGAGTTATTACAAGATTACACATTGAGGATCTTTTCAGGTTTAGATTTTTAGAGAATTAGATCATGAAACTTGCATTACATTCCACATTTAAACAAAGTGGTTATATAAAGGACAGTACTCATTCTTCCCATAAAAGGAAACATATTTAAAATAAAACATGGATTCTTTCTTGGCACATCCTTGACACTATCATCACATCATGTACCTTTCCCTTGACCTGTGAAAAACATTTCAAAAACTTGGGATGAGCAAAAAAATCTCAGTAAGGGTTATAAAAATATGGAAAGGAAACATGAGTTCATATATACATAAGAATGAAATCATACTTTACCCATAAAACATAGGCACTTTAACATACCTCATCAAACCATGAATAAATCATAGAAATCATAAGACATAAAGGTAACTTGACGCATTCATAACATTCTTACGTAGGGAGTAACCCTGTTGGTTACGTTTGGATTACCCATCACAGTATATTCCCTAAATCTCTTCAGAGAAAACATAACGTTTCACTCCTTCGCGTTACCCAATGCATTGGAGAGCTATATCGGGCTCACCCGCCCTTAGATTATCACAGAACCACCCGTTTTCATAACAATGCCCAAGAACCATAACATAATCTTATCACATAAAAATGCATAAAGGAAACATAACATTTCCACTTTTCAATAACAAGATATCAATAAAACACATTGATATAAATACATTATGAAAACCATTTTCAATCCCAAAATAAAAGAAAAGTAAAACATTGTATTTATTTTTCTTTTAAAAAGAAGGTATGGCTTGTAGAGGAAGCCGAAACTCAAATAATGGTCACGTCGGCGGAGAAGTCTTTGTCGCCGTATACGTATGACAAAACATTCAATTTTGTCATTTAGTAAAACGCTTCGTATAAAAAAGATTCCTTTTGGATAAACGTAAAAATCAAAGGGGTTTATACACCGTATAAAAGAAGGTTGAGTATAAAACAAAATATCCCTCAATGAAAGGAGATTGAGACGAAGTCCCATACAAAGATGGTATCCTTGGTTTAAGGATAAATCAATTACATAATTATGTGTGACAAAAGAATACACCAAATATAAGTGGATATTAAGTGTAAAATAATCAAATGTCATTCACACATATTCAAAGGATGACATATTCAATAACTACATATTGAACCCAAAGAAATCGAAATTGGGTTAAGAAGTTCCCTTGACAGCCTAACAACGTCACATCAAAATGAGTTGATGAGAGATAAAAAGTGTATCTCATCACTTGGACATAAAATTTATATCAATAAGGATATATTATAACATATCCCAACATAAAAATATGTAAATTAAACGACCCAACAAAAGAAGTCTTTTAAAAAGAAGAGGGTGAAAGGTTCCCTTACCGACTTGGGTATCTTTCAAAACATACACCCCATGAAAGAAGGACAATACATCATTGATGTAAATACTCATAAACGAAATTATATTACACAAAGAGTTGAACAATGGGCAGTACATACACCACTCAAAGTAAATTGTGGAAAATGTAGCATAAATCTAGCGGGAATAAAAGTGAGATGAAAAATCCCTTATGAAAACTCGGCAGCCTAACGACACCACATAAAACTTACAAAATTGGATTGATGAGATCAAATAGAGTATCTCATCATATTAACATAAAGTTTATAGAAAGAGGAATATAAAAGAACACCCCCCAAAACAACAAAGAGGAGCTTAAAAGAAGTGACATAAAGGAGAGTACTTAAAAAGAAAGAGAGAGGTTAGATCTCTTACGAAAATTCGGCAGCCTAACGGCGCCACTCAAAACTTCCAAAATGGATTGATGAGAGAGAATAGGGTCTCTCATCATATAAAAATAAAAATTACAGCAATATTAATATAAAATAACATCCCAATAACAATAAAGATGAGCTTTAAAAGGAATGACATAAAAGATTGTACTTAAAAATAAAGAGAGGAGTAGGATCCCTTACCTCGGGTCCGACTTGACTCAATCGCTATTTAACGTCCTGAATAATAAACTTGAGTTAATTTACACTTTATTAAGAACCTTTTTCTAGTTCATTATTCCTTTTATATCACTTATTTCCATGTTATAAACATTATGTAACCATTTAAGTTAATAATGTTTGTTTTGTCGATATTTGGTTCTTAAGTCGAAAGTGGACTTCTTACAATTACATGTTGTTCGTGTGGTCAAATGTTCATTATATCCAGAATTATATTCATGATTTGGATATCATATATATCATATATATCCAGAATATATAAGTATTTATAATATTACATAATCATTTAGAGTTAAGAAATGAAATGCACCGTTCATGGAGACGGTAAGCCGTACGTACGCATGAATGCTACTTTCATTTCTATGTCATATTAATGGAATTAAAACTAAATGAGAGGTATGTATATTTTAATTCCAAAATTATATTAATCATTTAGATGTATCATTCATCATATATATCCATTATATACATGTACTTATAATAGTACATTACATTTGGGGATAAGAAATGAAATGCACCGTTAATGGAGACGGTAAGCCGTACGTACGCATGAACGCTACTTTCATTTCTATTTCATATTTTTATGGAATGGAATAATAATGATATAGAGGTATATTATAATTCCATTATAACATCATATATAATAACTTTAAATCCATCCTTTATACGTCCCACATATGGCATTAACGAATCAAATCACTTTGAAGGGGCGGTAGTCCGCACTTCCTTAAATGAAGATATCGCGTTTACCCATAATGGAAACCATAAAGGTATGCCAAAAATGAAAAATACAGAAGCTTAAGGAAAACATAAACATATTATATATCATATATAAATATATTGTCATCTTAATGGACACCTTTTAAGGTGTTAAAAGAATGTTGAACAATCATCGTTTTGGGAGGCCGAAATTCGCCATCCACGGAAACAGTATGTTCTTTAACCATTAGATGTAGGTGTGTGAAAGTGTAGCTTGAATCCTTCTTATAACAACGTCCTAGTATATTTATTATAATGGAGTTGTTACAAAAGAAATGAATAAAAAGAGTTTAGGGGGTTGGAGAAGCAAAATAAAACAAAAGGACTCAAGTGAAGACATTACCTTAAAATCGGGTAACTCTCTTTGGTTTGAGCTCAAAGGCTTCCTTGGGAAGACTTATGCCCAAAGTGAGGATTAAAGGAGTAATAGAGAGAAGTGGATAGACAAAATGGGCAGAGGTTGGCCGACCCAAAGGCTTTGGGAGTATGGGTAAGGAGGTAGAGGTGGGGGCCTTTTATAAGAGGAGAGGAGGGGCACTCTTGGAAGGTAAAGAAAAGTCACTTTATTTTAAAATGGTATTCGGATTTAAGAGGTCCCACATTGATTTTTTTCGAGTATAAGGTGATAAGGGTTCTAAATATACTCATCCAATAGGTTTTGGACATGTTTAGGTCTTAGATATTACATTATCTTTCCATTTTATTTAAATCGTTAAATAATGAGGTCATCGCTGCATCATCATGATGTCATAAATAATTTAATTTATTTAATGTCTAAAAATTATAAAAAAAGTACTATGATGTAGGAAATATTTTTATATTTCCAATTAATATTTATAGTCAAAAATATGATTTGTATAACCCCATGTAAAAATTATTGTAGTAAAACATTTCATGTTTGTCTCATTTTTACTTTAACTTTAAATAAAAAGATATTAATGTCATTTTCCCAACAAAGTGGCTTCATGGGGTTCCCAAGTTGACCCATGGGCTGTCTTGGTTGGCCATGACACATCCAATGAGGTTAGTACATGTGTCAAGTTCATTTCATATTATTAAAACATTATTTTTACCTTAAACTACACTAATTACCTCTAATCGCGATTAAAACTTAATAAGTTACTATTCACGAAAAAATTATTTTTATCCCATTGAACCACATTTTACTTCTTAATGACAACCATGTATGTCGGATTTTTAAAATTCAAAATACAATGATGGAAAAATTTCATTTAAACGAAAAAATCAGTTTTTATAAGTACCACTTAGTGGTTTCACTATTCATCAAAAAATGAAGTTTTTTAGAAAAATCCCAAAAATTCACCCTAAGCTATATTTGATATTCCGAATTCAAAAATGAAGTCTATTTTACAAAATTCAAAACATATAAGTAACATTAATTAATTTAATAATTAATTCCCGCTGTCAGAGCAAATAGCATGTTTTTATGAAACAATAAGTATCAAAAGATTGACATTAGTTTAAGTCTGATTTCAAAGTGAAATTCATTCCAACGACCACTATTGGATTTAATGGTAAAAATATATTCTAATTTCAGTTTAAAACCAATTCAAAAGATAATATAATCATATAAATAAATTAGATTAAATAGAGGTTTTGAATTAAAATACAACATTTTATGCTATTCATTAAAAAAATGAACTTTATCAGAAAGATACCAAAAATTTACACAAATTAAATTTTGATGTCCCAATTCTTAAGAAGACTTTTATTTGGTCCAAAAGGATGTATAAGAGTGAATAAAACTATATTTAATGACGGTTCTCCAACAAAAGGCGATAAGTGAACCTTTAGTGAAAACTAGGGCATATACGCCTAAAATGGAATTCTTTCCGTATTTTATGCCTTTATCTTTTATTGGATAAATGTAAAAACATTTAAAAACATATATAATCATATTTTAGTTATTTATATCCATTCCTGCCAATACAACGGCTACATGTTAACTACCATTTAAAATAATATTATTTTATTATTAGAGTGCAACGTAAGATTCCCAAGAAACTCGTTGTTGCGTGTTGGGTACGCCATCGAGCATAGCGTCCCATTTAAAGTCATATTAATATTTTATTCAAAAATATGGATAAATATGAAAATGTCATATTCTTTATTTACCTGGGGTGTTACATTTATCTTGTTTTGGATTTGGGGTAGTGGTATCTCATGGGATTAAATGAATTGAAAACCCATTAGAAAATTTAATAGAAGGGAGAAAGATATTTCTTTATTATTCCATTAAAGTGGGATCATTCAAAAATCTCTTAGGATTCTAATTGATTTACTTGAATATATTTTTTTTGATATTGGGAATGGATCAGTCAACCCTTTTCAAGGATCATATTGAATGTTATCAAAGACCAGTAAGGGAAAATAACTTCCAAATATACCCTAGTTGTTTTATGAAATTTATTCCCACCTATGCTGATCAAAAAATACATACGAGGTCTTGTGGTGATTCAGTATGGGTCAACAAGTGATCTAGTCAAGGTCATTACAAAATGGTATCAAATTCAACTTATGAATATTGGGTTAGGAACATCCAGTATATAGAATCATCATAAATTAGGAAATAATCCATAAATATGCTTAAAAAACATAAATATAATTGAAAAATGACTTATTTGGGGTACTATGGGTTCAAATAATTCTATTTTTGACTTAAACCATTTATCCCGTGTCACATTATTTATGAGTAGGTATTTATAGGATTTAAATTATATTAAATATAATATATTAAAATATATATACTTTTCAAATCAATTAAATATTTATATTTATTAAAATTTAAAGACAAATAAATTTTGTATTCCAATTTATTTATTATTGATAACCGGGTCATTATAATAGGTAAAATTATTTTTATTATTCTTATTAGTTTTATATTTATACTTATTTTGGGGTAATATTTTTTTAAAAAATTATTGGTTTATGTTTTTAGTTCCATAGAAGTATAAATGGAATAAATGAAAGATGGGATGTTGTTTTATCCTGATCATTATTTTAAAGTCCCTAAATTTGGTAAAGTTATTTCATATTAGAAGGAGAATATAATGTGATTTTTTACTATAATATAGAATATGTGGACTCAACAAACACTAGGAATTACAAATTTTTTGGGATAATGAGAAAACTCCTCCACCGATTACAATAATTTATTTACAGATCTTAAAGGGTATTTCTAATCTACATTAGGTTGTGGGGTTGGTAGTACCTCAATGAAAATCTACTTCTTCTCACGTTATGTTATATTTCTAGTTCCATAACTCAATTTTGATGAATCTCGATTGGAGGTCGTATAATTGGTTGAATTAATTCATCACATCTTTTATTGTATTAAGAAACTATATTATTATAGAGCTTTATCTATGACATTTAATTTTAAAGAGGCTAATCAGTGGTTTTGAGACATGAAAAAACCAAGTGAAGAGAGATTATGGAATAAAAAAATTATTTTAAGAACATTTCATCAAGAAATTATATACCTACACCCTTCATTTGGTAAAATCTTGTGAGTTAATGAAACTCAAGTAGGGGATATGATGGTCATGGAGTATGCTGGAGAGTTTACAAATTGACAACTATTTTTATTCTACTTGAGTAGGTATGAGAAATAGGAGTTTGTAATGTTCTATATGGTGTTGAAAGATAATTTTAAGGCTTATATTTTTTATTTATCCCCCCTTATTTATCACTTTTAGTATATAATATCGAGTTAGCTATGATAGGTTCTATGGTATGTTAAGGAGTTGGGGGCTTACCTCTTCATCAAATAGTTTTTGGAGGATCATTTAGTAGAAATAAGTGTCCTATGAAAGAGATGAGTTTATGTCTATTTTTATAATGTAATAATAGTAGAATGAATCCTATTTATCATTGATTTGGTTGATTATAGTTTCGATGATCCTAATTTAGTCTTTCATGAAATACTAGATCAAATTATTCCATGATCTAATGCATTTGAATCTGTGTTTTCTTTATGGACACCTCCAGAGACTTGACATGATTACCCATTTTGAGTGTATTGGATGAAAATATAAACAGACTTATATATCTATAGACAAACCTAGTAAGTGGGTGATAATCGGAAATTTAACTCCTTATGGTATATTTGGATATTTAATGAGGAAATTATGTCAAATTATTCAATAAATGGAAACTTCTTTTGGATTTGTATTTCAACCAAAATGTCATTAGGATGGTAAATACAGGGTCCTTGTGTCTAATAAATATTTAATGTCTATTAGATAAGGTATTTTCATAGTCGATAGTAATTTTTTTTTATTTTCCACACTTTCTCATTATTTTTTTATATATGAAACTATCATTCCATTATCTACAAGAAACTTTTATCTTGTTTCGGATTAGGGGTATTAGTATCTCAGTGGATTAATTGATTTGAAAACCCATTAGGAATGTTACTAGAATGGAGAAAGATATTTCCTTATTATTCCATTATAGTGTGATCATTTAAACATCTTTGGGGATTTTAATTGATTGAATTGAATATATTTATGTGATATTTGGAATGGATCAGTCAACCCTTTTCAAGGATCATATTGAATGTTATCAAAGACCAGTAAGGGAAAATAACTTCCCAATACACCCTAGTTGTTTTATGAAATTTATTCCCACCTATGCTGATCAAAAAATACATATGAGGTCTTGTGGTGATTCGGTATAGGTCAACGAGTGATCTAGTCAAGGTCATTACAAAATGGTATCAAATTCCACTTATTAATATTGGGTTAGGTCTATCCAGTATTTAGAATCATCATAAATTTGGAAATAATACATAAATATTCTTGGAAAACATAAATATAATTGAAACATGAGTTATTAGGGATAGTATGGGTTCAAATCAATCTATTTTTGACTTAAACCATTTTATCTCATGTCACATTCTTTATGAGTAGGTATTTATAGGATTTAACTTATATTAAAAAGAATACATTACAATATATAAAATTTTCAAACCATTTAAATATTTGTATTTATTAAAATTCAAAAATAAATAAATTTTGTATTCCAATTTATTTATTATTGATAACTGGGTCAATATAAAATGTAAAATTATTTTCATTATTCTTTTTAGTATGATATTTATACTTATTTTAGGACAATATTTTTTTAAAACATTGTTGGTTTATGTTTTTAGTTCCATAGAAGTATAAATGGAATAAATGAAAGATGGGATGTGGTTTTATCCTGATCATTATTTTAAAGTCCCTAAATTTGGTAAAGTTGTTTCATATTAGAAGGAGAATATAATGTGATTCTTTACTCTAATATAGAATATGTGGACTCAACGAACACTAGAAATCACAAAATTTGGGGATAATGAGAAAACACCTCCACCCATACCAATAATTTATTTACAGATCTTAAAGGGTATTTCAAATCTACATTAGGTTGTGGGATTTGTAGTACCTCAATGGGAATCTACTCCTTCTAATTTTATGTTGGATTTATAGTTCCATAACTTAATTTTGAAAAATTTCAACTGGAGGTCGTATAATTGGCTGAATTAATTCATCACATCTTTGATATTGTTAAGAAACTATATTATTATAGAGTTTGATCTATGAAATTTAATTTTGAAGAAGCTACTCAGTGGTGTTGAGACATGAAAAAAAAGTGAATAGAGATTATGGAATAAAAAAATTATTTTAAGAATATTTCATCAGGAAATTATATACCTACACCCTTCATTTGGTAAAATCTTGTGAGTTAATGAAACTCAGGTAGGGGATACGATGGTCATGGAGTATGCTGGTGAGTTTACAAATCGACATCTTTTTTTGTTCTACTTGAGTAAGTATGTGAAATAGGAGTCTGTAATGTTCTATATGACATTGACAGATAATTTTAATACTTAGGTTTTTTATTTAATCTCCCTTATTTTTCAAATTTAGTGAAGAATATTGAGTTAGCTATGATAGGTTCTATGGTATGTCAAGGAGTTGGGGGCTTACCTCCTCATCAAAGAGTTGTTGGAGGATCATTTAGTAGAAATCAGTGGCCTAGGAAAGAGACGATTTTATGTGTATTTTTATAAATTAATAATAGTATAATGAATCATATTTATCAGAGATTTGGTGGATTATAGTTTCGATGATCCTAATTTAGTCTTTACTGAAACCCTAGATCAAATTATTCCATGATCTAATGCATTTGAATATATGTTTTATTTATGGACACCTTTAGAGACTTAACATGATTACTCATTTTTTGTGTATTGGATGAAAATCTAACTAGAATTATATATCTCTAGACCAACCTATTATGTAGATTATAATAGGAAATTGAACTCCTTATGGTACATTTGGCCATTTAAAGAGGCAATGCTGTCAAATTATTCAATAAATGGAAACTTCTTTTGGGTTTGGATTTCAACCAGAAGGTCATTAGGATGGTAAATATAGGGTCTTTGTGTCTAATAAGTATTTAATGTCTATCAGATAAGGTCTTTTCACAGTCGATTGTAATTTTTTTATTTTCCACACTTTCTCATGCTGTTTTTATTTAGAAAATTATCATTCTATTATCTACAAGAAATTTTTATCTTGTTTAGTATTAGGGGTAGTGGTATCTGAGGGGATTAATTGAATTGAAAACCCATTAGGAAATTTAATAGAATGTAGAAAGATATTTCCTTAATATTCCATTGTAGTGGGATCATTCAAACATCTCTGGGGATTCTAATTGACTGAATTGAATATATTTATTTGATATTGGGAATGGATCAGTCATCCCTTTTCAAGGATAATATTGAATGTTATCAAAGAATAGTAAAGGAAAATCACTTCCCAATATACCCTAGTTGTTTTATGAAATTTATTCCCACCTATGCTGGTCAAAAACTACATACGAGGTCTTATGGTGATTCAGTATGGGTCAACGAGTGTTCTAGTCAAGTTCATTATAAAATGGTATCATATTACACTTATGAATATTGGGTTAGGAATATCAAGTATATATAATCACCATAAATTAGGAAATAATCCATAAATATTCTTGGAAAATATAAATATAATACAAACATGAGTTATTAGGGGTAGTATGGGTTCAAATCAATCTATTTTTAACTTAAACCATTTATCTCATGTCACATTCTTTATGAGTAGGTATTTATAGGATTTAACATATATTTAATAGAATATATTACAATACATAATTTTTTCAAATAATTTAAATATTTATATTTATTGAAATTCAAAAAATAAATAAATTTTTTATTCCAATTTATTGATTATTGATAACCGGGTCAATATAACTTGTAAAATTATTTTTATTATTTTTGTTAGTTTGATATTTATACTTATTTTGGGATAATATTTTTTTAAAACATTATTGGTTTATGTTTTTAGTTTCATAAAAGTATAAATGGAATAAATGAAAGTTGGTATGAGGTTTTATCCGGATTATTATTTTAAAGTACCTAAATTTGTTAAATTTGTTCAATATTAGAAGGAGAATATAATGTGATTATTAACTCTAAAATAGAATATGTGGACTCAACGAACACTAAGAATCACAAAATTTGGGGATAATGAGAAAACTCTTCCACCCATGCCTATAATTTATTTACAGATCTTAAATGGTATTTCTAATCTACGTTAGGTTGTGGGGTTAGTAGTATCTTAGTGGGAATCTACTTCTACTGATGTTATGTTAGATTTCTAGTTCCATAACTTAATTTTGAAGAATCTCAACTGGAGGTCGTATAATTGGTTGAATTAATTCATCACATCTTTGATAGTGTTAAGAAATTATATTGTTATAGAGTTTGATCTATGACATTTATGTTTAAAGATGCTACTCAATGGTGTTGATACATGAAAAAAAACAAGTGAAGGGAGATTATGGAATAAAAAATTATTTTAAGAATATTTTCAGCATGAAATTATATACCAACACCCTTCAATTGGTAAAATCTTGTGTGTTTATGAAACTCAAGTAGGGGATATGATGGTCATGGAGTATGCTGTTGAGTTTACCAATTGATATCTTTTTTTATTCTACATGAGTAGGTATGAGAAATAAAAGTCTGTAATGTTCTTTATGGGGTTGAAAGATAATTTTAAGGCTTAGGTTTTTCATTTAACCTCCCTTATTTTTCAAATTTAGTGAAGAATGTTGAGTTAACTATGATAGGTTCTATGGTATGTCAAGGAGTTGGGGGCGTACCTCCTCATCAAAGAGTTTTTCGAGAATCATTTAGTAGAAAGAATTGGCCTAGGAAATAGGCGAGTTTATGTGTATTTTTATAAAGTAATAATAGTAGAATGAATCCTATTCATCATATATTTGGTTGATTATAGTTTCGATTATTCTAATTTAGTCTTTCATGAAACAGTAGATCAAATTATTCCATGATATAATGCATTTGAATCTATGTTTTATTTATGGACACATTTAGAGACTTCACATGATTACTCGTTTTGAGTGTATTGGATGAAAATATAAACAGACTTATATATCTCGAGACCAACCTAGTAAGTAGGTGATAAGAAGAAATTGAACTCCTTATGGTATATTTGTCCATTTATAGAGGCAATGATGTCAAATTATTCAATAAATGGAAATTTCTTTTGGGTTTGGATTTCAACCAAAAGGTCATTATAATAGTAAATATAGGGTCTTTGTGTCTAATAAGTATTTAATGTCTATCAGATAAGGTCTTTTCAAAGTTGATGGTAATTTTTTTTATTTTCCATACTTTCTCATGCTCTTTTTATTTAGGAAATTATCATTCCATTATCTATAAGAAACTTTTATCTTGTTTAGGATTAAGGGTAGTGGTATCTCAGGGGATTAATTGAATTGAAAAACCATTAGGAATGTTACTAGAATAGAGAAATAAATTTTCTTATTATTACATTATAGTGGGATCATTCAAACATCTCTAGGGATTCTAATTGATTGACTTGAATATATTTATGTGATATTGGGAATGGACCAGTCAACCCTTTTCAAGGATCATATTGAATGATATCAAAGGATAGTTTCTTTTTATAGTATGGTGGGTACTCAGTAAGATCTTATCCTTAAATGGTAATTTAAAGTAGGTAAATCTAGACTGGATAAGGGGAAAATTGGAATGATCTCCTCTAAAATGATGAGTTTGATGCTTGGGGTAGTTGAAGTAGAGAAACTAATTGAATTAATTTCAGTAGTAAGTTTCTATCATGATATATTTCTTGAATTCCTTTTTTGGATTTACAACTAAATGATAGATGAAGTTATTATTCATGTTAGTGATTGAGATGGATTTGATTTTTAATCCTAATTACCATATGGCCCCAATAAAGTTGAGAGAACTAAAAATTCTGCATGAGTTTCTTGAGTCTAATGTTTTTATCACAAAAAAACGTTGTACCCTAAGGTCCCACTGAACACAGTAAGGGGGATGGGTGGGGGCTAAATTAGGGTGACATTAAAATTAATTTTATTTAAAAAAAAATAGCTATTTTATTTATGTTTGGAAATGAACCTTGAAAATATTTTCTTTCACACAACCAGAAAGTATAAAAAATAAATAATGTGCACACATGATTTTTCATGATTAACCCAAAATATGATATATCCGATTCTCACATATCCAAATTGTGTTGATATACCAAAATATTAATACTTAATTAGTATATTATTATATATTTATTAAGGTTTTACTTCTCATACTTGATCCAAAACCTCTTCTTATATTTAGTGTACTATATTTAAGTGGGTTAAAAATATGATATCAACACATAGGTCAATATTAAAAGATTTCATTCAAATTTTTGACACCAAAAAACAAGTGTAGTCTCTTTGATTATCTAATATTAAATTTAGAGATCTTCAATGATTTACACAACACAATTTTTTTAGTCCCAATATTCATTGTAATAAAGAATCAAAAACTTTAACACAAAAATCTAGATATTCAATGATCTTTCAATTTTGATCCATTGTTTCTCAATGTATTCAGTTATCTTCCTTCTATTGTGTGTTTTTTTCATTCTATACAACACATCCTATAATAATATAGGATGTTTGAATTTTTAATTTGAAAATTAAACTATAACAAACATCCCATTCAAAAAAACCCCGTGGATTGATTCCTAGTTGATCCTCATGATTGAAATTCGAAGGGTACTTACTAGTTATAGGAATATCTACCAAAACATAAAATGAATACCACATAATTAAATTAGTTTAAATCCTAAAAAAACACCATTCATGGAGTGAAATTCTTCTTTGTGGCATGGTTTAGTGGTTCTCATTATAACTTTTCTTGAGTTAAAGATAAGTGACAATGTGATATATATCTTTATAATGTGAAAGCATCGATATTTTAAATTCATGGTCTTATTAGATTTACACGGATTTCCATGATTTTTTTTAACGAGATAGGAACTTAAACTCTAGGAACACTTATAAATTTCTAAAATCATTTAAAGTGATATTATTATGACATAGTGACACACCTTATTAGTCAGAGATTCCAAAATTAGATGGAATACCCTTTATGGAATGACCTATTTCATCATGGTGTATATCACTATTATAATGTCTTTTATGGACTTAGAAATTTTTTGGAATATAATTATTAATTGGGTTGATATAAGTTGCTATAGTATGACCTCTATAACTACTATAATTATTTTAATATTTATATTGTAATCATATATACCCTTAAAATACCATCAAGTGACTTTTAAAGACATCTAAATTTACAGAACATCTAGTGAACATTCACCTTAACAAATAATCCAACAAAAAAACCTATAGTTTTAACCATCCGCCCTTTGGATTTTTTTATCAAAAACACATTAGAAAAAATATAAATAAGAAAACCATCATTTATCAACCATCAAAATAATATACCATATAGTCCCATGACTTTGATATACTTTCATTCTTCTTCTCCGCTACACACTAAATTGCTCCTCCTTCATGTTTTTATACCAATTTGACAACAAAATTCAAAGTGTTATTTTACTTAGGTTAAAAAATGATAATAAATTACTTGATGATACCAAAATTGAAAATATTATTAAGAAGCATTCAATTAACCTCTAACCTTATACGAGTTAAATATTGATGTAGGAAATAATAGAAATAACTAAATTCATCAATGTTGTACATGTATTTTTTAGACTTATTTGGATGTTAATCCCCATAGATGGTATCTCCCCCATCTTCTTAAAATAAAAAAGTTAAAGTCACTGTAAGCATAAATAGTAAAAAAATAAATCATTAAATACAATGGGGAGAGGGGAATTAAAAAATACTTAGTTTGTGGAGAGTGGATGAACTCTGAACTTCAACTGATTCCTTTCAAACACATGACCCACCAAGGGGTTTTTCAAGAATCTACCACCTGATTTGGAATCCCAACAAAATCCAGCCTCAAAAAATTTTTATCCACCTTTACTTTTTTAAAATGATACCAAATTTATATGTGTTTTGTACGAGATTGTTATAGTAGATTTTATTTTAATTCAATGTCATTTTTATTATCACACAAAATCATATGGTATTATTTCAATTCTTCCCCAATTTCTTTTAATTACTACTTCATCCACATAAGTTGTTTACATACCTTGGAAATAAAGATATACTCCACTTATACTGTACATAAAGAAACACAATCCTATTTCTTACTTATCCAACCAACATAATTTATTCCAATATAAAATGATCTTAAACTTTTACATTTACGATCAAAAATTTCAATAGCTCGATTTTTTTTATTTTTTGAGTATATTTTGGAGCAGATTTGTCTTTGATGATATATTTTGGATCATCTTGGACCTTTTTCCATCTTAAATGAGTCACATAGTTACTCACCTATTCAATTTTTACTTCGAAATATTAAATCCTAGTATCATTATCGATCAGAATATCTTGTGTAACACCATGATATTTTAGTTTATATTCTATTTAATGAATATTATGGTTGATAATGTATACCACACATAACATCAATCTTAAATAAACCACATCATTATTATTTAAATATGACCGTTATAACCTACTGATAGATTAGAGAGCATGAATAAGAGAAACTGAATTATGAAATATATGTAAACAATTCTTCGTATATAAATTTATTTATTATATATTACTAAAAAATGACAAAATTTTAAATGATAAGAATGAATTCTTATAAGGTTAAGAATAATTAATGTTTTAGAGGGTCATTTTTCAATAAAAGTATGTTTTCTTCATATTTTATATATTTCATTTTAGAGATAAATTTATTTTATTTTGTTTATTAAATTAATTTAAAAGGTACTACTTATACATTAAAAATAATGAATATTAATTTATACATTGATTATCACTTTCTTATAAATTAATATAAAATCATTTGATGGTAAGAATGATATTCTCAAGAAACCAATTTTTAAATGTGAAATATATTTTTATCATAATAAATTAAATATATCACCTTAGATTAATACTTTTTATTAAATTTATTTATAATATACTCAATAAAATAAATTAACAATAATTTACTGGTTTTCACTTGGTAAGGAATGAGAATAAATTTATTTTATACTTTGAAAATACATTTTTTTTAAAATGTTTTTTTACGTATTTTGTGTGTGGATATTAGGTTTAATTTTTGGCCCTTTTAGAATTTTAGTTGATATGTTAACCTTATTTTTGGATTTATCATATATAATTTTTCATAGGGTGATTTTTTGGTTTTTTTTAGAAGATTTATTTTTGTTTGAATAGTGAAAAACCTATTTTTAAAAAATTTGTTATTTATTTTCAAGTTTTTCAAAAGTGCCTTTATATTTTGTATTAGTTTTAATGTAAAATTAAATCCCTTTTTATAAAATTATTTAAATCAATTATATAGTAAAGAAAATTATACTTTTTTATAAATTCATTTTTAGGTTTAAAAACTCATTTAAAAAAAAACTATTCTTTATTGTGATTTACGTTCTTCTGTTAAGATTAAATTCTTCAAATTAACAAAATTTAATATTAAAAATGGATTTCATGTTTTTAATTAGTTATTTCAAATTTATTAATGAGTGTAATTCCATTTTTGGTGGTAATGAATAGTTTAAAAGGTAAAAATTAACTACCACGAAAAATGGTAAAACATGATAATTAGGGTAAAAAATATATAATAAGGTCATAAAATATAATTTTAATTCTTATTGTATGAAATAATTTTAACCATTATCAACTTATATTTAATATTTTAATTATTTTGTGTCATGTGACCATGAGTAAGATGTTTTTAATATTTAAATGCTAATGATATCTACTAGTGTGAGACTCCCCTCACTTTTAAAATGGAACCTACTCTCCCCACTTATTCACAAACATTTAACACTCTAGATCATAAAATAAAATTTAAATTTCCTTAAAAAACATCATATTAACTTACTAGAGATTGTAAGCTCACAAAAATCCCAACCTTTAAGGCTTAAGGTGTAACACAAAGGCAGTTTTACAAGGAATAGGTGTAACTCTCAACTGAGTTCTTTCATATTAATTTCTTATTCTACATTCTCCAAACCTATCATAACTATGGTGATTTTAATGAACCAAAATTTTCCATGTATTAATTTTAATTATATGGGAATATATTGAGTCTGCGAAAATTGACGGCACATGATTCTGAGGCCCGGTGTGCCCAAAATGAATTTATGAACCTTTTTTTCAGGTACGTTTAATAAATGTGTGAGAACTGTTTTGTAACTTTTGAACCGGTGCTCGGAATTGAAATCTGAGGACACCATTGAACTCGTAGTGTTGATATTCACTTAAGGAGACCTTAAACTCGACCACAGTAGGTCGAGGGTGGAAATTAGTTTTCAGACTTTTCGTGGGAGAAAATAAAATAAATATGCTTTATTTTATTTTTGAAATTGAAACCTCCAATTTGAAACATGAAGGTGGGGACCACACGAGGGTGGTTAGGCATTTAATGTTGGGAATTAAATGCCCGGTTAGACAAAATGTGTAAAAAATTCCTCTTTAATTATCAGGATTCAATAATTCTGAATTAATGAATCAACTTTAACTCTTGGAATCCCCCATTGATGTGCCAACATTAAATATTAACTTATTAATTTGGCACCACACCTCTCACGGGGAAAAGGATTGGAAAAGGAGAGCCTTTGGAGAAAAATCCTCCAAAAGAAGAACCTATCCAATGAAGAATGCTCTTCAGATCAAGAACACAGATGACACATGAGCCCGAAATAGAAACATGTTGCAGGAGCAAGGAACGTCGACACCCCCTTCATCGACTTCATCATCTCCCTCGCAACATCTTCAATGAACGTCAAGGTTGGGGTTTTAAATTGAATTATGAAAAAATCTCTTTTTTTTATTCTTTATATTCTATATTCCCAATGACTATGTCCAAACAAACATGGCCATCATCCCGCAAATATACCACACCCCTTTTAATTTTGTTCTTCGCACATTCTTCGTGAGATCTTCGATGACAAATAATTAATGACGCCAGAAACACATAGTTTTGTTGAGCGCAACATATGGACGCAGATCCCACCACCTGAGGATCCTGAATATAGAAAAAATATAATTTTCGGGCTTGGAACGAAGCCGCGATGGCTCATAGAAGAAGGCGGCGGCTGGCACCCAACAGACCGTGAGGAAGGAGGGCGACCCGTGGGTTAAGAAGGAGGCCACGAGTCGTCAGCCACGGTAGTGTAGGGCGGCGGCCGGCATCCGGCTGGCCGCATGGAAGAGCGGCAGCCCACGTTTGCACCGCCGGAGCAGGATTCCATGGCTGCTTGGCTGCGGCGGAGGCCAGAAGGCGGCCGACACCCAGCTGGCAGTGGGTGGAGCAGCGGTGTGCGATCACGCCACTGGGAGAAGTACCGGCCGACTGTTTCAGCCGACCACTTCACACCGGGTAGGACCTACTCAGGTGGGTCCTGCACTCCAGCAGGCCGCACCACATGGCGCCACTAGTTAGGTTGAGCCGAACGGTCTAGTGAACTATTCGGAATACCGGGGGCGCCTCCCCTTGGGTTGTGGCTAGGGCGGACCCTGCCAGGGTGGGCCACCTGACCGCGGGCAGCACCGCAGCCCGACCAACAGGCTGAGACACCCCATCGCGGGACGGTCCAGACCATGGCCAAGAGGTTCAGGTCCGCCGTGGCCTAGGCCAATTGGGCCGGACCCGGACCGGGTCGAACCTGACCCGAGCCCATCTGGACCCAGATACGCCTTTGTGGCCATATCTTGAGAACCATGTGTCTATTTGACAAACCGTCTATGGTGTCAAAATCCTTGGATTTAGATGGTACTTTTGGTATAATCCACTTGGGTTTTGGATAAATTTAGACTATGGCCAGGTAGGATGGAACCCTGAATCTAATCGGGCCCTCAGAATAGAAACACTAATAACTTACAGACCAGATGTCCGATTGACGCGCCGTTTGTTTAGTTGGGTCCCTTATGATGTGACATACCTTTGGTATACTTCTTTGTGGAACTTAGTGGGGGTTGAGGTATGAAAAATATCTTTAGGGATATTTTCTACGGAACTCGAGCACACCGGTTGCGAGGAATCCAGTGGCTGGTAGTGAGGCGGAGATTGGATACGGATAATACGTAGGTTAGTTACCTATTGATCATGGGCGGGTTAGATTCTGTATGGGTCATTGTGGGGTTAAGTACCTATAGATCCTATATGGGTCTCTGCTCAGCGATCCTATATGGGTCAGCGCATACCGATCTTGTGTGCGTTAGCGCTCAACGATCCTGTGTGGGTCAGTGCATACCGATCCTATGTGGGTCATTGCAGGGGTTAGTACCTATCGGTCCTGTGTAGGTCAGACTTCTTATAATCAGCAGCAATGCATCTTGATAGAATAATATGATATAGCTTCACGACTAATCATCTTTAATTCTATACTTTACTTATACCTATGTGAGATGAGTCTTATATTTTCATGGTGTACTTGTGTGGTACTATATCTTCATGGTGTTACCTATGTGGTACTCTTACCTTCGTGGTGTTACCTATGTGGTACTTCTATCTTCATGGGGTTACCGTTGTGGTATTCTTTCCTCCTATGTGAGATGAGTATATCTTGATAACTAAGGTATATGTATGGGAATATACCTAAGTAGGGTTGACTACTATTTCCATGATTTTTGGTTTATCCCTTGTGGAATTGAGAGACCTCAGGGGTCTCGGGGTCCCTACTAAGTATTTTTATACTCAACCTACATGGGCCATGCCCGCATCTTGTTGTGTGTTGTGTAGATAACAGATATCGTTGACCGATGATGAGGGTACCAGGACTACAGATTGCTCAGAGGTGGACCTTAGACGAGGCATACCATAGAGATGACCACTTGAGAGCTGTACCTACCCTTCAGGTAGGATCCTTGGCAGGTGTTCAAAGGAGCCGATTTCAGTTTTACTTTTACTTTTTAGTTTTACTTTTACTTTCTAGTTTTACTTGTACTTTCATGTTGGGATTGTATTTCAACCCCTTTACTTACTATACTCACTCTGTTTACTATTTAGTTTACTTTTTTCTTGTATACTGTCCTGTGATGGGATTGTGTGAGTTCGCAGGTTTAAAGGCAATGCCTTCCTGGATTTAGGAATATGCCTTTCCAATGCTAGTTGCCATCCCCTGGCCTAAGGAAGGCAGCTTGGGGTAGTCATGACACGAGCCCCGGGGGACAGGTCGTGACAAATTGGTATAAGAGGAGTTCAATTCTACTGAAGAACTTGGACTCTGATATTTTAAACATCAATAGTGTTAAGTGTTATGAGTGTGATTATCAATTTGGGGAATCCAATGTTGGTGCGGCGACTGACGTATCCATACACTAGGACCCTGACTTCTAATTTCCGACTCAGTGCATGAAAACAATGATTACGTATGTGTTTTTGAAAAGTTTTCTTTGTGATCACTTTGAGTCAGCTCAACAGGTATAAACTTAATGAATGTGGTGCAACTCTTTTTTTTTCAGGATTCCTCCACGCAGACATTCATCCAGGGTTCCGGGTAGAATACGTGATGATATCCCACTGAGCGACGAGACTTTGGTACATGGCCCAATTTTGGTAGTTGTACCATTGGGTGGTGTACCTGAAACACCACTACCCATTGGGAAGCCGATACCACCAGCCCTAGTAGTAGAGGGTGCACGCCGCTTGAGATCGTTTCACGGGTTCCAACACCAGTGGACACTGAGGTTATGGGGTGAGAAGGATCCACAGGTGGCTAAGGAATAGATGGAGGCTGTGGTTAGAGTTTTTTGACTAGTAGGGACACTATCTGATCTCATGGTTATCCTTGTCGCCAGTATTCTTCAGGAAGCAGTGGGCATATGGTGGGGCTTGATGCTCTAGGTTCACAACGAGGTGACTCTTGTCTGGGAAGACTTCGAAAGCCTTTTTAGGGCAGCGTTCGTCCCAGCGACCCTATACTCAGTGCGTATATAAGAGCTTCTCCACTTGAAGCTGTGTAGAATGACTGTGGGTTAGTATTCAACGAGGTTCACCGACCTCTTGCACTACTCCACTGATATGGTGCGTGACCCTTTCTTCAGGTCCAAAACCTTTGAGTAGGGGCTCAGATGGGAGATTATAGATCTGATGTTTTCTCTCAACATCCTGACACAGGCGGGGGTGTTAGAGAGAGCACTCTTAGTGGAGAGCGTTCTTGTTGAGAAGTCACCGACAGTGAGATCCACCACCAGAAGACACATAGCAGAGTCATCAGTAGTTGGAAGCAGACATATGGCACAGAGGTCAAAGAGGACCAAACCTACATGTGGACGACCGTAGGATACATGGTCAGTTGTGCGGGGCTCTCAAGATAGAGAAGGATCAGTGGGGAACAAAAAATTTTATTCATGCGGCTGGTAGGGTCACATGGTTTGCAACTACCCGACCCATCGTACAGACGACCAGCAGACGGTCGAAGGACCACCTGGGAAGAGGCAAAGATTCGATCGGGGAGGTCTATAGAAAGGATGAAGACATAACAGAGGAGTAGGCCATGCAGCCGGAAGTGGGAGGTGATTCAAGGTTCTACTGCCACCACCACCAGGTGGTCTACCTCGACCACAGGGAGCACGTGGACAAGGAAGAGCTCAGCTTCAGGAAGTTGAGGACTATGACCATGGCGCTCCATAGATGATACAAGGTATGATCTGTGTCTACTTCACCTTTTCTGCATTACTTATAGACATAGGTGCCAATCGCAATTTTATTGTCACGACCCTTATTTGGAGCTCAGAGATTCCAGTGGATCCGTTGGCTCGATTCTTATGGCTAGAGAATCCTACAGGAGTAGATTCGACAATTACGCATTAGTGCCGGCAGTGTGAGCTTACTGTAGGAGGTGAGAGCTTCATATGGGATCTCTTAGTAGTGGCATCAAGGCCTTACGACGTAATCTCAGGTATTTACTGGTTATCCACAGTCCATGATCAGATTGACTATATTTGGCACAAAGTGCAGTATGTCCACATAGATGAGACCATTTTTTCCATCACCGGCAAGAAGGGAACCTTTGCAATAGAGGATGGACTTACCCGGAGAAGGGTGCAGCCGATCACACATAAATTGGCCAGCCTTACCCTCAGAGTGGTTGATGTTGAGAGTTTGATCTATCCTGTAGTGGTGGACCAGTACGCTAATGTTTTCTTTGATGATGTTCTATGTCTACCTCCTCATAGAGAGGTGGAATTTTACATCGATTTTTACCCCAGGAAAGCATCGATTTCTACACCAGTATATCAGATTGCTCCCATGGAGCTTCGAGGTTTTCGAGTGCAGTTGGAGGACTTGCAGAGCAAGGGATTCATTAGGCCCAATGTTTCTTCTTGGGAAGCCCCTATTTTGTTCTCCAAGAAAGCAGATGGGAGTTTGATACTCTATGTGGACTATTGGAACCTGAACCAGGTGACTCTGAAGAACAAGTACCCACTCCTGAGGATTGATGATCTCTTTTATCAACTGAAGGGAGCACGATGGTTTTCGAAGATATAAATCAGATTAGGCTATCACCAGCTCAGGGTACGAGACGAGGATGCGGAGAAGGCGACCTTAAAATTTTGGTATGGAAATTATGAGTTCTTGGTTATGCCTTATGGCGTGACCAACACCCCATCATTGTTCATGGGACTCATGAACATGATCTTCCAGCCATACCTCGATCTTTTTGTGGTAGTCTTCATTGAGGACATCTTTATATACTCAGCGATGAAGGAGGAGCATTCCTATCATCTACAGATAGTGGTGTACACACTCTGAGAGCATCAGATTTATAGTAAGCTCTTGAAGTGCCAGTTCTGGATCTGAGAGGTTCACTTCTTGGGACACGTCATCTCCGAGGCTGGAGTTGTAGTGGATCTAGCAAGGATCGAGGCTGTTCTTGCTTGGGATCCACCCAAGAGTGTGACAGAGGTGTAGAGTTTCCTGGGTTTGGCCAGTTACTACCAGAGGTTTGTGCCCAACTTTTTGAGAGTTGCGGAAACCTTATCATCCTTGAAAAACAAGTGGAAACCATTCATGTGGTTGGAGAAATTCCAGTAAAGTTTCCAGGAGATGAGGCAGAGACTAACGAGTGCCCCCATCCTGAGGCTACCGGAGGAGGGCGTTGGGTACATCATCTACTATGACGCATCAGAGACGGGACTTGGAAGTGTCCTGATGCAGGAGCGACCAGTGATCGTGTGTGGTTCTTGATAGATAAGAAAACATGAGCAGAACTACGATACCCAGGACCTGGAGTTAGTAGAAGTGGTATTCACCTTGAAGATGTGGTGAAATTACTTTATGGGTGAACGTTTTACAGTCTACTCTGATCACAAGAGTCTCAGGTATATCTTCTATTAGAAGGACCTGAACGTGAGACAATGGCATTGGATTGAGTTCCTCTAGGACTATAAATTTGAGATTGTTTATACTCTTGTGAAGGGGAATGTGGTAGCAGATAAACTCAGCAGGAGATCTGGTATATAGTTGCTGAGTGAGGCAACAGAGCAACTAGCTGCTTTGCGGATATCCTATGTGGATCGAGATTGAGCAGCTTATCTATAGTCTCTGAAAGTCACTCTGCCACTCCTTTAGTGAGTCAAGGAGGTGCAACTTGGGGACACTGATTGTGAGGCTTGATGTGCTCAAATATCCATAGGACAGGCACATGATGGATTTTCTGAAGATGGAGAGAACGTCATACTCTTCAACGGGCATACTATGGAACTGGTGGCGCTTAGGGAGGAAGTGTTGAGGGAGTTACATGAATCCCCTCTAGCGGTACATCTAGGAGTGAGGAAGATGTACCAGGACCTTTGGCGTCAGCACTGGTGGCTGGGTATGAAGAAAGAAATGGCAAAGTTTGTCTCTTGATGCCCCACTTGTTAGCAAGTGAAAGCAGAGCACCAGGTTCTAGCAGGCTTAATTCAACCACTAGAGGTGCTAGAGTGGAAGTGGGATGGAATTTTCATGGAATTCATGACAGGACTTCCACACACGTCCAAGGGGAATGATTCCATCTGGGTGGTCATTGATCAACTCACCATGTTGGACCACTTCCTACCCATCAGAGAGCAGGGACCAGTAGAGGGCTTGGGACGCCTATACGTGCAGGAGATTGTGCGACTTACTGGAGTGCCATATACGATTGTCTCTAATCGTGATGCACGTTTCAATTCCCAGCTATGAAAGGGGTTTCAATAAGTGTTCGGGACACAACATAGGTTGAGCACCTCCTTCCATCCTTAGACAGATGGTTAGACAGAGCGAACCATTCAGACCCTCAAGGACATGCTACCTGCTTGCGCCCTTGATTTTGGCCGCAGCTAGGAGGATCACTTGCCTTTAGTGGAGTTCACGTAGAATAACAACTACCACTCCACCATTGGTATGGAACTATTTGAGTCATTGTACGGTAGATCTTTCAGATCACCTCTGTGCTGGACTAACCCAGGGGAGTCAGCACTCGTGGGACCGGAGATGGTATGGGCTACCACAGAGAAGGTGCAGATCATCCAAGAGTAGATGAAGACTGCATAGAGCAGACATAAGTCTTATGATGATAGGAGAAGGAGACCTCAGGAGTTCGAGGATGGTGACCATGTCTTTCTATGTGTCTCACCTTGACAAGGTTTGCAGAAATTTGGCCGGGGTGGTAAGTTATCTCTAAGGTTCGTCGGACCCTTTCAGGTCCTCAGTAGAGTTGGTGAGGTGGCTTACTGCTTAGCTCTTCCACCTTAGTTGTATTGGGTGCATGACGTTTTCCATGTATCCTAGCTGAGGAGATATGTACATGATCCTTCACACATCATTGACTAGGGAGAGTTGGACATCAACGATGGGGCGATGTCTTCAGAGGTTCTAGTGGAGATTGATGATCGATAGGAGCAGGTCCTTCATGGGCGGTCGATACCTCTAGTGCATGTTCGTTTGCTACACTAGAACCTCCAAGAGAGAACATGGGAGCGGGTGTCTCAGATACTTGCTCAATACCCCCACTGGTTTCCTAGTTTTTGTTGTGGCTTTTAGGGAAGAAAATCTCCGAGGTGGGGAGAATGTAAAGACCAGAAATTTTCAATGTAATCTTTTTTAAATTATATGGAAATATTATGAGTCCAAAAAAATTGACGGTGCGTGATTCCGAGGCCCGGTGTGCCCAGAATGATTTTTTAAACTTTTTTCTAAGGTACATCCAGTAAATGAGCGAGCGTCGTTTTATAAATTTTGAACCGGTACTCAAAATTGAATTCCGAGGACACCGCTGAACTCACAGCGCCGATATTCTCTTAAGGATACCTTCAACTCAACTGCAGTAGGTCAAGGGTGGAAATTAGTTTTTAGAATTTTCGTGGGAGAAAATAAAATAAACATGCTTTATTTTATTTTTGAAATTGAAACCTCCCATTTGAAACATGAAGGTGGGGACCACATGAGGGTGGTCAGGCATTTAATGCTGGGCATTAAAAATCTGGTTACACAAAATGTGTAACCACTTTCTTATTTAATTAATAGCATTCAATAATTATGAATTAATGAATCAACTTTAACTCTTAGAATCCCCCATTGATGTTCTAACCTTAAATCTTAACATAGTAATTTGGAACCACACCTCTTTTGGGGAAAAGGATTGGAAAAGGAGAGACTTTGGAGAAAAATCCTCCAAATGAAGAACCTCTCCAATGAAGAACGCTCTACGTATCAAGAACAAGGACAACACATGAGCCCAAAATGGAAATGTGTTGTGGGATCAATGAACGTCAGTGTCCCCTTCACCGATATCATCCTCTTCCTCGCGACTTCTTCAATGAATGTCAAGGTAGGGGTTTTAAATTGAATTATGACTAAATGTATTTTTGTTGATTCTTCATATTCTGGATTCAGAATGACGATAGCCTAAAAAACATGGCCATCATCCCACACATATACCACACCCCTTTTTTTTGTTCGTCGTGCGTTCTTCGTGAGATATTCGATGACAAATAATTAATGATGATAGAAACAAAAAGTTTTGTTGAGCGTGACATATGGATGCAGAGCCCTCAACCTAATGATCGTGAATATGCGAATGACATAATTTTTTGTCTTGAAACGAATCTGCGACGGCTCGCGAAAAAAAGCCGCGGCCGACACCCGACCAACCATGAAGAAGGTGGGTGGTGTGCGTCCGCAAAACCGGTTGAGTAGGAGGACGCGACCCATTGGCCGTGGCGGATCAGGGTGGTGGTCGACATCCGGCCGACCGCGAGGCGGAGCGGCGACGGGCATCCGTGCCACCGGGGTAAGAGGCAGGGGCTGCTTGGCTGCGGGTGGAGCAGCGGCGCGCGACCGCGCCGATGAAAGAAGTACTGGATGACCGCTTCAGTCGGCCGCGTCGCACTGGGTAGGACCCGCTTCGGCGTGTCTCACACTCTAGCAGGTGGGGCCACATGGCACCACCAGGTAGGCTGAGCCGAACAATCTAACAGATCATTCGGAATACCGGGGGGCGCCTACCCCTGGGATACGGCTAGGGAGGATCCTGCCACAGCGAACCACCCGACCGTGGGCAGCACCAAGGGCCACGCCCAGCCGGCCAGGCCGCCCCTTCGCGGGCCGGGCCGGACCATGGCCCAACGGGCCGGGCCCGCCGCGGCAGAGGCCAACCGTGCCAGATCCAGACCGGGATAGGTCGACCTGAACCGGGTTGAGTCTATCCAGGCCGGGATGGGTGGGGTCGGTCCGACTGGGTCGGACTGGACCCAGGCCCATCTGGACCTAGATACGTCTTTTTGGACATATCTTTAGAACCGAGCATCCATTTGAAGAACCTTCTATGAAACTAGAATCTTTGGATCGAGATGGTACTTTTTGTATACTCCATATGAGTTTTGGATAAAGTTGGAGTACAATCGGGTTGGATCGAACCCTAAATCCAACCGGGCCATCAGAGCGGAAACTCTAATAACTTATAGGCCGTGCGTCTGTTTGACGCACTGTCTGTTGCATTGGGTCCCTTATGACGTGACAGAAATTTGGGATACTTATTTGTGGAACTTAGTGGCAGTCGAGGTATGACCGATATCTCAAAGGACGGATTCTACGGAACTCGAGCACACCAGGTGCGGGGAATCTAGTGGCTGGAAGTGAGGTTGAGGTTGGAGATGGATAATACGGAGGGTAGTTACCCATCAACCCTGGGCGGGTTGGATCCTGTGTGGGTTATTGTGGGGGTTAGTACCTATAGATTCTGTGTGGGTTAGTGATCAGTGACCCTGTGTGGGTCAGTGCATACCGATCCTGTGTAGGTCAGATCCTGTGTGGGTTAGTGCTCAACGATCCTGTGTGGGTTAGCGCATACCGATCCTGTGTGGGTTAGATCCTATGTGGGTCATTGCAGGGGTTAGTACTTATCGATCCTATGTTGGTAATGCTCTGTACAATCAATAGTAGTGCCTCTTAATAGAATAAGATGATCTAGCTTTGCGACTAATCATCTATACTTCTATACTTCACTTATACCTATGCGAGCTAAGTCTTATATCTTCATGGTGTACCTGTGTGATACTATATGTTCATTGTGTTACCTATGTTGTACTCCTACCTTCGTGGTGTTACCTCTGTGGTACTTCTACCTTCGTGGTGTTACCTTTTTGGTATTTTTTCCACCTATGTGAGATGAGTATATCTTTATAACTTAGGTATATTTATGGTCATATACCTAAGTAGGGTTGACTATTATTTCTATTCATTTTGGTTTATCCCTTATATAATTGAGAGACCTAGGGTGTTTCGAGGTCCCTAATGAGTATTGTTATACTCACCCTTACATGGGCTATGCCTACACCTTGTTGTGTCTTGTGTAGATTACAGACAACACTAACAGAGAACAAGGGTACCCAGGCTGAAGACTGCTCAGAGGTGGACCTTAGACGAGGTGTACCATAAAGATGACCGTTTGAGAGCTGTACCTAACCTTTAGGTAGGATCCTTGGTGGGTGTTCATAAGATGTGATTTCATTTTTACTTGTACTTTTTAGTTTTACTTTCACTTTTAATTTTACTTGTACTTTCCAGTTGAGCTTGTATTCCATCCCCTTTACTTACTGTACACACTCTATTAACAATTTAGTTTACTTTGTGCTTGTATCCTGCTGTGTTCTTGGATTGTATGAGTTCATAGGATTAAAGGCAATGCCTTCATAGATTTAGGGATATTCCTTTCTAGTACTAGTCGCCAGCCACTGGCCTAAGGAAGGCTAGCTTTGTGTAGTCACAACACGAGCCTCTGTGGATGGGTCGTGACAGTGATATAATACCATATGTTTATAAAATATAATTAAATGTAATTATTTTTATTTTAAAACTATTTTTCATCTCATTTTCCATATTATGGGAAACTAAATCATCACTCATACATACATGTGGACTACCACCTCCACGAAGAGATGTGTTTTATTTTTCATAACCACCTCACATGGATGGTTATTATGATGGATTTAGTGAATATAAATGATATTTATGAAATAATTATGATCCTAGAAAGATAATATGTTACATTAATTATTACCCTTATATCCATTGTAAAATGATAAGATCACTCGCATAGACATGTAAAATATAACTTCTAAGAAGCGATGTAAATGATCATCCATCCACTATATCTCTTCCAATATTAACATATTATCAAATTATTATATTAGTTCATTATTAAATTTGTGAATTTAAATGGGTCAAGGGATGAATGACACATGGTGGAGTATGGTGAATGAGTTATTTTTACCCTCACACAATGGGGTTTATGTATCATACACCACAGAGGAGTTAAGGGTTTGATATGCTTTAAATGTATTTAAATGAAATTGAAATCCCATTATTTGAATATTTGGAGATTATCAATGAATGGTATTGATTTTATTAATGTATTTGATTTAGATAATAAATATTAGGAATGAGAAAACATTAATGGATTACCATGGATCAACTCCCCTTTCTTGCTAACATTATATATTTTTCTTATTTTTTTCATTTTAAAAAAATTCACCACCCTACACCTTTGTTTAATTTATTAAAATTATAAAACAATTATTATTAAATAGAATCCAATAAGAATGGATGACTAGATTATAACTTTTAGATATGACCATGATCATCCACTAGTATGAATTTTAGGAGTTTTATAAATTACTAATTGATGTGAGGACCCCTAAAAAAGGTCAATCATCATTAAATTTGGTGTTTTTACTGGGGTAAAATAATCCATTCATTGTTCATCAGATGATTATAATATTTTACATGCTTTAATTGGTTTTAGAAAATTTTAAAAATAGAGTTTATTGTAAATGATTATCCATACACAATTAATGGTGGATTTAAATCACAGATTTGTAGGTTAATTGGGTCTAAAATTATAAATACAAGGAAGGGGTACTTACCTAATAACTTTTACTAAGTAACATAGTTAGTTTTAGAGTATTCTAAATAATAAAATGTTAATATAAATGGATTAGAATTAGAGCCACCAGAATAATAACCCACACTCCCCACCTTTGATGAAAAGGACGAGGAGGATAAGATTGAGATTGGGGAAGAATTCCCATAACCTAACCCTTAAAAAAGACTCATTAGAGAGTTTTTACACATGGAGAAGGAACGAAAAACTAGAAACATTAAGGAAAAAATTTATACTATGAATTTATTTCATTTTAATTTTATTTAATATAAAATGTCTATTAAATTCCCCTTTGATGAAATTAAAATTTTAGAAAAATTATTGAAATCCCAAAAGGATGATGAATGAGAAGACATATTATAGGTGGAATGTTTTAATGAAGAAGAAATAGAGGGAACTTACCTTTTACCACCACCATCATTCAATTTGTTTCACTAGACAGGGGCTGGAAACATTAAATTTTATTTAAAGGAGCCTCACCAAGTGAATTAGGAATAGAATTTGGTGGAAAAAGATGATCCGGTTTAAATCACAATCACCACATCCCCCAATAGATTGGGGATAACTCTTGGATCTTCTTAGATATATGAAGTCAAAAATTAAACACCCACATTAGGGGTAAAATCAAGCTTTCATAACCCATTATAATTCACTTTTTTGTATTTCATTAATTAATGGATTTTATTTTTTTTATATTTCTTGTTGGTTCATAGATTCAAAGAGGCAGAAGTTTCTCATATTGTCCCTAAAAAATTAACAAGTTATATATCACCAAACCATATTTTCTTTATTATCATATTTAATAAGTTAGATTGTTTTAGTAAATTATAATCTCATTTATGTGTGTTTGTGGGTTGTGGAAATAAAGTAAAATTGTTGTTTTGGATTGATTTTTTTTATTTTTAATTTGTTGTACGTTTTTAGAGTGTCGTATTACTGAAAAAATTCCTTAGCTAATTTAAAACATCATACAATTTTTAGGAAAGATTATTTAATTAATAAACCAAAGAACTAAACGATTTTTGATATATATTTCATTATATAATTTAATTTTTGAGAATAATTATATTCTCAAGAAATTTTGAAGATCATTCTATGAAGAAATATCCATTTGAATATTTTATAGTCTTGAGACATTTATAATATATTTTTAAATATTCTTAAAATTACACATTTCTTGATATAAAATAATCCATGTCAAGTTAACTAGAACTTCTTTTTTTATATTTGAATGATTTTATAGAAAATTGAATGTTTGTAGCAAAAAATTGAAGAACGAATTTCATAACCCTTTTCAAATATCAAAATCACAATCCTACACTTACATAAAATCTTTATTTCAATCCATATAAAATCCATTCATAACCTATTAGTTTCCATATTACATGCTTATTATCCTCAATTATCCCACTCTTGATTATTTTTCATGATTTTCATTGAAAACAAGTGTGTAGAAGAATAATGGTTTTTTGGATTCATGGGAGGATGATTTAATTATTGGAATAATTTTGGGGAATGCCAACATTTATTGTCCAGGATATTTAAAAACATACATTATGATTCAATTTTACCATTTTTTATTCAAAAAAATATAGTTATAAACAATTAATTATTTAAAAAAACGGTGAATAAAGGATACTAATTTCATTATTTGTGAACTTACCCCACATAAATGGAATTTTTTTAATAGAAATATAATTTTAGTAGGAATTATTGAGGTGAATTTATTGAGTGAATACACTTATTAATCATGTATTATTATCTAAAGAGTCAAACCTCCTCCTTTATCCTTTTCCTTTCATATCTAAACCACCCACCCCAACTAATAAAATGTCATAACCATGTCCTTAGGGTTAACAATGTGACACCCAAGGTTTTAGGAAAAATTTTCAGTATAAAAAACCGTATGTAAATAAATTATAAATGTGATCCAATAAATATTTTTTACTTTAGAAGAAAAGGAATCATAAAAGATAGTAATCGAATTAAAATGGTTTAATGTTTTTGAGTAAAATATTACTGGTTACGAATTTATTATATATAGTTGATATAAATAATGTTCATTTAGATGTTAAATATATATATTTTCATTAAAAATAATTTTTTTAAATAATATAAATTATTTTATAATAGGGAAAATGATTCAAATTCATATGGGAAAATACTATATATTTTAAAGGAATTGTTTTAAAAAATATTAATTTTTGTTAAATTTATTAATTTTGAAGAAAGATATCAACAAAATGTATTCATGAAATACAATTAATTATTAATAAGATAAATTAATAACATGCAAGAAATAATTAATAAACTATAAGGATTTTTAATTTAATTATTCATGGTAAAACAATTTGTTTTTATTTAGAAAAATTATTTTTATCATATAGGATATATGTTATTATTTAAAAGTTAATTTTATAAATTTTATAATTTTAATTTGGAAAAATTATCCTCATTTTTGAATTTATCATTTAAATAGTATCTTAGGGTCATTTTTTGTATTTTTCTAAAATAGTTTACTTTTAGTGAATAGTAAAAAAATAGTTTTTATAAATATTTTAAATTTTATTGTATAATCCAGATATAATCATGAATAATTTTTTTGAAACTTTTTACTATATAAATATTTATTTAAGGAGAGAAATAATTTTTTTAAAAATAACATGTTTAATTAATAAACCTATGTTTTACATTTTAGATACTATGTTATATTTTCTTCTAATAAAAACTATTTCTTATCCTTTTCCCTTAATAAAGTATTAAAAAAATTCCATTCAATTTTGAAATGGTTTGAAAGTAAACTAGCGGTCGTTTTTTAATCATTAACCAATAAATTTCATAGGTATGAATATTTTTGACCTGAGTAAGTATAAATTTAATTTTTATGCTCTAAAAATACATTTTTCTAAAAATTATATTTATTGCGTTATGGACACTTATATTGAAGGTAAGTTTTATCACTTTTATAAATATAATATAATAAAATGGATTAGATATTTGGAATCAACATGTAAAAATTTTGTAAAAAAATTGTATTTCATTTTTGGTCATAAAAATAAGTTACCTTGGTAAAAGTTAATTGCCACAGTAAAAGATAAAATAAGAAAAAAGTGTTGTATCAAGGAGTAAGGACCTAAAATATCATAAATATATATCATTAAATGGGTGGATGAGGTATTTATCAACCTCAAATCATATTATATACATTATTTGTCAATATTGGATCCACTTTACTTGAAAATGAAATTTCTTTTTATATTTAGTAATAAGTATTTAAAAAAATGTCACTCCTCATACTTATAAAAGGAACCCTCCAACACCCCTTCAAATATATATAAATTTTTTTAATTATCCTCTATAATATTCAATATTTATTTCCTCAATAATAATCTATAAATTTTTAAAGATTCTATTCCATTTAGATTTTCCTAATTCCTTTAAAACCAATAAGATTTCCAGGAGGGGATATAATTTATTATTTGAATGTGATAACTTCATATCATTCATTTTATAAATATTATTCATCCAAATATTATAAATTATTATTTATCTATTTAATAACATATAAATAATATCATTTTGATTCTAGAATTATGATATTATAAGAAAATAAATTCATAATCATAATCCTAAATTGATTATATCATGTTCTTATTTATGTCTATTTAACCACCCACTTGAACAACACTCTATATAGTTTTAATGTATCATAACACCTATACCTTAATCAATGTATAATTAAATTATTTATGATAATATTTTCAATTTATTAAATTCCCATGATTGAATTTTTTTATATTTTTAGATAATTTAGAATCGATTACATTATATAGGTAAGAATAACAGACAATGTCCATTATTTTCCCAGAAAAACAAAATTTTTAAGTTTACACTCCTCTTTTATTCATGACTCTCTTTATTTGTTAATGGAAAATTTATTTTATTCAAGGATAAAATTAATAATAGTTCATACTCATCATTAATCAACATGATTTTTTTTAAAGATGGGATGATAAAAATAAAGACCAATAAGAGATATAAAAATAAAAGAACATTTCAAACCTATTAAAAAACATAATAAAACCATGAAGTAATCATGAGGAACATCAGAACTCATAAAAAAATTTCTATGAAAAACAAACCTTTCACTTTTTAAAGTTCATAAACATTACTAACCTCATGAAATCAAAATATTTACATAAAAATCATTTTCAATAATAAAATATGTATCATGGAGATTCATATTTATAACCTATGTTCACTCATGTTTAACCCATTCTAAAAATAAAAAAGAGACTGGTTATTTACATAGGAGTAACCTACCTAGTTATATCCCTCATTTTCACCTTCTAAGACTAATAATTATCCAATGCATTAGAGAGATATTCTGGGATCCTCATCATCATTTGCTAAATCAGGACCACCTTCCATCCTAGATAAAGGTAAAGTAATATATTATGAACAAAAAAATTGTAAGCATGAACCTTTTAATTATAAAACCCTTGAAGAACTCATTTGAACCCATATGCAGATAACTTTTCATTTTCACAAAATAATAGAAATAAATATACATTAATTTTTAAAATTATTTAAAATTAAAGGATATAATGGTGGGAAATTCTTCTCATTACATATACATTAAAAAATTCCTTTATAAATTTGGTAAGAAATGTAAAAATAAAACATATGATAAAAGTTAAAAACATTTCATTTTAAAAATTTCTAAATAAATTCAAAATTCGTTGAAAATTAATTTTAAAATATTGTTATGTACATATGATAACATTATTTAAACATTTAAAACAACATTTTAAAGAAAAATCCTTTAAAATTTTAGTAACTTTTGAATAAAATGAACATTAAAAGAGGGAACCTCAAAATTATTTGTAAACTATAATAATATAAATAAAGTACTGATACCTAACATCCATATTGTAATATATATTAAAAAAATTTATGTGGTGAAAATGTTATGAGTCTCAAAGGAAGGAATTTGAGACGAGTAATCACTTACCTTAAATACCATCTAACATTGTACATTTTTTAGATCCTAAATAATAAAATTATTTTGGATATTTACATTCTTAATAAACTTTTTAGTTCTAATTCCATTTCCATTTTTTTTCTTCTATTTTACCATGTTTTATTTAGTTTTTTTAATTAGTTAAGTTTACGTTATACGTTTTAATGAAGTTCAGTTCATAATCCCAAAATTCTTTTTGTAGGTTGATCGTGGTCAGAGGGGTAATTGTTCCATAATCACCATAAAATTAATTATTCCATAATTATAATTTTGATAAATTAAATATAATTTTATAACCATCCATGAAGAGTGATCATGAAAAAAGAAATATGTTGTATCATGGAGGTGGCAGTCCGCACATATACACAATCAATGTTTTTACTTTTTACTGGGTAGAAATGAAATAAAGTAGTTAATATTTTACATTTAAATAATATTAATAATTTTTAAAATTTCATATTTATTCATTATCTCCATTATTTTTACCATCTTTGTACGGTGGAAGGGAAAAATGAATCACATCCCTTCGTAGTGGTTGTCTTTCGCATGTACACATGAGCGATATTATCAATTTCTAGCAGACATAAAGGGTAAGAAGTTAAGTAATATAATATATTTACATAATAATAATTATTATAGAAATATAATATATATTAATTTTATCCACCATTTTTAATTTTCATATAATCTGGTGATGAAAAATGAAACAAATCACTACATAGAGATGGTAGTTTGTACATACGCACAAGCGATCATTTCATTTTCTAGTGGATGTAAAAGATGATGAGAAATGGTTTTACCATAATAGTAATAAAAAATTAGTATATATAAGATAATTATGTCATTATTTGATCATGGTTAAATAATCTTTGAAGGAGGTAGAAAACGAAATAAATATGAAAACACGCAATTAAGAGTTATACCTCTTATCTGGGAAACCACCTTCAGATTACACCTTAAGCCTTATAATGTTGGTATTTTTGTGGTACTAGGAAATAATGGGAATTTAGATGGATTTTTTGGAGATATTTTGGTAATTATTTTTTGATATAGAGTTCTCAAAATGTTTGAGTAAAATATAATAGAAGGTTCTCTTTTATAAGTGAGGTGAGTGACACACTTGTAATTTATCTAAACCTTTAAATATTTTAAATGTCTTAGTCTTATTAAAGTGGATAAAAAATTATCCAATTTAAAATAATATGTTATGAGAGTCAAAAAAATTTATCCAATAATATTTAAGATGAAAATTTGTTTCCATATAACAAAGTATTTACCTTAATTAACCAGATTTACCCTTTACTTTGGTGAAAATTATTTACCATGTTTACTATTCACAATGACCTAAAATTAAATTGAACACATTATTAAATTTTAAAATCCTGATTAGAAACATGATATTCAATTTTAAATATTCAATTTTTATAATATTAATAAATAAATTTTAATATATGTGTGCAAAATGAAAAAAACATGTTTTAAAAAATATATTTTTAAGAATAAAAATAAAATTACAGTAAAATAAGATACATTATTGATTAATATGGAATTATTTAGAATATTTTTTTATCTAATTTATCATATTTTAAATTAAAATGAAATAAAAAACAGAATGTTACTTTTAAATTACTTGATTTAAAGAAAAGAAATGATAGTTTTTCCAAAATTGACATTTTCACTATTCATTTAAAAATCAATCTTTCTAGAAAAATAAAAAAAATTAATCCTGATATTATTACGAGTTTATTATTTCAAAATTGATGTCCAATTTTTTATGTATAATTTTTGAAAGTTTCATATTTAATTATATTATCCACACATAAAATACAAAAAAAAGACTTTTGATGAAAATGTAATTTTCAAGTATAAGATGCCATTAATATAATTACATTCATAATAAAAACAATTAAATTAATGTTAATTCATAAAATATTATATATAATAAAATTATTTCATTCAAATAATTTTTAAATAGAAATTAATTTAATCTATTAAGATAAAAATACATTATACACATAATTTTTTTTATGAAAGATATATCTTTTACATTCAAAATATTTTATCTTAATTTCCAACCAATTTATAATCAATGTATGATTGATAATTCATTGTTTTAAAAAAAATTCTATATATTTTTCATTATATGGTTATTCTTATCACCAAACCAATGACTAAGTTATAATAGTTATATTTATATAATAATATTTCCAGAGTATATTGTTGTTTTTTTAAACTCGATATTACAAAAAAAAACACACTATTAAATCTATTATTTAATGAAAATAAATTTTAAAATTTTGGGGTGTTATATTCTACTCTATTAATTAAATTGTGTTCTCATAATTTTATCTATTGTCTAAAAAAGGGTTAAAAAAACAATTCCATGGAGTACATGATATAACATATCATCAAAAAAGATTTTTTTTTTCATATTTAAACATACTTTTATTTAAAACAAATAACCTAAAAATGGATAATAAAACATACTTTTTGAAAGGGGAAAAGTTAAATATAATGTTCGCTTATAATAACACATAATCATGTTCCCAGATAAGGAGAACATTACCAGGAAGTGAAAATATGGACTTGGAAAGAAGCTCCTTTAAAGAGGTAACATAATATATTTACAGGAAGAGAGGAGACCATAAATTCATTAGAAATTATCATAAAATTATGATATTTTTATTTTTATTACATCTTTTTTACATTTGAGGTATTATTTTTCTATTAAGATAGAGGTTATAGGAAAATATACTCGATTTATTTCCATTCGATAAGTGAAATTTTATAATTTGGTTGTGTGTTGAGAAGTTTTTCCTATTATTTTTCATTCATTAATCAAATAAATGAATATTCTGGAAGAATTTTTCATTCTTAAAACAATAAAAGAAACTTCTAATGGATCATATGATCCGAGAAGGGATGAAAAGCTATTTTTATTTCTTTTATCCAATAATTAAAACAAAAAATGGTTTTAATAAGACAATATAATATCCAATATGAGTAAACGTTCATGTGGTGAAATACTACATTAATCTCCAAAGCCTCAACATTGTCACCCAAAATTAAATATAAATATTACCATAAATAAGTAAACATAAAACTATTCACAATAATTTTGACAAAGTTTAAAACTCAAAAATCAGAAATATTTGGTCGCATATTCGTTTAAGATCAATTTAACATTTATCTCCAAACAACATTTTATAACTCATAAATTAATAGGCAAAAAATGTATATTCTATAATCATATAATCTGCAAAATATTCCAATATATTCAAAAATAACCATAATCAACATAAACCCTCAATAAATATGATATATACTTATGAAAGATAACTAAAACTTTATTCCCCAAATAAAATCCAATATTAGGAAAAATGTATTTCTATTTACCATAATAATACAATGTTACCAAAATTTAATAACCCTTTTATCCAAATTAAATATAATTAACTTAACGTCAAAGATCATATTAACCAAAGTTTTTATCAATACATTTCAACTTATGTCTACAATAATATAAAATAATTCTTTCTCAAATAACATTTTCATTAAAATAAAAGTTATAATTAAGGATTATATATAACTCAAACTTCTATTAATATTTAATAAATGTCCCATAAAGTAATCCCAACATATAAAAATTTAAAATAGTATTAATTCCATTAAATTTATGACCTTACATAAATTTGTCAACCCTTATAATAAAATACTAGTATATCATAACTCTTAAAGTCCAATATGTTGACTCTTCAATAATTAAACATTATTCAAAATCCCTTAACCAAGATTTGACATCCTATTTCTTTATATTACCTTCCTAAAATCAATAATATGAATCATGTCATAATATTTATCAATATTAATCAATTCATGTTTCATACTTCAAAAAAAAAAGAAACTCATACCTTTGAAATATATATCATTATTGATTCCAATCCCAATATTGAAAATGGATTCCCCATGATCTACCAAGTAAATTCCGTACATTAATAGAGTTAATGAAAACCTTTCCATCATATTCCTTTATCACTACTGGAAAACTAACCTTTACCAACGGTTTAGAACCGTTGGTATAGGCCTCCAAACCGTTGGTATAGCTTATACCAACGGTTTGGAGAACCGTAGCCAAGTAAGCCGTTGGGATAGGTCTATACCAACGGTTTTCCAAAAACCGTTGGTATAGACCTATACCAACGGTTTTGGGAACCGTTGGTATAGGTAATATGAAATCTATACCAACGGTAATGGAACCGTTGGTATATAAATTCCAAAAATAAAACATCCGATGGGATTTGATCCCAGGACCCCTCGTTTATAATTGAACGACTTAACCACTAAACTAACATCACTTTTGTAAACATAATTTCATAAATATATATATGTATTATCATAATTATATTAAATTTTTATTTATATAATGTTCTCGGTTAGTGGATCTGGAAAAATTAAAGAACCTATCCCAACGGTTTTCAAAACCGTTGGGATAGCCCTATCCCAACGGTTTTCAAAACCGTTGGGATAGGTTCTGGTTGGGTGTAATGTTGTTGGTTGAATGTTGATTTTTTTTGATGCTTTTTCCCAACGGTTCTTGAGAACCGTTGGGAAAGAGTGACCTTTCCCAACGGTTCTCCCAAACCGTTGGGAAAGGGGTGGGAAAGGGGGGTCTTTCCCAACGGTTCTCCCAAAACCGTTGGGAAAGGGGGGATCTTTCCCAACGGTTTGGGAGAACCGTTGGGAAAGGGGTGGGAAAGGGGGTCTTTCCCAACGGTTCTCCCAAACCGTTGGGAAAGACCCCCCTTTCCCAACGGTTTGGGAGAACCGTTGGGAAAGGGTGTATATAAGTGTTGGGAAAGATCTGATTTCCAGTAGTGTATCAATGAAAAATTATTATGTCCCGATAGGAAAAGATTTTGAAAAATATTGAAATTTGTAAAAAAAACATGTGTTTTGAATATATATATTTGATACATTATCTCAAACTTGTTTCCTATAATACATTTGGATATGGTTTGACTTGAGTTTTCTAAATAATGTTTGGTTTTAATAAAAATAAAAAAAATCATATAATTAGAGAAATACATAGGCTTCTTAAAGGCTACCCTTCTTTATATCCAAGCAGAGGGATAAATGTCATTATTACGAGACATTCATTATAAAAACTTGATAAATTACCTTATATTATTTCCCAAAATGGATATGATGAGATATTGTTTTTCAAAACATGGCCAAATATATCTGAAGTTCCTTTATGATATTGATGTATAAAATAGGATTGTGATACATTATAAAGTGTTTTTTAGGTATGTTGAATACTAGATATGGTTCCTAAATCACATGAGAAATATTTTCTAAGTATTTTAAATGAATAGACATGAATAAAAAACAGATTTTTTTACCTATCCATCTTGAATAAGAAATATTACCCCGATGAAAGAAATTTCTGAGTTAATGAAAAATAATTTTTAAGGAAATAAAGTTAATAAATAAATAAATTTTATTATTCTATCTTGTAAATGTATTAATCTAATACACCCTTCCTTTAGTATTTAATTTTTTAGATTTACCATAGTTTCAACATATTTTACCTTAAGATTGGTTCTCATGTACTTATTAAACTTATCCCAAAAATAAAAATAATTCATATTAGTATAATAACCTATAATTTTAATGAATAAATATATTATATAATCCAAAACCAAAATATTAACCCTTAATGATTTTCAAATCTTTTATCAATATACTCACCTATAATGTTATCTAATCCTTTAATCTGATACAAATTACATTAATATAATTAATCAACCCTAATTACATGATTTACGAAAAGGGTTTCACTTTCTTACAATCCTAGGATCTTTTAGGCTTGGAGTTTTATAGAATTTGGAAACCCATTACATTACGAAAGGAAGACTGACACACAAAGTCCATTATTTTCCTATAAATAAAGAATTCTTATGTTTACACTCTTGTTTCATTCATGACGCAATTTTTTCATTAATGTAAAATTTAATTTATTTAGATGTATAAAACATATTAGTTCCTAATCATATTTAGGCCCTTTGAATTTTTTATAAATGTGGTATTAGTAAGGGATATAAAAATAAATATCTTTTGTTTTTCCAATGAAAAACATGAACACCCACAACTTTTGCGCAATAAAAATTTGAGCACAAAAATAAAACTTATCAAAATAATAGAATTTAAAAACAAAACATTTAAATCCCATTATAAAGCATAATAAAACCATTAATTCAACACAAGGAACATGATAAATCATGAAAAAATTTCTTTATGAAACAAACATTTCACATTTAAAAGTTCATTATGTTTTATTACATCATGAAATAAAATGATATCCATAAAACATTATAAATAATAAAGTAGGTATCTTGAATAATTATATTCATAATCCATTTTTACTCTTGATTAAATCATGTTGAAAAAAACTTAAGCATAATTAATTCAATGGGAGTGAACTACATGGTTATCACTTTCATTTTTTCTCTATCGAAGTCTTATCATTAACCAATGAATTTTAGAGATATATGAGGCTCATCCATCATCCTCTATAATTATCAAGTTCTATATCATTATTTTTTTTAATATTTTACATTTTCATTATAAAATCCTTGAAAAAATAATTTTAATCCATAAGAAAAATATTTCCCTTATTGTATAAAAACAGAAATAAATATCCATTTTTTAAAAACTTTTAAAAAAATTCCCGTAAATAATCAAAATTCAATTGAATTTTTAAAATCATTAAAACTTGAAGTATATTATTTATAACAAATATAGGGAAAAATTTCATGAAATTTCTCACATAACTTATATGATAAAAAAAATTCTTTTTTCACTTTAGTAGATAACATCAAAATTACCCATATGGTTAAATTTACAAACATTAAATTTTATAACTTTTTAAATAAAGTAAAAATTATTTGAAAGTGACCTTTAAATACCTTTTATGTATAAATAAAACACTCATTAAAAATTTAAAATAATATAAACATTGAGGGTAAGGATTTTAAAACCCATTGAACAACATTTTATTGAAAATACCATACGACTTTAGTAAATTTTGAATAAAAATAACATTTCAAAAGGTAAATTGAAAAGGAATTTTAAACACCATTAATTTAATTAAATTAATAATAAATGAAATCCATATAGTTGCACAAACAATAAGAAATACATGTGTTGAAAATGATATGATTCTCAAAGGAATAAATTTGAGATGAGAAATCCCTTACCTTTAATACCATCTAGAGTCATGCACTCCTTAGATCATAAATAATAAAATTATATTTTTTATTTAGTTTATAAAGAAAACTTTCAATGTTAATTCCATTATCATTATAAATTTTATGTTATTTATGAAATTTTTTTATTTAGCTACTTAATCAGTCTAATTTATGTCATACATTTAGAAGGCGTCCGATTCATATTCCAAAAATAGCGTGGTTAATTGAATTTGGTAAAATGGACCATTATTAAATCATCACTATAATATTAATTATTAGAAATTATAATTTTTATACATTAAATACAATTTTATAATTAATAATGAAAGGTTTAAATCAAAATAAATACATATATCTTTGATGAGGCAGTCCACACGTACACCCAAGCAATGGTTCAACTTTTATTATAAGTGGAAAGGATATTATTTAGACAATATTTTACTTTTAAAAAATATTAATAATTTTATAAATTTAATATTTATTCATTATTTCTATCCTTATGACTATCCTTATAACATGGGAAGAAAAAATGAATCACATTGCTTCATAGAGGTGGCATTCCAAACGTATTCACAAGCAGCATTATCGATCTCCAATAAAGGAAAATGGTAAGAAGGTAAGTAATATATTATAATTAAATAATAATAATTATTTTATTAATAGAATATATACTCATATGATCCATCATTTTAACCATCCATATAATCTAGTGATAAAAAATGAAACACATCACTACATGGTGACGACAATCCATATGTACGTATGAGTGATGATTTCATTTTCAATTGGATAGAAAAGAAGATTATAAATGGTTGTATCATATTCATATTAAAATTTTAGTATATATAATATAATAAAATTATTATTTAATAATGGTTAAAGAATATTTGAAAGAGTTTAAGAAGAAAAAAACATGAAAACACTCAGTTAAGAGTTTTACCTCTTCTTAGTGAAACATCCTTTGGATTACACCTTAGGAAACTTCAGGTTTGTATTTTGGTGATACCAAGATATCTATGGATTTTAATGAATCTTGGTGAGATATTTGGGTAGGTATTGAATGATATTGTGTGCTCATAAGTTGCGAGGAAGAGAGGAAAGTATGAATCCTTTTATAAGTGTGGAGAGTGTTATACTTGTAATTTTTATAGTCTTTCAAATATTATATATGTATTAATGAAGGTAAAGTAGCCCAAAACTATACAATTTCAATGATAAGGTGACAAGGGATGAATTAACTATGTAAATAAGATTTAAGATGATTTTTTTGGTGTTATCACAAATTATTTAACTTAATTAACCTGATTTACACTTTACCTTAGTGAAAAGTATTTACTATGGTTACTATTCATAATGATATTAATTCAACTGAAAAAATTAATAAATTTGAACCTACTAATTTAAAATATGAAATAAAATTTTTAAGATTAAATTTTTAAAAGTTCCATAAATTACTTTTAATATAAGTGTGAAAAATTCAACAAAAAACTATTTTTAGAAAATTTGGTTTTAAGTGTAAAAATGAACTTATAAAAAAATAAATATATCTTTGTTTTATTTTTAATTATTTATAATTTTTTAATAAATATTATATTATTTTACATTAAAATCAGAAAAATATAATGGTACTTTTATATTACTCTACTTAATGAAAAAAACGACAGTTTTGTAAAAATTGACAATTTTCACTATTAACTCAAAAATTAATATTTTCAAAGAAATACCAAAATTTCATCTGAAATGACCCGGAATTTCCATGATTTTTTTTTCTTAAATACATGGGAATTTTTAGAGTCTATGAAAATTGATGTCCTGTGATACCGAGGCCCGGTGTGCCCAGAATCAATTTCTAAAGTTTTGTTTGGGTACGTTCAGTAAACGTATGAGCGGGTTTTTATAAATTTTGAACCGGTACTTGGAATTGAAATTCGAGGGCACCGTTGAACTCGCACCGCCGATATTCGATTAAGAGTACTTTATCCTTGATGAAAGATGGTCAGAATTAAAAGATAGTTTTTGGGTTTTTAATGAATGAATTAAATAAAAATAAAGTTGTAGCTTTATTTTTATTTTGGTTGGTTGAAGCCTCTATGTAGAAGTTGGAGGTGGAGACCGCCACTCCTTAACCTCCCATGAGACGTTATGGTGGTGGGGACCACCCAAGGATTGAACCTCTTGAACTCCCCTCTTAAGTGTGGGGGAGACTCTTAAACTCCCCCACTTAAATGGTGCCACCCCCCTTTTAATTTATTATTCCAACAGCTCTCAAATTAATGGTGCAATTCAAATTAAATTAATAAAACATAATTTAATTTATATTGGCCATTACTTTATTGGGAGAGGGGTTGGAAGAGAACCTGAAGAATCTTATTCTCTTCAATGAAGAACGCTCTTCCCAACGAAGAACGACCACCAGAGATCGAAGAACGAGGAATCCGACCTGAACTTGATCAGAAGCACCTTGTAGAGGCAACTAACGTAGGACATCTTCAATTGACGACTGTCCTTGACATCTCATCGACGTCCGTCTATCCCCAATGACGTAGTCTCCTTCCTCACGACCTCTATCGACGAATCAAATAATATATGGGTTCAAACTATATTTTTTCCCGTTCTTCGTTTTTCGTCAAGGGTTATTATTCTAAGCCGCATGCTATCACCCTAACGAAGATGGTGCGGGCCGAACGAACACAGCCTGACCCCTCTACCTTTTTTGTGGAATTTTATGATAAATGTGGCATGTTCTTGGAATGATCGATTCTCATCAACAATGGTTTTGGAACGTAGGAGAAGTCCCAAGGAGGGTGCATCTACTTCCGGAACGAGAATCAGGCCACTGGAACTTGTTCTGTGACCCGCAGAAGGTTCACCGGTGGTCGGAACCGGCAAAAGACACCGGTAGAATGAAGTAAGGGTAGCCAGAACTCCGCCCATCCATGTGGACAGTGGTGGAGAAACCGTGTGACTAGAGGAGTGGGCCATGGCCGGCTGGCTGCGGCGGCCGGTGCAACGACGGACTGTGAAAGGCTGGCCGCGAGAAGAACCGAAGGCCTGAGCCGCCGGGTCACCGGAGGAGGCGCGATGCCACCGCGCTGCACAAGATGTGGTTTTCCACTCAGACAACTATGAATGGTGGGACCCCACAGCGTGGGTCCCACGTGGCATGGACTGGCACCATGTGGCGTCGGTTTTGAACCCCCCGAATGGCTAAGATGTTCTGGAATCCATGGGGTGCGGTCTCCCCCCTCGACGCTGCTAGGGCGGACCCCATGGGCCGCCAGCCACATGCCTCGCATGGGCTGCCAGCCACAGGCCTCGCATGGTCCGAACCCATCACAGGCCAGACATAGTGTGGGCCAGACCCAGCGCGGGCTAGCCCGCCACCACGGACCGGGTCGTACCCCAGTCCAGACCTGGACCCGTTGGACCTATTTCCACTCTTTTGTTCGTAACTTGAGCTATAAGCGTCTGATTAACAAACCATCTATGGCGACAGAAACCCTGGAGGAAGACGATTCTTTTAGTATACCCCACTCGAGGTTTGGACATAGTTGGTGTATGGCTGGGTTGGATGGAACATAAATCTAACCGGGCCCTCAGAACAAAAATGCCAATAATTCTCAAACCGGGCGTCCGATTGACGCGCCGTTTGTCGCGTTGGGTATCTTATGGCAGGAAAAATCTTTTGGATACATCAACTTGGGACTTCGTGGAAGTTTATGTATTGACACTTGGCTTTAGGAGCATACCCTCTCGGAATCAAGCGTGCCTTGTGAGGAAACCCTGTGGCTGGCTGCCCTCTAAATACTGTTCCTGGATCCTGTGTGGGTTCGATAGCTCTGACTACTATTCCTGGATCCTGTGTGGGTTCGATTGTTCTGATGGCTATTCTTGGATCATGTGTGGGTTCGACCGCTCTGAATATTGTTCTTAGATCCTGTGTGGGTTCAACAGATCTGATTTCTATACCAGGATCATACGTGGGTTTGATAGAATAGATGATTTAGTGGCTACATCTAATCATATCTAACTCTATACATAAGTTGTATACGTATGTGAGATGAGTCAGTAACTTTGTGTTTTCTTCCTGATTGAGATGGATTAGTTGATAACTTAGGTATATGTATGGGAATATACCTAAGTGGGGATATCTATTGATTTCATACTTTGTGGTTTATCCTTGTTGGATTTTGTGAGACCTTGAGGGTCTCGGGAGAGCTCAGCTCCAGGCAGCTGAGGCATACGATCATGGCACTCCAGAGATGATTCGAGGTACCATCTGTGTCTACTTCACCATCGCTAAAGTTCTTATAGACACAGGTGCCAGTCACTCTTTCATTTCCACTGCCCTCATTCGGAGCTCATAGATTCCAACAGAGCTGTTAGCTCAATCCTTACAGCTAGAGACTTCTACGGGAGCAGATTCGACAATTATGCACTAGTTCCGGTAGTGTGAGCTTACTCTAAGAGGATAGAGCTTCGGTTGAGATCTCCTAGTATCAGCATCAAGGCCTTACGACATTATCTTGGGATTGGAATGCTTGTCTACAGTCCATGTTCAGATCGACTGTATTAGGCACAAAGTGTGGTGTGTCCGCATAGATGGGATCGGTTTCACCTCCACCAGCAAGAAGGGAGCCTTTGAAGTGCAAGATGGACTTAACCAGAGGAGAGTACAGTCGATCACTCATCAAATGGCTTGCCTTAACCTTAGAGAAGTTGATGTGGAGAGTCCGACTTATCCTGCAGTGGTGGACCAGTATGCAGATGTTTTCCCTGATGATGTACCAGGTCTACTTCTTTGCAGAGAGGTGGACTTCTACATTGACCTGTACATCAGGACAACACCGATAACTACACCAGCATATCGGATGGCTCCCACGGAGCTTCGTGAGCTGCAGGTATAGCTAGAGGACTTGCAGGGGAAGGGATTCATCCAGCCCAGTGTTTCTCCTTGGGCAGCCCCGATTCTATTTGCCAAGAAGGTGGATGGGAGCTTGAGGATTTGCGTCGACTACTGTCTCATGAAACGGGTGATCGTGAAGATCAAGTACCCACTCTTGAGGATTGATGACCTCTTTTATCAGCTGAAGGGAGCACAGTGGTTCTCAATGATAGACCTCAGATCAGGCTATCACCAGCTCAGAGTTCGGGACGAGGATGTGCAGAAGACAACTTTCAGATGTCTGTACGGCCACTATGAGTTCCTGGTTATGCATTTCGGCTAAACAATGCTCCAAAAATGTTCTTGGGACTCATTAAAAGTATTTTATAGACATACCTCGATCGCTTTGTCATAGTCTTCATCGATGACATTATGATATACTCGACTACTGAGGAGGATCATGCCTACTATTTGCAGGTAGTACTAGACACAATTTGAGAGCACCGACTTTATGGTAAGCTCTCAAAGTGCCAGTTTTAGATCTGGGAGGTTCACTTTTTGGGACATGTCATCTTGGAGGCTGGAGTTGCAGTGGATTCAGCGATGATTGAGGCGGTACTTTCTTGGGATCCACCCAGGAGTGTGACAGAGGTACGAAGTTTCCTAGGTTTGGCTGGTTACTACTGGTGGTTGGTGCCAGATTTTTATATAGTTGCAACACCACTATCAGACTTGATGAAGAAAGGGAAACCCTTCATGTTATCGGAGAGATGCCAGAAAATCTTTCAGGAGGTGAGGCAGAGGCTGACTAGTGCCCACATCTTGACACTTCTAGAGGAAGGAGAAGGGTACATAGTCTACTGCGATGCATTAGGGACCAGACTCAGATGTGTCTTGATGTGGGAGCGAGAAGTGATTTATTATAGTTCATGACAGCTGAGACAGAATGAGAATAACTATTCTACTCATGACCTAGAGGTACCAGCAATGGTCTTCTCCTTGAAGATGTGGCGACACTATCTGATGGGCAATCATTTTACTGTGTACTCTGATAACAAGAGTCTCAGGTATATCTTCTCTCAAAAGGACCTGAACCTGAGACAATGGTCTTAGATTGAGCTCATCCGGGACTACGATTTCGAGATAGTATATACTCCTGATAAGGGGAATGTTGTTGCAGATGCACTCAGTAGGATAACATGTATACAACTGCTAGGAAAGGCGACAGAGCGGCTGGCTGCTTTACAGATATCCTTTGTGGATAGAGATGGAGCATCCTTCCTCTAGTCTCTTACAATCACTCCCCCACTTCATCGGCGAGTCAGGGAGGCGCAACGTGGGGACGCTGACTGCGAGACACGACATGATCATATATCCACAGGTTAGGCACCTGATGGATTTTCTGAAGGTGGGGAGCATGCCATCCTCTTTAGAGGATGCACCGTGGTACCAGTGTCACTTCAGGAGGAATTGTTGATGGAGTTCCACACATCCCCTCTAGTGGTACATCTAGGAGTGGAAAAGATGTACCAGGATCTCCGGTGACAGCACTGGTGGATGAGGATGAAGAAGGAAGTTGCAGAGTTTGTCTCTCATTGCCTCACTTGTCATAAGGTGAAGGCAGAGAACCAGGTACCATCATGCTTGGTTCAGCCTTTAGAGGTCCCAGAGTGGAAGTGGGATGGGATATCCATCGACTTAGTGAAAGGACTTCCACGTACATCTAAGGGTCACGACTCTATTTTTGTGATCGTTGACTGACTCACCAAGTCGGCCACTTCCTACCAATCAGAGAGAAGAGTTCAGTAGAGAGCTTGGGATGCCTCTATATGCATAAGATTGTGCGGCTACATGGAGTACCTTCTTCTATTTTCTCCGATTGTGACACACGATTTAATTCCCAGCTATGGGAGGGGTTGTAGGAGGCTTTCAGGATGCTGCTTTGTCTGAGCACGACCTTCTATCCTCAGACGGATGACCATACCGAGTGGACCATTCAGACACTCTAGGACATGATCTGTTATTGTGTCCTCATCTTCGGTCGTAGCTGGGAAGATCACTTACCAATGGTGGAGTTTTCATACAACATCAGCTATCACTCCACCCTAGCGATGACACCTTTTGAAGCGTTATACGGGAAAACATACAGATCACCCTTTTACTGGACTAACCCAAGGGAGTCAGCACTGGTGGGACCATAGATGGTACAAGCTACTACAGAAAATGTGAAGATCATCCAGGAGCGGATGAAGATTGCACAGAGTAGGTAGAAGTCATATTCAGAAAGGAGATGGAGACCTCTAGAGTTCAAGGATGGTGACCACATCTTCCTACGGGTCTCACCTTGACAAGGTTTACAGATATTTTGCCAAGGTGGCAAGTTATCTCTGAGATTCATCAGACCTTTTTAGGTCCTCAGTAGAGTTGGCGAGGTGACATACCACTTAGCTGTTCCACCTCAGTTGCATCAGGTGCACAACATGTTCCATGTATCGCAGCTAAGAAGATACGTGCATGACCCTTCTCACATCATCGACCATGGAGAGCTAGACATCAATGATGGTGCAACTTTTACGGAGGTTCTAGTGGAGATTGAGGATCGATAGGAGTGAGTCCTACGTGGATGGTCGATATCTCTGGTGCACATTTGCTGGTAGCATAGGAACCTCAAGGAGAGTACATGAGAGCGGGAGCCTCAGATGCATGCTCAGTACCCCTACTTGTTCCCTTAGTTATTTGTTGTGTGCATTATCAGGTTATAAAGGCAATTCCTTCCCAGTTTTAGGGATTTATGCCTTTGGTGCTAGTCGCCATCCCCTGGCCTATGGATGGAAGGCTTGGGGTAGTCACGGTACAGGCCCCGGGGGGACGGGTTGTGACATCATCCAACTACTATTATGAAATTATGAATTAAAATATTATTTATATTTTTTAAATATAATTTCTAAAAATGGTATAAAATTATTACAATATCCACACAATATTCAATAAAAACCATTTTTAAAGAAAAATAAAATTTGAAGCATAAGATGTCTTTATTCTCATTGCCTTCCTAATAACCACAATTAAATGAATGTTAATTAATTTAATTGAATATATAATCTACTTTTTTCATTAGAATAATTCATATGTAGTGATTAATTAGATATATTAAGATAAAAATACATTACATACATACATATAGATTTATGAAAAATATCTCTTTCACCTTAAAAATATTTTAGCTTCATTTTAAACCAATTGATAATTAACTTTTGATTGATTAATCATTTTATTAAGGATTTTTTACATATATTCCATAAAATGGTTATTCCTATTCATCTTTACCAAACCAAGATCTAAGTTATAATGATCATATTTATATTGAAACACCCCGTTATTTTAATAGAAGATAGTTTGGTTTGATAGTCTATATGAAACAAAACATCAAGATTAGAAGAGAATGTAACACCCCAAGACATTATGATATATTTCTTTTTAAATAAATTCGATCTCTTTGATAGATTGTGAAACATGCAACTCCGAGTCTAAATGAACCATAATATAGTATACCATTATAACCTAAATTTTAAATTGGAGAGAATGAATAGTCCCAAATAAATTATGAAAATTAAGTTTATCTATTGATTATGAATTAAATAAGAATCATTTAAAATAAAAATAAATGTTTTTTAAAAATGGTATTTTTTTTCTAAAAAACGGTTTAGTCTCCCATTACCCAAATACTTTAAAATTAATTTGTACCCCTTTTAAAAAATATATTTTACAAAATTAACTTAATTTTTTAAATCATAATATCAAAATTATATTAGGGTTATTTTTTTGGATTTTTTCTAAAAAGGTTCTTTTTTCTATGAATAAAAAAATACAGATTTTTATTGAAAAATTTATTATCATTTATATAATTTAATTTGTTAAATTATAATTTAAATTAGTTTTAAATTAAAATTTATCAAATTATTTTACAATTTAACTAATTTAGGTCATTGGAATCAATTTTATATTTAATTTTGATATTAAAACCTTCTATATTTATGAGAATGTTTTCTTTGAAAACCTGTTTTTTTATCACGTCTCTGGGTATAATTCTAAATTGGATTCATTGGATTTTGTGGATTTATTTTTAAAACTAAATTCCATATTTGGAATCAGAATAATTAATATTATCTGATAATATTAACTTATTTTTTGACCATTATGAATAGTTAAAGTAGTAAAAATTAATTACTATGGTTAATGTAGAAACTTATTTATCAGGGGTTAAACTAAAATGATAAGGGTTAAAATGAAATAAAAAATTGTTCAAGACCCATTGAAAGTCCATATTTAGACCTTATAATCTATAAGGGTTGTTTATGATCCATTTATGAGTCTTTTATTTATGATAAAAATGTGGTTATAATTAAATCTTTTCAAAAAGTTCATCTGTGTCCTCTTCCCCAGTTATAAAAGGCACCCATCTCCCCCCACTTCACACCTCCAAAGAAAGTTTGTTCAGAAAATACATTCCAAAATAACTTACTTAATCCCTAATAACATTCTATATCCCTTTGTTTTATCATAATTTTATCATTGAAATGCTTTTGGTACAAACTGAAAGATGTTTTTCGAAGAAGAGGTATTATTCACAAACAAGAATTTTTATTATTTTTGTTCCTAAAACTACTTAAAATTTTATAATATAATGATTATATAAAAAAATAATTATCTTAAATATTCTTTGATTTTATTAGGATTAGTTCAGGACCAATATCTATCTCCTCTTCCATCAAATTGGAAACTAAACCATCGATTGTACATACGACAGACTACCACCTCACAAGCCGATGTAACTCATTTCCCATAAAGAACTTTCAAGGATGGATATAATGACAGTATTAACAAATATATATGATATATATGATATTATTATACATATTTAATTTTAATATCACATATATATTCTTACATTCCATTCTGTTTAAAATACAATAACATCACTTGTGTGTACGGAAAACTACTGCCTTATGAAGAAATGCGATTCATTTTTCAATAAAGATTTACATGGAAATTAATAAGGATAAATATAATGTATCTATGGGATATATATGAAATGATATTTATTATTTAAAATTAATATATCACTAAATTACTTATCCTTTCACTTGTTAAGGAAATGATATCATTGCTCGTGCGTACATACGAGCTACTTTCTCCATGAAGTGATGCGATCCATTATCTATGTTCAATTTCATTAATGATTATAAAATTCATATAATGAAAAAAATTATATTTATGACATTAATATAATTGTTTATATGATTTAACTATAGAGTATACTCAAGAACAATAACATTCATGACAAAACATGAATGAGAAAACAAGGGAATTAACACTCTAAACAATGAAAATAATGAAATATTTTTAATAACCAGGTGGTAAAATGTTATAAGAGGGTCATATAAGATATTATAAATATTAATACTGTTATATTATAAATTAATAATATAATTAAATCAATTATACAGGATGTTAAATCACGTTTAACAAAAAGGAAGCGTAGGGTAAGGAACTTCATCTGAATTTCACTTCAATGAGGTATATTGTAATGTTATGGACCAAATTTATTTTATTTTGGGTATATAATTCCAATTTTTAATATCATATAATGAATAATTCATAAATAATAAAATTTTATGTTTTATTTTGTATTATTTAAATTAATGGGATTTTTCTTAAAATTTTCCAAGTGGTAAAGAAGTTCATAGATCAATTTCTTTTTATTCTGTTATATTACTTCTTCATTGTCCATGAAATTCTAAGATTATTTTTGTAAATACTTTTGAATATACTATGTTTTAATTTGAATTGTTTTATTTTGATTTATATTTTATACACATAATTTATTTATTTATTAATTCTCACTTCAACATTATATATTTTTAAGGGTTTATTTCACAATCTCAATTTTATCTGGATTGCTTATACTTGAATGTACATTTAAGGAAATTAATTGATTATTTACTAATAAAACCATTTAATTTTATCCTCATCTTTTTATTCAATATGTTTTCATGTAATAGTAACATATTCCACTATTTTTTACTTTAAATTATTGATAAAATGTTTTTAATAAAATTTGACATCCTTTTTCTCTTCATTAAAAAATGATTTTCCATACAAACCATGTTTTGTATTAATGTTTTTATTTTTTTTAACATAATAAAATTGCTTTATTAAATAAATATTTACCCATGTTTTTATCTTTACATATTTTTTTAAAAGAATCTTCATGTCATTTTCCAAATAAGTACCATTAAGAGTTTAACAAAAATGTGTAGAGAATAGTTTTTAACTTATATAGAATATACAGAATTTTCTAAAGTCATGACCTCTCAATTTTTTAATGTTTATTTTAAAAGTTTTAAATTTTATTTTCATATAAAATTATTTTAAATTTTTTTATGATGTTGTAGTTTTAAAATATTATTTTCAAAATGAAAAGGGTATTTTCTTCAATATTTTTTTTTAAATATATTTTTATGAAATTTTTATCCATCAATGACAACAAGACTTTATTTTACTTATAATACACTAGTTATTTTTTATATTGACTCCATCATTATTCTTTATATGGATGGTTCAAGATCATTTTTCCAAGGAAAGTATGGACATTCACTTTATTGATTCATTATGGTAATCATTAACTTTCCTTGAAATATTCACTTTTCTATGATCATTGGACATTAAATTCACCTAAATATCCATATTATTCATCGTGAATATTATTATTAATTATACCTTATATATATCATGATACATTAGATCACGATTTCTAATAATTAATAAATTAGTCCATTAAAAATTTAGTTATTATTATCCATGATATTTTGGAAATGATATTATCTCTATATGCATTTCATTCTCAGTTTATTGTTTAAATGTAATGCGTTTTTAGTTATTTACCTTGGCATATATATTATTCCTTATATTATATTTATAGTAACATTATTGATCAAATGAAACATGTGTTAAAATATTTAACTTTCCCTATTGATTAGGCCTTATATAATCATGATATTTAAATAATTAAAATGGAATGTGTGTTTTTTTATTTACCTTTCCATGTAGATTATGATTATTAATAATAATAACTTCCACTATACTTAACCCTTATTGATCATTTTAACCCACCCTTTTTTTACTTTCCCATTAATCCCTAAAGTGTAATTTTAATGATACGTAAGTATGAGTTAGAGGGAATAATGATATTACCAAAAAAATATGTTGTAATTTTTGTATTCAAATGTAATATGAGAATCATGTATGTATCTAGTTTACCAATAAGTATAAACTATTCATTACTCAGGGATGTGATTGCTTGTATACTATGGAAATGCAATAAAGTGGACCCTGGATCTGGGATACTGGGGTAGTGGTCATTACAGTTGGTATCAAAGGAAGTTTAGTAAAATCCTTGGGAACTATATTTTGGGAAACATAGATTGGGGAACATAATACTATGATAAAATTTAAAGATAAGAATATAAAACCATACTAATGTTTTGTAAAGGAACATATTATATGTTTTTTCATAGTAATACATCCCTATATGGATACTAAAAGTGGATTTGGTTCTGATATAGTTGTACCTAGGGGTAATAAATCAAAAATGGGTGTATAGGTATTGATCTAATAATCACATGGTGCATTAAAACGTGCCTTAATGCTCACCTGGATTAACAATTCTAGGGGATATGGTTAGGATACTTAACATTTTATTTACAAATAATATGAAGTATTTGAATAGATTATGAAAATGAATGACTTAGGTTAAAATTAAGGTGTTAATGATTTAAAATAATGTGTCATGATTTAGACATCTTATAAATGATAAATCAGGATTATATGATTTTTCCACTAGGATTAATGTTTCTATAATTATGTTTTTTGGTTTTAATTATTAGAAAAACCCAAATTAATAGTGTTAAAATTGAATATTAAAGACAATGTGGAGACTATGGGAAACCAATGGGATGATAATGTGAGCTAAAGATATCATGACTATTCCTAATAAGTTATCCCAAAATATGAGTAAAAACATTAACAAATCTAACTCTTAGAATCACCAAAGAAGATAATGATGAAGTTAAATAAGAGCTCTAGTGATAGAGACCATGGAGGAAAGAAGAATAAATTTCATTCATGTGAGGAATATGGAAATAGATACCCATTAAAGTGACTCAAAGGAATTGGAAAATGTTTTATGTGTTGAAAAAAGGACATAAAGTAATGAATTACTGAGGAAAAATGAAAAGTGCTATGGAAGGATTTTTTTTATCTCAGGGATCCATTTATAGTTCATTGTAATAATTGTGGGGAACCTAGGCATTATTTGATTCAATTAACTATTCTAACAGTTAACCCCAAGACCAAAGAATGAATTATGTTCAAATAAAATGGTTGAATGATTTATGTATTGGGATTCAAGAATTAAATTTCAAAAGTATTTTTATAAATGGTATTTTGGTTATGACAATTATGAAAAATCTATGGATTGTGTTAAATTTTAGAAGAATATATGTATTCATTAATATAATATTTGTGGATACAATCATGGGTTTATGATTTTTAGGTTTATTATAAGTTCAAAGTTTTAATATCCCATTTTCATATTTTGTGAGGTAGGAATAGAACATGATTAATGATATTTTTGGAAAGAATTTATTGGAATACAACTTATTGGTTTAGTTTATGAAAAAATTATTTAAGGAAGAATGCACTTAATTTATTTAGTGTTAAGATTAAAAATATCGGTAACCTTTATGGATTGTTTTATCTTTTATGTTGTAGTAATTATGGGTCATCAAAATTTGGAAATATTATAGTAATTATATTAATATGATTTTAGAATAATGATAACCATCATGCTAGTTGAAAAACTATCTTATCTAGTAAGGATGTGGGGCTTGGACCCATAAACAAAGGATGATAAGGGTGATTCACCTAACACTAGCACATGTGATGTTCTAGTTATTATATCCTTGTTTTTTTACATAAATTATTAAATGTAAAAATATTAATTTTGAACCAATTGATCCACTTTTTAGGTTTAGATATTAATGTATTATATTGGATAACATTTTCTAACCATATTGGTTTTGGAAAAAAGTTATAGATATAAGGAAAGAATTTTCAATCTTTTATGAATCTTATAGTACACTAAAAGTTAATTTTAGTTCTCCAGGTGTAAAAAAATTATTTTTTGGATATTCATGAAGTGGAAATTTATTGAATAAAAAATAAAGGATAAAATTGTGCTTATAAAATATAAAAAAAACTAGTAAGTATATTTTGTTAAATTTTTAGATAGTAAAATAACTACCCAACTTTAGAAAAAGGATATTGAAACAAAAAATTTATCCTATAACATTTATATCCAATTAATTAAATGGTATTTTAAATCTTTTAATATATATGGTTTTTTGGTCCTTAACTTTCCATCGATCATTTACTTTATTACGATCAACGATATCTATCACTCTATCTAATTATTTATGATTTTATTACAAGTCCATATATTCACCTTCCACCTATGTTATCTTACTTATAAACCAAGTTATGTTTTATTCTAGATGAAATTCATATTTACATTTCTTTATTATCACAAAGAATTTTTATTAATCCTTTTATGATGTAGGTTTTTTAGCAATGGTATTTCCAAATGTCAAACCCTTGATTACCGAGATCATGTTTAAATTGTGAGGAGGGAATTTATTAAAGGTGGGGATATTGTAATAACCCGAGATTTTAAAAATAATAAAGTTAGTTTTGATATTATATATAAAAGGAGACATCAATATTAGATGATTATGTAACACTATGTTACATTATTATACATTTTTCTTAAATAAATTCAATCTCTTTGATATCTTATGGAACACACAACCCTTAGAATAAATGAATTATTATATAGTATATCATTATAAAATATAAATTAAATTTATGGGTATAAATATTACTATCTAAATTATGAAAATTATGTTTACCTATTGATTATAAATAAAATAAGATTCATTTAAAAGAAAAATAAATATTTTCTAAAAACCTATATATATTTTTTCTAAAAAGCTGTTTAGTCTTTATTTGTGAATTTAAAATGAAATTAATTTTTACCATTATTATGAAATTTAATTTTTAAAATTAATTTAATTTTTGAGATCATAATATAATAATCATCTTCGGGTTATTTATTTTGGAATGTCTTTGAAAAGTTTCTTTTTTCTACGAATAGTAAAAAATACTGATTTTTCTTATTAAAAACCGCCTTCTAATTTAAATAATTCAGAAGGTTAAATTTTAATTTTAATTTTAAAAAATATTACTTCAATTAAATTATGTTTTAACTAATTTAAATAATTTTAATCAATTTTATATTGAATTTTTATATTAAAACATTATACACTTATAAGAATTCTTTCATTAGAAACACGCTTTTTTATCATGTTTGCGGGATTAATTTTAAATTTTATTTTATCACTTATGTGAATAGAATTTAGAAAAATGGATTAATTTTTTTAAATCAACATAATTTATATTATAAAATAATTTTATCTCAATTTTTTTACCATTATGAATATTAATATATGTAAAAATTAATTACCTTGGTTATCGTAAAAACTGATTTACGAGGGGGGGGGGGGTTAAACTAAAAATAGAAGGGTTAAAATGACCCAAAAAATTGTTCAAGAACCATTTTATAGAAATATTTCAACTTTATTTCCTATAAGGGTCAACAATGACGCATTTGAGAGGCTTTTGGAATGATAAAAATGTGGGTGTAATTGAATCTTCTCCAAAATTCCTTGTGTATTATCTCCCCTACTTATAGAAGGACATCCCCTCTCCTCACATCTTCACACATCAAAATCCATTTGGTTCAGAAAATACCTGACCAAATAACTCATTTAATCCCCTAAAAACATCATATTTATATTTTTTTATCATAAATCTAACCTATGATGGATTTTGGTGAAAACTTAATGAATCTTTCCGAAAAAGAGGTAACATTCCTAAATAAGCATTTTTATTTTATTTCTTCTTCCACATCATTAAAATATTATTAGAAAATGATTATATAATAACCTGAGTATAGTGAATATAATTATATTTTATTATTATATGGAAATAAACTATATCAATCTTTTCTTTCATCAAATAGGAATAAAAAATATTGATCATGAAGACGATAAACAACCACCTTGCGAAATGATGTAGCTCGTTTTTCATCAAAACCTTTAAAGGATGGATATAATGATGAATTTAAAAAATTAATATTATATGTATGATATTATTATACTTATTTAATTTTAATATCACATATGCCTTCTTATATTCCACTATATTTAAATAAAATAATGTCACTCATGTGTACGACGAATTACCACCTCACAAGCGTTGTGATTCGTATTTCACTTACGCTTTACATGGAAAGTAATAAGGTTAAATTTAATAGATATATTTGATATATATGATATTATATTGATTATTTAAAATTAATATATATCCTAGTTACTTTCCTTTTCCCTCGTTAAGGAAATGATAACATCGCTTGTGCGTACGTACGACATACCATCTCCACAAAGCGATGTGATCCATTCTCGATGTTAAATTTCAGTAATTATTATAAATATGTATATAATTAAAAATTATATTTATAAAATTAATATTTTTCAATAAATTATTGAACTACATAATATTCTCTAGAACTAGAATTTTTAGGACAAAACATATATAATAAAACAAGAAAATTAATACCCAAAATAATAAAAATAATAAAATATTTTTAACAATGAGGTGGTAAAATGTTATAAGAGGATCATATATGATATTATAAATATGGATATGGTACTATTATAAATTAATAACATGATTAAAATCATTATACAGGAGGTTAAATAACATTCAACCAAAACGAAGCGCGAGGTAAGGGGATTTTTCTAAATTTCTCTTCAGTGTGGAATATTATAAAGTTATACATCAAATTTATCTTATAGAGCATATATACTACCCAATTTTAATTTAATATCAAAAAAATTAAATCATTAGGTTATTTTAAGTTTTAATTTTAATCATTTCATCCAAGGTGATTTGATATGAAATTATCAAGTGGTAAAGAAGTTCATATCTCAATTTCTTTTCATTGATTTATATTGCTTCTTCATTTTCATTAACATTATATGATTAAGTGTGTATTATTTTTGAATATGTTATTTTATAATTCCAAATGTTTTATGTGTATTTACATTTGATGCACATAATCGATTCATTTAGGAATTCTCACTTCAATGTTATGGTCTTTATAAGGGTTTATTTCATAATCCCTTTTTAAGAAATATTTCTTATACATGAATTTTCATTGAAGGAAATTATTTTATCATTTTATAATAAATCCATTTTATTTTCTTATCCTATGTTTATTCATTATTTTTTCAAGTAATAATTCAAAATTCCTCTCTTTGGTACTTAAAATGATTGAGAATTTTTTTTAATAAAATATAACATCATTTCTCTCTTTCTTTGAACATCCTTTTACTCCCAAAACCATGTTTTCTAAAATTATTTTCAAAAATGTTTTTAATATTATCCAATAGATTTATTAAATTCATTTTTGCCCATTCTTTAATTTTTAAATTTTTTTTGAAAGTAATATTCATGTCGTTATCCAAATAAGGCTTGCTTTTTATTTTACTAAAAATATAAAAATAATATTTTTAAACCTATACAACATGTATGAAATTACCCTCCATAATTACCACTCAATGTTTTAAACATTATTTTATAATTTTACAATCATATTTTCAAATAAAATTATTTTCCAAATATTTTGGGAAATTTAGGTTTTAAAAGTTGATTTTCAAAATAAAATGGATATTTTCCTGAATTTTTTTAAAGATATTTTTATGGTATTTATATTTTTCAACAACAAAAAACCATTATTTTACTTAAAATCCATTAGGTATATGTTGTATTGATTCCATAATTATTATTTATATAGATGGTTTATGATTATTTTGACCAAGGAAATTAATGAAATTTACTTTATTAATTCATTTTTATAATAATTAACTTTCCCTTGAAATATTCACTTTCCTATAATAATTGGAAATTAAATTTCACCTAAATATAAATTTTATTTATCATGGATATAATTATTAATGAAACCATACTTCATTTCTTCATACAGAATTTTACATGTAATGTTATATGATTGAATGGTGAAATTATAGTTAATATGTATTCCTTACGTGATATGCTTTTTTTGATAAGGAATATATTTCATGAATTAAATTGATTATTATATATATGAGGAATAATTCAGTCATGAAAATATGGGTGATTCATTATTATATATATCCCCTAAAATCATCAGTATTATAATGAGAAAAATCCGTTAACTAACTTTAGTTAAATAGTTTTATAGTGTATACTCACCCATCAGTTTTAAAAATTATTGTAAAAGGTCTTCACAATATTGATATCATGATTATTGAGATCATGAAATCCAATCATTAAGCATTTACTTCATTAGGAAATTAGTTGTTATTGTTTATGAAATTTTTTAAATGAAATTATATATAGATGTATTTAATTCTTATTTTATTGATTAAATGGAATATGTTTTCAATTATTTATATTGACATATTGATTATGTCTTATCTTTTCACGATAGTCATGTTATTGATTAAATGGAACATGTTTTCATATATTTACCTTGACATTCTGATTATGCCTTATTTAATCATGATAGTAAAATTATTTAAATGGAATATGTTTTCATTTATTTACTTTTCTATGTTGATTATTCTTATTAACTCATGATATATTACATTGTACTTAACCCTTACTAAGCATTTGAGCTCACCCTTATTTTGTTTCCTTTCATATGAATCTAGGAAGTGTTCTACAAATGATAAGAAAGGATATGCTATGGGTAATAATTATATACTAAAAAAATTATTTTGTAATTTGTGTATTAAAATGTAGTATGGTAATCATGTATGCATCTAGTTTACCAAGACTACAAAACTATTAGGTCATTCAGGATGATATTCCTTATATATTATTCCAATAAAATAAAGTGGACAAGGAATTTGGTCTACTAGGGTCCGTGAGAATACATATATAATAATATTTCTATAGTATATATTGATTTTTTTAGGTTCAAAATTGTATATACTACACACTATCAAATATATTATTCAATGAAAATAAATTCTAAAGTATTAGGATGTTTGATGGATATAATTATATGTAACAATAAAAAATTTTAAAATATGAACATCATATTTGATAGTGTGTATGGAATAAAACATGATGAGTTGAAGGGAATATAACATACCATACTTTACGATATATTTGCTATTTTAAATAAATTTAATATATTCTATGTCTTGAAATGCATGCAACACTAAAATTATCTTTCATTACATAAAGGATTGTGTTTTACAAAAAAAAATATACTTTTAATATTAATATTTAATATCATAGTGATCACATAGCTATTAGAATGGCGAGAATGAATAGGATTAACTAAATTATGAAAATATATAGTTTACATGTGTTTATTAATTATATATTGATTAATGATAAAATAAGTATCATTTAATAGAATCTATTTAATGTTGGAATAGACCAACCATGGTAATTGATATATGAATTAATATTGGTTTGGATGTATATTATCAATAGTTTGTAGAGAATTTATCATGACTATCTAATCCACCCACCAAGTTAACTCCAAATGGCGCCAAGTTACTCTAAACAGTGGAATGAGAGGAAAATGTCATTGAAATGAAGAGAATATTAGTCTAGGTACCAGTGATTACATTATCCTATAATGGATAATGTTTTATAATATACAATGATTCATCCAAGAAGAGATTGTGATTAATTCTCATGCATAATGACATTGTTTTATCTTGTACCTCATGAAAATTGAAGGTTCATGATAAAAATTACCCAAATCATGATTCGGAGTTAGTTGCTATAATTTTTTCAATAAATATATATAGGTAATATATTTATGGAGAAAAGTTTGATATATATACTGAAAAAATATATTAAATTATATTTTCATATATAAGGAGTTGAACATAAACCAGATTAGATGGTTAGATCTAGTTAAATATTTTGATTGGTCAAAACATTATCACCCTGGGAAAGAAAAAATTGGTAGATGATTTAGTTTGAAAGGATCATGTTATCTTATCTATGATGTGGATCATGCAAGATCCAATATTTCCATATTTAAACAGGATGGATATGAAAATTCTTAAGGATAGAAATCATTTATTTTTAAAATGAGTGTTTAGTCATTTATCTATGTAAATATTAAATAGGCATTGAAGGGTGATGTTGAGATGAAAAATAATGTGAGAAATGTTCCTAAGTCAAACCATTATTATAATGGAATGATAAGGTTTAATAACTATGTATTTGTTCTATCTATACCATATTTGATGAAGGAGCTTTTAGAAGATGATCATTGTTCTTCATTCTCTATTAATCATGTAAGTATAAATATGTATACCAAATTGAAAGAGTATTTATGGTGGGATGGTATAAAAAGAGATATTATAGAGTTTTTATCTCATTTCATAGTTTATCAACAATTTAAGGCTGAGAGAAAAAAGTTTACCAGGTTGTTACAACCAATACGCATACCAGAATGGAAATGGGAAAACAACACCATGGATTTTGTCACTGTACTCCCTAAAACGTCTAAAGGGACTAATTATATATGGGTTATAGGTGATATCTTAAAAAATTAATCACATTTCATAGCTATTAGAGAATATTTCTTTCTTGATTAACTTTCCAGAATATACTAAAGAAAGTGGTAAGGTTTCATGGAGTACCACATTCCATTGTATCTGGTCGGGATTTGAGGTTTACTAGAATTCCTAGAAAAGTGTTTACAAATATCTTGATACCCAGTTGAGTTTCAAAACTATATATAATCCTAAGACATATGGCCAGTATGAGAGGAAAATTTAAACCCTATTGGATTTGTTAAGATCTTGTTATATGGACTACAAAGGTGCTTGGGATCCACACCTTCCTCTAGTTGAGTTTTCATACAATAATATCTTTCACTTAAGAACTATGATGACTCTTTATAAATCCCATTATAGAAATAAATGTATAAATATAATGTACTAGGTTGGAGTTGGAGAAAGAAATCTACTGGGTCTGGAGTTGTATGTTGTAATGGAATATAATGTTAGAGACATTTAACAAGATTTAAAGGAATCAAAGAATAGGAAAAACATTTATGCTAGCAATCCTCAATGTGATCTAGAATTTGAAGTTTGTGACATGATGTTTCTAAGAATCTCTCCATGGAAAAATATAAATAAATTTTGAAAGAGGAGAAAACAAATCCTTAGGTATATTGGTCTCTTTGAAATTATTAATCTTATTAGGATTCTAGATTATCGATTAGTAATTCCACTGAACCTCTCTCAAGTCCATAATGTATTCAATGTTTCACTCATGAGGAAGGACATACATGATACTTAAAATGTAAAAAAATTATAGGTAATACTGTCATATATTGATATTTCTTATAGTGAAAAGTTATTAAATATTATAGATCATATAAAGAAAGTGATATGTAACAAGACCACTCACCAGGTCAAAGTTTTATAGTGAAACCACCAGATTGAGGAAGCTACGTGGGAACCTGTGGATTTTATGAGGTGAAATTATCCCTAATTTTTTGTTAAAAAGTGTAAAATTTTTGAGAATGAAATTAATTTTAAGTGGCATTGAATATAACACCTCTAGTTTTTATGAAATATATATTTTTTCAAATAAATTTAACTTATTTGATATCTCATGTTATATGCAACACCGAGTTTTTAAAAACCATAAATACTATTAATATTGTTATTTAAACATGACCATTATAACCTAGACATTAAATTTGGTGGTGTGAATAGGAATAACCACATTTTTCAAATTATGTATAATTTGTTTATATAAATATAATATATTTATAAATATGTATATAAGTTTTAGTAAAGTATTTATTTCCTTCGAAAATACTTTTTTCTCAAAAAAGGATTTGTGTTGATTTTAGTGGAAAAATAATAAAATTAATTTTTGGAACATTTACAAATTTATTTGAAGAAATAAACCTAATTTTTTAAATTTACATTTCAATGTTATTTTTGATTGGATTTTTGATAATTTACATTAAAGATTAATTTTTTTTATGAATAGTAAGAAATTTCATTTTATTAAAAAATTCCATTTTATTTAAAGTATTTACAAGGTAAATTTTATTTAAATATGTTATTAATAGTACAATTATTAAAATTATATATTTATTAATCCAATTTAGGTCATTGGATTCAATTTCAAATTGAATTTTGAAATTAAAAATTTCTCGACATATGAAAATTTTCTATTTGGACAACAGATTTTTCGTCATATTTGTAGGTTTAATTTTAATTTAAAATTTACCACTTCTATGAATTAATTTTTTTAAAAGGATTAATATTTTTTAATTTGAATATTTTATATTATATAATAATTTCAACTTAATTTTGGTCAAAATGAAATGTAAAAATAGTAAAAATTAACTAACATCATTAAAGTTAAAATTGATTTATTGGGGAATTAAAATAAAATGATAAGGGGTAAATGACCTATAAACAAGTAAAAATAACATTTATGTTATGTATTTCAAACTAATCACCTCCAATATTAAATAATGAGCTATTTCAAATCCTTGTGGAATGTAAAAAACATGGGATCACTTTTTTTTCAAAAATTCCAACTGTGTCATGGAGAAGGCCACCCACTATCCACTCCTCTTCAAACATACAAAAACCGTTGGTTTAGACAGTACCTAACAAAATATCCTCATTAATTTACTACATCAATCCTAGAGGCCTTGTTTTTTTATGAACCCATCCTAAAAAGGATGTAGGTATAAACCTAAATAGGTTCTTCGAAGAAAGGGTAAAATTCTTAAACTTGGGTTTTTGTTTTATTTATTCTTCCCAATCATTTAACTTCTATTTAAAGATGATGACATAATAAAATTACTATATAATATATAAATATTTGTTATTATGTTAATGGTATGACTGACATCTATGTCCACCTCTATCATGTGGGATAGAAAACAGTCGATCATGTGTATGTCGGACTACCGACTCACAAACTGATGTAGTTACTTTTCCATAACCACCTCTTTTAGATGGATATAATTATGGGTTTAAAATATTTATATGATATCTATTACATAATTTTACTTAAGAAATTATAATTTCACATATATATTCTTAATTTCCATTATGTGGGAATACGATAACATCACTCATTTGTACGACGGACTAACACCTCACAAAGTGATGCAAATTAGTCACACTTTGCGTGGAAGGTAATAAGGATAGGCTTAATGATAATATGTTATTTATATTAAATAAAAATGATTCTATAAATGTAATATATTATTTAACTTTCCTTCATTTCATCTGTTGAGAAAATGGAAAGAACATTCTTGCGTAAGAATCGACTACCATATCCATGAATGATGTAATTAATTTTCTATCTATAACTTTAATGGATTGAAATAAATACTTATATAATGAATATATATGATATTTATATCATTTTTAACATTTTGGATATTATCTAACCATAATAAAAGTGAAATGACCTATGATACAAAATAAAAAAATAAAAAATGAAGTAATTAATAATCCAAACATGATTTTAACAAAGAATTTTTTTTATAAAAACCTAATTAAAGATCATAAGTAAATATTATATGGTATATTAAACATTATTATATTTCTTTAAAATATTTATAATAAATCTATATTTATTATATAGGTGGTTTTAATTTGTATGACATAAGTTGAGACTTATAGTAAGGGATTTTTTCTCAAAGTTCCTTTTGTGGGACATAAGTTATGTTATGCACCTATCTTATTTTATTATTTTAATATTATTACCCTTTGAAATGTTATATAATTAATATAATTATTTTCATGATATTTATTGTTTCATTTTAGGTTATTCTTTAATGTGTCTTATGATAAAAAATATAATAAAGTGGCAAAGGTTTTATGTTAAAATGTCATTGTTTATCAGGATTGTTTATGATTAAGTTTCTGATGCTGAAATAATATGATATACCTACCAAGAAACTCATTTATTTTCTTGTATTATATTAATTTCAATAGGATATATTTTTTACCTTCATTTTTCTCTTTTAAAGGATTAAAGAGACCAAAATAATCTTTTTAAGAAAAACTATCTTATTTCTCTCTTCAGTCCAAAACCCCTTTTCATCTATATCAATGTTATCTAAAATTTTTATCAATATTTTTTAACATTATTAAAAAGATTTATTAAATAAATTTTTATCCATTTTTGAATTTTTAATTTTTCTTAAAAGGTATATTCATATCATTTTCCTAACAAGGCCTGTTTGTATTTTATTGAAAATATGAAAGGAATTTTTGTTTTAACATGTATGGTATGAATGTAATTTCACGCCATCATGACTAAGATTTTAATTGAAGATTAATTTATAAATTTTAAAGTTTATTTTTAATGAAAATTATTTTTATAATATTTTATTAATTTCTAACATTAAAACATGATTTTTAAAGAAATGTTATTTTTCTCAAGAAACGTTCCAAGTGATTTTTCTTCAAAATTATTTTCCATATAAGATGAAATATTTTTATGTTACTTTATATTTACTAGGGATATGATCTAATGATACAATATTTATTATTTATAAAGATTTTTTTATGATGAACATATGTTTATGAAACCCATATCTTTTTCACTAGTTATGCTCTGATGAAATGTTTCATGAAGCCCATTTGTTTTTCATAGGTTCTGATATAATGAATGTTTTTTAATCTCATGGAATAAATATGTATGATTTTCCTTATGTTTTGGGTGGGAACTATATCACTCTACAATGGAAAATAAGTTGACTGACTTGATATATGATGGTAAATATGTAAATAGACTTGATCTATATTGGGAAATAGGTGATAAATCATGATACACTATAGTTGATTGTCTTGGTAGTTAACCATAATAAATGAAATGGTTTTCATACCTATGTTAGTGCCAAAATTTTAAGACATGATATTATGGTTCATTTATTATGATGATTTCACACTCTTATGAGTCATGTATTTTGGAATGGTAATGCTTTATTCTTTGACTCATGTTAATGATCTATGAAAGGTTGGGTATGAACTTTGTAAGCTTTGTTCATGATCTCTCACCCTTATGATTTTTTTATGATTTCATGTGATAATAAAATGATATCTCACATGTTTAACCTAAATGATCATCTGATATCACTCTTTATTATGTTTACTTTTCCTAGATTATCAAGAAAGGTTTTAAGCAGTGTATATTTATAAATAGTACAAAGGGGTAAGATTTTTATTGGATATATTTATGATATTTCATTATATAATAATATTTTATACCTAGTCTCCATATACACTAAACCAATACCATACTGGAGTATTTATTTGTAAAATGTATTGAATATTCATATATAAATATGTGATATTTATGTATGAAAATCCGAAGTAATTATAAAAGAATTCATAGTATGCCTCAGATCTTCCTGACCACACCTATATCACTGCAACACACCTTGATCATTCTCTCAATCCAGAATACATTCCCACAAAAATTACCATCTTGCCAATGATTTTTTTCTAATGACCAGTTCTTAGGTATTCATCGAACTACCGACCAAGGATTACTGATAATGATCACATGAAGAACCAGAGGAGAGAATAACATAACACAAAAATGAGTAATGAACATGGGAATTTTGTAGGTTGGAATCCATTAATTGATGAAGAAATTGATGATATTAAGATATAAATTATTATTTGACCAATAAATTAATAATTGGGATAGTATGGATAATGAATATAAAAAAACCCAAGATGATAAATAATCCATGTATTTTCAAATTAAATAAGGGTCTAAAACCAAAAAATAATTATTCTTATATTAGGATTGGATTGATAGTTGGTGAAGAATGAGTTATCTAGTGATGATGTTGATATTACTTCTACATTATTTATCCATATCTGATTCACCTTGATTTTTTCATCACCAATCTTCGATCCCGAATCACCAAAAATGACAAAGCTCACCTCTTACCCTAATTCTCCTCGGGTTATGTGGATAACCTTTGAAAAGAACCATTACATTTTATTTACAGAGGATAATTAAGTATCTATACTAATAAATAAAATAAATAAATAAAATAAAATAAATAAAATAAATAAATAAATATTTATTATATTTTACACTTCACCAATAGTTTATCTCAATAAAAAACCCAATGCCGACCATTTTTAGGTCATGCCTAGGGTAAAACCCATATTCCAGATTCAACCATGGTCTCATGTTTACCATATGAGGTCCCAAATAATTAGAAAACCAATTATTCTAAAAATATGTATACACATTCTTTACTATATATTAATACTTTTAATATATTAATTTTGGGGTCCTAAAAACCCCAAACACTATGTCGAGTCCTACAAAAAATATATTGATATTCATAAAAGTATGGAAATGAACAAATACCTAGAACTAAAGTCATTATATTCTCTCATATTTCTAGTATTTTCACTATGGAAGAACAATATACAAGAAAGGTGGTGGTATTAAGTATGAATCTTACTCTTACTCTCCCAGGAGATCTCCTGCATACTCCCTTGATGCCAAAGAACTCAAACTAAAGGAATGATCCATCCAAGAAAGGTCATATCTTATCCATCCTCAATCACCGCCAGGTACACCACATAAGTGAATCCATAATCAATTTCCATCTTTACCTAGTCAATAACATGCATAGGGTTAGGAATATACATATTTAGTTGGGACACATGGATGAATTCCTGCGCTCGGTCCAACTAAGGGGGTACAGTCCAGAGTCAACCAACCTCACCAACTAATCAAAGGATATCAAATGGTAAAATGAAAATTGGGGATAACTCTCTTATACAAACAAATATATACAATCCTCATCATGGAGAGACTCTTAGGAAAACAAAGCCTCCCTACTTGAAATAAAAATTCCTATAATGTCAATATGCATAATATTTCTATCAAATATGAACAATCCTGAAATTCCTGTAGATCACCTAAACCAATTAAGTTATCACCTAAACCATCTCTATCCAATAAGTGATGTCTGACTAATCTCATTCCATCATAAGGGTGACCTATAGTGTCTCCCTTATATGGATTAGAAATGTTTCATGCTGATAGTGGAGTTATACATGTTATTATAAGTGAAATATATTAATGGAAAGTGATCCTCCCAGCTTCTCCTGAAGTCTAAAACATTGGCTCTCTACGTATCCTACAATTCTTGGATAGTTCGCTTGGTCTTCCTCTGTGTTTGGTGGTGAAATGATATAATCATCCATAACTAGGTCCCAAAAGTGTCATATATACCCCTACAAAACCGTGATATGAACCAAACATAATGGGAAGAGACTATCATCATGGGAACTCCATGAAACCAGATGATCTCACACACATACAACTATCCCATGATATTAACTGAATTATAAGAACCCGTTTCTTTCTTGAGGCACATAATCATTTCCATCAATCAAATTGTAGTTTAAATGCATAAAAAATTACCCAATGTGAATTCCCTTTGAGGGTTGAGGATTTTTAAAATCCCAAAAAATGATTTTAGGGGAGAAAAAATCATGTATCATTATTAGTAGAAACCATGTGTGGAAAGACTAAATGGTTACTAAAAACTATTTGAGACTTGGGATGAGAGTAGGAGGAGCTCACATGGTTTGAAAAACCATGTGATTTGAAGTGAATTCCCATGTGGGTACGTTTTTAGTTTTTTACAGTGGGCTAAGACATGGAATGTGTATGGTTAGTCAAACTGTGCGTGAAAACCATGTGAAATTCCCATTTCTATAGCAATGGGAACACGTTTGGTGCATTGTTTGGCCAACAGTGTGACCAAACTGTGAGGCCCAATATTTGAGGCGAATTTAAAAAAATTAAAATAATTAATATATTATTTAAACTTAATTTTTCATTATTCCTCTACATAGTAACATCATAATTTAATAGCTCTATTTGAAGCCTAAACTAGTAATCAAAAGATCTCATCTGTCTAAGCTTGGAATCAAGATTAGTCAGAAGCATGAAATTCCATCCCAATAAGATCTGAATTCCTTTTGTGTTGTTACCCATTATTATTGGTATTGTCTATGATATTTAGGTGCCAAATAATTTTCTATATTTATAGGTTCTTCATATTTTCTTCTATGATATCCTTATTTTAATCGAATGAGGAGCTGATACTTGATGAGCACTCTACTATGGACCTATGGTAGGTGGTATCATACTTAACCTCAAAGTCGAGGTGTTTATATATATTCAATTATGTCGTAAGGCCAATTTTCAGATTTATTCCATTGAAATAGAATATAATCCATATTTAATATGGATATACATGACCTATGTAGTTAATGAAACTATTCCTAATGATTAAAGGTTAAAGAACTCGAATTAAATCCACCCCTTGGGAGTGTTTTTTAATTTTCTGGACCACTATAGGTTGCATTAGAATTTTGGTTATCTTTTATGTGTGACTTTTACCCCTCTCTATGAGATGTTTAATATTTAATGTTCTATTTCAATTGAATTGATTAAAGAGAGGTAAGGGAATGACCATAGCCCTTAGCTCTTGCGATATAATTACGCATTACACATGATTTGATTCTTATATTGATTTTCTCACATGAGTTACATAAGAGGATAAGACTTCAAAGCTTAGCCCATGTCTTAAACCACCTTATAAGGTAAGGTTTAAATGAAATTATTATTGTGATGACCTTTATATAATTAAATTATATTTTTTGAATGTTTAATAAATTCCTTGGGTGATACAAGGGTTCATATACAAACTCCATAGACAGACTCATTTGGATACTGCTTTGTTTGTGCCTAAGTGATACATGGAATCCTTAGTGGACTACCAAGGATTGACTGAGAGGGAAAATTTTTTATACACCAGAGTAAAACTTGAACTCCTTATATGGACCTCCAAGGAAAAACTTTGAGGGATGTTGATTATAAACTACATGGGTGAAGCTTGGGCTCCCTTAGTATAATGCCAAATATGAAATCAGTGAGTGATGATATTATACCACACCTTGAGAAATACCTGGGTTTTAATGAGGATCTCCATGAATGGTCTTATAAGGTGTTTGGTTAATGATATTATTGGAGCGATACCTGAATTATAAATAAGGAATTCCATGAATGATATTAGGTTCTTAATTGAATAATTAATGAAATGATTTATAAAATGAATATTTTAATCCAAAGAAAAAGATTGGATTCAATATTTGTCTAAAATATAAATAATATTCTGGTTAGGAATCATTGATCACATATCTCCATTGGTGATGCTGGGATACATGCTATTTCTTTAGACTATTTGCTCAGGGTGTAGTGGAAGTGAGCGATGGGTCATTCCCAACTTTTTTTTTCATGATCGATGATTAATCTGATATCTACATGAAGAAGATAAATACCATGATCAAAATAATTTAATCAATGAAAATAGGTAATGGATAAAACATCAGAACTAGATATAGGATCATCACATATTTTCTATAATTAATTTAACCAATTAAATAATTAAATTGAGTGAATTATTTCTCCATTCATGGATCTAACAAAATTTTCCTGATATACATTCATTTTGTTGTTGTAATAAATAGAATATTCACTATATCAGTGATCCACCCATGTTCTATAAATATTTGAACATCACTATAAGAATATATAGGTCCTAGAGTGAGAAATACCATCACTTGCATCATTGTCCTTTGATCACCATGAGAGTCGCTTCTAAATCATTCTCCTTTATCTATCTAGAATTGAGAGTGGGAAGTTTTGTAAGATATCAATCCATTAATGGGAGAATTATTAGAGATGGATCTCTCTAGGGATTAATATGATTCTCTCCAGTTGTCATTGTGCACAACAAAAATGAATTGGCTCTATTGATGATTAATATAATTGGGTTTAAATACTGCTAGGGTTTAGAAATAAAAATTTTCACAAGTGGCCTTTAATATTTATCTAATCACCTCTAGAACCCCATGTCTAAAATAATAACTATAATAATATTTTTAGAACATGTTCTTAACTTGAAAAATAAATTAAATATTATTTAATAAAATAACATTCAATATATATTATTTATCACCAGACCTAAAAGCTCAGTCTTCCATTCATCCCAAATATTTATAGGTCCTTTAATATTGACTATTTATATAATAAATTAATATAACTAAATTATTCATCAGTAAAAAAATAAATATTATATTCACTAAATAGAAAATAAATATTTATGAAATATTATACTCACTTTATATTATCTCAAATAACTGGTGAAAGAGTATATGCAATCAATAAAACATAGATAATTATTAAACCAGGTGAAGGAATAATATTTATTCAACTTGTTAACCAATAAATAATAATATATTATTTAACTGAGATTCTGTATACACTTAGTGTGTGACCCTATAGGACTCTTTCTTAGTTGCATTAGATGAAGAATCCTAAAGTTTGAGGTTAGAGTCTGGAAACATGTCAGGGAACCTATAGAGAACTAAGTTAATTCTACAATGAAATAATACCTTATACATATTATTACTATATAATATAATCCCTTTGTCATGATATCTCTAATAAAGCAGGTTAAATACTAGTTTCATTGACCTATGTGCTCAATTTATCTTTCTTTGAATTCCCATAAATTGAACTTTCCTATAGAGTACCATTTCCATGGATTTATTTAAGATACATCATTTCCATTAAAGGGCCTGAGATATCAACTTTCATTAAAGAGCGTAAGGGAAAAATACTTTCCCTCATTATTAATTAATACAATTTTACTCGTGACCGCCCAACGTATCATACCCCACTGTGAACATATGTCATTACTTTTTTTTCAATACATCAAATTACACGACTCATAATAATATTTAATAAAAATTTTAAAATCTATGGAGAAATACACATGTCCACTTATAGGAACATCCAACAACACATATAAATATGGATTTCTTACTAGTATGTCTTTTTCTCATTGTATCCTACACTGGATATTACTAGAGACTTACACTATGAGAAAGTTACTCAAATTCCTATGAGTATCCATCCCTGATACCATATATTATTTGTGTCCCTCAAATGATATCATTTGGATATTGAACATATATTTAAGAATAGTGTCATTGAACTTCTAGGTTCTCACCGTATTAGGGAAATGGTATGACCTTTTAGTATGAAAAATACTCTTAGGACATTATAAAATACTATATTACATAGAAGAATAATCATGATTTGATAATAAGTTTATTAATATTCAAAAATATGAATACATGTTATCATAAAGTATATAGAAGTTGGTTCTAGGGAACCAACTCCAACTGACTCCCACTTGCACTAGATCCAACTATTAAAAACCTTTAGTCTATTATCTCTCACATGATACTCATGCTACTGTTGAGATAGGAATTTTTTCAAGGGACCCACCACATTATCTTCTATGGTTACTCTAATTATTGTAAATTTACAACATAGATAAAAATAACTCAAGAGTTGATACTTCTAGAGTACATTATTTGTTCGTTTTTTTGACCTTGGATCTTTTTCAAGAGCCACCGCTATTGTATTATCACAATACAATGTGATAAGGTCTTTAATGCTATGTAAAAAATCAAGATCCTCTATAGAGTTTAATAACCAAATGGATTTCTTGAATGCATTAGATATTATATATACTCAAACTCTATTGTAGAATCAATAACAATTGGATACTTTAAACTCTTCTATATCAATTCTCCTCTATTGAGACAAGAAACATATCCTAGATGTGACCTTATATCATTATGATCTATCTGAAAACTAGAATCAATATAACCCTTGATGACCAGCTCTTTGTGTCCTCTATATACTAGGAACATATCCTTATTTCTTCTCAGATACTTAAGGGTTTCCTTAACAACAGATCAATGATGTTCTATTAGACTAGCTCGATATCTTCATAAAATAATCAATTTATAATCAACATCAAGTCAAGTACATAACATGACATAAATTATTGATCATATCACTAAATCATATGAGATCTTACTCATTATCTCTTTCTCTTGTTGTGTATGAGGAAAACTTTTCTTAGAAATATATAAACCATGTGACACTAGAACTAATCCCCTCTTGGATTGTTCTATAATAATTCTATTTAGTATATTTTCAATAAATTTACTGTGAATTAGTCCAATAATCCTCTTTAATATATCCTAAGTGATATTTATAATTAGAATATATGCTACTTCACCTAAGTCCTTCATGGAGAAACACTTGTTTATCCAGTCTTTAATAGACTATAAAAATGTTATATTATTTCCAATAAGTAATATTTCATAAATTTAAGAACCTGGTTTTTTCTATAAAAGACATTGGAATATTATTTATGTTATTCCAGGGCAGCGCCTTCAGACGGCGTGTGATTCCGAGCCTCGGTGTGGCCGGAATTAAATTTTCAGCACGTTCACACTGGGAACGCCAAATAAATGGGATAACTCCTAAATGGCGTTTCAGATCAGATATCTGAGTGTATGTATGGGTCCTAAATGGGGTGTTTACACTATGAATGACATAAAGCATGTCGGCGTGGGGCGTTTGGACCCCTCGCCCGTTACCGGAAATGTTAAACGGATAAATAAAATAATTAATTTATTCGGTTAATGGTTAAACTCAGGTATCTCTTAAATGGTAGCTTGTATTGGAAAACCAGAGGCACTGTTGAGTTCAGATCATGCCGGTTACCCTAGAAGGGGTGTAACTTTCACAGGTGTGGGCCTTCTGTGAAAAATGCCACCGAGGGAATTTTCATAATTTGGCGGCCTCGGGCGTTTAGTTTTATAACTTCTCAACGAGGCCTCAGATTAAAATTATGATACCGCCGTTGTGCTCGGGAGGTGTTGTTTACCCTAGGGGAGGATTAACCTCGACTGCGCTAGAGGTTTTAGACACAGAATTATTTTGGGAGGGGTTCCTTAATTAATGCTTAAATCTTATTTAAGAAAATACCCTTCTCCCTCTCCACTCATTTTCATCCCCTGGAGAAACCCTCCCTCAACCCCTCTCCTCTTTCCCCACCCCCTCCTACCTCCCAAACAATGTAGAAGCGACAACGACGGTGAAGCGTGGATCAACCGAGAAGCTTCGGGTTGCGCCCTGCAAGGTAGGATCAGCATTTCATTTTTCATTTTTTGCACCTCCTTTGAATTCATAAACTTGCATCAAATTGTTGTATGATCATTCAAAAAAGAATATAAATTCGTATTAATGGTTCTGATCTTCCCGACGCTTGTTTCGGATTGGAATTTCGAGTTCCGGGGTGTCCACAGCGGTCTGACGAAGTTTGCGGGTTTTGGAGGTTTTCCGGCGGCAGACTTTGGCTCACGTGGTGGCGGCTCGGAGCTGGGCGGCGGCGCGGGCGGTATCTCAGGCGGGCTACGGTCTTCAGAAAGAGGCGGCTGGATTCATGGAGAGTTGGCGGCTCCATGCGGGGCAGGACGGGCGAGGGAGTCGGCCAGGCTTCAGGCGGCCGAGGCTCGCGGACGGCGAGCGGGCACCAGCGGGGGCGCTCCGCGGTGCAGAGCGGAGACCGAAGTTGTGCCACGCGACCCCGTGGCCAGAACAAGACCTGAAAAGGCAGGTCTCCATGTGGAAGAAGCGACCGTCCTCTAGGCCGGTCGGCGGAACAGTGGACCGCGGGTCCACGACCGGCCCACGCGGCCGAACTGCGGGCCGGCCCAGGCCGGGCGGACCGGCCGGTCCAGCCCAAGGGGCTTTTCCCCCTTGACTCGGACACCCGTAATTCCCACTACGGGCATCCATTTTTCATGTCGTCTACAGAAGTGTACTCCAGATGTCGATAGGAGCATTTCCAGATGGTTTTTGGGGGTTTTTAACTCCCGAAACGGGGGCCTCGGTGGCGCGACATACCTTTAAGTAGTTTGACGTTTTTCCGGGGGTTTGTGTTTTGAGCGGCGCGGACGCATTCGATGTCCGATTTGAGTGCTGTCAGTGGCGTTGTTTCCCTGGCGTTGAGTGGGAGTTTTCCAGTGTGGTTTTGGGTGTTGAAACCATAGTTGAGGTGTGGGACCCATGACCTGTCTCTCAAGCTGCGTGCAGCGCTTTTCAAATTTTTCATCGGACGTATGTTCGGGGCGTGCGAGCAGTCGTTTTTTGGTGTTTTTCTGAGGAAATTGCATTGGCGCAGTCTTCCCGCTTTATTTCCGCACAATGGTGCGGGCCCTGCAAGGGCTGTTTTGGGAGTTGGTGGTGATTTCCAGCTTTATCACCGGGTTTCTGTTTTGGACAAGTGAATTGTCCATCTTGTGTACTTTTTTCGAGAGGATCACAATGATGCGATCCGTTCGTTGTGCTTCGGGACCGGGATGCGGGTCCCACGCAACACCGCTCATGTTCGGTATGTCGGAACACATATTTTTCTCCAGATATTCGTTCCACTCAAGTGAGCAGTCCTTTGGACGTGTTTTCCTGAGGGGATCACAACGGTGCGATGCACCCGACTGTTTTTGGGGCCAAGGCTCGGGATCACGGGACGTCGTTCGGGCGTAAAGCTGTGTTGGCAAATTTTCTGTCGAATATTCATTGGGGGTGAGTAAATAGTCTATCTCGCATGTTTATTTCAGCGAGGATTACAACGGTACGATCCATTTTGATGTACGGAGACTCCTTCAAGAACTCTTTTAAATGTGGAATCATGTAAGGTGTACCGGTGGAGGTTCTTCCTACGGTGTTTGCAGAGAACCCTTGTCATGTGATCGCGTGGACCCCCATGTTAGTTAAGTAATGTTTGAAGATGTTTAGTTGGTCGTGACTAGGCCGATGTGGTGGCAAGTTGGAGTTGTTACGTTTACGTCCTTCGTGTTGATGTTGGGTGTCGTGTGCCCGATAGCCTTTGGGCTGGAAACATTGTATACTCTGGGAGTATACGGGAACACTTGGAGGTACATGCGATTTTTTGTACCTGAGAACGTTTGTGCACTTGGTTGAAGTTGACTTGGGGCCACATGTCTTGTGGGCCCCATGTGTGTGCCGTTTTCTTCTTTGCGTACCTTTGACCTCTCATGATGTAGAGGGTCCCTCTGTTCTCATTTATTAACCAACAGGGTTGAGTTTTCCCCTGGTCCCGTTCTCATTTGTTGACCAGCAGGGTTGAGATTTCCCCTCATCCTATTCTCATTTGTTGACCATCATGGTTGAGTTTTCCCCTGGTTCTGTTCTTGTTTGTCTGGCAGAGATGGTTTGGTTCCTCTGTTTCTTCAGCTATGAGGGGTTTTAGTACCATGCCCCTTTCACCGGACTGCGACACCGTTTACGACTACGTGTGCTCGTACAACATGGGTGTTTTTCCACTTTCTGGGATGAGTTGTCTCGGTCCGCTTCGACAGTGACTCAGCGGTTTGGAGCGTGATCACCCTGAGAGGCCCGGGGTGTTTCTACTGACCCTTCATGTTCCCTGGTAGAGTTATTGTGGATTCGGTGTGACCAACACATTACGCGGGCACCGATTCTCTACCCAGGAGGTTGTTTCCAGCAGGGCTGTCCAGTGAGGTACCATCCAACAGGGATGACCAGTTGTACCATCTAGCAGGGATGGCCAGTGAGGTACCATCCAGCAGGGATGGCCAGTACAACGGTGTTCACCGAGCAGTACCACTCCGCAGGGATGGCCAGAGCGGTTCTGGGTTTACCTCCAGCGGGGCTGGGTAGTGGTCCCTGATGCCAGGCTTACCTCCAGTAGGGCATTGAAGTGGTCCTCGATGCCGGGTTTACCTCCAGCTAGACTGGGAAGTGGTCCCTGATGATGGTTCTGAGACTCCCTCCCGTGGAGTACCCTTTTACAGGACTGGGCATTAGGACTCATCGACGACTTTATCCGGGTCTCCCACCAGTGGATTACCCTTTTACAGGACTGGGTAGTGTGGCACCCATAGACTCTTTCCGGGTCTCCCTCTAGCGGGAACCCATCGACTTCCAGGGATTACCCTCCAGCGAGGCTGGGCAGGGGGTCACCTGTCGAATTTGAGGAGACCTCTCGACTGCGGGGCAGTGACGAGGTGTGGTTTGACGTTCTCCCAGAACTCTCAAGTACGAGGGGTGCTTTCCCCACTGAGACGCATCCTTGCAATGCGACTTAAAACTGTGCAGGCGAGTCAGTTCTTCCCAAAGTAGATAGTGTCAAGGTGCGGTGATTTGAGCCCCTTGGCTTTCAGTTCGGGGCATACGTGTGGGATGCTGGGCATAGATGATGTTACTTCCAGGACTATTGGCCACTTACTTTCTTGGGCTGAGCTATGGGACGAAGATCTCCTTACTATCTTGTTTTGGATTCTTGCTCGATCATATGGATATGTATATACCTTGTTCTAGTACCCACTTCTTGGGTTTTAGTTACTCTCCTTCCAGGAGAGGTGAAGACGCACCGGGTATGCCATGTTCTTTCCTTGTCTAGCTTATCATGGTTGGACGAGTCTAATCTCTTGATATAGGTAGTGAATACTTGATGGGAATTTCATCTTCTCACCGTTTCCAGCTCCTTGTGTCTGGACGAGTCTATCTTCTTTCTCTTGTTGGGTTGAGATGGACTCTCTACTGTTATTCTACTACACTCTCAGTTGTACTCCTTTACTTGTACCTGTTAGATCTACTACTCACCCTTCAGTACCTCCTTTGTTTCTCCCTCAAGCCTTCGGGGTATCCTACTGAGTATTTTTATACTCACCCTTGCATGGGCTTTGGCCGCACTTGGTGTTCCCTTGCAGACGACAGACATGTTGGTCGTGACTTCAGCAGAGCTTAGGAGTTAGGGATCTTGGACCATGTGCGGTGGTCGTAGTCGGTTTCCAGGTGTGGAACTCTCCCAGGTGTTTTCTTTTGTTTACCTGTTGCTGGGTTATGCCACTTTTTTGGTTGGTCACGTGTTTTTCCCTTTTTCCTTTTTAGTTTACCTTCAGCTTTTTCTTTGTACTATTTAGAAGTTGATGCACATTTGTGGTTTATTTATAGCATTTGGTACTTTGCTTTTATTTTTACTATGTAATTTTTCATTGAGTGTACTGCGTGTGTGTGTACAGGTACTTAGGCAAAGGCCTCCTCGAGTTGTTGTGCCTTCAGCGCTGGTCGCCATCCCCTGGCCTATGGAGGCGGGCTTGGGGTAGTTGCGGCTCGAGCCCGGATAGGGTCGGGTCGTGACAATAAATATATACTACTAGGATAAAGACTGCATTTTCACTCAACCTCTTGTAAACACATTAATCACAATCATTCTTAACGAAACCAAAATATTTGACATCTTCATCAAATCAAATTTTTGATGACCTAGATGCTTTATTCAATCCATAAATGGATCTCTACAACTTAAAAATTATTTTGACATCTCCTAGATTCAAAAAACCTTTTGGTTTTGTAATATAGAGATATATATGAAGGTTATCATTAATGAATTCAGTTTTAACATCCATCTTCTAAATTTCATAGTTATGGTGAGCTGCTATAACAAATAAAATTCTGATGGATTTAAACATGGAAAAGGATGAAAAAGTTTCATCTTAGTCAATTCCTTGACACTATTTAAACCATTTAGACAATATAATTTATTTATAGGTATTTACATAACCTTCCATGTCCATTTTTCTCTTTAATACCCATTTTCACTCTACGAGAATTACATTAACTGGCACATCAATCAGAACACAAACTTAGTTTTAATACATGGAGTCCATTACCAAATTCATGTCTTCTTACCATATTTCATGTTATGATATCTCTTCTACCTATTTGTAGGATACATGTTCATCATTTTCAACCAATAATGATTCACCATCCTTAGAGAATAGAAACTATACCACTCTTATCTTCTTACCTCCCTTGTGACCCTATGCAATAATTGTGTTTTAGGAATTAATTCTTCCATGGGGAATTGTGGAATCTGTTCCTATACCAACTCTTGTATATCTTGAGTATCAACTTTATCAAAGTCAATATTTCTACTACTATCCTTTTGAGGATGGTATCCCTATTATGAAATATGGCTTGTCTAGAGATTGTCACTTTCTTGTATGTGAGGTTTTATAGGTAGTATCCCTATGTTTCCTTGGTATACTCCATAAAGATACACTTTGTGCCTCGGGGTGCTATTTTGTTTCCTTAGAATACCTTAAAATATGACTTAAAACCCCGTACACATGTATGTGAAAAAATTAGGTTTCTTTCCACTATATAGTTGGAAGGGAATTCTGTTTTCCACTTTAGTTGGTCCTCGGTTTAATGTGTATGCTACGGTTTGTAATGCATATCCCCAAAAGCATAATGAAAGATCTTCATGACTCATTATCAACCTTTCAATGTCTAACAAGGTTCAATTAATCCTATAAATAATACCATTCCACTGTGGTGTTTAAGGTAGAGTGAGTAGAGATAAAAACCTAAACTCTTGTAGAAAGACAGTAAACTATTGGTTAAGATATTCACCACCTCGATCTGATCAAGGATTCTTTACCTTCATTCCATGCTGATTCTCTACTTCATTATTGCACTCCTTGAAATTCTTAAAGGACTCAAACTTATATCTCATCAAGTAAACATAACATTGTCTACTCAAGTCATCCATAAAAGTTATGAAGTAAGAATACCCTCCACTAGATTTTATTAGAGATGGTCCACACACATTAGTGTGTACCAATCCTAGAAGCTTTGTGGCCCTTTAACCCTATCCACTGAATGGTGGTTTGATCATTTTTATTTTTAATCAAGAATGAAATATTTCAAGTGGTTTTAGATCAGAAGAGTCTAAATAAACATCTTGATAGAGCTTTGTCAAACACTTCTCATTTAAGTCACCAATATTGTGATGTCATAGTTGGGTATTATATGAGTCGTGTGAACATGATTTGTTATATATTTATAATACTTGGTTTTTATAATTTAATAAACAAATACCATTATTTAAATGTTACACAACATGAAATATTCTATATTTATAGAAGAAATAAATTTTATTTCCAAACATAAAAAATAAACCCATCTATATCTAGGCAAGATACAAAAACTATGTTCGTGGTAACTGTTGGTACATAATAAAAATATTATAAAACCAAAATCATTACCATTTTAAATTAAAGGTGGTAGTCACCAATGATTATGGAAACCTGTCTTACTCCATTATAAAATCTAAAACCTACCTATCCTTTATCAATATTTTGAAATCTACTTGGTTCCTGTATTTGGATACATATGTGAGAACAAGAAGTTGTATATAATACCCAAAGTGGAGATACTGAAATATTAAAATCAATAAAAAACTAACCTTTAGCTCTCCATTGCTTCTGGGTATAGTTACTCTTCTAGTGGACTAGATTTACAAATTAAAAACATGCTACCTCCTTTTACTTTCCATACCTTTAGATCTTCATCTTCTTGGAAGGACAGTTCTTAGGTGATTTAGACTTATTGCGATTATTATGACCCTTTCCATTGTTATTACCTTTTTTATTCACCATAAATACTGTGGATTTATCATGCCCCATGTCCTAATCTACTTGGTAAATCAATGTAAGAAGTTCTGTAAGAATCTAATCACTATTACTCATATTATAATTAACAATAAAACCAAATAATTTCTTGGGTAGTGATGAAAGTATGAGATTTATATGAAAATCATCTAGGAATTTAATACATAAAATGTATAAGAATTCAATATATCCAATAATATTGACCACCTAATGTCCAATTAGAACACACTCTACAAGATTAGTTACAGGTAAATAATTATAGATCTCATATCTCTCATCTCTGTCTTTATCTTGATAGACATCCCAAAGGCAAGACATCATTCTATATACATCCGTGTCCTCATGTTGCTTCAAATGATCATTTGTCATGGGTGATAGCATGATAAATTGAACAGTTGTGAAATATTTTAAATTTTTATCATAGAGTTTTAACTCTCCATCACTAGACTTATTACTAAGGGAATCAATAATTGATTCTTTCAGTATATAACATTTCCTTTCATGGAGAAGAATAATGCATAATTTATTTTTCTACTAATGGAAATTTGTGCCACTAAGAAGGTTTTCCTTATCATGTATGAATCATAATGTTATGTTTGAAGTAATTTTATTACTGTTTATAAAAATAATATGAGAATAATTTTTGTACTTTATCTCATAAAATTTAGAAAAATAAATAAAAATTATATTTATTAATCTCCCACTATTTTATCAAAACCCAATATCCCTCACCATTATCTTCATAATATCTTATTGCGTGAAAATTCTAGGAGAAAGGAACCCTATTAACCTTCTAGTTACCCCAACATTGGTTGGTAAAGAAACTTTAAGGGTTTTTGGTTGGAATTCCAAATTACAACCACATTAACTCACAGTTATTTGTTTGGTTGAGTAGACTCCCTAATTCTGAAATCCTTAAATTGGATTTCCATAACCCTTGCCTCTTAGTTACAGTAAGTCCTACTTAGGAAGTCAAACCTTGATGTGAACTAAGTTAATGCAACTAAAAAATTCATTTTATAATTCCCTGATAATTAAAATCACCCCAACTTTGGTTGGTCAATCCCTTTGAACTATGGTTTTATTTTAACTAAAGTAGTGGGAGGCTATACAGACTTAATATTAAATTGATGTCTTTTATCTTTTATGTGTAAATTTAAAATTATCATCTTTATCACATGCTTGTTAATATTAAGTGGATGTACTTAAATGAAAACCGATTTTTTAGATAATATTTACAAATAATACAATTTATTTTAGTTCTATCTTGCATGCTAGTTGATTCATTAATTCATGTGAATGAGAAAAAAATCCATGATGAAATAACCATGGAACTTGAAAAAAATAAAATAATAAAGCTGCACGATCATGAGATTTTACTAAGGTTTAGTTTATCTACCAGCTGATAAACTAACCGTTAACATAGGGAAACACCTCAAACCAATTAAGGTTCAGGTTACAAATTTCCACTTATCCAGTTATGTATCTCTCTTGTATTGGTTTTTCATCAGCTCCAAACTTCAACCACCTCCACTAGATTGGGAGCTCCATCTATTACATATGCTTTTACCCACATTTAGGTTTGGAGAAAAGGGTTTATATAAAAGAAACCCTGGTCATGCAGACCCTTACATAATAATAGGTGATAAGGTATGCATTCCAACAATATAATTTAGTATAAATTAAATGAAACCAATAACTTACAAAGGTTTCATCTATTATTATGATCATCCACATGCATGAAACCAAAACACATTTAATAAAACTACTATTCAATTACTAATCATTTTTATTTAAGATAAATCATTCTTGGATCAACTAATTATCATCTTTAATTATTCAATTATATTATCTTAATTTTCATCCAAATTTCCTTGAGACTATCATCCATCATAATTTTAAACAAATTAAATAAATTTATTTAAAATTAAATGTATATAAAAATGTACCTTGGAAGAAATATGGTGAATACCCATCTGAGTCTACCCAAAATATATTATAATTATATACTATCTACTCTTGTGACATATTGAATAAATGAATTGTCACATAATTTGATTATGTGTTCTATCAACTTATTGATTACAAAAATTACATGATTTTTCTGTTATGTGTCATACTTCAATTCACATAGAGTAATAAATGTAATCTGAATCATACACGATATGAAAACCTAAACATTGCACATCAATTAATTAAACACACACACACACACACACACACACACATATATATATTAAAACCCATCAAATGGTGTGTTCTATCAATTTAACGACCTTACACAAGCACATGTTGATCAATTTTACACAATATAATTAATTAATATCAATTCTTCATAATTTGGTATAAGTACATAGTGTGTACATGTGAGCTACATGACATGTACTTATCTCAACATATATCTAAGGAACATTACTAGGGACTCTACATTTAAAGAGTTCCTTAACAAAATTAGAGTACACGACGAGTAGAAAGGGCTACATGGAATGTGGTCTATGAGTTACATAGTCACCATTCAGGTAGGCTGTTTAAGGAAATACACATCCCATCAGTGAATTAAAGGACTATACACCACGTATATGGGATACATAGCATGTAATCCAACAAAACATTTGATAGGCTGGCCTAGTCAACACACAATGTAAGAAATTAAATGCACATTGTGTATTTGGTGTATAAAATTTGAATTAATTTCAAATTATTTCCAAGTTCATAGAAGACTAGTACATGGGGTGTAACTCAAGTTATATGATGTGTACCCTTGTGTTATCTAGATAGAATCCATGGAACCTCTGAATGAGTTCTTTGATTTTATTTTATTCATTTAATTAATCAATTTGATTATATCTAAGAGAAATGAAAGAGGAAGAAGAATATCACAAAATTTAGATTAAAAGAACAATTAAACATGAATTGAAAGCTAAATGAAAAATATGTAAATCAATAAATAATATTTAATGAATTATAAATAATTATGGGACCCCTGTAATACCACCTGTGGGTTCTAGGTGTAGTGGAAGCATGCGATGGGTTATGCCCAACTTTTCCTTTTGTCACGATCAGTGATCAATACGAGATCTACACGATCATAAACACCATGATCATTTAAATTGAATCAAAGAAAAAACACAATGGAAACAAATGATGGAACCAGAGAGAGGATCTTCACATATTATTTAAAATTAATAAAATAAATTTAAGAATTACCTTTCATGAATTATTTCTTAGTTGATAAATTTGAAAATAGAATTATGTTGTACTATTGTTACATTATAGTAATTAAGAGAATATTCCCTTTAGTAGTGATCCAAAAATGTTAAAAAAAACTCAGAATATTTTCATAGGAATCTTTGGGTACTATAACAGAAAATCCTATCACTTGCATTGACCATCGTTGATCTCTACTAGAATCGATTCCAAATATTTCACCTTGACCTATCTAGAATCAGGAGTGGGAGGTGGAGGAAGATTTCTATACATTCTTGGGAGTATTCTTGGAGAGGGATCTCCCTAAGGCTTGAGGGGATTCTCTATGACTATCTTTATGAAAAACAAAAATGATTTGAATATGTTGAAAAATAATATAATTGAGTTTAAATACTACTAGAGTTTGGAAATAAATATTCTAAAAAGTTCCCTTTATTATTCATCTAATCCCTTGAGGAACCCCATGACCATAATAATAATAATAATAATAATATTTCCTTAACATTTTCTCAACTTTTCAATTAAATTAAATTAAATTTAATCAAATAATATTCAATATATATTATTTTGTCACCGGACCAAAAAACTCAGCTCGTCATTCCTCCACAATATTTATGAGTACTTGAATAATGACTATTTAATAAATAAATAAACATCACTACATTATTCACTAATAAATAAATAAATATTATATTCACTAAATAGATAATAAATATTAATGAAATATTATTCACACATTATATTCTTTTGAATAACTGGTGATAGAATATATGTGATCAAGAAAAGATGGATAATTATTAAACTATGCACCAGAATAATATTTATTTAGCTTTTAAAATAATAAATAGCAATATATTATTTAACCGAGATTCTAGATAAACTTATTGTTTGACCCTCTTGGCCTCTTTATCAGCGGCATTAGGTGAAGTAACCTAAAGTCCATGGTTAGCATCTAGAAACACACCAAGAAACCCATAGAAAAAGAAGTTAATGTTGCAACGACATAATACCCCATACAAACTCTTGCTATGTAATATAATCCCTTCACCACGTTGTCTCTAATAAAGTAGGGTTCATGCTATTTCCATCAACATATGTGCTCTATGTCTATTTCTTTGACTTCTTGATAAATGAACATGCCTATAGAATACCATGTCCATGCATGTATTTTGGATATATCATTTCTATAAAAGGTCTCAAGATACCAACTTTATTTGAATAAAAGAAGGGAGAAATCCTTTCTCACACTATTCATTAATGTAATATTACTCGTGATGCACCCAACGTATCCTATCTCACTATGAAAATATGACGTCACTGTTTTCATCAATAAACCAATGAACACAACTCATAATACTCATTAATAATAATATTAATGTATAAGGATCAAGAAACACATACGAAATTAGGAACATCCAACCAAACATATAAATATGGATTTCCTACTGGTGGGTCTCATTCACATATTATCCTATATTGGATATTACTAAGTGTGTACACCATTAGATGGTGATTCAATGTTCTATTATTCTCTACCATTGATAGCCTATATCATTTGTGTCCCTCAAATTATATCATCCATCTAAAGAACATATATTTAGGAATAGTGTCATAGCACTTTTGGGTTCTTATCATAGTGGGGAACTACTATGACCTTTTAGTGTGACAACTACTCATAGGAAATTATCACATTCTATGTTATGTAGAAGAACTATCATGATTTTAAAATAAGATTATTAATATTCCAAAATATGAATACAAGTTATCATAAAGTACACAAATGTTGGTTCTAAAGAACAAACTCCAATAAAGAATTATTTATTAAATGAGATTGATTAATTAAATGAACATGATTATTAATTAATGTAGGATTTAATTTTTTTCAGAGACTTTCCAGCTAAGGATAAATCATGTAGTAGAGGTTGAGTGTCCATGCGAACCTGAACCATTATAGGTTGTTTACTTTCATTACATCCATTACATATTATTTTAATACTGACACCCTATTATTATTATTATATATTCACTAACTAGATGACATTAGAACATTGGGTGGTTGCCTACCTGGATAGTATATCATACCCTATTCAGGCTGCTAATGGGTACCCGAATAGACTATATGATTGAATTTATGGATAAGGTAAAGAGCCATACTATAAGTTCTTGATCGTTTCTTAGTATCCAGGGAGCACAATACTAAGATGATGCTCGTGATTCTAGATGGGATAGATTTCGGTATTTTATTACATGTATTGTACACCTTCTATGCATACGTGTTTTGACTATTTTGTAGTAACATGACATGTGTCATTATCTTTTATATGTAAGATTCCTTTCTAGTGTTTATTTATATCTATTACTTTTGTTCATATATATTCTGATTGATTTATTATTTACACTACTTATCTATTATTGTATATCCATTGTGCTACACTCTGGTGATAAGGGCATAGTCTCCCCATGAACAAACCCTTGGCCCAAACTGCTAGTTAGAAACCTATGACCTTTGGGGAGGTGCACTTGAGGTAATGTGTCCAATCGGTCATGTATCACATTTCAGTGGCATCTGGGTCTAGGATGATAAAAATTCGTATCAGAGCATATTTTTCTTTTCTATTTTTCTTTATTATATTAATACAATAAGAAGGGATAGAGAGGAAAATGGAATTTGGTAACAGGATGTTCCTGAGTGTAGCTAATCCACATATACGAAAAATATAAGTTTCTATAAATGGAAATTGTTATTTTATAGATTTTGGCTATTATATTTGATTTAATTCCACCGTTGGGTGATGTACTTGAATTATGAAGTTATTATTGATATAATTATTGGTTCTATTTTAATTACAACCTAATGATATGAGGGTATTACATCTCATGAATAACTTTAGGAACCTATTATAATTCACATTCCCTGAATTATTCCATTCTATATAGGATGCTTTTCTTGATTTCACGCTTCTATGATATGATCAATGATATATATACATGCTATGTGATAGATATTTTTTGTAGGGAATTGGAAAAAACGGTTGGTACTCAGAGTTCCATCCATAACCTAATTAGTTTTTTCTTGATTAGGAAACAACAGATACCCTAATCCGCCAATTGTGGCTTTTTGAGTCATGGACCATGATTTTTATAGACTAAAACGTGTTATGGTGTGGATTAGGTGGATGATATATTTTGGTTTATGAGGAGTATGATCCCTTATATATTGGAATTTGGTTAACCATTTGTTTCAAAAAATTTAAATGAATTTTGATATGATGGGAATGAATATGATAATAAATGGAAACTTTAATTATTTATAGTAGAGATATTTACCGACTTCCAACCTTATTAGTGGGAAGTAGGAAATACCTCTTTCTTTCTTATGATCTATACAACACCCAGACCTGACTAAAGGACCAATAAGGGGGTGTGTTTATTATATAGGAAGGATTGTAACTATCCTATTTTAGTATTTTTTCTTTTATCTATGGAATTTTATAAAATTTTGTTTAAAGGAATTTGTTTGGAATTGTAGAGGCCTCCCACCATAATGACCTCCAGTTGCATGCCAAGTGGGTGGTAGCAACCATGGCTAAGAGGTGGTCGTTTATGGGATACCAATATATCCTCTAAGAGTGCTAGATGAGGCACCATTGATTTTACTTGACATAGGTTCTAAGTAACAGTTCCATAAAGGCCTTATGTGTTACATGTAGCCCATCCAGGGAGCACTGTAACCTGCCCCGACTATGGAAGAGTTGACACATGAGTTCCATCATTATCATCTTCCCACATTTCTAGGGAATGGAGGACCATAGGTTGTGGAGTCATGGATAGAGGCCATTCAATATATCTTATATTATCTTGATACACGTCCTGAGTGGAGGCTAAATATTACTACTATTATTATGTGTGATTCTTTAAAGAGGTGGTTTGATGTCATTACTCAGACAGATCGTTATCGAGAGATAGATTGGAGAGATTTTCATACCACCTTCTATGATTAATTATATCCCAAGATGTTTGGGGATGATAGATCCCTAGATTTTTGCACTTGGGGAATGGAATTTTATCAATCATGTAGTATTTAGCTTGTTTTATAGAGCTCTAGTGCCTCACACTTATTCTGATGGGTGAAGAGTTATATAAAGCCCTGCAATTAGAAGATGGTCTCATGTATGACATCTAATCACAGGTAAATTTATTTTGGATGAATACCATTTTTTGAATATTTAATTAGGATCTTATCACAAATCATAACTCGAGAGAGGATGGGGGTGCGATCCAGGGTGGTTCAACAACTAGATTCAGTAATACATCAACCAATAGCAGGAAACATCACATGGAGATTCCATGCTATGATATTAGTAACCAGAGAACATACTCCGGTACCCTAGTGAGGTGACACCTATATGATATACCGGGACATACAATACATCATTTCATAAGATACCCAGTGAGTGTCTATCTTGTATAAATATGGGCGATATACAATTCTTTTTCAGAACTTTTCCTCCAAAAGATAGTGAGAGAGGGTCTACACTGATTCCAAGTATAGGAACGAGGACAACAGATTCTTGTCAGGAAGGGAGATAGAGTACAACTAGATGATCATGCTAAGGTGGTGGTAATGTTTGTGGTAGTCAGACCCTGGATTTATAGTGATTATAGAGAAAATATACTCAGGGTAGCCAGGTTGTATCACAGGTCAGTGGATCAGGACAGATATATGCAATTCAACCGACCCCTAAGGAGAAGAGTCCTGGAACTTATACTATGATTGGTACTATTCTAGTAGCCTCTACTTTAGCATATTTTATTTTCAATATAGGAACTTATCATAGATTTATATATATGCTCATTATAGAGAGCCTCAGGCTCATCATTTAGTGTATTGAGGGAGTTATGATGCTTGAAACTCAGTTAATCATTAGAACAGAGGATGTACGTCAGTGTAGGGATTTCCCCCTTGATATTGGTAGGTGTCACTTCATATAGGGCCTCTTTTACCTCCAGATGAAAGGTTTTAAAATCATTATTGGGATGGACTGGTTAGTTCCCTTTCACACTTTCATTGATTTCTACCACCTAATGGCGACCTTCACATCACTATAGGGAGGAGAGTATATTAAAAAGTATGAATAGTATTTCTATGAAAGATGAACTAGACATGAACATCATGGACTGGGAGGGATGACAACCAAAATTACAAGTTTTTATCTAGATGATTTGGGAACACATCAGGCAGATTTCACTCTAGTGGTTGATCGTTTCCATGATGTTTTCCCAAATGACTTTTCAAGATTACCTCTTGGGAGAGAGGTAGAGTAATCAATAGATCTAGTTTCATGAGCTTCACCAGTTTCCATTCCTCCTTACGTGATAGCTACTATTAAGATGTAGAATCTCAAGAGATAGTTAGAGGAGTGAGAGATAAATGGGTTTATCCAACCCAGTTCTTCTTCATGGGGTTCACTAGTTCTTTTTACGAAAAAGGAAGATGGTACCCTTATGGTATGAATGGATTACCAAAAATTGAACCAAATGAAAATTAGAAACTAGTATCCTTTGATTTTGATATATTATTTTTTTATTATATCCAAGGATCTAGGGTGTTCTCAAAAATTTATTTGAGATCAGGTAATCCTCAGGTGCATGTTAGATCACTAGACATACCTTGCACAACATTCTATAGTAGGTATAATCTATATGTGTATTTTGTTATGTCGCTCAGTCTTATAAATATGCCATTAGTTTTCATGGAACTGATGAACTGAGTTTTTCATCCTTATCTAGATTCATTTTGGTGATTTTCATGGATGACATATTTTTGTGTTCTCACAATTGACACACCATAGAAAACATCTTTATATCGTATTAAATACACTGAGAGATCATAAATTATATTCTAATCTCACAAGTTTCCACTTTTGGAGGGATCAAATTCACTTCTTAGGTCACATTATTTCAGAGATAAGAGTATCAGTTGACCCAAAGAAGGCGAGAGATGTAGTTTCCTAAGAACATCCAAATAATGCCTTTGAGATACAGAGTTTCTTTAGGATGGATGAATATTACCTGTATTTCATATAGAACTTCTCACACCTATCAGCACTGATCATGGGATTGACTAAAAGGGGTATGATGTTTCCATGTTCATATTCATGTGAATCATCCTTTCAAGAGATAAAAGGGAGATTGACTTCAGCTCCAATACCGATTTTTCCAGAGTCAGGAAGGATTTAACTATTTATTATAGTTCATTAGGCATTGGGCTAGGAGTAGTTATTATTTAGGGGATAGAGTCATTGTGTATGTGTCTCAAAAATTAAGGCCACCCAAGAGGAATTACTGGGAAAATGATCTCGAGTTAGAGATAGTTTTTCTTAAATTATATTCTTGGATACCTTACTTGGAGAGTGTTTTATAGTGTTAACGGACCAAAAAATCCCAAAGTACATATTTACACAGTGTGATTTGAATCTGAGGTAGAGAAGGTGGGTTAAAAAACTATAGTATTTAAACTTAGAGATTTTATAAATGTCTGGAAAAGGAAATTCTATGGCCAATGCACTGAGTAGGAGGACTCAGATAATGGTAGTTCAGTAGGCCAGTAGTGAATGAAAACTTATGGATTTTTTCTCTGAGATGCACTTTAATATTTAGGGGAATAATTTTGTTTCATCATTAGTTATGACCTCTACCCTTATTGATATAGTGGGGATGAGACAACTATTATATTCTAATGTCCTAGTCCTATGGAAGAGTGTGTATAAAAATCCTAGCCTTTTACAAATATCATTACATGATTTTAGTCCCACTAAAGAATCATTTTACAAGCCAAGGATCCTAAAGTCTACTGTCTTGGAAGACTGGGTACATAAAACTTAAAACATGGAACTAAATATAACATTTATCTATTTAGTATTTATAAAAATCTCATAACTTCCATTGTGATCATACATATTCATAGGATAACATGGGGATAACATGAATAAAGGGATGAGCTAAAAACCCCAGTAAGTGAATAAACATAAGAATAAATCGTTAGCACATGGGTTAGAAGGAAAGGAATAATGATATAAAAAGGAATAGAACATATAAAATCATAACATATAAACCTGGGATCATATAAACATAGAGTCATAATAATGTGGTAGAAACATAAAACAATAATTTAGCACAATTCAATGCTCATTTGACATTGAGGATCCCAAGTCAAGGTTAAACACCAAGACTGTTTCACATGGTTGTGCGAGTCAAGGAAAACCGCCAAGACCATTGCACATAAAGTTTCATAAGAATAAAATTTACCCAATGAATTGGAGTTCTATATGGGTTCACCCATCTTAACATGCTCATGAATAATCTTTCCATATAAATAATAATATATAATCAATCATACATAAATATAAGGGTACCCATGAAATTAAATGGGTGTCATAATCATGTCATAAAACATAATGAATGGGCGTATCATACAAGTGTATATGAAATAAAGGAAATAAAACATACATGAACATTCATAAGGGAAAATAATCATATACCATGGTAAGTGATTTCAAAAATAAGTGACAACATGTAATAAGAGTACTTAAGAAATGTTAGCATTAAAACATTTTAGTGCGGTTTTAAGGAAAACACTAAAAAGAATTTAAAATTGAAGAGGGAATAATCTTTTATATAAAATAAAAAGTGAACCAAGAAGGTTTTAATAATTAATATAGTAATTTTATAATATTAGCTGTGTCTAAAAAATAAATTATATAGTGTACTTGAAAATGGTAAGAATTCCAGAATTTTTCTTAAACGAGTTTGCTTATCGGGAGGTATTGAAGGAGGGAACCACTTAAAAACATGTATACCCCCAAAATATAATGATTAATGTACCATGATTAATGAGTTTGGATAATTTAAAAATCATTTATAATATATAGTTAAAAATAAAATATAAATTCTTCTCGGTAAAAATAAAGTTAAAGCAACCCGAAGGAACAATAGAGGTTTGGGTAGAATCCCTTACCTTATGTCTGAAGGTGTCTTTAAATTGATATTAATGTCATGGATAACCAAATTAAATTCATTAATTAATATCTTTAGAACCTATTCTATATGAAATTCATTCATTATAACCTTTTTATGTTCATTCATGACCATTTTGATGGGTTAATAGGTTCAATTTCATAGTTTGGGAGAGTTTGTTTCCTTGGTTTTCATGATTAGTTTACTTATGTACATGTAAGGATAAAAATGTAAGGTGATAATGGTTTTATATAATTGATGTTATAAGTTATTAGTGATAATATAGAATATTACATGTTTATAAAATTTATTTTGTTATTTGGAGTGAAGATGAATCATTATATAAAACTTTAATGATAATCATTTTGGTTAACTGGTAGTTTTTCATCACATCGAACACATTTTGATTTATAAATTAATATCATGTGTGAAATAGATTAAAAAAATTAAATTATACATAATACAAATATTATAGTCTGGTTAAACCATAAAAATGGTTTCATGACCAGAATTTAAGAGAGTAATAGAAGTTGAAAACCTGTTGTCCTTGAATGTGATAAATTAACACATCTCGGATGGTGTTTTCATTTCTAGTATAAAATCACGGGAAAAGAGAGATTTTAATGAATTATTTTATTATCATAACAAAATTATAGTACATGTAAGGTAATGGAGTTATCATAACATTTTGATGAACATAGGTTAGGAAATAAAAAGAAATAAAGGAACATGAAATAAAATAAAAGAAATCAAAAGAGGAATTTACCTTTTGAATATATCTTCCTTGAGAGCCTCTTTAGAGGAGAGGATTTGGTATTTTGAAGAGAAAATGGGAATATAGTTGTGGGATATTGGCTTTGGGAGAGATTTGAGAATAAGTTTTTCTAGGAACAAGGCTTGAGAGGAGTGAAGAGAAGAGGTAAAGAGGGGTGGTATTTATAGTGGAGGAGAGGAGGGTTTTCTCAATATTTTATTCATTATTTTATTATTTTTCTCAAAACAAGAAATAGTAAATATTCTTGTGAAAAAAAACATTAATATGTTCATGTGAGTTATAACCCAAGGTTCTTACCTCATCATAACATCATCCATGTCTCAATAAATCATGTATATAGATTATTCGGTAAATTAACATATTTTACTATTCAGCTAAAAATCAAGTATTTGAGAAAAATCCCAAAAATTATCCCCAAAAATTTTTAGACTTATATAATTAAAAAATAAACTCAATTTAATTAAAATAATTTCCTAAATATGTGAAATTTAATTTTTAATTAAAATCATAATTTACTTGAAAAATAAAAATTTGAAAACTTAAACTCTTTTTCAAACATTTTAAAAAAATAATCAATGCCTCATAAAATTATCTTACGATCATAAGACATAAAAATAATAATTTATGAATTAATTTTGTGAAAATAAATTTTATTTTAATTTATTCAGTTAATCATAATATTGTAATTAAATATACAAGACTTACGAAAATACCAACACTTTATTAATAATTTTTAAAAACTTTATTTAGTTATACTATGATTTAATTACATAATAGTATCACATATAAGATAGATAAATTTTATTTATAATTTAATTGGTGAGTCTAATATTACATTTTCCTATTTACTATTCATAAGGGTCATATTACAATTAATAAGGGTAACATTACTATTCACAAGGGCCAGTCACTATTTCATCGGTTCTTTAACTTCTAGAGATAAATTTTATTTTACTCATTCTTCATTTATAAGGTTTTTATTGTGTTCCATGTGTAATATCATATAATTATACCATAGTACATAATTATAAGAATTCAATTTCATTGATAAAACATTGGGTCGTTACATTCCCCCATATGAAATTTCTCCCTCAAAATTTAATTTTACATTCTAAGTCATAAATAGGTGAAAATACTTTTCCTTCAATGCTTCCTATAATTCCCATTCTTATTTGTACTTATGGTTCCACCATAGTACTTTGACCAGGTGAGTAGTCTTCTTGCGTAGAAATTTATCACTACGATCCAAGATATTCAATGGATTTTCCTCATAAGAAAGTTAATTCTCTAACTGTACCACCTTTGAATAATTTACATGTGAAGGATCTGGTATGTACTTTCTTAAGATGGATACATGGAATATATCATATACTTTAGACATGGTAGGTAAAGCCCTAGTTGATAGGCCATATCTTCAACATGATCAAGAATCTTGAAGGGGCCTATGTTCTCGGAACTTAGCTTTCATTTCTTCCCAAACCTCATGACCTTAATCCTTGGATATATGTAGAGGAATACCATGTCTCCAAATTTAAACTCAAGATCTCATCGACAATTGTCAACATAGATCTTTCGTCAAATTTGGGATTCCTTGATGTAATGATGAATGGTTTTCACCTTCTCCACCATTTCTTTGACCATATTAGGTCCCATCAGCTTACGCTCACTGACTTCTTCCCAACATTCTGGTGTTCTGCACATTTTCCCATAATGGACTTCATATAGGTCCATTTGGATACTCGAGTTGAAACTGTTCACTACAGGAAATATAGGCATTTGCGACGGGATCCCGTCGCAAATGCCTTTTTGCGACGGGGATCCGTCGCAAATCGCCCGTTGCGGAAAACGCCGTCGCAACAAATTTTTTTTGCGACGGGCCCGTCGCAAAAACACTTATTTGCGACGGGAAAAGGACCCGTCGCAAATAGATTTGTGGTTTTTTAAAAAAACTTATTTGCGACGGGCCCGTCGCAAATAAGTTTTTACGACGGGCCTCTTCCCGTCGCAAATAGTTCCTTCGAAGCAACTATTTGCGACGGGCCCGTCGTAAATAATAATAAAAAAATTATAAAAAAATTAAAAATTATTTATTAATATATAAATCAATAAACCTATTTATATTGATATAAATATAATAATTATTTTTAAAATATGTTTTAGAAAGGATGAATAAAAATCAAATATGAATGTATAAGATGTTCAGTAAATGTGGGTTATAAAATATTTTAAAAAATATTTTTAATTAATAATTACAAAATTTTTATCAATTAATAGTCATTTAATAACTCTTTGAATATAAAAAAATTAAAAAAATTAATGAAAGATGGAAAATAAGAAGAAAATGAAACCTAAACTTCAAACGGCCATAACTTTTGATCCGGGACTCTATTTGAGCTCTACAGCATATCAAATCGAAGCTTACGACGAGCTCTACAGCCCTATGGACCGGTGGAACCCGTCCAAGGTTTTTTCGAGGCCCAAAAAGGCCCCGACGGCCTCCAAAACTGAGTTTTTAGTCGGGGCACCCCGGTTTTTCACCGTTCAAACAGCTATAACTTCTGATCCCGATGTCCGATAAACCTCTACCATATATCATTTCGAAGATCTTTTAATGTTCTTCGATTTGACTGATTGTGGAGCTGAAACGGACTCCTGGATTAGAAGTTATGGTCCTTTTAACATTCAAATGGCTATAACTTCCGATCCGGATGTCCGTTTGGCCTGTACCGCATATCATATCGAAGATCGTTTCATGTTCTTCTATTTTACTGGTTGTGGAGTTGAAACGGACTTACGGATTAAAAGTTATCGTCATTTTAACATTCTCAGAGGATTTTCACCCCCTCATTTCTATGTATTCATTCATATATATATGTATATATATGTATATATGTGTGTGTATGTATTGTATATATGTATTTATTTATTTATTTATAAATACACATAAAAACACATATTTTATAAATTTATTTAAAACTAAGCTTATAAATATATATTAATTAATATACAAATAAATATACGAATAAAAACTTATAACTATATATATATATATATATATGTATATATATATACAAATAGAATAAATATATATTAATATACGAATAAATATATATTAATATACGAATAAATATATATTAATATACGAATAAATATATATTAATATACGAATAAATATATATTAATATACGAATAAATATATATTAATATACGAATAAATATATATATTAATATATGAATAAATATATCTATATATATATATATTTATTCATTCATATAACCAAATATATTTATATTAATATAAATATATATTAATATATGGCTAAATATAACTATATATATATAACTATAATTATTCCTAATTATGACTAATTATTATTAATTATTCCTATTTATTATTAATTATTTCTAATTATTATTAATTACTCCTAATTACCATTAACTATGAACAATGAATACTAATAATTTAAATTTATTAAATAACAAAACAATCTAAACATAATTAAATTACAACTAATTAAAAAAAATTAAAACTAATAAAAAATTAAAAATAAATATTAAATTAAAAATAACATAAATACCTTCAAAATTGATCTGAGGTTGATCTCCGATAATTGTTGAAGACTTCAATATCAAATCTGCAAAAAAAATTAAACTTAAGAAACTGTGAAATCTAAAATTAGAGAAGTTGAGAGTGAATGGAAAAAAACGGCTGGGTGTATTTATAAGTTAGATTATTTGTGACAGGACTATTTGCGATGGGTTTCCCGTCGCAAATAATACTATTTGCAACGGGACCCATCGCAAATACTTTAGCCAGCATTTATTACGGTCAACGGTTAAATAGTTATTTGCGACGGGACCCATCGCAAATAATAACCTGCCGACATACTATTTGCGATGGGGGTATATTCCCGTCGCAAATAGTTTCTACCGCCGCCGGTTATTTGCGACGGGGGTATATTCCTGTCGCAAATACTTTTTACCACCACCGGTTATTTGCGACGGGTGGTAACCACCCGTCGCAAATAATTTTCCCGCTTTTTGGCGCGCAATGCGCGCCAACCTTTTTGCGACGGGTGGGATTTCCCCGTCGCAAATAAGTAGTTATTTGCGACGGGAAAATCCTCCCGTCGCAAATAAGTTTTTAACAGGACTATTTGCGACGGGATTTATTCCCGTCGCAAATAACCCGTCGCAAAAAGCCATTTTTCCCGTAGTGGTTATTGTAGGAGAATTAAAACAGTATAAGATGTTGGTCCCATATTCCTTTGAAGTCTATAGAACATTATCTAAACAACTATTTGAGTTTCTGAAAGGTTTTCTCAGATTGGACATCAGTTTGAGGATGATAGGATGTACTAAAGTTCAGCCCAGTTCTTAGAGCATGTTGGAGGCTTTTCTAGAACTTTGAGATAAATCTAGTATCTCTATCAGATAAGTAGATATTTATACTCTAAGAAGCCGTACCACCTATTTGATATATATCTGTGTAAGTCCATCCAATGATAAGTCCACTCAAATTGCTATAAAGTGAGTTGTCTTTATAAAAAGATCCACAATGACCCATATAGCATTGCTTCCTATATATGTACATGGAAGTCCAGTGAAAAATTCCATGGTGATGTTCTCACACCTCCATGTTGGTATTGGTAGTGGTTACACCATCCCCTTAGACCTTTATCTTTTAGCCTTTAGTTGTTGAAAAACTAGGAGCTTCGAAGTATATTTAGCAATCTCTTTCTTTATATTGGCCCACCAATATTTCTCTCAGAGATCTTGATAGATCTTTATGCTCCCTAAGTGAATAGAGATGGTTTATTTATGCGTGTCATTCAAAATATCCTTATTTATCTTTGGATTGGATGGTACACATAATCATGACCCAAATCTTAGAACTTCTTTATCTTCAATCTTGAACTCATAGGATTTCCCATTTATGATATATGCTACCCTTTTCTGAGTTTCCACATCATTTCATTGAGAATCCATTATTTTATATATGAGGAATGGTTGAGAAATCATATGAGAAAGGATTTATGATGTTTTTACCTTAATGATTCCCATGTACATACTCTATAAATCTAATAAGTTCTGATCCTTTTCAACTCTCATCATTGATTAAGATGCAGGATCCTATCTACTTATAGAATTTACCACGTTATTTTTCATACCAGGATGGTAGAGGATTGAGAAGTCATAATCCTTGATGAGATCTAACCATATTCATTGATTTATATTAAGAAACTTATGTGTGAAGATATATTTTAGATTATTGTGACCTGTATATATCTTACACTTATCTCCATAGAGATAATATTTCTCGATTTTCAACGCAAATATCACAACCGCCAACTCCAGATCATGCGTGGGATAGTTTTGCTCATGGATTTTCAGCTACCTTGAGGCATAAGCTATCACTTTATCATTTTCCATTAGTACATATCCTAAGACCTTATTTGAAGAATCATTGTATACCACAAATAGTTATCCACTTGTTGGGATTGTGAGTACTATCATAATGATAAACCTATTTGTGTGATCCTTAAAACATTCCTCATATTCTTGAGTCCAAATAAAATTCACCCATTCCGTGTTATCTATGTAATTGGGTTTGAAAATTGTTATAATTTATTAAAAAATTATATATAATACCCAGATAGACCCAGAAAGCTATGGATATCCGTTATAGACATTGTCCTGGGACACTCTTCAATTAACTTTGTCTTGGAAGGGTCCATATATATCCATTTACTGGTTACAACATGTCCTAATAATGATAATTCCTCTATTCAGGACGCACATTTACTATTCATTACATAAAGTTTCTTCTTTTATAAAGTCATCAACACAGTATTCAAATGACCCTCATGTTCCTCCTTGCTTTTAGAGTATATCCAAATATCATTGATAAATAATACCACAAATTTGTTGAGGCAATCTATAAATAATATATTCAATATATACATGTATATTTCCAGATAATTAGTGAGTATGAAGGGCATTAATATGAACTCATAGTGTCCATACCTCATTCAAAAGGCACTCTAGGGAATATCTTCCTTACTCACCTTTAATTGGTGATATACTGAATGAAGGTCCACCTTAGATAAATAACTAGCCCCATGAAGCTGATTGAACAAGTCAAATATACATGGTTGGGGATACTTATTATTTATTGTTATTTTATTGATCTCACAATAATAAATTCAAAGACACATCAATCCATCCTTATTCTTGATGAAGAGGTCTAGCACACCCCATGGTAGAGCACTCAAGCATATAAAACCCTTCTCTAGATTATCCTGTAACTATTTCTTCAGCTCTTTCAGCTCTACGGTTCCCATTATATAAGGTTTTCTTTATATAGGTAGATATCCACGAATAAGGTCAATTGATAACTCAGCCTCATGATCAGGAGGAATATCAGACAATTCTTTATGGAATACATTAGTGTAATCCCTCACAATGTGCATATATTTGAAAAGTATCATCTCATTTTTCTCAATCATTTGAGTTTGACATGATTTATCCTAAGGAATTTATATAAACACTTGAGAAAATTATTATAAATGAGATTCATCTTCCTCCTTACAGTTGTAAATAATTGGAGGATGCTTAGGGATGTTAAGAGTGATCTTTCCTTCCGGATAGTTGATGTTGGATTTGTATAAAGATAGCCAACCCATGCCCTAAATAACATCGAACCATACTAAATGAATTATGGTGATATTTTATTGGAGGTTTAGTCTAAAAAAATTATCTTGGGAGGAGTTATATACTTTGGATGCAGTAATTTCCCCATTTTCTGTTCCCACAAAAAACTCAACCTCCAAATTTTAATGTGGTGTTTGAATAGTTATACTAAACATGAAAGATATGAAAGAATGCATAGAACCAGAATCAAATAGTATATTCTCTATTATTGAATGAATAACTAGCATACCTATTACCACATCATTGTCTATATCCACCTCACCAGTAGTGATAGCCTAAGCCCTTACTTGTTTCCTTGTATGTTGTTGTCTTTTTCCTATGAAAACCCATAACTTAGGGATATTGTTTGCATAATTCTCATGTTCTTTGGAGTTTTAAGATTTAACTACAGGATAAGCATTAATCTGATCCTTCCTTTCTTCTTCCACATTAGTGTGATTATTCATATCCCTCCGGAATTTCATAGCCAGATGTCCTATTCTTCCCCATTTTATGCAATTCATAGTTCCCTTTAGATAGTTCCCAGGATGATTCTTCCCAAAATTTTGACATGTGGGATGTTTGATTTTCTTTTAATTATGGGATTTAGTAGTTGAACTACCCATATTAGACTCCATTTACACCTTTTTTTCACTGGGCCCATGAGATCATTGGGAGTCTCTGATCATCATTTCAACCTTGAGGGAACAACTGACAATATCCTCATAACTGTCAAAGTCACGAATCTCCAAAACTTTTTGTAGACTCCACTTTAGTCCAATAAAGAAGTGATCCACCTTGATATTGGTGTTCATGACAATGTTGGAGGTGTATCTTTCAATCCTTGTGAAGTTTTCTTTATACTACCTGATGGACTCATCTTCCTTCTTCTTAAGTATGAGGAAGCCTCTTTCCATCTTGAAATAGAGGGTTTGGGGAAAATATTTATTGAAAAACAATTTTTTGAATTCCTACCAATCCATGGAACCAATTTACTCCAGATAATTCCTATTCTTGATCAATTTCCACCACTGATTAGCTTCTCCATCAAAATGATAAACCACCGGTCAGAATTTCTCTTCTTTTGAGAACTGGAGGACAAATAATATCTTTTCAATGGAGTTAATCCATGGTTCCATAAGAAGGGGATAAAAAGATCCACTAATCATGGGATGCCTTTACCGCATTAAGGATTCAATGGAAACTTTCTCTTTCCTTGGAGGAGAAGGTCATTCCACATGATTAAAGTTATTATTCAAAACTTGAGCCAACTGAGAAAGTACTTTCATAAAGTTTTGAGCACCTATTCCCATCATATTTGGAATATCATCAGGGAAATCTCCACATTACCTATCACTTTGATTATTGGAATGTGTTCTTCTATTTCCCAACATTAAATAAGAAAAATTACGTACAATTATAGGGATCAATTACTTAGCTATTGACCATAAAAAGGTATCTTTTAACACAAAAGGATAAACTATTAAAGGAAAAGTATCTCCTAACTTGAAATTCCCTAGGTTTCAATGTAGGTTATCCTTGATCTATTACTTAACATATATTTTTATGGGCTATTTTTTTATTCCCTTAATATTTTTTCATACTTATCTTATGAATTTACCAATTCATATTCCCTAGGAGTGTCAAAATATGAGTGCAACAAGGCCCATTTTCATGCACCAGTTCCTGTTCGAGTCTAGATCAAAGTGGTGTTTTTGGGTTTTACCCTTAGATACATCTATTCTAGAGCCACACCCACTTGTTTATATCTAGACAGAGATTTATTTTCTTGATAAACCACTTACTATATACTTACCAAAATTTAGTGATGTTTTTTTATACTTAGTCTCATTCGAAAGGTTCTTACTAAAGTGCTATATTCATAATTTCCAAAAATAACTATACCATGTCACTGATAGAAACTATAGTGACCCTATCCTTTTACACATATCATTAAATGATTTTATGTATAGTAAAACATCATATTACAAGCCATGGATCATAAATTCTGATATCTTGGAAGACCAGGTACATAAAAAATAAAACATAAAACATAAAACATAAAACATAAAACATAAAACATAAAACATGGAACTAAATATAACATTTATTTATTTAGTATTCATAAAGAGATCCTAAATTCTATTGTGATCATACATATTCATAGGATAACATGGGGATAGCATGAACAAAGGTATGAGCTAAAAATCCCACTAAGTAAATAACGATAAAAATAAAGCTTTAGCACATGGGTTAGAAGGCATGGAATAATGATATAAAACGTCATGGAACATATGTAATCATAACATATAAACATGAGATAATTTAATCATGGAGTCATAATAATGTGTAAGAAACATAAAATATAAATTTATGATGAGTTAAGTCTCATTTCACATAGAGGATTACAAGTCAAGGTTAACCACCAAGTTAATTGCACCTGGTAACACAAGTCAAGCTGACCAACAAAACCATTGCACATAACGTCTCATGAGAATCAAATTTACCCAATGAATTGGAGTGATATCTATGTGCACCAATATTAAAATTTTCATTAACATGATTTCTATATAAATAATCATACATAATCAATCATATATAAACATAAGGGTAACAATGGAAATAAATGAGTATTATAATCATGTCATAAAGAATAATGAATGGGAGTATCATACAAGTGTCCATGATAGAAAGGAATTAAAACATACATGAAAATTCATCATGTAAAATAAGAATATATAATGGTAATTTATATAAAATATAACTGACAACATATAATAAGTGCACATAAGAAAGTTTAGCATAAAATTTTTTAGTGCGGATTTAAGGAAAATACTAAAGAGCATTTAAAATAGAAAAATGAATAATATTTTATATACAACTATATGTGAACCAAAAAGGTTTTAATAGTTAAAATAATTATTTTCATAAAGTAACGGTGTCTTAAAAATAGATTATATAGTGTACATGAAAATGGTAAGATTTTGGGAAGTTCCATTAAACGGGTTTTCTTATCGAGAGGTATTGAGGAGGGAACCAATTAAAAACATGTATATACCTGAAATAGAATGATTAATGGAACTTTATACATGATTTTTTAGCATTTAAATATAATTTATAATATTTATATAAAAATAACAGATAAATTCATTTTGGTAAAAATAAAGAAAGAGCAACCTAAAGGAATAATGGAGGTTTAAGTATAATCCCTTACCTTATGTCAGAAGGTGTCCTTTACTTGATCTTAATGTCATGAATAACCAAATTAAATTAATTAATTAATATTTTTAGAAAATATTCTTCATGTAATTGATTCATTATAACAATTTAAAGTTCATTCATGTCCTTTTTTATGGGTTAATAGGTTCAATTTCATTATTCAGGAGTGCTTGTTTCCTTGGTTTTCAGGATTGGTTTACTTATATACATGTGAGGATAAACATGTAAGGTGAGAATGGTAGTACAGAATGGAAGTTATAATTTATTATTGAACATAAATAATATTAAATGGTTATAAAATTCATTTGGTTATTTATTTTGAAGGTGAATTATTATATTAAACTTTAATGATAGTCATTTTGGTTAATTGGCTATTTTTGATTGCATCAAACACATTTTTATGTATAAATTAATATCATGTGAACAAAAGATTATAAAACCTTACATTAAACATAATACATATATTATATTTTGTTTCAACTATCAAAATGGTTTCATGACCATAATTTAAGGCAATAATAGAAATTGAAAACCCATCATCCATGAATGTGATAAATTAACACATATCAGATAGTGTTTTCATTTCTAGTATAAAATTAGGGGAAATGTGAGATGATGATGAATTATTCCATTATGATAACAAAATTCCAGTAAATGTAATTTAATGGATTTATCATAACATTTTTATGAAATAAGGGGAAGAAATAAAAATAAAGAATGGAATTTGAATGAAAATAAAAGAAACTAAAAGAGGAATTTACATCTTGAATATATCTTCCTTAAGAGCCTCTTTATGGGAGAGGATTTGGTATTTTGAAGAGACCAAGGGCTTATGGAAATGGGATAGGGGGTTGGGTAGATATTTTTTTAGAATTTGGACTAGGCACAAAGCTTGATAGTTGTGAAGAGAAGTGGTAAAAAGGGTGGTATTTATATTTGAGGAGAGGAGGGTATTCTCAATATTTTATTCATTATTTTATTATTTTTCTCAATAAAAGTAATAGTAATGATTATTATGACCAAAAATAGTAATATTTATATGTAAGTTCAAACCCAAGGTGGTTACACCAGTAAAATATCATCCATGACTCAATGGATCATGTATTTAGATTATCCGGTAAATTATTGTATTTTACTATTCACAGAAAATTCAAGTATTTTAGGAAAATAACAAAAATTCACCCCAAACAATTTTTGACTTTTAGAATTAAAAAATAAACTCAATTTTATGAAAATAAATTTCTAAATATGTGGAATTTAATTTTTAATTAAATTCATAATTTCTTGAAAAATACTAATTTTAAAATTAAAACATCTTTTCTAACACTTCGAATAAATAATTAAGGCCTCATAAAATTATATTATGATCATAAGAAATCAAAATAATAATTTAATAATTCATTTTAGGAATGTAAATTTTCTTTTAATTTATTAAATTTATCATTATATTATAATTAAATATACAAGACTTACAAAAATACCAACAATTTATTAATAATTTTTAAAATAATTATTTACTTATACTATGATGTAATCACATCATAGTGTCAGATATAATATGGATGAATTTTATTTATACTTTAATTGGTGAGGTTACTTTTACATTGGTCATTTTACTATTCATAAGGGTCACATTTCTATTCATAAGGGTAACATTACAATTCATAAGGGTCTGTTACTATTTCATCGGTATGAATTTCTTAACATCTAGAGATACCTGTTATTTTATTCAATCTTCATTTATGTGGTTTGTCTTTTGTTCCATATGTAATATTATATAATTATACAGTTAGATTTAATTATAAGAATGAAACTTCATTGATAAGTCATTAGGTAGTTACAGTGTGGCAGGTGAGGACCCTCCTCCTAGTTGGGCACCAGGTGAGGATAAAATTCTATACATACATGGTCGCATGTGGGTTTTAGTAGATATGCATGAGAAGATGATGTGTGAATTTTATGATTTAGCTTAGGCAGTGTACCATATCACCACCAATATGTATATAGATTTACATTTCCAATACTAGTGATTGGGTATGAAGAGAGGTGTAGCTGGTTTTGTCATGAGATTTTCCACCAATCAGTTGGGGAAGGTGGAACACTAGTGGCCAACCAAAATTTTATAATAGCCACCCATTCCCAAGTGGAAATGGAATGAAGTTGTGATGGATTTTGTGATCGGGTTACCAAGGTCACCACGATGAAATGATGCCATATGGGTTGTGGTTGACAAGATCACAATGGTTTCTCATTTCCTACATATCAGGGAGGCCATTCCAATAAATGAACAGAGAAGGTTTTATAACCATGAGTTAGTTTGACTTCATGGGACCCACATACTATCATTTCACTTAGGGATTCACAGTTTACATTATGGTTCTGAAAAGAGTTAAAATTGGAATTGGGTACACATGTGCTTCTCAGCATGAAATAACACCCCTAGATTGATGTACAGTTAGAGCCCATGATACAAGTGCTTGAGGAAATCCTATGAGAATGTCTCCCAGATTTTTGGGGATCTTGGGAGAGGTACATACCCCTAGTTGAGTTCTCCTACAAAAATTGTTTTCTACATACTATTTAGTTGGAACCTTATTAGAATTTTTATGGTAGGACATGCCGATAAACCATGTGAAAGTTAGAGGCAGGAGAGGCTTCTCTTCTTGGAAATTTTCTCATTCAGGATACAACAATATAGGTTTAGTTGATTCATAAGAGGATGGATACTATTAAATATCAATAGAATTATTACGGTAATCTCTAATGAAATCCTATAGAGTTCAAGGTCAGGGATCAGGACTTTTTACATGTCTTTCCAAGGATGAGACATAGGAGGATCAATATTCAGGGTAACATTTTACCGTGATATGTCGACTCGTTTGAGATTATGGAGAGAGTTGAGAAGATAGCTTATTGGTTGTAGTTACCTCAGAGGTACTGATACACACATGATGTCTTCCATGTATCTCATCCAATACATTATAATTTAGAACCGTACCATGATTTTCAGCCCAAGGAGGTTCAGTTATAGGTAGATGCATCCTTGGAGGATAATCTTATACTTATTTTATATCATACCAGTCAGTTACTCTAGTTTGGTTCTATGGAAACATAACCATGTACAAGAAGATACATTAGATCATGAAGCTGATGTTTCAGCATAGTGGTTCAAGTTGTTCTTAGATTATTATTCACCACCCTTGTAAAAAAAATTCAGGGATGAATTTATTTAAGGGGAATTTTGTAAGAACCCGATTCCTTCATGAGGTGTGAAATATTTTAATTCCATAAAATTTCAGTAAAAAATGATTAAATATGCCCTAATGTAAATTCTTTTTGAGGTCATGGATCCATTCGTGGTGCCTAGGGCTTGTTTGGAGCCTAGAACCCAGCTATATGGGATAAACATGCTTGTCTCACAGTTAGTAGAAACCGTGTAGAGTAGGATACACGATTAATACAAACCATTCACGACATGGATATGGAATAAGAGGTGATCGTACAATTTACAAAATGTGCAATTTGAGGTGCATGCCTATGCAAGTACGTCTGTAGATTTTGATGATGGAAAGACATAGTTTGCACAAGGTTATTCAACCCATGCATGAAAATTATGTAAAGCTCCCATACCTAAAGAAACTTCACCCAATGCGAGCTCTCTTTGAAGCTAAAAGTAGGAATCGTGAGATATCTTCCATCCGATTATGGGATCAATATATGTCAAAAGCATCGGATCTACCTCAGTAAGATCTAAATTCCTTTTGTTTCATTCCTCATTCTTCTTGGCATTAGCTTATATACTTATATGAAATCTAATATTACCTATTTTTAGGTTCTTCATCGATTATTCAATTTTATACCGATCTGATTTGAATTTGGAGGTGAAAATAGATGTTTACTATACTAGAGAACTACTGTAGGTGGTCTTGTGCTTTTCCATCAAATTTTATTTGTTTATTAATATTCCATTATGCCATGTGCCCAGTTTTTAGAGTGACACTCTTGAAATGTATTTTAATCACGGTTTAATATGGATAGTCATTTCCTATGTAGTTAATGAAACCGTTTATAATTATTAATGTTTAAGGACCTCAAATTAAAACCACCCCTTATGTGCATTGTTTAATTACCTGGACCACCATGGGTGGTATTTGAATATTGGATACCTTTTAGGTGTGCCTTTTACCCCTTTCCATGGGATGTTTAATAATGAATTTTAAATTTTCATTGAATTGATTAAATAAAGGGAAGGGAATGACCATGAACAATGTATCCTTCCATATAATCCCTCATTATTTATGAGTTTCATATTATATTGATATTCCCATGTGAGTTAATTAAGAGGCTAATACTTTGAAGCTTAGCCCATGTCTTGATCCACCTTCCGAGGTGAGGTTTAAATGAAATGATCATGGTGATGTCCTCAACATAGTTAGTTGATATTGTTTGGAAGTTTAATAAATGAATTTGGTGGCAAATGGGTTCATATTCAAATTCCATCAATGGATTCATTTGGATAATTGCTTATTTGTGACCGAGTGATAGCTGGACTCCATAGTGGACTTCCAAGGATAGACTAAGAGGGATGATTCTATATTTTCTCAAGTGATACTTAAACTCTAATATGGAATTATAATGGAAAACGTAGAGGGAATTTGATAATATACACCATGGGTGACACTTGGGCTCCACTAGTGGACCTCCAAGGATGGTCTCAGTGAGCGATGATGTAATACCACACCTAGAGCGATACATGGATTCTGATGAGGATCTCCATGGATGAGATTGTTGGGTGTTTGGTTCATGATATGCCTGGAGTGATACCTAGAATCCAAATATGGAATTCTAAGGGAGGTATTAAGTTTTAAATTGAATAATTAACTAGATGATTTATAAGACATGCCTGCCAATCCAAATCACATACTTGGTCCAGAATTTATCTTTGACCTGAATAATGGTATGTTTATGAAACATTGATCACATATCTTCATGGGGGACATTGGGAAACATGATAGGTATTGACAATTATTTATTAAATGATATTTATTAATTAAATATAATATATTGTTAATTAATATAGCACTAGATATTTATTTAGAGACTTTCTGGCTATGGACAAAGTAGGCAGCAAAGGACAGGTGTTCACGGGAACCCGAACCATTATAGATTGTTTAATTTTGAAACTCCCTTTTTGTATTCTATTATTTATTTCACACTTTTATTATTATATATTCACTGAATGGATGGAATTAGACCTTTGGTTTGTTACATACTGGGATTGTATCTCACACCCTATTCGGGCCACCGAAGGGTACCTGGACAAACTATATGATTGAATTTATGGATAAGGGTAAGAGCACTACAAAATTTTCTTGATTTCTACTTTGGAGTAGGGGAGAAAATAACTAATATGAGGCTCATGATTATATCTAGTATATATTTTGGTCATTTTGGTATTTTTTACAAGTATTAAACACCTTATATGTATACCTATTTTGGATATTTTGTAGAAACATGACATGTATCATCATATTTTCTATGTGATATTCCTTTATGATGTTGTTTATTTTTATCTATTACTAATATTCATATATTGTTTGATCGATTTACTACTTACTCTACTTATCTATTATTGTATATCCACTATGGTACACCATGGTGATGAGGGAATAGTCTCCCCCTGGATACACCCTAGGCCCTCGCTACAAGTCGGTAGCCTCTACTGTTTGGGTAGATGCACTTGAGGCCATGTTTCCAATCAAACACAGAGCACATTTCAGTGGAATCTAGGTCTGGGACATTACAAACTCTGCTCCTTGATGGAAACAATGTGTTCTGACTTAATGAGTCATTCAAAAATTACCCAGATAGCATCGTTTACTCTTTATATTCATAGAATACCCATAAAACATACATCAATATTCCATCCAAATTTTATTCCTAGATCTCCATGGAATGAGTAAAACCTATTAGAAGATGATGTTTAACCTTTAGCTACTAATATGTGATACATATAGAGACAAACACAACAACACTAAACCTTATTACAGCCCACCAAAACTACCACTAAAGGACCATATACATCTTCATCAATTTTTGATGTACAACCTAGGGAGAAGTGTGAAAATCCCTCAACAAATCCTCATGAAACTTGTCTAGAACCACCATCCATCACCAAAAATGGTTGACATTATCCCCACATTTATAAAATCCATCTAGTGGATCTCCTAAGAATATCAATTCATGTTGGGACTTACAATAATTTTATCCCAACCAAGCCTCCCTCACACTTGGAAGATGTGGAGGATTCACCTCCATCAATTTAAGAAAAACTACACCCCTCTCCTCTAATGGGGTCAGCTTCAATGAAGCTAACTTCTCAGATGAATCCTCCACAAATTAAATAAACAAATCATTATACACTCATTATTCACACATTATATTGAACATTTTATGAATATTTTCTTAGTTTATCAATATTTTATCTCATTTTAGTAGGATTTTATCAATGTTCCAGAAAATAAAAAAGTACATTGTCAAAAATAACTCCCTTGATGATCATAATCCTCAATAGAGGATTGAGAATTTTAAATAGAGAGAATCAAGATCGAACACCTCCTCATATTTTATTAGAAAGCTGTATTAATAGATCGACACACTCTAATAAGTAATATACCATTATCAGAATGGAATAAAAATAAATAAATGGAGTGATAAAGAAATATAAAATTAATTAAATGTCATATTTTTATATTAAAAAATCTGAAGAGAATTAAAACTATAAAAATAAAAAAAACTATAAACTCAGAGAGATATCTCTATTTAAAAATACTTGTTTCACCAACAAAATAATTATCCAGACATGATTGTGAGGTTCATAAGGTCTTAAAACATTATCTTCATTAGAGACAGAAGTATTCATGTAGAAAATACTTTGCTTCTCACTCCCATCATTACACTCTGAAAAATTTCAGTCCAAGTTACTATTATCTACTGTAATTAGTCTAGTACCCTTTTTTAAGAATATCTAGAATATATTTTATTTTCTCCATCTCACAACCATAAAAAACACAAAATTTAACAAATAATTTATAAATTTAATAATTATACCACCACATATAAAAATAAATTTGATTAACCAAAAATAAACACAAACAATCATTAAATATAAATATTATACGTCAAAAAGGATGCGAAAAACACATGAATAAAGGCCACATCAGGAATTTACCCCCACATTTAATTTCCTAGGAGTACAAACTATCTCAAAGATATAGTCATAAAGTAACTTCAATCATAAAAAATTTATCAGGTTAAGGTCTCTTTTGGTGAAGATGTATGTGAGAATATGTTGGTCTGATTATTCAACAAAATGCTTGCACTGCATATTAAGAGTGAAAACCATCACTTATAACTCTAGGTCATGATTCATGTAATTTTTTACAAGGGGACTCAACTACCATGAACCATAAGTTATCAATTCCTATTTCTACATCAATATGAAACTGATCCTAGTTCTATTGGTATCATAGAATATAACTTACTCAAATCCCTCCTCAAGTAGTCTCAAGATAGGATAACTGATGAACAATATTCTAAACTACATGAAGGCTCTTCAAAACTTATTAATATAGGTAAATAGTTTCCCTTTCTATATCAAGTAATTAAAAGAGGTTTTTATATTAAAAAATTATACCATGTACCTCATGTAGTAACACTTTAAACAAAGTAAACTGTACACCTTGAACATAGTATTGGGTAGATAAAAAAATACATTAATCTTTATCCAAGTCATAACTAAAACAAGACTGGAGAATAAATTCCACCAAAAGTGAACTAAAAAACCCCAAAAAATTGGTCTTTGAGAGATTATTATAAATTCGGTTCTCCTAGAGAAAGTCTAAAACTTTCCTCAAGTGCTATGTATTCTCGTCCTCTGATGCCGAGTAAACAAGTACGTTCTGGATGCATATAACTACGAATTGGTCCAAGTACAATTAGAAAATACGATTCATAATATCCATGAATAAATTGGGGGAATTTTTCACACCAAAAGGCATCACCAAGAACTCATAGTGTCTATAGTGATATAAAAATGATGTCTTCATAATATCATCCTCATGAACCCTCAACTGATAATAGCCATACATGAGATTAATCTCATAGAACCAACACAAACAACTCAAATTGTTGAAGAGGTTATAAATACTTTTCATGTGATACTTTTTCTTTATCATTACCTAATTTAGGTGACAAAAGGTAATAAAAATCCTAAAACTCCCCTTTTCCTTTTTCATGATCAAAATTAGAGCTACCCAGGGGGACACACTGGTTCTGATAAAATCTTTCTATCAAAGGTACTCTAGTTGCACCATCATCTCATAGATCTTGATAGGGGACATATAATATATTATAGAATATATCAGTGTGGTTATGGGGTTCATGTTGATACAGAAGACCATCTACCACCTTGGTGGTATTCTCTGGAAATCTTCAGGAAATATGTGAATATCATCCTCCAATACTATTGGTAGCTAGATTTATGAAGATACTGGAACATCAACGGATAAAATATCTATCTAATGGGTGATGGGATACAATTGTTTTCTCTTGATCCTCACTCACTCCACCACGAGTTATCCCTCAAAATAATCTCATCACATCTATTTGAAGCTATCTAAATATCCTATGATGATAGTCTATCCAAGAACACACCATGAACATCCACTATATCTCCAAGATTAAATCATAAGGTTTAACCATGATGAACATTATGTCCCATGAAAAACTCTCTCCACAAAATGCCAACTCGAACTACAAGAAGATGTGTGATGTAAAATAATCCTTTCTTGTAGGAACCTCTACCCATAACTACTAGAATAATGTTTCAATAGGAAGATCTATCTATTTAATAAGGGAAATAAAGAAAAAAATAACTCACACCTATGTCTACACATAATCGATCAAGAGTAAAAAAATACTTAGATCATTACTCAAATCATCTCATGAGTATCCTAGACATATCCCTCCATAGACTACAGCTTACCATAGGCTCTACCACCATATTTATGAGACTAAAATGGGGAACCTAATGGTGGTTATGGAAGTATCTTATAGTTTCACCCTCCACCATAAACTCATACCTATAGAGCTCTACTTACTCCTCTATCATCAATTGCTCCTTGGGGGACGCCCTTACTCTACCTAGGATATCCCTAACCATGACGTGCCTATGTCATGTCAATCTATCCATTGTCTACCTAACATCCATAGAATGTTGGGTTAGGCAATCATGATCCATGTGACCTTACTCATCATGAGAATATCTTCATCCATATCATGGATTACTGGATCCTCTATGCTAACCCTGCACCAAAGATCTACATGTCTTGGTGGGGACTAGGTACGAATCCTATGATGAGACCCTGAATTATATCCCCTAAAAACTACTGTGAATGAATCATCCCCATGAAGTATACTACCATCTCTAGTATCTTAGAATACCACTTATAGGAAGCACTCTACAACAAGATCCCGCTCCATCTCTCCAATATAAGTTGATATGAATGAGGATACTGTGCTTCCATGAATGTATCTACAAATTCCATGCTCAAAATTCTATACATATAATAAACCATCTCACACCATATCAAGGGAGTAACACGTGATGTTAGTAAACCTCAAGGTGCACTATGTAACCATCATATCACCTAGATGTAGCTCAATAATCTCCTAAATCTACACATATTAGAAGCACAAACAATAAAACTAATTGTGTAATAACTGATTGAAGTCAAACCATGTGAACATATTCTCATCACAGGTTTATGTGATATGAATCCACTAGTGCCTAGCTACTCCCTGAAGATGACCGTCTACTAGCACAACTATTAGACTAGACATTATCCAAATGATCCTTGAAGCATGGATCACAAACTCAAGATAATCATACACCGTATGAGGGTTTATATTACCATAAAAACTCAACGGTGTCTCACTTTGAACCTTGTGTAACATGATAATCTTGTAAATTTATTTATTAACTTATTGGAACCATCCAATTCTCAACAGGTGGTAGCACTACTCTATACTCACCTAGAAGAAACACCTCATGAGAAAGTCCCCGAACCAAGGCCTCATTAGGTAATTTATCATCATCATTATCCTATATCGGTATCATATCCAACTTTCATTGAAAATACATCCTTAAAGTTATCAAGATGCATCATTGTTATATGATCATATATGGGGATATGACATAAGAAGGAAATGGATGTCAAAAGACGAAATTTTATATTACACACACTTGATTTTTTCCTTTTAAATGACGTCTTAGTATACCATGTTGACAATTAGGTAGTCCAAGTCATGGTGATTAGATATGCTAGCGGCCACCCCAACACTTAGTTACCTATCCAGGAAGATGCACTCGAGACACTCCGACACTATTTATCGAAGTCCAAAACATAAATCTTCATAACAAGATCAAACTCAGAACACCAATGTATAGAAAATACAACCTCTAATACCACACTATCATGACCCACCCCAGTGGGGACCATATGATTGATGATAAGATGAGTGTGACACCCCAAGCCTTCCTCCAATAGGTAAGGGTCTAGAAATTAACATCGTGAAGAAATATCTTTGAAATGGTATGCCTTAGTCTAATTACATATATGAAAACACATAATAAACTTCATGAAGAAATGTAGAGATAAATAGATAAACTGAATTTCTAGAGTATAAACATGAATGAAAAAACCTGTATGAAAACATCAAAGTAAATTAGTGTAGTACAAAATTGTAAATTGAAAAAGTAAATTCCCAACCAGAAATGATGTCCCAACCTAAAAATATCTATAGAAAAGGAAGACTGAAGATCACCTAACTCACATTCTCTAAGGCTAAACAAAAAAATGGTCATCTTTTCTAGGTACAACTATGTTTATCTGAAACCTACTACACCATAGTCACCACTGATATGTCTGTCATCTGCATAAGACACAACATGTGTAAGAGAGTCCCATTTAGGGGTGAGTATATACATACCGAGTAAGATGCCCAAGAAACCACAAAGGGAGAAATAAAAAGATATAATAGTCATATCAACCCATAAACAAAAGGTAAATGAAAACCCAATACATACATGCTCATAAAAAACCTAAGAGAGATAAAAAGTATATCAACATATCCATACAAAAAATAGGAATGAAGTGTCAACATATAGCCCCAAGAGTCAATATTTGATGTACAACACCATAAAAAACCTAAAACGAACATAATTTTATAGTACCACTCCTTACTACTGCGCTCCATAGATGAGGGAGCAATAAATCTCAGAGAGGAACTTCTTTCCATCAGATCTTGAATGTGGGGGAGTACCACTCCATCGGTATAGGAAGCACACTCTACTGTAGTATGGTAGAGTACCAAATCTTCCTAAGTAAAGATTATGAGGGGACCCGTGTCTTGGTGCGACTACGAATTTTATAACCCGATGTCTCATTGATAACCTGACCCGATTACTACCATGAACCAATTTTCATTTAAACAAGGTTGATGATAATATAAACTCATTTCATATATATGATTCCAAGAATAATTACACCATCATGTTATATATAGAAAACTACTTAGGATAGGCTACTAATGGGCCCAAATTTGAGTCTAGAAGATGGAGATACACAAGCTATAATTTCATGAGGAAAGTATATGGTGTGTACCTAGGGTTACATAATGTGTAACCTCGCTTGGGCACTTGGGTTTATCCTCACCTACACATGGATCAACTGGACATGTGGGGATACATGATATGAAAAGGTGTTTCACAGTGTGTCCTATCTATCCTGGGCCTGCCCATGTCCTTCAACCCCATGCTCGTGTACTTCGGCCCATGCCCATGTACACTGGCCATGCCCGTGTATATTGTCCATATCCAGGTACCTTGGCCATATATTAGTACTTGGTCTTGCCCTTTGTAATCAGATTGTGCTTGTGTTCTTGGCCATATTTGTGCCTGTTTTCCATTTGGGTACACACCAAGCCACCAACACCAGTTCACACAGTTTGTATGGTCCATACACAACAAGTGATATTTATCTTCACCCAAAACCATAGTCACCAAATCAAGTGGACTACACGTCATGTGTTACGATAATATACACTGTGTAATTTGGGGGTTTGGAGAAACTGAATAAATATTCATGTGTCTCTTCTATTCCATCATCAACACCACTTACTCCATGAATATTATTGTAGAACATAGATCTGGGTTTGGTTGAACCCCATCATCCCTGGTATCCAAATTCTAGCCACTTGAATTCAATTTCTATGAAATCCCATCATGCCACCCCACTATATGCTATAACACATGAACAAAGAACCTGCTATCCAAATTTGATATATTTTATATTTCTTATCTCACCATAACATACCTAGATCATGATTTAAATCCTAAATCAAGACTCATATAATTGAATAACCTCACCGAAGACTGGTTGAAAATTGACTAGTTCTTGGGAATTTGTCGAACTGCCGACCTTGGATTAAATATTATGAATATACAAAGGAAAATGTGAGAGAAGAACATAAGAAAAATGTATAGAATGAACATCTATATTTTTTCAGTTGGATTCCATTTATATATGAATTAATTTATGATCACAGGAGATGAATTATTATTCAACAAATAAATGAATAATTGGGATTGAACAAATAATGATGATCACCAGAAAACAAAATAGATAAATAATAAATTATTTAAAAAAATAAAGTGTATAAAAATGAAAAATAAAGAGACCTATATTAGTATTTGATTGATTTTTAGTGAAAAACACATTCTCTTGTGATGAAGATGATGATAAATCTATGTTCATCATCCATATCTGATTCACCTTGATCTATTCATCATTGATCTTAAATCCCAAATCACCAATGATAATAATTTTCACATCCTCATCTAATTATACCATGGTTATGCATATAACCCTATAAAAACATCATAATAATGAATTTATAGATGATAATTATATATTTAGGTTATAAAAATAAAAGAAAAAAAATAATTTCTATTTTATTTAACACACCACTGATGGTTTCCCTTAGCTAGAAACAAAATTCCAACCATGTTTCTATCACTCCGAGGGTATACCCCAAATTCCAGAATCAACCACGGTATCATATTTCCCATATAAAGTCCCAAATAACGGGAAAACATTAATTTTGAAAATACACAAACAAAAACATTAATATATATATATATTTAATATATTAATTATGAGGTCTTGAGAAACTTAAATCTCACTAACTCTAAGGAAATATATATAAATATACATAGAAATATTCAAAAGAATAAATCCCCAAAACTAGAGGTGTTATATTTTTCATAATTTTTTTATTACTATTCATGACCACCATTCAACAACTAAGAGATAACCGTCACATTAAATAATAATATTTCAGTAGTATAACATGGTTTGATTAAAATTAGTGTTGCATATAAATCATTCTATCAATGAAATAAAAATTATTTATAGTGAACTATATCATAAAATCTCAGTGTGCTTTAGAAAACTCCATTGGGGGTGGTGTTTATATTAAATGTTATAGAAAACACCCTAATAGGCAGTCTTGATACTATTAAAAAAATCCCATAAGAGGAGGTATTTATATGATACAGGGAAGGTCTTAGGGAATTATGTATCTATAGGTAATTACAAAATGATACATGCATACACCCTAGTAGGTAGTTTTCATGTGATTTAGGTTTTGGTACTGTTACATTTTATATTACTGGGTGATGAGGTCCAAATACCTGTATATGCCATAGTAAGAAGTTGTGATAAAAAATAGGGCCCAGTGCTAGTGTAATTTTTATCTCTAGGTAATTAAGGAATGATACCTATATATTTCTTTATAGGTTATCTTTATCATTATGTATACTAAGGAGGGTTAGAACTTGGGTTATTATTACTATATTCTAGGGTTAAATATCTTTAGACATTATTATGGTGGGCATGGTCATCACATAATTCTAAGAGACACTTCAACACTAGATAAATTCGGTATAGTCAACGGGGGCCATGGACCCAAGGATCAATGTTTTTTTACTTTTATCAGTTACATTTTTACTCAAAGCATATGAAATGCACATATGACAACATTTCCAGTATGTACGAGACCAAATTGGTCTTTCCTTATTGATTTTGGTACACACACCCTACTTGGTATTCCATTTCACCTATGTAGCCGATCAAACATCACTTGTTGTACGTCCAGGTTTGGATGAGGCATAATATTTCATGACCAAACTGGTGTAGCTCAGATGGATTTTGGAGTTCATGATGAGGTGGGAATGGGATATTGTTACTGAGCCTCATATATTTTTTGGGTCCTAGTTTATTTATTCTATTCTTCATTTTTTATGTGTTCATCCCAGTAGGTTACTATTTTCTATATGACTATATGTATTCTTCTATAAAATTTATTACTAACTCGTCTATATATTTATATAATGTAATATGTTCATTTTTATATTTTTTACTTTTCTTTTTTAATTTTATTTATTTTTTCACACTATAATATGGGTATATAGTCTCCTCATCATACCACCATTTACCACTCATGCAAGTCAATAGCCTCTAGTATACAAGGAGGTACACCTAAGGTCATATGGAAACTAGTCTAGTTAATTTTCATTGTTAGTTAGTTCGAGAAGCTATAAAGTGGTATAAAAGGTTTTATTTTTATTTTTAATGTAATTTGGGGAGATAGTTACTAGGTTATATTGGAATTTGTCATAGCTTGTGATAGATATCCGGTTATTGCACCATAAAAACCTATTCTAGTAAGATGTCTAGGATAAAAGGGGGATGTGATTTTGTTATTGATATAAAATGTTACAGTTATATGATTTCACCTCATGTAAATCACATGGTGTTCATATTTATGATTTATGTTGGATTGGAATCTTTTCTGTAGAATAAAGAGGAATATCATGCATCATGATTAAGAATGTACTATTCACAATATTTTTAGGGGCATGTTAGTGTTGTTATTTTCATTAATAAGGAGGTTCACTTGTTTGATGTTTCAAAAATAGTGCATATATTATTTCCTCATATAATTTCTTGGTTTCATTCTTCTCACCTAGAGTGATATGTATATCTACATTCTTATAATGGTAGGTGATGTGGATATACTATGATATTTTCCTTGACGATGAAGATAATGTGATCCCATGTGAATAGAAGGTAATGTGACCCTTCTGGTTTTGTGAAACCACATGATGACTTAGGTGTAGACCCTGTGTGGGTTGTTATTACATAGGTTATATTAATTAGTTTTAGTAATGACGAATATGGTTTTTCCCATATAGATTGGAAAGGCATTATATCTAAATGAACCCCATAGTTATGGTTTTTAGACATGGATTGTCTAGGACATAAATGTTGTGTATAGACCCAAGATTATGGGTTTATGATCCCCAAAGGAGAAGTCTTGTAGGTAGTTTCTCAATGTGGATTAGTTCCTAGTGTTAGGATGGTCTTTTGATGGGATGTTATAAGTAATTATTAAGGACCTTGGAGTTGAAATGTTGTTTGTTAGACACCCTATGATATTAGAGGTATGAGCATGTTTGGTGATCTATGGTCCATGAATTATGTAAGACTTGACCTATGGGATTGTTGTGAAACCTAGAGACCCTTAGACTCAACTCAGACATCAATGAGTTATTGTTTAATGAAATTTGAGGGAAACCTACATAAGGGGTTCACCTAAAAATTTGAACCCACTTATAGGGTTTTGGGGAAATTACACGATGAATTCCTTGGGATTATTTTGGAAAAGAATATCGAGTGCTAGTGATTTTGGTGGAAGGGATAATTTTAAATAATATGACCATTAGGGTTCCAAGACCTATTATTTTTAGATATATTTCTATATAATGTGAGATCATGGGTAGACACTTACGTTTTGGAATGATGTTAGATGATAAATTAGTGTGCATTGAATCATAGAATAGGTGGGTTGATTGATTTTAAAGAGGATTACCAATGGTGATTCTATCTTGATGTGATTGACATGTAGTGGGTGCATGTTTAGTCTAATTTGATGATTTGTGAAACATGTGATCATGGGTTGGGTTGTGTGACATTGAAATTCAAGTGTGTACACCCATTATGATTATATGATGTTGAGGTAGTAAGTTATTATTAAAATAATTTACAATTAAATTTTAAAATTAGTGATGAAAATGAGTATACTGAGGTCCATTGGGTATTAATGAATCCTCAGTGGACCTTGTAGATGGTAATTTTTTGATCACAGTTCAGGAGGAGAAAATAAATTTAATTACAATCAACCTGATGAGACTGATCCTTGAAGTGGTTTGAGGGTGTGACAGTCATTGTAGATGGATTTTGGAAGATTCCATGAATAATGTCTCCATAATTTGGAGATTAGTAGTAGGTTTATGATTCATATTTATAATTGAGCATTATAAATATGACCATGTTTAGTCATTATGATATGTAACTAAAATATCATGGTGCATGGTGATTAGTAATTTGGTTTATTGGTGAAATGAAGGATGTCCCCCCTTGGAAGTGAGAATCATATCAATCACGTGTGTGCGACCCTTGTGTTATAGGGGTCATGGATTCATGAAACAGGTTGGTGGACGATCTATATGGATTTTATATTATAATGGTAAGATGACTCTAAAGTTATCTCATTCTATGATGATATCCATATTTGTGAGTTTAATATGATAGTGGGTAGAGTCCGAGCATGGGAATACAGATCAGGAAAGTTTACAATGATATAAATGTGTTGGACAGGGGATTCATCTGTGCTTGTGTGTGAGCATGATGGTGTTTTGGTGGGTTTGTATTTCATCCATGTAATTTCATTGAGATTCAGGCACAAGATTTTGTGATCATGTTCAGATTATCATGGGTTGCCTTTGTGATTTAAGATATATTTGGCAGGTGAATTTAATGATGTTCTAGTGGGAGAATTCAATATTTTATTAGATGAGTCAACCATAGGGGGTTCAACTTCCATTCTTGAATGTAATTTGGTACAGTGGTCTAGAAACCACATAGGGTGATTTGTTTTGGATATGAAAGAGTATTTCAATATTTATCAATGCCTTTCTTGAGAAGGCTAGTATATTTATGGTTTATTCCTAGGAAATAGTGACATATCTGATTCAAGTAAAAATAAAGAATAAGGAGTAGTATTGGAACTTGACAAGTGTTTTTGTATATTTTTTTGTGACATGTTGTAATCAAGCCACACGCATCCTTGGATCAAGAGATTTTTAATAGTAAATTCTAATATTGGGTAGGCATAATTATATAGAATTGGACTTATGAGATAAGAATTATAATAGGGAGAACCATGATGTAAGATATCAATTTTTGGAAGGGTGTGTTTTCGTTATGTTTTGGTTGAATCCCCTATTTTAGGATTCAAGGGAATTCTTATAAATGTATGGGAGGTCTTGGGGGTGTTTTGGGGGCTCGGGGCATGAAAGAAAGGGAAACTGGTCAAGACAAGCCAGGGCGCATGACCTACGCTCGACCATGGAAAACCGTGCAGGTTGCCCAGGTAAACCATGCAACCATCCTCCTCCAGATAGTAGCATGCACACAGTTTGCGCACGGTTTGTCAAACCAGGAGGACAAACCGTACAACCTCTTAAAGTTGGGAAAAATTACAAAATTGCCTCCCCGGGATTTTAAGAACCCACTCGGGATTTCCTCTCCATTCCTCCCTCTTCACCCTTGGAATGAACAAAATCATCCAAGAGCTCCAAGAGGTCGATCTAACTTGTTTCTAAGGCGTTTTTGGTGTCGTTGGATGAAGATCAAAGCTCAGGGTAAGGCTAATCCCATCCTTGATTCTCTTTTTGGTTTAGGGTTTGTATATTCTCTCCCTCTTGTTCTGAAGCTTAAAACCCTATCTTTTGGGTGATTTCTAGGTTGAATCTCCAAAGGCTAGTCAGATTGAGGTCTAAGGACTCGATTGAGTGTGCGTTCAACCATGGTCTCGAGGTAGGTGGTCTACAAACATTATCCCATAGTTTATGGTGGATTTATGCATGTGTGGTTTATCTCATGGTTTCTATTATTGAGATTGATCAACCATGATGTGTTTTGGTATAAATGATGCTTAAAAAGGGTAAATGGGAACTCTCACGATCCCCATTAGATGTTCTGAGAATGACTTGACCTAATTAGGGCTATCCATGGGATGTGCCGGATTTTCCTGGGCTTAGGGTTTGTTATTCAAAAAGTGACCTTGTTGTAATAAATGGTATAACCCTTGACGAATGTGTTGTCATTATTGGTTGAACTTGGAACGGGAGTTAGGTGATGCACCTAGACATGGAAATAACCTAAGGGTTATTTGGAATGGGTTGAATGGTTGATTCATGGAAATGACGAACATGTTAAATGAGTTAATGTGTAAACTGATTAAAGACCATAACAGGATAGGTTATGGGTCTAGTGTTGAATTCTTAGTGAGATAGGCACAACAAATAGGAATTGGGTGAATGGAAAAATGATGCGAAATGGTGAAGTGTTAATTTATTAAGGCATGATGTGAATTCCCGTGTGGTTTGTTGTGAATGGTGTTTGTCAAAGGGAAATGATATGGTGGGTTGATGATTTCTTATATATATAAGCATTTTCAAATGGCTTGGTAGTGTGGGGTATGACTTGAGGATCTACGCCCACGGGTTGAGTGAAGACTGATGCTCTGAACTCCACCCTAAATGCATGGTTTAGGAATGGGGACTGATGATCTATTCTCCCAACGGTTGCATCCACCCGGACGGAGGGTTCGAGGTGAGGATATGGTTACTATGAGGGGGTTGGTCCTAGTGAGATAGGATAAAGATGTGTTTACACTCTTTTATGTGATTGTTGGCCTTAGACCCATGTAACATTATGTATATGATTAACCCATGGAAATGTGATGAAATGGTAAGTGATGATAATTGGTGTAAAATGAGTTGTAATGGAAGTGGGAATGGATTTGGTTCTGAACTGGTTAATGGAAACTAAAATAACTACTTGGTAATTATCATTTATATTCCTTATGCATGCACTAAATGTTCATACTGTATATTTTGTAGACACCGTTGGTGGTGGCCTACTGATTTGTACTCACACCCTGCTCGGGCTGCTATTGGGTACCCGAGTAAACTTCATATTTGTAGGTTAGGAGAAGGGCAAGGGTCCTTGATAGATATTTGAGTGGAAAGGGGTAGCACTCAGTGGAGGATCCAGACTTGGAGCCGGGACCATTTTGGGGATTTTGGCCATTGTATTTATTTTGGGATTTCGTTCACTTTTAAACTGGTATTAGAACATGACATATTTATTGTTGGAAATGGTTTTTATACATGTTCCTCATTTATTGATTATTGTTTCCGCTATTGGTTTATTTATGTGGTGACTTACTTTAATAAAAAAGGGGTATAGTCTCTCCACTAGACCACATAGAGCCCTGCTGTTAGTCGGCAGCCTTTGGCATACGGGGAGGTGCGCTTAAGGTTATGTAACTACCCGGCTTGGAGCACCTGTTTAGTGGCTTTTGGGTCAGGGACATTAAAAATTTGTATCATAGGAGGTCTTTCTTCTCCTTCTCCGAGGTATTGTTATCTAGGATAGGTTTCCAAGTGTTAAGATGTGTCAGGACTTGGTAAATGAGATCGTGCTTGGGAGTAGCTAACCCATGTACGAGGGAAAACCCAAGTCACCCTGGGTGGGAAAAGTTGTTTTTGGTTGTGTGTTGTTACAGTTGATGATATTTCACTATTGGGTGGTGCACATGTAGTTTGATGTGACTGTTTTATGATATTTGGCTCATGGTCTTAACGGCATGAGTATTTTCAATCATTCATCATTGTAGGAACCTGGGGAGATAGATGACATGCATTGTGCTATGCGCACGCACGGGGTGGGTGTGTGAGGCAGGAAAGTAGGGTGCATCATGAATTTCATGAAACCAATAAATAATGAGAATAATTAAATAAAACAGGTCGGTAAATGATGTTTAATGAAAATGAGGGTTTGAAATGAAGTGGAAAATGTTTTTGTAAAATGTTGTGGGAGTTTGGTGGTAGTGCAAGGTTGTTTACCCCATATGGACCATGGCCTGCGGTAGGGATGGTTGGGGTGGTGGATTTGAGGTGTTAATGTTGTTGAATTAGTATATTTAAATGGGTTGTTGTAGCTAGTAAAGCGATTTTGATGAAGTCGTGAAAGTTTTATGGTATGCGTGCTGAATCTCGTGCTTGGCAATGTAGAGAAATGCCACCACGATGTCGATTACCAGTTGGGAAACGAGAGGATGTTGCTGAGAACAATCCTCCAGTAGAAGATCATGAAAATGTGGTGATCAATGAAGGTAGAGAAGACCAGTTCTGGGAGGACTTGGATCTCCTTATGCCGATGATGCATCGGGACCCCGGGCGGGTTGCACCGAGTATGTTTGAGCTGATCAGGGAGTTCCAGCTGCAGCACCCTCCGACCTTCACTGGAGAGGGTGGGCTAGAGGTAGCAGAGTTCTGGTTAGAGTCTGTCCAGACGATACTAGATCATCTAGAGACCCCTATTGAAAAGTGAGTAAAGATGGCCATTTACATGTTGTGGGTCCAGGAAAGGCGTTGGTGGGACATTCAGGCTCAGAATGAGTAGGCTAAGGGGATGTCGTGGAAGGTTTTCCAGGAAAAGATCCTGGAGAATTTCTACCTAGAGACTTTGAGGTAGGAGTAGGCTGTAGTGTTTATGAGCCTGACTCAGGGATCGCTATCAGTGATGGACTATGATAGTCACTTAACTGATTTTCAACGCTTTGTCCCAGTGTTAGCAGGGGATGAGGAGGCGGTATCAAGGCGTTTCCAGGATGGGTTGAGACATGAGATCAGGTCTCAATTAAATATCTTCCACTCGAAGAGGTTTTCAGAGGAGATGGATTGTAAACATTAAGGGAGATTCGGGTGGTGGGCTTGTTGTTCCAGCTGGGTAGACAAGTGGTGCATCTTTCGAAGTTCGGAAGTGCCATTTGGAAAGTTTCCAACAAGGTGGTCAGAAGAGAGGGTCAACCTCTCAAAGTGGGAACTAGGTGTTCTGTTATCAGTGTGGTAGTCTGGGGCATATGTGTGTTCAATGTCCTCGACCTCCATTTGAGTGTCGTTCATGCGGAAGAATGGGGAATGTGCATAGTTTCTGCAAGAACCCTCAGCAGACGGGTGAGAATTATGATGAAAAGCAGGAACCAGGTATGAAAAGGGGACCAGTTTCCCCGTATCAGGATGTCAGTTGGAGCTCCATTGGCTGTACTGGAAGGGGTGGTGGACTTGGAACTCCAGGGTAAGATCTCTCAAGCCAGTAGGGCAGTGCGGCGCAGGGTGGTCAGGCTAGAGCCCAGAGTAGAGGGGCAGGTCAGCTTCAGGCAGTTCAGCTTAAACCTGGTGATGGCAAGGGTGGACCGTCAACTGTTTGAGGTATGATCCTTGTAGCTTATATGTTCTCTAGTGCGTTGTTTGACACAAGTTCCACACACTCTTTTTTTTTTCTGATCAAAATTTGGCAGTGTTGGGTTTAGCTATGGAGGGGGTGTGTGGAGTTATGTCAATTGACACCCCATTGGAGATGCGGGTTGAGGATATCAAGCTATGCAAGGGATGTGCCTTGGAAGTTGGTGGGTATCATTTTTTGTGGGACTTGTTCGTTCTTGAGATGTCAGGGTTTGAACTAATCTTGGTAATGGATTGTTTGGTGTTGTATCGGGCGCACATAGACTGTTATCGTCATAGAGTATCATTGAGGTCTCTTGAGGGTGACACTTATGTGCACCGTGGTGAATGGGATGTTCGAGCAGGGCGTGCTGGGACATTTTGTCAACAACTGAGTGGACTCACGGCTCATGTGGCATGTCTCATGCTTGATCATGACGAGGGAGGGGAACAATCTAATTTTTCTCCTGTGGTGGATCAGTTTCAATATGTATTTCTTGAGGATTTCATGGGGTTACCACTTGAGAGGGATGTCGATCTCACGATCGAGTTACTGTCGGGAGTGGAGCTAGTTTCTTTTCATCCATACTGAATAGAACCTGCAGAACTCCAAGAACAGAAGGTTCAGATTGAGGAGTTGGAGTGTAAGGGGTTTATCCATCATAGTTCATCTCCTTGGGGATCTCTCGTGCTTGTTGCAAAGAAAGATGATGGGTCGTTGAGGTTGTGTGTTGACTATCGAAGGTGGAATCAGATGACGGTGAAAAATTGGTACCCTCTCCCTAGAATGGATTACCTGTTTGATCAGTTGAGGGGTGCATCCGTGTTTTCTATGATTGATCTGAGGTCAGGTTATCACCAGGTGAGGGTGAGGTCTTCTGATCTACCCCGAAAAACTTTCCAGAGTCAGTACGGGTTGTTTGAGTTTGTGGTAATGCCTTTCGGCTGGACCAATGCACCAGCGATGTTTATGGATTTGATGAACCAATCCTTTCATACCTATCTAGATCAGTTTGTGATTTTCTTTCTTGAAAATATCTTAGTGTACTTGAAAACTCATGACGATCATGCCCAACATCTTGACATGGTCTTGGGTACACTAAGGGAGCATCGAATATACGCCAAGCTATCAAAGTGTCAATTCTGGATAGGTGAGGTTCATTTTCTGGGTCACATCTTCTCGGAGGCAGGTGTCTCACTGGTTCCATAGAAAGTGCAGGTAGTTGTATCTTGGGAGTATCCCAAGAGTGTTTCTGATGTTCGGAGTTTTCTAGGTTTGGCTAGGTATTACCGAAGGTTCATTCAGGATTTCTCTCTCTTGGAAGCACCACTCTTGGTCTTGACCAAGAAAGGAATCAAGTTGTAGTGGTCTGAGGCTTGTGAGAATGCCTTCCAGGAATTTAAGAAGTGGTTGAAGACCGCACCTATCTTGATCTTACCTAATCTGGGTAAGGAGTACATCGTGTTTGTAATGCGTCCGAAGTTAGACTTGGGGCTGTGTTGATGCAGGTTGAGCGGGTCGTGGCTTATGGGTCATTGCAGTTGAGACCCCATGAGCGGAACTATCCCACTCATGACCTTGAGTTGGCTGCAGTGGTGTACCCCTTAAAGTGCTGGAGGCACTATCTTTTGGGGGAACAATTTGTTGTGTTTACCGACCATAAGAGTTTAAAGTACATTTTCTCACAATGGGATCTGAATCTTTGGCAGTAAAGATGGGTTGGATATCTCCAGTCTTTTGAATTTTAGTTTGTGTACACACCGGGAAAGGGAAACAGTGTTGCTGATTCTCTGAGCAGGAAGGTTCAACATAAGGTGGTTCAGGAGTCCAGTACCAAGTGATAGGTTATGGATTTGTTTGCAGAGATACACCTAGAGGTGCTGGAGGAGAGTGGTCAGGTCACTCTTTCTTCCTTAATGATGGAGTCAATGCTTCTAAGTCGAGTTAAGGAAGGTCATCTTGATGATCCTGAGCATTTGATCATGAAGAAAAAGCTTAAATGTGGGGAGCTACCTTCTGGCTAGGCCATCAGTGTAGAAGGTGTTGTCTGTGTTCGTGATCGTATGGTTGTGCCAAAGAGTATGTGGGAAGAGTTGATGCATGAGTTCCATTCATCAAAGTGGGAAGTGCATCCGAGTTTGACCAAGATGTACCGTGATCTCCGAAGGCATTTTTGGGGGCCTGGAATGAAGAATGAAGTTGCGGGTTTTGTGGCATGGTGCCTTACTTGTCAGCAGGTGAAGGCCGAGCATCAACACTCAGGTGGTTTGTTGCATCCATTTCCCTTTCCGGAATGGAAGTTGGATGATGTAACGATGGATTTTTTCATGGGTCTTCCGAGGAAGCCATAGAATAATGATGAAATCTGGGTGGTTGTGGATCGGTTAATGAAACTGGCTATTTTTTTGCCAATTTAGGAGACCTTTACAGTCAAACAGTTGGATGAGCTGTATGTTCGGGAAATATTTTGGTTGTATGGTGTTCTTCGGACCATAGTTTCGGACCGAGATCCACATTTCACATCGTTTTTCTGGAAAGGGTTGCAAAAGGTGCTTGGTACGTAGGTGTTTTTGAGTAATAATTTACACCCCTGGACAGATGGGCAGTCGGAGCGTACGATCCATGTGTTGGAAGACATGTTAAGATCTTGTGTTTTGGAATTTGGTCGTTCTTGGGAGAGGCACCTATTGTTAGTTGAGTTTGCCTACACCAACAGTTTTCAGGCTACGATTCAGATGGAACTGTTTGAGGCAGTCTACAGGAGACCATCTAGATCTTCATTGTGTTAAATAGAGGCTGGTAAATCTGAGTTGTTGGGGCCAAGTATCATGCAGGAGACTTCAGAGAGAGTTATGTTGATTAGGAAGAAGATGGATACAACTCAGAGTAGGAAGAAGTCGTATGCAGATCAGAGGCATAAACCTATTGAGTTTGCAAAGGGTGATAATGTGTTCCTTCGGGTGTCGCAAAGGTTGGGTCACTGTCGAATTCTAATGTAGGGTAAGTTGGCGCCCAGGTATGTGGGACCTTCTCAGATTGTGGAGAGGATAAGACGAGTGGCTTACCGATTGGCTCTTCCACAACGGTATGGTGGGATTCATGATGTGTTTCATGTGTCACAGCTTCAACGGTATCACCCTGACCCATCTCACATGTTTGATGCTAAGGATGTGGAGCTTGAGGCTGATGCGTCTTTTGAGGAGTATCCAGTTCATGTGGTGGATCATAGTGAATTGGTATTGCGAGGAAAGGTTGTGCCATTAGTGCGAGTAATATGGCAGCATGGGAAAGTTCAAGAAGAAACATGGGAGTGGGAAACAGATATGTGGGCTCAGTGGCCCAAACTCTTCTCTTCGGTGGATCAATGAAGTTTGGAAACTCAGCTCGAGGACGAGCCATTATAAGGTGGGGTGGTTATAAGATCCCGGTTTTTGGAAGGGTGTGTTTTCGTTATGTTTTGGTTTAATCCCTTGTTTAGGGATGCAAGTGAAATCTTCTAAACAAATGAGAGGTCTTGGGGGTGTTTTTGGGGCTCGGGGCACAAAAGAAAGGGAAGATGGGCAAGACAAGTCAGGGCGCACGACCTGCGCATGGCCAGGAAAAACCGTACAGCCTGCCCAGGTAAACCATGCAACCCTCTGCCTCCAGACAGTAGCATGCGCATGGTTTGTGTATGGTTTGTCAAACCATACAGACAAACTATTCATCCTCTTAAAGTTGGGAAAAATTAAAAAATTTCCACCCCGGGATTTTAAGAACCCAATTGGGATTTCCTCTCTATTCCTCCATCTTCACCCTAGAAACGAACCAAATCATGCAAGATCTCTAAGAGGTCGATCACACTAGTTTCTAAGGCGTTTTTGGTGCCATTGGATGCGGGTAGAAGCTCCAGGTAAGGCTAATCCCATCCTTGCTTCTCTTTGTAGTTTAGGGTTTGTATCTTCTATACCTCTTGTTCTGAAGCTCTAAAACACTATATTTTGGGTGAGTTCTAGGTTGAACCTCCAAAGGCTGGTTGGATTGAGGTTTAAGGACTCGATTGAGTGTGCGTTCAACCACAGTCTCAAGGTGGGTGGTCTACAAACATTATCCCATAGTTTATGGTGGATTTATGCATGTGTGTCTTTTCTCATGGTTTCCTTTGGTGAGCTTGATCAACCTTGATGTGTTTTGGTATAATTGATGCTTAAAAAGGTTAAATGGGAACTCTCACAATCCCCATGAGATGATTTGAGAATGAATTGACCTAATTAGGGCCATCCATGGGATGTTTCGGCTTTTCCCTGACTTAGGGTTTATTATAAAACAAGTGAAATTGTTGTAATAAATGTTAGAACCCTTGAATAATGTGTTGGATTGATTGGTTGAACTTGGAACGGGAGTTTGGTGATGCAACTAGACATGGAAATAACCTAAGGGTTATTTGGAATGGGTTGAATGATTGATTCATGGAAATGATGGACGAGTTAAATGGGTTAATGTGTAAACTGATTAAAGAACATAACGAGATAGGGTATGGGTCTAGTATTGAATGCTTAGTGAGATAGGCATAACACTCGGGAATTGGGTGGATGTCCAAATGATGTGAAATAGTGATGTGTTAATGGGTTAAGTCATGATGTGAATTCCCATGTGGTTTATTGTGAATGGTGTTTTTCAAAGGGAAATGATATGTTGGGTTGATGATTTCTTATATATATAAGCATGTGAACATGGATTGGTAGTGTGGAGTATGACTTGAGAATCTACGCCCACGGGTCGAGTGAAGACTGATGCTCTGAACTCCACCCTAAATGCACGGGTTAAGAATGGGGACTGATGATCTATTCTCCTAACGGTTGCATCCACTCAGACTGAGGATTCGAGGTGAGGATATAGTTACTATGAGGGGGTTGGTCCTAGTGAGATAGGATAATGATGTTTTTACCCTCTTGCATGTTATTTTTGTCCTTATACCTATGTAACATGATGTATGTGATTAACCCTTGGAAATGTGATGAAATGGTTAGTGATGATAATTGGTGTAAAATGAGTGGTAATGGAAGTGGCAATGGATTTGTCTCTAAACTAGTTAATGGAACCTTAAATAATTACTTGGTAATTTTCATTTATATTCCTCTGGCATGCACTACCTGTTCATACTGGATATTTTGTAGACACTGTTGGTGGTGGCCTACTGAGTTGTACTCACACCCTGCTCGGGCCGCCATTGGGTACCCGAGAAGACATCATGTTTGCAGGTCAGGAGAAGGGAAAGGGTCCTTTCTAGATAGTTGAGTGAATAGGGGTAGCACTCAGTGGAGGATCCAGAGTTGGATTCGAGACCATTTTTGAGATTTCTGCAGTTGTCTTTATTTTGGGATTTTGTTTACTTTTTCACTTGTAGTAGAACATGCCATATTTATTGTTGGAAATAGTTGTTATACATGTTCCTCTTTTATTGATTATTGTTTCCGCTATTGGTTTATTTATGTTGTGGCTTACTCTGATAAAAAGGGGGGATAGTCTCCCCACTTGACCACATAGACCCCCGCTGCTAGTCGGCAACCTTTGGCGTACGAGGAGGCGTGCTTAAGGTTACGTAACTACCCGGCTCAGAGCACCGATTTAGTGGCTTCCAGGACGGGGATGTTACACATGATATTTAGTATCAATCAAATAAATAAACCTCATATATATCATGATAAATTGGTTCATGGGATTATAGTCTTGGTATTTCAATGATGAATTTGTATGGTGGATCGTGTTTCAAAAATTTGAGTGCCTTATGCTTGAGTTGTTCTATAAAAGTGTATTTGGATTTTAGGTATGGTATGAGCCCATTTTGACTTGAATTGATGATAAAAATAGATTGTTTGATATGGTTGGATGAACATTGATGCTTCTAAAGGGAGATAATTATTATATTGGGGTGATTGTAAGATCCCGTGTCCAGAAATGTTCTGAGTTTCAGAATGAATTTGAGTACTTCAGCCCGTTGAGAGGTTAAATTTTGAGATAGAATTTTGAATGAGATTCCAATGGTTGAAACCTATCAAATGTTCATTTTTAGACATGGAATGAGGTTTAGTTGGTGTCATGATTCCTCTAAAGAGAAATAGAGGAAGGGACATTGGTTGGGATATAAGAGCTTACTACCATTGCCTTGCTAGTGGCCTAGACAATGGCCTTGTGATGCTAATTTGATGATCATCTGTCGGATGCATCTTTTTATGGTGAAAAATTTCTATTTTACCCCATTGAGTAAAAGAGGTGGGCCAAACCATGTACCCCTTTATTTTTTAGACATACACCCTATAGGCATTTCTCCTTTACCTCCTTGGTAATCCTCGGGTTTGGGGAAATGTTTGATAGTGATCTCAATGAAGAATCAAGGTACGAACTTCGTATCCTTATTTCAATACTCCTTGTCTATCCAACATGCTAATCTGGTGTTCTTTGAGTATAAGGATTTGGTGTATATTTTACCAATGAATAGTGAAATCACTCATTTTCAATGAGACTTTTGTGTATCCTTGGTAGAGAATGTCTCAATATTCACTCTCTTTCAATTTTTATTAGGTATGTCACAATGGTGTATTTTATAATATTTTTATATTAAGTTAAATCAATTTTAAGAATAAATTTTTTGATGGTTGTTAGGGATTTAAATTAGGTTGGTACTGTAGAATGTCCGAGTGTGGTTAATCCAGGTATTAAAAATTTGGAAGTTCTCTACAAGTGGTTCAATGATTATAACACCTTGATTTAAATTAAATAACTAATTAATTTTTTTTATAATTAATTTTTTATTGTATGTGTTAAGAGGAAGGATCTTGCGAGGATGGGAGGGGAATGATCACAGCTTGGTAGTAGCTACAATGTTGTAAAAATTAAAAGGAACATGATGTTTTACTAAGGTATGTTGTCCTTGTATTTGACCTGTAGATTAATTCACATTATTATGATTCATGTGATGCCTAGTCATGCACCATAAGAAATGTAGCCACATTAATTAATTAATTAAGTTGTTTAATTTAAATAGAAATTTTTAATTAAATGCCTTTCCTAAAATGAAGCAGATAAGTTCCAAGCCTATATTGGACTTTATGCAATGGTTTATTGGACTAAAAAACTGATCACCAACACCATGATTGAGATATAATCCATTGACACTCAGACCCCCCTTGAGTGGTATTACTAGGTTAAATTAGAAGGGTTATGACTTGGTGTCCCTTTCCGAACCACTTTTGGATACCTCAAAGAGGGGGGGGGGTTATGAATTGAGATGGATGACCCCTGTAGGCCTTGTGGGGACCCCTGATATATGTTTATGCTTGATGTATAGTCCATATGTGCAATGAGATTGGGTTGGGTGAGTGGAACAAACTAGAAAGTCCTTTTGAGTTTAGATGGAATCCGAGTGATCTCCCTTGAGGTTTGATGATTCAATGTACCCTATGTGGCTACAATGGAATTTTCATTTTGGAATTCTGAGGTGTGTGACATCATCCAAAAGGCGGATGGTAACCTGGGACTTTCTTAAGATCTAGGACCCCTAGTTGGGTGATTTAACCTATATGATAATCTAGGGGATATGAGTAGATGAATCAAATCTTATTTGACCATGGGTGGGTATGTGATATATGGGTAGATATGATTATGGGTTTCACCTTAGAAATGGTACCTTTCATGCCAGCTGATGGATTATCGATATCAGTGGTATTTTAGGCATTTGAACTACGCTTATATCATGCTACATTTAAAATTGATATGGGGAGTCACCTATGAAAGAGTTAGGACTCAATGAACTAATGACTTTTATGTGGTTATGATGTGATGTGGAAAACACCCTTGGGGTAAGTGTTTATATTAATTTTTTTGGAAAACACCCTTGGGGAATTGTTTATATTAAATGGTATAGAATAATCCCTTGGGAAATTTTTTATATTTAATAAAATAGGAAACTTTCTTGGGGGTGGTGTTTAAATTAGATGATATAGAAAAATCTCCAAAAGTTGGTCTTGATACTTTTATAGATATTTTGATAAGTGGTAATCTTGATATAATATAAGGTCAGACACTAGAGTGCTATGTATCTATGGGCAATGAGGGCCTGATACCTATGTGTGTTAAATTTAGCAGTTGTGATATGATATAATGCTTGGAACTGGGGTGTTATTTATCTAGAGCTTATGAGGGTTTGATACCTACATATTCCCTAGTAGGAGTTTGTAATATGATTTAAGGCCAAACACTAAGGTGATATGTATCTTTGAGTAATGAGTGATAGTACCTATATATGACCTTAAAGATGGTCTTTATCATCATCTATATCAGTGTGGGTATATCCATCAGGTCATTATCACTATATACTGGGGTGAAAGATCCCAGGGTTGTTATTATGTTTGGTATGATAATCGTGACATTCTTAGAGACACCCTAGAACTAGACAAAGTAGTTATGGTCGATCAAGGTCATGGACGTGAGGATCGATGATGGTTTATTTTATTTTCAGTAGTTATTTATTTATTAAGGTAATGTCACATGAACATATCTTTGCATTGTAGATATTCATATGACTGAATTGATGGTCCCATACTGATTTTTTTACTCACACCATAACTAGGCTGCCATTTCACCTGTGTTATTGAGAAACCCTCACAGGTTGAAGTTCCTGGTTAGGAAAAGGCTTGTTATTGCTTGATATGGTAGGGGAAGCTCCTATGGGTTTTAGAGATCGATATGAGTTAAGGATTGGGGATTTTTTTGGGACCTCATGTATTTTTATTTCATTATTTATTTACTCTTTTTTTATTTTTATATGTGGTTGTCCTAGTGGGAGACTATTGTCTGTATGATGGAATGTATACTTACCAATAATTTTTAATTATTGGTATGTCTATTTTCCTTATATACTCTAATAATTTTTTATTGTTGATGTTTATTTGTAATTTTTATTTATTTCTACAGACTCTGATATAGGGGTATGTTCTTCTCACTATAACACCATAGTCTCTCATGGATAGTTAGTAGTCTCTCGCTCATGAGGAGGCACACGTGAGGTCACATTGTGATCGATCATGTTAATATTCATAGTGATCTTTGTTATGACATTATATGGTCCTTGGGTATGCTTGTATTGGACATGTATATTGAATTTGATTACTTTTTCCTAACAAATTGAAAATAATTTAATTCTAGAATAAAAGGTAATATTTAATTAATTTTTTTATTAAAATATATATTTCCATGTGTTACATTTTATTATTATTAGTAAAGATTGATTTGATGTATTTATAAAATTCAATTTACTATTTAAATAAAATTGTAATGATAAAACTAATTTTTTATAAGACTAGTAATTAAATTTAATAGGATGTGGTTAATATAATTTAATGTCAAAAAATATTATTTTCCAAAGAACAGTTTTTAAGTATTATGTTTATTTTTATCATAATAAAATAAATTAATCACTATTTAATACTGATATTAATGTAATATATTTATAATAAAAATAAAAAATAAATTAAATTTACTCTAATTTTTTATTCTTGGAAAATAATAATAAAAATTTCTTTTATGCTTAAAAATGATTCTTCAAAAAATTGGTTTTTAGGTGGTATGTATTTTTATATTAAAATTAATTTTAACACATTTATAAATTGAATATAATAAAATTTATTTCATATTTGGAGTTACCATATTCAAAATATATACTAATATTATTTTTTTTAGAAGAAAAATAAATTACCGAGGTAAAAGTTAGTTACCATGGTATTGGTAAAAGGGTTATTTTCAAAGAATTATTATCATAAGATTTTATTTTAAATTTTTACATAAATAAATTTAATTGATAAATTTTAAATTATTTATCTTATGTGATATTTAAAAATATAAATAAATAGTTTTAAACTCATTTAAAATAATAATTTATTAGAAATTAGAATAAGAACACTTAGTGTTTTAAAAGTCAATTTTCTACAAAAACATTTGTTCTTGTATACATATTATGTTTTAATTTTAATGTAAAATTACTCATATATATAAATTTATTTATATTAAATGGATACTAAATTTTGAATCATCATATCAAAAATAATTAATAGGTTTCATATTTAATTTTTAATTAAAAATAATTACCATGGTATGTAATTAATCAAACAAAAAATGGATAACTTGAAGAGGATCAAGATTTTGATAATTGAAATGATATAAACTCTTTCTACAAGTTTTTTATTGAAATTTTAAGTAAAACATAAATTTATCACCAATATTTCCTCAACTAACTCACCTAACTTCCTTTTAATTCCATCTTTACTATTCACTTAACACAAGTTTCCAAGGAAATGTAACTCATTTTAAAATGTAAAAGGACATCTCATATACCCTTTTCAAACACTATATTCATTTTAATAACTCCTGTATTTCAAAAAATTTGTTACTCTAATATATTCGTCTCCCTTTTTTTAAAGCCTATATTCATAAGAAAGAGGCTTAAGTCCTTCATTACGAGGGAAGTCATCATGAGAAGAAACAATTTCATCAAAGTATGTAACTAGTTTACTTATTTAATTTTAATTTAATTTCACACCGCCACTCTTTGTAGAAATCATTAATAACTTTAATTATGTCCTATTAAAATAAATATTCTTTTATGAAAATTATATAATAATAATATATTTCTAATTTCTTACTCATTAATTTGTTATAACATGTTCTTGTTTGGTTCGGTTCTACCACCTATATGAACAGTTTTATAATAATTATATCATGAATGATTAAGGAAACATAATTGATTTTAAAAAAAATATAATAATGATAAATTTAATATGTATTCTTAATTCTATAATAGTAACACTTATATTTAACTCAATATTAATATAACACCTTTTATTCATTAAAAATAACCAGGAGAAGCATTTTATGGATTTTATATTGAGAAATTATACCTAAAATTTCAATGGAATAAACTTGGAACTTCATAATTAATTATTTAATTTATATTAAAATAATTTTAACCCATTAAAATTTAATTATTATCGAAATATTTATACTAATTACTGAAAAGAAATAGTTGAAACCACTTATAATTGACGACCAATATTAATTAAAAATAAGTAATAACTGTGTAATAAAGGGATATAAATTATAATATAAAAGTTAATATAGATGAAAAAGGTTATTAAATATAATTTTAATCATAATTATTTTGTTATACAATTGGTTATAGTTCATATGACCAAGTGAAAATCCAAGGAAAGGGGGTTAGTAAACTCAATTTCTTTTTATCAAGTTGCAATCTTTATTTTTGAACTCCATCCTTCAAAGAATGATTAATTTGGTGATAATACTATGTTATATTGTATTTACTACTTATGTTTTATGGAATTATAATTTTTACATTAAATTATTTTCCTTTTATGTAAGTCTTTCTTTATAAAAATATGACGTTGTAAAGAATAATTCTCACCATATCTATTAGTTGTTTCTCCTCCATGACTATTTTTTCTTTACAAAAATCCATTCCTCTATTATTTTTAAAGATACATATTTATCATCTACTCAATTCTTAATATTTAATTTTATATATTTTAAAAAATTAGTTCAATTATTCTTTTTAACAGTGTGGATTTTCGTAAAATTATTTTAAATGGTTAAAAAGGAATTTCCTCCAACTACCGTACATTATATCTTCATCTCCATATTTCATATTTTTAACATAATTTCATTTTATTGTTTTATTATTAAAATTTATATTCTTAAATAAAGTTTTAAAAATTATTCTATTAATATTATAGAAAATGATATTTTATTGTGACTTGAAGTTTCATTTTCAATTAACTTTACTTTCTTTACTAGAGTGGAAAAAAACCATCCTTTTCATCACTTTACTTATGTTTTTATTTTCCATCCATCAAATTTTTCATTTCTTCCTGAATATTACTTTTAAATATTTCATATATTTACCAAAGTAATACTTATTCACCGTGTTTTCTTCGATATTTTTTTAACAAATATTATAAAACAGAAATGAATATTTCTTCATTTTTTTATAGAAATTTTTTCCAAAAGGTCTTGAAAATTGTTTTTCATATCCACAAAATTCATTTAATGTTTTTATCAAGATTATATAGGGATATCATGTTATAACAAAAATACATCTCTTTTTTATGTATAGATTATGATATTATTTTATATAGTTTTTTGTAAAAACCATTTATTTATCATATGTTAATGATTTTTTGATGTAATTATGAATGATTTCATGTTCTTGTGACACAGATATATATATTTTAGAATTATGTGATGGGTGATTCCTCTATGTACCACTAATTCACTGGGTTAAGCTCTAAATCTTATTACGTAACTATGAGAAATTAGTTTTGATGCTCAATCCACCATGGGAATTGAGTTGTTATACTCAATCCACATTAAGAAATGAGTTGATATGCATAATCCAATAGGACAAATGAGATGTGATACTTTATCCAATATATTAAACTAGTTGTGATGATTGATAAAAATGGTAAAATTATTGTGGTACTAGTTCTACTATTGAAAATATGTTATGATTTCTAATCCACTATGCCATGTGAAGTATGTAGTGATGCCTAACCCACTATATTGTGATGGTCTTACTAGCTATCATAGAAATATTGTATGATTTTTATGCATATAAATGTACCACATTTTCAAAGACATGATTACATGTTATGACACATGCCTATTTCATGCTTTATAGCCCATGATAAATATCTCATGTATTTGAACTCATATTCTGTGGTATATGATTGATTTTTTAGCTTATATATCATTATTTAATGTTTTATAGAGAAATATTATGATGGCACATTCAATTTAATCATATATTTCTCCCCTAATCATGTTTTCTCACAATCTTATGATATAAACTATTTATGACTAATTGATATGTTATCACTTATTCTATTGTTTGATCTAACTCATTCTTTTGTTTCCCCATTTACTTAGGAATTCATGTAGAGGATTTTGTTTAAAAGGAAATTTTTGTGTAGAGACCTTTTTGGGAGATGTTGAATCAAAATTATGTAATAAGACATTTATATAGCTAATCTTTAATGAACCTACACCTTTGAGTTCTAACATAGTACATTTACTTATGAGATGTAATGTTTAAATAATTGAAATGATGTAATATATATATATTTATCTGTGTGTGTGTGTGTGTTATGTTTGGTACAACTCAATTGGTACCAAATCTACCATGTAATGTTTGTGTTTTAGTTCTATATCCATGATTCAGGGTCTAGGAATGGATCAATATCACAATGGAAATTATTATTATACTTCCCAAGACATTTTAAATGAATGAAATAATATGGGTAATTGTGGTCAACCATAAAATTTATACATATTTTATAGAAATAAGGGGGTTCATACCCCTTAAAATTCTTTCATGACTCCAAATTAAGGAGGATATGAATCTTCATGATCGATTTCTCTTTATTTTATCTAATATTGATCCTAATTTTACAACAAAATCCAAGAGTCTTCAGAAGGTTCTAAAAATTACGATACATTTGGGTACCACATACTATCCACAGAATGATGGGTAATATAAAAGTAATAATCAGAAACTAGAGGATATTATTAGTTCATTCTCATATAATATTCATGGTTATGAGACCAATATGTACAATTAGTGTAATTTTCATACAATAACAGCTTCTATTAATGAATTTAAATTGAACTGTATGAATCCTTGTATGAGAAATGATTTCATACCCTAAACGTCTATGATGAAGGTAGGGTAAAGAATATAGTATAACTATAACTTATTAAGGAGACAACTAAGAAATTTTGATCCATTCAGAATCATATCGGGATGACAAAAATAATATAGAATACAAGAAAACCCTTGTCTTTAATAGGCATTATTTAATGATTTATTACATAAAAACACACTTATTACAACCTACAAAACCCATAAGACAAGTCTATTTTAGAAATTAGGTATATATAAGATCAAATTGACACATGGATTATTTTTGGTTTGAAAAATTCTTTAATATGTCACTCAAATTTCATAGCTTTTAAAGCTGAATGGGATAACATGGGGACATAGATAAGAAAGGGAAAAAATATAAATCCTTGTAAGGGAATAAAAAATGAATAACATGATGAAATTGTTAATTTTTAATCAATATTAATTTCACTGGAACATAAAAGTGTTGAGAATCAGAATCTTGAACAATGAGGCATGATACAACATGATAGCATGAAGGAAACATTTGAATGTGTTAATAACATTAGACATGACATCATAAACATAGATCAATGATGACCATAAATAAATAATAACATGGTGAAAAGTACCATAATGGATTAGGTTTAATTCCTAATCTTATATAATACATATCATGAGACTAAAACATTACCCAATGTATTAGAGTGCTATATAATTCCTGCTGCACCCGCCGCTTTAATATCATGAACCCACAGAAGTGTGAAGGTATATCATTCTATATAGGATAATATATTATCACATTTAATAAATTTATTAAGAAGTGTGTAATAAATAAATTTAAGTCCACAATAAAATAATAGTAGGTTCATATTAGTGAGTAACATTTTAGTGTAAATGGTGATGGTGTTCACAATATAAAGGTTTGGCATTGACATATCACATGACAATTTCAATGGCATAACGAGGGTGCATAATGAATCATGGGAGGGTTTAATGTGAGTGAAAGGGGTATATATTCACTTGTGAATAATTATTTCAGCAATATGTAAATTTAATAATATAATTAAACATGGAATATTGAATTTTAAAAGGTATAATACAAAAAGGGCGCTTGAATAAATGTTCGTCATGGAGAAATCATAGGATAATTTTGACAATATAATGGTGGAACATAATGATTCATGGGAGGGATTAATAAGATTTAAAGGGTTATGTTATAAAATTTAAATAATATGTTATGTAAGAGTGTTGTGAAAAATCATATCCCATCAATAGGAATTGGAAGATAAAAGGCATTACATACAGAATGTTTTTAAATAAAGAGGAGAAAGAGAGGAACTGTTACATGGAAAGGGTGTTTACAAAATCTTGGGAATATATCATTGAATGTTTTGGGGAACATTGGGATCAGTATATAGAGTAAATGGTATAGTATATTATTTATCCAATGGTTTTGAGTTATTACAAATGGGGTCTTGTGTGGTTTTATATAGGATACGGTAAGGGAGTACTTTATTATTTTCCAAGCTTTGGTTTTGGACTCTATACAATAAAGTAATCAACACCAAAAATCATTCAATAGTTATGAAAATGGATTTTATCAAAGTGTATTGTATTTAATTATTTTATAATTCCATTAACTTATAAAATTAAAATAAAACTCTTTGTGATGTGGAAGTTAGTTATGTTTACAAATAATAGATTTTAAAACATTAAAATATAATATTGATTTTAGAGTATTAATAAAGGCCTTATGAAATTAATAAAATAACCTCAAAACAAATTATCATAAATTTTAGACATATATTTGGTCATTTAAACCTTTTATGGTACATATCACATAATATTTGGGTTATTATGATGTCATAATACACACAATATATTTATATCGTATTTAACTTTTACCAAAAAAGTTGGCTATCTCAGAAAATTGTAAAATATTCACCATTGGATAATTTCAATGTGAATATTACCATATTAATATTTATTTTAACAAGATAATTAACTTAATATGAGAAATTACAATTTTAAATTAAGACATCTATTTATTTTAGAATATTAGTTCTTTTGATAATAATAGTTTTCAGAAACTTATTAAAATTATATTTTCAATTTGTTAAATTATATTATAATTTATATTTGAAAATAATATTTTATTAAAATATATTTTATTTAAAATATCATGAATTCATTAGAAGGAATTTCTTAATTGAAATTGTATGTTACTAGAAAATACAATTTGAATTTTGTCATATTAAAATCCAATTTTTATCAAAATCATTATTAAATACTTTATAAAGTAAAAAAATATGGAATAAATATAATAATTAATTTATATAAAATAAAATATAATTATTCATAATATTAGGGTCAAGATACATAACCCCTAATTACACTAGCAAACATCCAAAGTGTGAGGTGCATGATGGTGAGATTCTCATAGAGTGGTTCAGTGAACATGGTTTGGGTCGTGATCTTGATGAACATGAAATTATCCCAAAAATAGTTTCAGTTATGATTTAGTTATTAGATATAATCTTGATGTTGTTCATGGGAAAATCCAAAATCTTCTATATCCCTTATAATATTTGATATATGTGATTTATAGGGTATAATCCTACTGATTGAGGCTATCACTTCTTTTGTTTGTGTTAATTGGATTTATCATAACCCACAATATATTCTAATCATATGATCACTGTTAAATGACTATATTATCAACTTTAATGATTCTTAATAGTCTTATAAAACCTATAGGATATATCCAATGAAGTGAAAGTGTTTTCTATATCCACATTACACATTAGTGCATTTAATTTAGACATAATGAGAATTTTACATTTAAAACTTCAGGTCATTACATTATTCTCCCTTCAGAAATTTCACCCTCAAAATTTTCATTACATACACTAAAACAAATAAGTGTACTTAATTATCACCACCCCTTTTGATTCCTATGTTTCTTCCCAAAACTTGTGGTTCCACCATGGTTCTTGGACTAGGTTGGCTGTCTTTCTTCACAGAACATTGTCTCTATGTTCTAATACATTCACAAGTTACTCCTTGTATGAAAGATTATTCTCTAATTATATAACCTATAGATTTAGTACATGTGAGGGGTCTAATATGTACTTTCAAAATAGGGATACATAGAATACGTCATGTACTAGATATTTTTTAGGTGGGAAGGCCAGTTGATATGCCACTTATTTGATACAATCAAGGATCTCAAAGGGGATGATATGTGTTGGACCAAGATTTCCCTTATTCCCAAACATCATGAATTTCTTCCATGTCGATATATAAAAGAACACCTTTTGACCATCCTTAAACTCTAGGTCTCATTGATGATTGTTTGTATATATTTTTTGTCCACTTTTTGAGTATTTCACACGATACTTCATGGTTGGTACCTTTTTTATCATATTTTTGATAAGATCATGTCCCATCAGCTTATGTTATCAAACATAATCCTAACATGTTGGATTCTGACTCCTTTTCCAATATAGATCTCCATAAGGTTCCATTTGAATGTAAAAATGGAAACTATTATTATATAATAATTCCTCTAGGGATGGTGCTGATCCCAACATCCTTTGAAATTCATTGAACATGATCTAAACATTTATTTTAGGGTTTGAATTGACCTTTTAGACTGACAATCCATATAAGGGTTATAAGTAGTGCTGTGACTTATTTTAGTATCCAACTCTTGCTGAAGGATTCTCCAAAATCTTGAGGTAAATCTCGTATCTCAATCAAATACAATAGAGAAAGGAAATACATGTATTTTTACCACTTTTATTATGTATATCATATCAATTTTTTCAAGATAAAAATATTACTTGATATAAATGAAAATAACTAAATTTGTATCGAGATCGAAAACCACCTAGATGGAATTATTTACTTTATGTGTCTTGGGGAGTTAGATGAAGAAATCCATGGATTGTTTTCCCATTTTGAAACAGGCATGGGAAATTATTGCATCATACCCTTAGACATATATTGTTCATTCCTGACTTTCTATCATACAAATAATAGATATTCGAACTCTATAATCACTCTCATCATGTTATCCCACAATACATTTTTCTTCAAATCAATATATATCTTAGTGATTCTTGGACTAATAGATAAATACGAGCTATGTAAATCATATGGAATTTTTCTCCTCAATTATGGTTTTGATGGGACACCTATCCAGGTTAGAAACCTTATAAATCCATCCTTAACAATGTTGAACTCCAAAATATTCTATACCTTCTTTTGTAAAAAATATTAATCTTTATGAGAATCATTAATTCTGTGAAGAATAAGTGGTTGAGATTTTTTTTGAGTAAGGTTGAATTAAAATCATTTTATTATTCCCATATCCACCCATCTCATTCCAAATAACATTGGATCCCTTGAAATCCTCATCATGGATAGAGTTTTGGGATCCTTTCTACACAAATCATAAACCACTTTGTTTTCATTCCAAGGATGGTAATGGATTGAAAAATCATAATACATGATCATATTTAACCACATACATTGGCTTATTTTAAGCACATTTTGTGTGAATATATATTTATGGATTTTATGGTTCATATATGTATCACTATTCTCCCCATAGATATAATGTCACCAAATTTTTAATGTTAAGATCACTGAATCCAATTCAAGATCATGAGTTTTGGTAGTTATGCTAATGGATATTTAGTTAGTGGGAGGCATAGGCAATCAAATTTTGATTTTTCATGAATACCCAACCAAATACATTTTTGGATACATCACTTTATATGATAAATACATACCCACTTATGGGTAATTTGAACATTAGTTTAGTGATTTTTCTCTTCTTCATATCTTTAAAACTTTCATCACATTTATCAGTCCAGGAAAACATGGCTACCATTTTAGTTAGCTTGGTTAGTAAAATTTATAGTCATGATAATTTCCTCATAAATTGATGATAATACACATCTAATCCAAGAAAAACTACATATATTCATCAAATATATTGTTCTTGGACAACCTTAGATTTTCTCTATTCTTGAAGGATCTATAGACATCTCTTTTTTGATGATTTTATGCCCCAAGAAGGTTAATTTATTCAACCATAACTCACATTTATTATTCTTTGTGTACACATTTTCTTTTCAAAAGGTCCTCAGTACAACATTCAAATACTCCTCATGTCCTTCCTTTCTTTTGGAGAAGATAAGAATTCCATAAATAAAGACCACTACAATTTTGTTGGGGTAATCTGTAAAGACTCTATCTATTAATTACATGAAGATTTTGGGGTAATGAATGAGTATAAATGGAATAAACATATAGTGACCATACTTTATATTAAAATAATTCTAGGGGATATCCTCCTTTTACCTTAACGTGAAAATATCATGACCGAAGACCTATCTTAGATAAATACTGGGCTCTACATTGTAGATCGAAAAATTCATCAAACTATGATAGAGAATAATTTTTCTATATCATGATCTTTTTTAGATCATGATAATAAATTATGAGGTTCAATGTTCCATCATCCTTTTGATGAATATGACCGGTGCATCCCATGGTGAAGCATATGGGTGTATAAACTCTTTATCTAGATTCTCCAATTGTGCCTCCTTCAGTTCCTATTATTTAATAATGACCATTCTATATGAATTCATAGATATTTTAAAATCTCCATGTATAATATTGATAAAAAAGTCAACCTCTCGATGAGGAGGAAGGCTAGGAAAATCTTTAAGAAATACATTAGAATATTCCCTCACATTGGGTATGTATTCAAGGATGATATTTTCATTAATATCAATCATTTTGGAAAGATACTCTTTCTCACAAGGAAATAATGCCCATTCTCGATATGTTGGTACTATATAAGATTCATCCACCACCATGTATATATATATATAATTGTAGAGAAATTCATGATATGAAGTGTGGTATACATATCTCATAAATTTATATTGGATCTATTTAAGGAAATCAAATCCATACCTTCAATAACCTAAAAATACACTAAAAGGAGTATCATAAGGTCACTTGGAATTTCAACCCGCAAATTTTGATATGGTAGGATTTATATACTTGGGATGGAATAATTTACCCATTGTTTTTCATTGAAAGCTCTACTTCCATTATTTTTATTGGCATTTGAATAGTTCTACAAAAAGTTAAATATATTAATCAATGTGTAGGACTAGAATCAAAAATTATGTTCACTATTATTGAAAGAATAACAAGAAAATCTGTCCCCACTCTATGGTCAAGATCTACCTCTATAGTTGTGATGGAATAAGCTTCCCTACTTTTTAAGCCTTGGGGGTTTCTATTGTCACTTCTTGTTGAAAAACATTGGCTTATTGAATTAACTTTAATAGTTTCCTTGTTACTTTTAGTTGAAACACTAGACAATGGGATGAGGGTTGATCAGATAATCCCTTTATTCCATAACTTTTCGGGGATTCTCTTATAGGAAATTTATAGCTAGGTTCCCTTCCTTGAATGACGTAAAGCATTTCATCGCCCGCTCAGGCAATTTCTGGGGTGTTTAATCCCACACATTTTACAAGAGAGATGTTGAAATTTATTACAACAATTATATTTATCCCTCACACCCACAAAATTAAACTTCAATTTCCAGTTCTTATCCCCATAAGACCCTTTAGATTTACTAATATCTATTTCAGCATTGAAGGAACATTTAACAATTTCCCTATAACTATCAAAGTCCTAAATGGATAAGTATTTTCATAAACATGGATTCAGTCACCAAATAAGAAATAAAATTTATATTCTGGGGTATTAATAAAGTCAGAGGCATATCTTTCAAGTATTGCGAAGCTTTCCACAAATGCTGAGTTAGATTCATCATCCTTTTTCTTAAGGCTATAGAAGTCCCTCTAAAATTTTAGTCAATTGATGAGAGGAAAATATTTATGAAAAAACATTTTATAGAATTCCTTCCACTCCATTACTTAGATATCCTCCTTGGTATTTTTATTCTTGACCAACACTCACCATTGTTCCACTTCTTTTTCAATATGATAAAAATCCAGTATGACCATATCTTACTAAAAAATTAAGTATAGATAATATCTTTTCGATGAAGATGACCTATTGTTCCACAATAAAGGGATCATAAGATCCACTAAATTTTTATAACCTTCTTCACATAGAGGTCTCAATTGAAACTTGATCTTTAATGGGGGATTTGGGTGTTCTTATTGATTAATGTTTTAGTAAAAAACTTGGTCAATTGATAAAGTATTATTACAAGGTTCACAATTCCTAATCCATCATGTTGGGCATCTTATTTGGGTAGTCATAAAATTTATACTCACATTGGTTATCGACTTGGTTCTTAATTTTTATATCCATTGACTAGCTAGAATAAAGGGAAATTATGGATGATTTTTTTTTTAAAATTATTTAAAAAAACAAATGGGAACTAAGAACATTAAATGGATAAATCATAAATAACTTATATTCCTAAAACTATGAATTTGAAGGATTTAATTTAACTTATCTACGATCAATTTTCTAATATAAAATTTTAGGGGGATGTTTTACCTTAATAATGGTTCCTAAGGAACTTGTGTATTTATCAAATCATATCCCCAAGGAGTGTCAAACTAGGTATGTATCAAGATATTTTATGATGCACCCGGTGATGATTGAGTCTAGCTCAATGCACCATTTTCAATGTTATAACCCCTAGGTACCTTTATTCCAGAACCATATCCATTTGTAGTATCCAGATATAGATTTATTTTCTTGGAAACAACTTAATATATATTTTAACAAAATTTAGTGATGTTTTATTATGTTTACTCTTATACCAAAGTCTTTATCTATAGAATTCTAATCATAGTCCTAGAATAACTAAACTTTACTTTGACACCAACTATGAAAGCCCTTTTCTTCAATACACTTTATTTCATGGTTTATTAAATAAGAAAAATTTGTAAAACCTAGAAGATTGAGAAGATTAGTGTCTTTGAGAAATTATAACATCACACATAAACTTGATACATGGATATACAAACACTATTGAAAACTTCCTTAACATTATTATAAAATTCCATTGCATTTAAAGTTGCATGAGATAACTTGGGGACATACATAATAAGAAAGGGGTGTGCTATAAACCCGATAAGGGAATAAAAAATGGTAATGTGATAAATTTATTACATGTTAATAAATAATAATTAAATGGGATATAAAATGTATGAGAATCATATTCTTGAACAATAAGGAATGATACAAAATGATAGAATAATGATAATATGAAAATGTGGCAATAATATTAAACCTGAAATCTTAAAGATATGTTAAGGATAACTGCAAGGCATCATTAATTGGTGAAAAAAGTCACATAATAGATTATGTTTACTCCATAATCCTATACATGACACCTCATGATACTAAAACATTAACTAATTAAATTTAGTGCTATATAATTTTGGATTCACCCACCATATTCATATCATGAAAATGAATAAAGTTTCCACATAGATCATTTAATATAGGATAATATTTCATAAAATTTAATCCCATGGTTAAGGAGTGTTGAATAAATAAATATAATTCCACAATAAAATAATAATAGGTATGTTTATGTGATTACCCATGAGTGTAAATGGGGATGGTATTCACAATAAAAAGGTGTATCATTGAAAAATCACATGATAATTTCCACAGCATAATAAGGTTACCTAATGAATCATGGGAAGAATTAATGAGATTGAAAGGGATATCTCATTAATTGAAAATAATTAGTGTAGTAATAAGGATTTTTATTAATAGAATCCAATGAAAACAATTATAAATTAAAAGGCATACGATAAAAAAGGTTCTTGAACAAAAGTTTGGCATGGAAACATCGTAAGATAATTTTGACAACATAATGGGGTATATAATGAATCATTGGAATGATTAGTGAGTGTGAAGAGAGTATAAAATCACTTGGAAATCCTAATTTCATTAATAAAGATGTGAATAATGATATCCCATAAATATAAATTGGATGAAAAAAAGGCATTACTTAAGGAAGGTGCTTGAATAAATTGGGGAAGGAGATGACCGTTACCTTGAGATAGTTATTCCAAAATCTTGGGAGGAGCTAATTTAGAGTTTGGGGGCACCTTATTATGTATATAGAGAGGAAAGGGAATAATATAGTCGTTCTAAAATTGTTTTTAGTGAAGAGTAATGGGTTCTTGGGGGTTTTTATATTGTAAAAGAGAGGGATTTTATTTATTATTTTACAAACATAGGTTTTGGACTCTATAGAATAATGTACTAAAAAACCCAAAACATCCCATGGTTTATAAAAAATTAAATTATTTTTAATTATTTTATATGGATGGGAATTTATCACATTAAAATAATACCCTTGGTGATGTGGTAGTGAGTCATTTTAAGAAATAATTGATTTCTAAACCATAAAATATAATATAGATTATGGAGGATTCATAAATGTTTTATAAAATTAATGAAATAACTTAAAAAAGTATTAGTTTAAATGGGAAATATATATTTGTTCTTTTATACCTTTAATGTAACATATTTCATCAATTTTGTTTCCATTATGATTTCATAATACACACTGTATATTTATACCATATTTAATGTTTATCTAAAAATTCATCTATCTCTGAAAAATAAAAAAAATAAACCATTGGATAATTTTGAAGTGATGATTCCAAAAATAATATTTATGTCATCAAAAATAATTATCTAAATATTAGAAATTAAACATTTAAATTAAATTCCATGTTTAATATAAAATACTAGTTTTTTTTTCACAATAACAGGTTTCCGACCCCTATAAAAATTACATTTTCACTTTATAAAGTTACACTATCATTTATATTTAATATATAATATTTAATGATAATATTTTATTAAAATAAAATTTAATTGAAATATTAATGAATTCAAAAAAAGGAATTCCTCAATTAAAATTTCATATTAACTAAAAATATAATTTGAGTTTTATCTTATTATAATTTATTTTTTTCAAAATCATTTCTTAATAATTTATAATGTAAAAAATAAGAAATAAATATAATAATTATTTTATTGAACATAAAATATACATCTTCACAATGTTAGGGTCTAGATACATAACCCCTTATTACACGAATAGACTCTCTAAGGGTAAGGTGCACAACAATGATATTCTAATGGGGTGGTTTAGTGAACATGATTTGGGTCTTGATATCAATGAGCATGAAATTATCCTATAAAGGGTTTCACTTTGGATTTATTTGTTGGATCTTAGATATGGGTTTGGTAAAAGTAAAATAACCAATATATTGTCTCCCTTATAATCTCTAATAGAAGGGCGTCATAGGGCATGATTATACTGGTCGAGGCCATCACTTCCTTTGTCAGGGCCTGTTAGATTTATCATAAAACTTAATATATAATAATTATATGATAACTATTTAATTAAAATAATATCAATAGTCACGATTCTTAATTTTATTTTAAATCGAATAGTATATAACTAAAGAATTTCATGTCCTTTCTATATCAAAATTTTAAAATAGGGAATTTAATTTAATCATAATGATAATTTTATTTATAAAATTTGGGGTTGTTATAGAAGAGAAATATTGAAATTATTAGAAAGGACATGGAATTTAAAAATGGGGATCATTACTTCTTAAATGTATCTCTATATATGGTAATTTTAAGGTTTGGTAAGAAATGAAAGCTAAGTCTATGGTATATTTGGACTTTGAATTTTTGTATATAATTAAAGATATGGAATTCCATTTATCTATGCCGACCAAAATATCTAATGTGAATTAAATATTTCATGTCTCACTATCGAGGAAGTAAATCACAACCCAAATTACAGAGTCCATGAACCAAGTCATATAACTTAGTGGGTCGCCAATAATACCTTAGTTTTATTTCCAATACAACACACACTATTTACCACTAGGATCACTTATCTAACTAATGACTATACCTATAGGACAACACATTTTTTTCAGTGTGATTTTACATTTATCACTCATAGATCAAGAAAATTTATAGGAGGTGAACCATGCGGACACTAATCTAGGATAATCATGCTAAATTATAGATTTATAATAGATTATACCATTTAAAATAAAGTTTAACCTTATTTAAAAGGGAAGTACCATTGAGTTTTTAAGTCTCTCTTTTATAGAGTTGTTACACTCTTTTTCCCATTGAAGCACAATTTCCTCATTATGGACCCCACACATCAAATCCAAATAGTATTAATGTACTTATGATTGGGTATTGTATTTAATAAAATCTATCATGACTTACCTTCTTGGGCCATGAACATGGGTATCTCGTAATACATTAGTTTCATTACCAGTAATATATAAGATTTTCCCACTAGGATCACTTATATGACTATTGAATATCCTTATAAGAAAATACATGTTCTTTCAGTGTTCTTTTTCCTCAATTACACATAGATTGGTAAACTTCCCAAGAGGTTAACCATTCAGACACTACTCCCAGGAAAGCATGATTAACAATAGTGTTCTAATTATGTAGGCTTCCAAAAAAGAATGGAACACCTTGTTCACATTGATAATAACATTTATTCTTATAAGTATAAATTTTCTAGGGGGTGTTATAACCATATTTCCAACAACCATACATTTGATGACCATATTTAAAATAACTATATTTCTAATGGTTTGATTTAATTTCAATAAAATGCCATATATGGGTTATTAGAATCATTTATCTTATTTTAATTCTCTATTAATATTTCTATATGATTTTTAATTCTCATCCTTACTTCCATAAATGTAATCATATTGATTATTTTAATATAAAACCATGAGGATAATGATTTTTTGTTTTTGGTATTTTTATTTACATTTAGATTTATTCCACTTGAAATTTTCTTAATGCTGTCTGATATTTTATTCTCAAAATATATTAATATTTATCTCACATTTTAATATATTTTTTCAATAAATTGTATCATGGTTCATTTATGTTTGATGTTTTGTGTGAAATAGGATATTCAAAAAAAAAATTCTTTAAAATTAAATTATTACTAAAATCTCTACAAGTGAAATTCCACCCCCATTAAATAAATTACATACATGAAATTTTAATCATCATTGACTTATGAAAGATATTAAGGGTTTATATATGATATAAAAACACATGATATAATTTCTAATGTGATATAAAAACCACTATCCAAGGTAATATTTGGAAACTAATATTTTCCCTCATAATAAGAATATCCCAAAAATTGAGATTGTCCCTAAACATTTGAGCTCAATATCCCTTTTTATTGGGTATTAATACCAATATAATGTAAGTAATTCCCATATAGAGTTCACATTCAACCTTAAACAAATATATGATCATGTATTGATTTATGAAATTTGTTTTACCAATTATATTAATTATTTTATCTACTATATAGAGACATCCAATTCATACTCAAAATCACATCAATTTTTTATAAAGGGAGAATATTAAGATTTACAAGAGGAAAAATTCTAAAAAAAGTCCACTAGAGATGATTTGTAGACATAGGATTAAATTTTTGGACCACTTGGATTTTTCAATAATATTTCATATCTAGTCATTGGTGTGGTTATTTTATTCCCTAAGAAAATATACTAGATATAAAAGAGTATCTAGATCCAGAATCAAATTGAAATTTTTTAATTATTTTTTGGATGATGGGTGTACCAGACACAACTTCATTTTCATGACTCACTTATATTGTTTTTATTACACTAGAAATCCTCTTTTCCCTTTCAATAGAAGGTTTTTGATGTACATTTTCTTTATTAGTCCTTGGATTAGGGCATTGATTTTCAAAACTTACAACTTCCTTACAATTGAAGTATAAAATTTTGGGTAGTTGATTAATTGGGAACTTCTTTTCATTCATTGTGATTATTGAATTGTCCAAATTTATTCTAAAATTATTTTCTTATCTGGAAGATATACAATATTTAAAACTTATACCTTACACTTTTGGGAATTTTATTTGGTCATTCCACTAATATAATTGTTATAGAGAAGGTTTAATTTCTATCCTCTATATGATTTATCATTTGAGTTTCCATGAAACACTATTTTATTTTTCTTATCACCAAATCAATGAACATAATGAGATTAACTAGTTTCCATTTCATATTAAGTTCACATCACACAAATTCTTCATTATTATAAATAATCTATATATGTATTTCCTTTTGGAGACATGGTTTTTATCAAAAAATAAATAATAAATTTTCATTTTAAGGTCAATAATTAAACTAGATACCTACTTTTAAAGTATTGTGATTATTAATTCATAGAAAATAATGGATTTTTCATAATTTTTACTTAACTCTTGGAATTATCTCTCCATTTTAGTGTAAATATTTTATGGAAAATACTTATTGAAAATTAACTCCTTAAACTCTTATTGTTTAATGGATTTTATTTATTCCTTTGGCCTCATATTGTTAAAAAGGGTCAATAATTGGTATATTTGACCTTAAAAACACTAAACTACTAAAACCCATTTTCATTTTATGAGAACATGAGAATGGAAAGTAGTTTTTCTATTAGGTTCATCAATTTATTATAAATTAGTGGATTAGAAGACCCATTGACTGAGGGTATTCCCTACTACATTATTAAATAAATACCATGGTTCTAATGTTTTTGTGTGTTAAGGAGATATACATGGTTTAAGTTATTTTTCATTAAATTTTAAATAACATCAATGATGGGTTCCAATCCATATCACATCCCATTTCGTTGATCGTTGGGATAATCATTTCATTTTCCATCCCACCGATTGTTGACTTGATTCTTTATGGTTCTGAATATTTACTAAATCAAAAATTCTATTTTGAGTATTTAAAAACAATAATCAAAGTAATTGATAATATGATATGGTAATGAAATATTATGTTATTATAAACTATGATAACTATGACATTTCAGGCTCACCCTAAATCAATTTTGGTTTATTATCGGTTGTTCGAAGTTGGGTTATCTAAAACATCTGAACCTAATCCCTAAAAATATCTGAACCCATATTTTATAGAAACTGAGACACCATAGCCCACACTCCCAAACGTGGTGCAAAAAATATATACACTAGATAGTGTATTTTCAACCACACGAGACAACCAAAACAAAACATACATATATTTTACATCATTTTCATAATTAAAAAATTACTACATAAAAAAATAATTGAACAATACTTAAATGAACAGTTTTAGTGTATTTGAATATTAACTACTAAAATATATTATTACATTTTTTATTCAACATCTCTTACAAATTTTTGTATGTAATACTTCATAATAAACCTAATCAAGTATAAAATTAATTGGGTAAATAAGGAAAAAAATAAAGAGTGATCTCAAAAACTTAGTATGAGAAAATATATCAATGATATATAAAAAGGATAGAACATATAAAGGTTAGAAAACATGATCATGTGAGGAATATCTTATTGAAGTGAACATGGAATCAGAAGGTTTGTCCACAAACAATTAAATAAGGCTATATAACCTCAAATGATCAAACATATGCCATGGTATGAGAATTAAAAAACATGATACAATAATTATGATCCATATAGAATATAATTGACATATAGAATAACATAGAAATGTGGAATAGAAAATGTGGCATAGTTATATGAATAGTAAAACACAACATATGTCCAAGTTAGCTTCCAAGATTGTGATAACATATTATATCCTGCATCACTAAATGTTTCCCATTACATTGTAGACCATTCATGACAACCAATTTCCCATAGTGGATCAAATATTATAACTCATCTTATATGAAGGATTTATAAACAAAACTTTTTTTTTACATATTTGATCAAGTATAAAAAATCTATTTCAATAGTAGATTGATAATAAAAATTAGTTCCCATAGTGGATTAAGAATACCAAGTTATTTACCATAGTGGACCGAGCATCAAACCATGTTTCCCATAGTTATATCATTGGATATAAAGCATTAACCAGTGAATTAGAGGTAACTATAAACCACCCATAAAATAAAAATATACTATATATATATGTATCACAATAACATTGAAAAATTATTAATTCAATCATAGTATAATTAAAATGTAAGAAAGAAATGAGTTTCAGGAATAAATCTAAGAAAATATTATAATAAATCTAGAGAAAGAATGTGGATAAAAATAGTTATATAATTTCTCAAGAGGAGCATGATAGAGACATTAAATAATGCTAATATAGATAAAAAATATTTTTCAGACCATTAGGAAATTATTTTTAAAGAAATAAAAGAAATATCCTTTTATTTTGGATAATATTTTTTTAAACTATAATATTCTATAAAATTAGGAGGATAAGTATTAATTTTGGAAATCAGTAAGGTTATAAAAAAGAATCTTCATAAAGAAAATTAAAGTGGATTAATGAGGAAACATAAAAACATGGAAACTCTAAAAAATGAATATTACTTTTTACACTAATTTAATGTAAGGAATGTGAATTGAAAATGAAGTCAGAAATAACTTTTACATATCATTTTCAAGAAGATGAAAAGAAGAATTTTTGAAAAATTATTTCAAAATAATATCATGAATAATCTAATTTTGAAATGAAATAGATGTAAGGAATATGAAACATATGATTGAGGATAAAATATATGATAATAAGAGGAAATGAATTTATTACCTTTTAAAACAATTTTAATGAGATCTAAATCATTGAAAAGAATTATTAAACCACGATTCAAAAATAGAGAAATATAAATATTAAGTTTTTAGTAGATGATAGATATTTTTCATTCAAAATAAGGGAGGAAAAAATTTGTGAAAATAATTAATACAAACATGGATGAGAAACTAATGATAGAGAGGATGATAATTATTCTTAATAACATCATATATTTCTGAAGAAAATAGAAAATAAAATAATTTCTTTGATATAAAAAAATGAATTTAAAATAAAATAAGGAGGAAATAAAATATAACATAGCCATATTATATAATAAATAAATGTTAGAACAATGGATTATACGAAGAAATATTACAACTTAATGAAATGAAATTGATTTTAAAAAATACCTTTCCTTGGATTCCTTCTTATCATACATACTTTAACATACTTCATAATAAACTAAAGATCATAAATCGTATATTTCAAAACCATATTAATGTTTAATGAATTTTATATTAATCATTTATATTCATTTATTACATAGTTATTGTTTATTTTTAGTTAATATTGGTCAGCGGCTATTAGTGGTTTCAACCAATCATTGCTGGTCTTCAAAATAAAAAAATTGGTATTTTTTTTCTGGAAGTTGATCCTATTCCAAATAGTAATGGTAATGTAATAGATGTTTCATAATTATTTACAAATTTCTAGGTTTATTCCAGGAAAATTCTATGTATTATTATATAATAAAAAATACAAAAAATTCTCATCTCTGTAATTTCTAATAAATAAAACATGTTATATTAACAGTAAATTAAATATTAATATTACAATTCCAGAATAAATAATACATATTAAATTCATAATTATTAAATTATACTATATTAATTTATTTTTTATTAAACATTCATGATATATGTATGGTAACACCATTAAAGTATGTGGTATAACCGACCCAAAGGGGAACACATTATAAAAAATGAATAAATAAGAAAGTAAAGTTATATTATGATAATGTAAATATCATAAAATAATAATGATTTTAATAGGACAAAAATAAATAAGAGAATAATTTCTAGGATTTTTTGTAGGTGAGCTGGTAAATGAAAAGAAAATAAGAAGAACTTCTTACTTTGACAAAAAAAATTCTTCTCTCATCAACTTCCTTCAGAATTAAGGACTAAAGACTCTTTCTAGTGACTAGAGTCTACTAAATGTGGGAGAAGACTCTAGGATATGAAATATATATAAGTATTAAATAGGTATTAAAAACTATAGTGTGTTTTGAAAGGGATATATGGCATCTTGTTTTATGTGTGAAAATGAGGGAAATTTCCTAGGAAACTTGAGTTAAGTGAAGGGTGATGATGAAATAACATGGGAGTTGGGTTAGAAAGGTGAGGAAATATTAGTGATATATTTAAGATTAAATCCCAAACCTAAAAATGGTATTCTAGAAAGAGTTTATATCATTTTAATTGGTAAAAATTTGATCCACTTGATGTTATACATTCTTTACATTGTGTAATTATTTTCCATAGTAATTATTTTTCTACTAAAAATAAAATAAGACTTTTATTAAGAAAGTTTTATGTGATAATACCAAATTTGGGATCCATTTAATATAATTAAATTTCTAGATTTGATAAATTTTACTTACAAATATAATCATACAATTTATTGAAAAAACTATTTTTGTAGAAAAAACGACTTTTTAAACATTAAGTATTCTAATTCATGTTTTCTATCAATTAATAATTTAAATTAGTGTTTAATATTTATATATTTTAATGTTAAATTATATTAATTATTTAAAATTGATCAATTTAATTTATTTATATAATCATTTTTTATATTGGTAACTAACATTTTCCTGAGTAACTTATTTTTGTGTCTAAAAATAAAATAGAAATTTCTAAAAAATCTAAAAATTCTGGATTAAATCATGAAATCAATTTTAACATATTCAATTTAGAAATGTTATTAATGTTAATTTTAACGTAAAAATTCAAAATGTATGAAAAATAATTTTTTAAAAAGAAGTATTTTTTAAGAATAAAGTAAATTTATTCTTATTTGTTTTCAAGTAAAAGTATTTTGATGAAAATAATTTTTTTATTTCTTATTTCAATATATTTAATTAATAAAATTATTAAAGAGTGTTCAATTTAATTTATTCAGAAAAAAATAATAATTAAAAATCAATTCTTAAAAAGATATAATTTTTTTCATTGAATAATTTTAACCATATCCTATTAAATTTAATTATTCATATTATAACCATTTAACTATATCAATATATTAATTTTATAAACTTACATTGAATTTTATAAATATATAAAATTTACCCTTAATAAAATCAAGAAAACATAACAAATAAAAATAAATTTTTATAAAAAAACATTTCAATTAAATAATATTTTTATACCAAAATTATATTATTTTCAATTTTATTTTAAAAATTGATCAAATTATATTTACCCTTTAGATATATTCATACCCAAAATATAATTTTTTGTTCCTTCATGTCCCATAACTTTGTTGGTTTAGGTGTTAGAGGTGTTCAAAGGAAGCGCGTGGACGAATCGATGGGGTTTGGAGGTGAAATTATACTATTGATGGTTATTCTTGGAATGAACCAATTTCCATGATGTTAATAGATGTTATTTGATTAGGGGTTGACTATTAATAGCTGGATGTTTCAGAATGTAATTTTTTGAGTAATTAATTCACTATTTTAAAGTAGTATTCATGATGTGAATGATTTAAAACTTGAGGAGCTTGAAATTTGGGGGATATGTTTTTGGATTTGAGTTAATGGAATTAACCTATAGAACTCATTTTATGACCCAAATTAATGGGAATAATGAATATTCATTGGTATAAATCTATGCCTCTTTCAATGGATGTGTCAAGTTATAGCCTTTTATAAATTTCAAAAAACCTTCAATTTATTTCATTCCTATAATGTTGTGGATGAATTCCAAGTGAGTTTAGAGGGTCATTCATCATTTTCCACCATCTTTGATCTTTGGATTCTGGAGGATTAATATTGAAAACCCATGTTGAGTTTATATCCTTTCTCTATTGATTCCTCTTGTTTATATTTTAGGGTATTCTTAGTGGTGATTTTATTTTGATTTGGGGAGTTTTTAGGCTATTAATTTTATGAGTTTTTATGCGATTTAGGTTGATTTCAGGTTTTGTTTCGTGTTTTTGGTCTTACATTTTTTTTATTTCTCTCCTTTTTGTGTTTTTTGAATTATAAAGCTTCACTAAGGTAGGGGATCATTGCACATTCCTTTTTATGTGCATTTATAGAGATTGCATACCTTTTTATTTATTTGGATGTATACTTGGGGTAATTTTAAGAAGATAATTAATTGTATTAAACTAAAATTAAATGGAAAGGGGATAATTGACACGTTTTAATTACTTTTGATGATATTTATAATATAACAGACCCTAAAACACACTCCCAGCTTCAGTGCTAAAAAATATTCACATTCCTATAAATGGTACCAATACACATGACCCAATAATTAATATCCAAAACATACAACATCAAAAAACGTATTTAGAACAACTAAATACACAAATACCTTTTATTTTTTTAGGTTTATAAAAATATGGAAAACTCTTAAATTACGTTACCTATGTTTATAATTGATATTTTCTTCCCACTATAACCATAATTTCTTATTCCACATAAAGTATTCATCATAAATCACAAGAAACCCTCATTGGAATATCATCATCAATATATTTCATTATAACATAGGGAAAATAAACATAATAACTATGAGCTAAAATGATCAATAAGCGTACACATATAAATTTACTATTGAATATCTTTTGTGATCAAAATATGAGAATAAAGGATAGAAAAAATATTTATGGTTCATTGGAATTACATAAAATAATTCATAAAGATAAAAATATAGATCATTAAATATGTGACATGGAAAAAATATTTTTCAAAGGAAAGAGTCTAAAGAATAAATAATCATAAGCCATGCTTTTTCAAACATAATCTATGGAACCATTAATATTTATAGAAAGTATATAGAAAATGTTTTGGTATCTTGGAATATTATCTTTAACACCCATGTCAATTAATGTATGAAATAACTAGAGCCTAATTAAATCTATAGTAGAAACCTTTCTTATTAGATCCCTCACTATTACAATTAAAGATAAAGAACATTACTCAATTCATTAGAGAGATATAACGATATCATTTGTCTTATATGTTATATGAGGCTAACACATCGTCACGAGCTATATTAGGATCACCTATCCTAATTAGTAATAATCAAGTACTGTATATGAATATAATGCATGTATTCTTGAATTTTAATCAAAAAAATTTTAAAAATATATTTCATTAATTTATAACCTGATTTATCTAGGGAAAATAAACATGCTTCATGGTATTCTCATTAAATCAATTATCATAATAAATCCAGTGAAAGAAGATGCATGGTATCAACATATCACATTTCTAATGAAAAAGATGAATCAATAAATATTTTTTGCATAGATTAGAATACCTTAAAAAACATATATAAAATATTTTTAAAAATAAGGGAAAATACACATTCTTTTTGGTAAATTTAAAAACATTAATTTTAAAAAATATTGATATATCTTTTGGGTTAAAATAACCATGGAAAATTGTAAAATAATTTTCAAATGAAATAATATTTATGTTGGTGGGAAAATCCATTCATGTGGTATATATTAAAAAAAATATTATATTCACAACTTTGGAAAAATGTAATTTTTTTGAAAATGATAAATAGATTCATTTTAATCCTTTTTAGAGAACGTAATAAATCTTAAAAATGGATTTAATCAATTATTGTTTTTACCTTATTGAGTAAAAAATATAGGAAAAAGAATGAAAATAATATAATCCTAAAAAATAACTATATTATAATAATAAATATGCGGTTCAAGAAATTATGATCATATAATGTACCACAAAGGAACCTTGAACATAAAAAATTCTCAAAGGAGATGATATTGTTATATAAATACTTTATTACTTTGGTAAATTTTGAATCAAAATTCAATGAATGAGGGAATATTAGTTGGATATATATATATATCATGAAATAAATTAGAAAATATATCCAAATACATTCTTGGGGTATTAAGTACACCATAAAAATTTAACATGGCTCACAACATGAAACATTTCTCTTGAAATTGAGATTGAGACAAATAAAACCATTAAAAAGATCATAAAATTTGAAGTGTTAATTAATACATGAAGTGTTTATAGTCACTTATGTAAATCAACATAAAAAACTTAAATACAACATAAAAAAATTATAGATTAATTTACACATAATCATGGAAAAATAAAGTTAAAAAAGAAGTGTTATAATCCAATGAAAGAAATTTGAGTTAAGAAACCCATGACCATTTTTGTAACATCCCAATAAAAATAAATTGTATCAAATAAAATGAAATATAAATTAAAATTCTATAAAGTATGAAACATTCATGATATAACATGTAAAATGGTATTTATATACACAAAATAAAATAAAATAATTTAATAACATTAAAACATGCCTTTTTCATGAATGGAAATTGTGATGAAATACCTTACCTTGATTTTAGAATTGATTTATATGTTCTTTAAATTCCACAAAATAAAAATTAATTAAAAAATTAATTTTCTAAAATTAATTTTTTGGTCTATTAACTCATCATTAAATCATTTATTTCAATGAAATATTTAATTTCTTAATAAGTTAATTCCATATCAGGTGTTTTGAGGACGTTTGATTCATAATTACAAAGTGACATAAGAAGGTTTACTATCATCAAAGGGATCATTGTTCCATAATATAAATAATAATTATACATTAAATACATTTTTATAATAATCAATGAATTTAATATGTGAAAAATGTATCACACCACTTCATGGATGTGGAATTCCACACATACAGAGGAGCTAGATCATCATTTTTTAACTAGTAGAAGTGTAAGAAGGTAGATAATATGTTATATTTATATAGTCATAATTATGTTAATAATATAATATTTATTTTTTATATCTATCATTATAAACATAATTGTGATGCATAGAGGAAAAATGAAACAGATCACTGCATTTAGGTGGTAGTCCACACATATGCACAAATAATGTTTTCATTTTTCATAAGACGGTACCAGTGATGAAAAAGGGATTTACCATAGTTATAATAAAATATCAGTATATTAGAGATAGTTATATTATTATATCATCCTGGTTTAATAATATTATAAGTATGTATAAGAAAAATGAAAATCAAAATGCCCGATTATGATGATTACCACCTCTTTATAAGAACCCCTTCGTCTTGCACCTTAAGACTTATAAGTTGATCTTATGGTGAGACTAGGACCTATATGAAGAGTTTATTAATGACTTTTAATGGATTTTGGCCTTAATTTAATGATTTACAGTGCTTAATAAGTGTGAGGAATATAGGATAGGTGTGTCTTTATCTAAGGTAGAAGAGGGTCTCCCTTGGAATTACATGAAGTATTAAATTAATATAAATTAATTTTCATGTTAATATAGAAATATTGATATATTTATAATCTATAATATATAAAATTAAAATTAATATAATATAATATAATTTATACATCTTTTTAAAATGTTTTAACCCCAATCTCTTGGTTTTAACCCATGTTAACCCTTTTGATGAATATAGTGATATCAATGTTTTTTACTCTTTAGGCTTCATGAAAGTAACCATAAAAGGAAAATTGACCCATTAGTTATCAATGGTGAATATTCTAGAACATATCCCATTAAATTTTCAAAATATCATATTTATATTAATTTACAAATTTTGTATAAAATATTATTTTACATAAAATACCATTAAAGATATTTTTGGGACTATTCACATAGTTTGACTTTACAGACATCAGGATAGCAATAAAAATAAAATATAAACTTTTAATAGATCAGTAATATTTATATTTATATAAAAAATTCTTGGAACATAATAATTCATCCAAAATTGTTTATTTTAAATGTTTTTAAAATCAATTACATGATTTTCCTATTACTCAAACAAGCACCGTGTCGACGTTGCATATGCATTTAAGGTAATTATTCCATCCCTAAAACTATAAATAAATTTACATGATAATAAAGTTCATTAATATTTCAAATAAACACTTATAATTGAAAATAAACTATTTTTATACCTATTAAAAAATATTATAGATATGAAAACAATGATAATGACATTTTTTATTTATTCTTTACTTAAAATAATACTAAGATCATTATCAAAGGAAAGTGGAAATAAATTACCAAATTTTAAAATTTTGAATGAAAAAGTTATAAATAAATCATCCATTGACATAAAGGTAAGTTTTTGGGTGATTTTAATGTCTTATCCCATATTTTTAATCTTGTTATACCCGTTTTACGCTTACCAAAGTAACAACATTTTTCTAGGGTTACAATTCATAATGACCCAAAATAAAATGGAATTATTTTCCAAATGTGAGACTATTTATTATAAATATGGAATCAAATTTATCTAATTAAATTCCTATAACTATTATAAATTAATTTTAAAATAATCCCACAAAATGTGATGAAAAATGGTTTTCTAGAAAAATGAATTTATATGTATAAAAGTGTTTTAAACTAAAATTAAGCCTAATGTTAATTTCAATGAATTTAATTGTATAATGTCTCATCAACATAAACTAATGAAAATTTAAAAATAATTCAAAAAAAATTTATCTTTTTAAATAATTTAAAATAAAAATAATGTTTTTATGAATTTTTTTCTATTCACATAAAAATTAATCTTTTTAGAAATGTTTCAAAATTTCATCCTATGATTGTTTTATTATGGTGATTTAAAAATGATATATTTTTTTAAAAAATAAAATTTCTAAAAGACGTAGAATTTAATTTTTACATTTTCTCTCCCAAAGCATGAAAAACCATTTTTAGGAAATATTAATTTTGTAGCATAAAATAACTTTACTAAAAATTGAATGCTTAATTTGTAAGAATTAATAATTTTTTTATTCATATGAACCATTATATTTATATCATAATGTGAATACTCCTATTAATATTTTCCAATTCAATGACTATATTTTTACTGTCATATTTATATAATAATATTCCATAGTTGTTACTGCTTAGTGTTGCATGTATCACAAGATATCGAACATAGTATTCATTTAAATTAGAAATACATATTGAAATATCATGGTGTTACATTCTACCCTAATTTTTTAAAATTACATCCTCTCAATTTTAACCAGAGTTCAGTAATAAATGGTTTAAAATTTGAAAATTCTTTTATTGAAAACCCACATCATAAAAATGGTAAATAAAACATCACATTGAAATGAGAGGAAGGGAAAAATTAAGTTCATATAGAATAAAACATAAGTAGGTTCCAAAATAAGATAACATTAGTGGGAAGTGAAAATATTAAAATGGTGAAAACATTAATGTCCAAATAATTATAAAGGCTGATCAAGAACATTTACCACAAGAAAGATAATGATCAAGACAAAGTTAGTGAAAAAAAACCATAAATCAATAAGGGAATAAGATGACCATAAAAGTCATAAATGAAGGTAATAATATAAAATTTTATTTCAATATCTATTTCATGGATTTTTGGGAATTCCATTACCATATAGAATATGAATATAATGAACTATACATTCTTGATTTTCATTAAATCCATAAACATAACGTCATACCACGGTTGTGTGTTTCAATCTATTTCCACCATTATCTAATATTTGAATCCAAATGATAAGTATTAATATTTAATGATTGAAGAAGTATAATCAATTTATAATTGACCACGAGGTATATAAAAGGATGAAAAACTATTCTTCATGAATTTACTAAAACTTAAACAGTTAGATGATGATAAGATAATACCCAAATAAACCTTTATATGAATATATAAAACATTAATATCAAATAATTCAACAACACCTATGGTTTAACATAGATCATTCTAAAAATACTTATACCATAATTATATTAAAAATATGTTTTCCTAAAAAAACATTGAATTATTATAGAATCATATAATGTATTAAAATTCCCCCAATTAACATGAATCAACTTAAGATACTACCTTGAAAGGTTATAATTTTATGGATCATAAATATATAAATAAATATTACCTTGTAAAATATGGTATTTTCAATCACCATAGTTAAACCAATATCTAACAAAACATAATTAAATCAATGGAGAATCCTTCCTAAAACCTTTTAAGATGTTCAAACCATGTTATGGTATAATTACATGTGACATTAAAAATAATTATCTCCATTTAAAATATGATCAAAGATAAACTTATAAACCAATTATAGTATCCATTGTTCTTATGATAACCTCCATAGAAAACATTCCAAACTCAAAATTTATATAAAACCTTCTTTAACACCAAATATAACAATCCCAAACACACACTCCCAGATCTGGTATTAAAAACATAAAATTTACATTTCTGGTATTAATAATGATAATGATGACCCAATTTTATCCATCCAAAACATACAACATCAAACAAAAATTCTAGATCACTTACATGCCTGAGGAAATGTCAGGTATAGAGTTTTATATAATTAGGAAAAACTCTTACATAACAATGCCCATGTATTTAAGTAATAATTTTCCCACTATGCATAGATTTCATTATTCAACATTATGTATTTATCATCACCCACATAAAAACCTTCTGAAAATATATTACATAACATATTTTTTTTATAACATAGGGAAAATAAATATAAGAATGGTGAGCTCGCAATCTCTGTAAGGGTAAACATATGTATTAATAATGAAATATCTTCAATGAGAACAATATGAACCTAAGGGGATGAAAAAAATATTCAAAGTGAATGATAATTACATAAGATAATTAATACTCCTCAAAACTCCGATCATTAAACATGTGAAATGGTATTAATATTTAACAAAGACAATAGTAACAAGAATCAATAATACTGAACAATGTGACACTGAACATGATCAAAGGAACCACTAAAACTCATTGAAAATATAGAGAATACATGTTGGTATTTTGGAAAATTATCTTCATCAACTGTGTTCACTCATGTCATAAATAATTGGAATTCAATTAGATTAATAAGGGAGGAACCTCCCTAGTTAACTCACTCATTATTACTGAAAGATTAGGGCATAACCCTTCTTATTAAAAAAGGCAATAAAAAAAACATGAAATATGACAGGGTCATACAAGCACACATTCCCTTATACCTAAGGAGAATCAAAGAAAATAACTTAAAAGTAAAATTCACATTGATAGGAGGAATCATCGTCTCCATCCCAGTCAGACTCATAGTCCAGCAGGCCATGAAACATGGTAACCATGGTTGGATTTAGGTAAGAGTAATCCCTCCTCAGTTTCACTTTCCTAGAAGGAGAAGGCTGAGATCCTTCAACATCCACCACAACATTTTTCCCTTTGGAAAAAACCTGAATCTATGTTGGTTTTTTTGGGGAATCATCCTCAACTTCATCCCAGATTCCCTTAATGTCCTGTGTTTCCTTTAGTTTAAGAATTTCCATGCCAGTCCTTGGAATCCTCTCACCTTTCTCCTTAAGAATGGGGTCCATTATTTCCTACTCCTTCTTACCTTTAAGGATAAGTGACATTACCAAATCCATTGGAGAGCTATATCATGCTGAACCTTTGTATAAGATATATCCGGCTCTCCCACCATCATGAGATATATACAAATCACTATTCATCATCAATAATTCATAAGTACCACACGTGAAAATAAAATACGGAATCTAGAATTTTTACCATCAATATTTTAAAAAAATATTGCATTATATTATTTCTTGATTTATATATGGAAATGAAAAGGGTTTTATGGTAATATAATTAAAAGAATCATCATAATCGATCCAAATAAATAATATCGAAGGTATCTTATGATCATATTTCTAGTGAAGTTGGGGAATTATTAAAATATGTTAACATAGATGAATAAAACATTAAAGGAACATTAAAAAAATTACATAAAAAATAAGAGAAAATACTATTTCTTTTTGGTACCCTTAAATTCTAAAAGTTCAAAAAATATTGAGAAAATTATTTGCAATAAAAATAACCTAATAATATTGTAATGAAATATTTTGACAAAATAATAGTTATGATGATAAAAAATATATTAATGTATTTTTGTTAAAAATAATATTTTGTTCACACCTTCAGTAAAAAGTTACTTATTCAGAAAACATAAAGTATATTCCATTTGATAATTTTTTTAAAAATCAAACATGGGTAAAAACAAATTAAATCAATTATTTTAAAATAATAAAAACTTTATTGAAAACATTTTAATGAATATATGTACATGATAGATAAATATTTCAAACTAAATAGAAAAAGGTTGATTTTATTTAAAACCATTATTTTGATCTTCTTGAGTACCAAAAAATTATAATGAAAGTAAATCACGTAAAATATAGAAATAATTAGGAGAAATGAATATATATGTGGTTCACGAAATTCATGTCATTCAATTCACTACAAAAGAACCATGAATATAAAAAATATCGAAAATATTTGAGATTGTAACATAAAGTGTAGCATCTTGTTACTGTTTTAGGTACTTAAAAACCCTCTTCTGACCATGATTTGGTTGGGTTTCATTTAGGGATGCTTTAGGTTAATTTTTTAATGTTTTAAATGGTTTTTTGGATGTACACAGTTGTCCAATGGTTTCCCCAAAACATGTACTATGCTAGTGAAAGCTGTGAAAATTGAGGTAGTGAGGGTTTACATAGTTGGTGTATGATTTAAAAATGATGTGTCCAATAAGAAGAAACTGTGAAACCTTATAGAAATGGTTGCATGATTTTTCTAATAGTGTGACCCTTCCCAGATAAATGTGCGTATGAGATTTAATTAATCCAAAAATAAATTTTAAAATCCCAAAACCCTCAGTTTAATTGACCGATGGGACTATACGACCCTAATGTGATTTAATCTTATTTGTGTCTCCAAAGAGGTGATGTTTTTCCCAATACCCACCTACAAAAGATAATATAAACTAGGATAAAGAAATTATATCCCATTCTCTTTAAGTTTCCTCTTTTTGTTCTATTTATTCAGCTCTCTCCTCTCTCCTCCCTATGGTTTATTAGATCTCCATATTGTTGGAGGATATAATCCCTAAATTTTAAAATCTTGAATCTAGGTTCAATTCTATGATCTTCATTTCTGATGTTTTCATTATATTTTCCTGTTTAAGGTATTTTGTTTTGTGATCCCATGATCTTAGGGTAGGTGGTTCCATTTATGATTTCCAATTTTATTAACCGCAAATTGCTTGATTTAAATTAAATTACTTGATTTAAATTCAAAATTTCCTTTAATTGGTCTATTTAATACCTAATTCCAATGAATTTGGGGTTTTTTGTTTGATTTGGAATGAAATTAGGGAAAAACCCCAATTCTAATGAATTTTGATCTTTTTATGAAAACGAAGTAATATTGTGTGGCTTAATTTTTTGAATTTAAATTATGAAATTAATTTGATAAAATTTATTTGAAAGTTTTATTTGAAAGAAATTTCTAAAAAAGGTTTTTATATAAACCCCTTGGGTTTATCTTGCAAAATTTATGATTTTATTAAAAACCCATTTTGGTTTTTAAATGGAAATTTTCCTATTGAAGTGAACGAATAGTTTGAATTGTATTTTATTCAATATTAAAATTTTCCCATCTTTAATTTTTATTATACCAAATCAAATCCTAGGTAGTAAATTAATTTTTAGGATAACACTATATTGATGCTTTACAATACCTAAAATACATATAAAATAGGTCATATCCCAATGGTATGGTGAAATGTTCCTCTTTTACCAGTTTCTAAGGGATGTGTTTATATATATTTATATGATAACTATTCAAGTGTGAGGGAGTCCCATAGCTTGGGAAAATCACACCTCTTAAAATATGACCACATTGTTCATTTTTTATATTTTAAATATATTTCATTATTTATAAACTGTTTTACACATGACTTGTAAATTTATATATATTGTTTTATATAAAAAGTTTGTTAAGATATTTTTAATGTATTTCTAGCATTTGAAATGTAAAGAATGTTTTTTCAAATATTCTTGTGAAAATCTATGCTAGTTTATTTAAAATATAATGCTTTATTTGGTTAATTAAATGTTTTATTTTATTATGGAATCCTTGGTTAGACTCTATTGGGATTTTATCTCACATCATACCTATTCCTTTAAGAGTTTGTAGATCCTATTCTTCTAGGTTCGAGCAAGGGTAAAGCGCTACATGGAGGTAGTAGTTTTTGCTAATCCTTGAGATTGAGTTTCTTTGTTCATTGGGAATTGGTTTTTTTTTCTATTTTCAGATAGTTTTTAGTTTTATTTTGGGTTCTATATACCTATTTTACTTATGGTATAGTTCTCCTTATGGTGTTTTTCTTGTATATATACTGACCATTTAATCTTTCTTCCTTTGTGTTTATGAAAAATTTATTCATACCTTCATATTTAATAATTCATGGTGCTAGTAACTGGACCATGGGGATCAGAAACACCCTTCAGGATATGTTAGGGTTAGATTATTTATTAGGGAACCCATGTATCTAGAATGGTCCAGAGAAAAGTGGTATCAAAGGGAAGTTAAGCATCTTACCTTGATATCTGTATGCAGTTGAATTATCAAGTAGGGACTTAGGAGTTAGTTGCGATTGAGTGTCTAACTATATCCCACAACAATGAGACTTAATTCACTAGGAGTGGTTTGGTAAGGACATATTAAGGATTATTTCTAGTCTTTTACAAGATTTTGATTTAGATTAATTGAAATCCAAATATTTTTATCAATCTATTGGGATTAATTTCTCTTGATGCTCTATTGGAGTGTTAATATGATGTCTTTATTTTTGTTTCCAGATGTTTTATAGGATCATTCCTATGATAAAACATGTGAATGATATCCTAGGGAAAGCTAATGATGAATCAAATTGAGAAAATCCTCTCATGGAACTGAGTCTCATAGAGGTGATTGTGTATAATCTCCAAGCTCTAGGACATGCACCACAACCAGTTCCCATTTAGGCTCTAACTATGGAACCTCAAAGGGATGTCTTCCAAGATTGTGATAAGGGGTTACTTCACTAGAATCCAAATAGTTTTCAAAGGATCTAATAATCCTCAAGATGCTGAGTAATGGTTGAGTTGTATTGAGTGTTTTTTTGAGTTCTTCGGGACAACTAATGAAATCAAGGTGAAGTGTGCCACCTTTGTGATGGAGGGATTAAGGAAGATATGGTGGGGCGCAATGATTAATGTAAATAATTATAATATATTAGAGTGTAAATAATATAAGGGTATTTTCTCTGAATAGTTCTATCCAAATTAGATGGTGTGGGACAAGAAAATTGTGTTTTTCAAACTCAAGCAGGCTGACATTACCGTGACAGAATATAAAAAATGTTTTGTGAACCTATATAGTTTTCACATGATATTGTATTGAATAAGAAGATAATGAATAAATTATTCAATATATGTATTTGATATGATACTCATTTGTAATTTTTTTTCTAAAAATTAGTTCTTATGATGATTTAATGGATGGATCATTGATGTTCAAAACATACATAGATGGCAAGTTAGGTTTCTTGGGATTTTATGTTTTCTCCCAGTCATGGGGTGAATTCTTATGAAGGATATATAATTGTGATGATTCTCATAGATGTTCTCTTTACCAGGGTTCTTCCAGACCTCCTACAACACCTTGTAGAGGCCCTTTTATTTTCTACCAGTGTGACAAGCCATAAAAATCAAAGAGGATTTTCACTAAGGGACCCAATGTATGTGGTTCCTGTAGATGCTCAGGTCACTTATAAAATTTCTTCCATATCTATTCCACTCTACATAGTGAAATGAGATCATAAATTCACACCAAAACTACAATGAAATCAAATTATTCATGAACAAAGGGGTTCCAACCACATGGATCTGGATTGAAGAATATTCACATAGTGGAAGAGTCTATAGAGAAAGAAGACACAAATCCAATGACCGTGAGAGGTACCATCACCATAGTTGCATCATTAGTGACTGCTTTATTTGATACTGGTGCATCTCCTTCATTTAATTTAACCAGTGTTGTAAATATGCTAAATATTCTAAAGTATATTTTATCTTATGTGATGGATATTACTAAAACCCTTGGAACAAAGAGAGAGAAGGGTCTTCATAGTCCATCTTGTGTTTTCTGACTCTCAAATTTTGATCTTGATTGAGATTTTCAAATTCTCGACCTTAAACCTCTTGATTTCATATTTGGGATGAATTGGATCATTTCCAATAAAACCAAAATTGATTGTTATATTCATTGGGTCTCCTTTACCACAATCGATGGGGTTTTCCATATCTTTCAAGGAGAATGAGACCCAAGGTTGAGTAGAGCTGATACTTATTATCTAGAGTTGGGAAAATTAATATCAGTGCTCACTTTTTATTTGGAGTGGGAATCCTTAAGAGGTTATCTCCCTCTAAATTTCATTGATTTTATCGACTTTTTTTCTTCTGAATTCTTTTGTTTACCATAGATAAAGGATCTAGAGTTTTTTTATCAATTTAGTGCATGGTACTCAACCAATATATAATATTTAATACTACATATATTCAACTAAAATGAAGGAGAAGAAGAATCAATAAGATGATATTTTAGAGGAAGTATTCATATGCCTGAGTGTGTCACCTTTTTCAGAGCCATTTCTCATTTCTAAGAAAGATGATGAGTCTCTTTGACTTTTCATTGATTAGAAAAAACTTAATAGATTCACAAAAAAGAAAAAATATTCACTATCCCAAATTCATGATATGATCAATCAGTTGAAAGGTGAGAAGTGGTTCTTTAAGATTGATCTTTTATCTGGCTACTACTAGTTGAGAATAAAAGAATATTAAATTTAGAAAAAAATCATTTTAGAGATAGTATGAACATTATACGTACCTTATCATTCCTTTTGGTTTAACCAATGCTTCTAAAATATTTTTGGATTTAATGAGTAAGATTTTCCATGAGTATCTTGACACTTTCTAGGAAGTCTTTGTGTATGATATCCATGTTTACTCTATGCCTAAGGAGGACCATGTGTGTCATCTTAAAGCAGTTTTTGAATTATTGATAAACTACAAAATTTATTCCAAGATATTGAAATGTGATTTATAGATCTGAGAAGTAGAGTTCTTGGGATATGTAGTGTCAAACCAAGGTATTTAATTTGATTAGAAAAAGTTGAAATCTATGTTGACATGAAACAAACACATAATGTTTCTTGGATTCGTAGCTTCTTGAATTTAGCTAGGGTTTTATCACCAGTTTGAAAAAGACTTATCAATGTAGGATTATCCGATGACTTCTCTAACTTTGAAGGGAGTAAAGTATACTTGGAACAAAAAATCTCAAAATTATTTTGTTGATATAAACCATATTTTGACTTTCATGTTGGTGTTGAATCTTCTAGCGGTCGGGTATAGCTATGTGCTCTTTTGTGAAGCATTGGGTTCATGTTTGGGTTGTATTATTATGATGAGTGATAATGTCATTATTCATGGATCTAATTAGATTTGGCCAAATGAAAATAATTATCCTACCCAAAACCTTTAACTTTCTACTATGATGCATGTGCTTAAGAGTTGTATGAATTAACTTTTTGAGGAATGTTTTACCATGTTTTTGAACCAAAATATATTGAGTTATATCTTTTTAAAAAAATATTTGGATCTCCACCGAAGGAATTTGGTGGATTACCTTTAATCATTTGAATTTGATATCTCCTCTACCCCGGGGAAAGGAAGTTTCATTGTAGATTTCATTAGAAGGAAACTTCTGACATAGGCCAAGAGAGAATCATCAGAAGTGTGGAACCTGATGGATCATTTTATAGAGTTTCATATTATAGTATTGGGATTAGGGACCGAGGATAATTTTTCCTATGTTCATCTAAAATCCACTATTCTTGAGATTATCCTTTAGAAACAATAACATTATGATGACTTACATAAAATTAGTGACCCTCTTTATAATGGGAAGGACATTACTAACTTGCCGTTCTCCCTATAGAGAAATATTTGTTTTCATAATATATTTGTGGTACATTTATTAGTCAAGAAAGCTGTTATGGTGGATTTACATAATTCATAGTGGGAAGTTCACCTAGGAACCATGAAGATTTTATTTGATGTCTTGTGATGATTGTTGTGGTCATGTTTGAGATGGGGCATTCTTGACTTTGTCTCTCATTGTTATACATGCCAATAGGTCAAGGCCAAGAACTAGAGACATTTTGGCTTACTATAACCACTTCAAGCGCCAAATTTTAAGTGGGGTGAGATATATATAGACTTTTTGTTTGGGTTTCCACCTACCTAGAGGAAGAAGAATGCGATATGGGTTGTGATTGACCAGCTGATTAAATCTAATCACTTTATAACCATTCAATATACAATCAAAGTGTGAAGAGTTGGGTCATCATTACATGAAATTGGTTATTCATTTTCATGGAGTTCCATATTCTATATTCTCAATTATGGATCCAAGAATTACTTTTATTTTTTGGTGAGGCCCCTAGGACCCACTGGTATCTGTGGTCGGTTTGAGCACGATATACCATCCATAGTCGGATGGCCAAACATAATGATCTATACATATTCTTGAGGATATTATCTGGGCCCACATTCTCGAATTCAGTGAGAAAGGTGGATTAAGATTTTTCACTTCCATGATATTTTATTTTGACACATAATGTGTTTCAAGTTTATCAACTCTGAAAGTTTCTATATGATCCATCTCATATTCTGAGATGGAGTGATCTTGATGTGGAACCAGATTTATCCATTACTAATAATCCAATCCAAATAGTTACTTTTAAAACAAAGGTACATCATGGTAGGAAAATACCTTTGGTTAGAGTGAAATTTAAGCCTTGTATTTATACTCATGATATGTGTGAGAGGGAGACATTGAAGAGAGAGTAGTGGCCACATCATTTTAACTTTGAACCTTTTTAACATGATTTCTATGGACATATATTATCTATGGTGGGGAGTTTGTAACATCATATTACTATTTTTAGGTAATTATAAACCCCCTTATTATCTTGATTTGGTTGTGTTTTATTTATGGGTGTTTTAAGAAATTTTTTGAATGTTTTAAATGGATTTTGGGATGTTCATGGTTGAAGTTTAGTTTTACCAAATCATGCACCCTGCTAGTGAAAATAATGAAAACCCTGATGGTAAGGATTTTTAAATATGACACAATATTTGACAAACCATTCACCACCATAGAGAAACCATGTGAACTTATAGTAGGGGAATCATAGATAGGGTACAATGTTTGTCTAAATGTGAGACCCTTCCTAGAAAACAATGCATACAATATTTAATTAATCACAAAATTAATTATTACACCCCAAAACCCCTTGGTTTAAGTTCTATAATGGGCCTGTATAACCCAAATGCAATTTATTCTTCCTTAGAGACTTCCAAGTGGTGATTTGGGCCCATAAAAAACCCACCAGAATTGAATTAAAGCTAGCAGAATGATGTTCAATCTCATTCCTAGTAAAATTTCACTTCACATTATCTTTCCCCCACTCCCTCCCCTACCCTCCATTGATTTAATTAAAACTATATTTTATTTTAGGATCTAATCCCATTTTTGGATAGTTAATTGGGGTTTTATTCTCGGATCTTCTTTTATGATATTTTTCCTTGGAGTTTCCATTTAAGGATTCAAATTTCATAATCCCATTATCTCACGGTAGGTGGTTCCATTTATTAGGGCCAATTTGGTTAACCTTAAATTAAAAAATTTAAATTCATTTGCATGATTTAAATTTAAATTTTATTTCTATTGGTTTTTTGAAATCCAATTTCTAGTGAATTGGGTATTTTTGTTCGATTTGGCACAAAATTTGGGAATCCCCCCAATTATATGGATTTGAGGTATATTTTTGAAATTAATGAAAAAATTTAATATTAAAACTGTTTAATTTAAATTATAAAATTGATTTGATGAAATTGATTTCTAATTTTTATTTCAAAAAAATTTCTTCAAATGGTTGTTATATAAACCCAACTATTTTATCTTGGAAGATGCATGATTTGATTAAAAACCTATTTGGGTTTTTAAATAGAAATTTTCTTATTGAAATAGAAGAATGGGTCAAATTTTATTTTAAATATTTTTAAAAGTAATTTCCCATAATTAATTGTTATTAGAGAACATGAAATCCTAGGTAGTTAGTGAGTTATTTAGGATAACACTCTATTGACTATTTACAACACTAACGATATATATACAATAGGTTACATCCCCGATGGGATTGTGATGGGTCATCATTGACTAGTGTGTGAGGGACATTTATACACATATTCCCATGAAAAATATTTTATCGTGAGGGAGTCCCATATCCTAAAACTCTCATACCTCTTGGAAGATGACCATGTTGATCATTTTTTATATTTTTAATATATTCCATTGTTTGTAAATTTTTTTATACATGCCTCGTAAATTTATCTTAACTATTTTATATAAAACGTTTTTAAGAAATTTGTTTAATGTATTTAAATCATTTGAAATGTAAAGCATAATTTGTTTCAAATATTATTCTAAAATTACATACCTATTTACTTGAAATATAAATCATTATTTGGTTAATTAAATGAGGCATCTTATTATGGAATCTTTGGTGAGACCCTATAAGTTTTTTAGCTCACACCCTACCGGTTCCTTTTGGTGTTTTTAGATTATCTTCTTCCTAGTTAGAGCAAGGGTTAAGCGCCACATGGAGGTTTTTCTTGTTGCAGATCCTTAATCTCTAGATGATGTGGCCATTGGGAATTGGGTTGTTGTCTTGTTTTACGGTACTTTTTGGTTATACATTTGGTTGTTTATACCTATATGACTTTGGGTACAATTCTCCTTATGTAGTTTTTATTGTATGCATATAGATTTTTTTATCTTTATTCCATTTCCTTTGTGGAAAATTAGTTCTTACTTTCATATTTTATGATACCCTGTACTAGTCGCAAGCCCATGGGGATCGCGAACGCCCTTCGGGCTATGTGAGGACCAACCTAGTTACCAATGTAAAAGGGTATCTGGGTAGGTTCTTGACATATAGAATTTACCACTTTGATATATTTAGAATAAAAAGTCATTGAAATAAATAATATGACATAGAATTATAAATACCATGAAATAGATGAATTAATATTTCAAAAATCATTTATGGGGTAATAAGTACACCATACAAATAAATCATGATGCACAATATGAAACATGTTTTAAGAAAATGAGATTGAGGTAAAGAAAACCATTAAAATGTGAAAAAAAATTGATATGATAATTAATAAATAAAGAGATAATTTTAAAATATTAAAGAACACAAAAGAACCTAAATATATCATAAAAAATTAGATATTAATTCACATATAATCATGGAATAAAAAAGTCAATGAAGACGTGTTTTAATCTAACGAAAGGAAACTGAGTTGAATAACCGCTTATTGCTTTGGTAACTTTTGAATGAAAACCCTATGGTTATAATAACCTAGTTTTTAAATTAAAATACCATGAAGTATGAATGATTAAATAATTACCATATAAAATTGTTAGTATATAAACCATATAAAATAAATTAGGTGAATTATATTAATACGTGCTACAATAAAGTTAAATTGAGGTAAAATCTATAACCTCAAGCCAAGACATGATATATAAATACTTTTACTCCTAAATAGTATATATATATATTAATTATTAATGGGTATAGTAATTTATAGGTTTATTCCATTATCATTAAAAAACTCATTTAAATGAAATATTTAATTTTATTATTTGTTAAGTGTATATCAGGTGTTTTGAGGACATTTTGTTCATAATTGAAAAATGAATTTCATGGGTTTAAAGTGGTTAAAGGGATAATTATTATGCAATATATAGAATTATAATAATGAAATAATTATAAATGTTTTACCATAAATAAAATTTCAGAATCATCCATGAAAGACAAACATGAAAAATGAATCACATTGCTTCATGGTGGTGGTATTCCACACGTATGCATGAGTGATATTATTTTTAATGGGTGGAAAGGTAAGAAAGTTAGTAATATATTATATTTATAGATTCATAATTATTTAATGAATGTAAAATAAATTTATTAAACCCATCATAATACTCAACCATTTTAGGTGGTGAATAAAAATTAAACACATCATTTTATGAAGTGGTAGTCCACACCTATTGTCAAATTGCATTTTTTTTTCTGATAAGATGGAATATGTGATGAAAAAGGGTTTTATCATAGTAATAATAAAATTTCAGTTTTTTGGGAATAAATATTTTATTATATCATCATGTTTTAATAATATTTTTAGGAGATATAATAATATGTTAAACAAAAATGTTCGGTTAAGATGACTACCACCTATTTCAAAGACCACCATCGACTTACATCTTATGAATTCTAAGCTATTATTTTGGTGATATAAAGTCCTCTATAAAGTGGGTATTAAATTTGGTAAGGTATTTGGGAAGGTACTATAATATTTAGAGTGCTAAATAAGTGCGAATAAGAGAGGATATGTGGTGTATTTATATAATAGAGGAGAGAGTTAACCTTGGAATTACTTGAAGTATTAAATTAATCTAAATTAGTTTTCATGTTCATAAGGATAAAAATTGATTTATTTGGAAAATATAATTTATATAAGCCTAAATACTCTCATAAAATAAAATTTATACAATTCAGGTGAAATTTTCACCCTTATCAATTTGTTTTAACCCTCTTTAACCCTTTTGAGTATTTCTATGATATCAATGTTGTTTGAATATTTAGGGATCATGAAAGTTACTATAAAAGTGAAAGAGAATCATAGGTTTAAAATGGTTGATTTTCAGACCGTATCCCATTTATGTGTCCAATGATAGTTTTTTTATTTATTTTACATGATTTAACAAAATAATATTTAACATAAGATACCGTAAAACACATTTCCATGATTATTTCTATAGTTTGACATTAAAACATCATGATAGTAATATAATTAGAATATAAACTTCTAAAACATATCAAATATTTATATTTAGAAAAACAATTCATGGAAAACAATAATTAATCCAATTTCTAGTACTTTTCATGTTTTAAAGATCACTTACTTGATTTTTATTTTACTAAAACAAGCTATGTGTTGGCATTGCATAATAATTTAAGATAATTATTCAATAACTAAAATTATAAATAAATTTTCATGTAAAAAATAATTAATATTTAAAATAACCATTTATAACATCACATAACGTCCTTTTATCATGATGAAAAAATATTGGAGATATTAAAACAAATAGAGAGACATTTAGTATTTTCATTACATAAAATAATATTAAGGTCATTATCAAAGGAGAATGGTAATAAATTTCCACATTTTCAAATTATGAATGATCATGGTTGAAAAAATGAATTAAATGAAATAAATGAATGTTTTGGGGTAATTTTATGGTCTTATCCCATAGTTTTAATTTTGTTTTCCCTTTTTACACTTACCATAGCGACATACATTTTTTTATAGTTACTATTCTTAATGACTTTCACGATCCGTCCTCGGGGCCCGTGCCATGACTACCCCAAGCCCGCCTTCCATAGGCCAGGGGATGGCGACTAGTACCAAAGGCATAACACTCGGTATCTGGGAAGGCATTGCCTTTATAAAAAATAAACACATCCAACCAGGGTACAAGAAGAAGTAATACACTAAGTACAAAAGAAAGTGTTGAAAAGTAAATGGGCCAGAATACAAACACAACTGAGAAGTACAACTACAACTGAACGAAATACAACAGAAAAGACAAACAACTGGGAGATAGAAGAATCTCCTGGGGAGTCCACCTCAGATCCTACCTGAAGGGTAGGTATAGAAAGCCTCCCCAACGCTCTCGCCCGCCAACCTCCTCCGAGTATCATCTCTTCGTGAAGTCCACATCCGAGTACTGACTCATCATGAGGTCCACCTCCAGGTACCTTCCTTTCCTCGAACACTCGATCTCAGTTAGCGCTGTCTGTCGTCTGCATCCAAGACAACAAGATGCGCGCATATCCCGTTTAGGGGTGAGTATACGATACTTAGTAGGGACCCCGAGACCCTCAAGGTCCCACTAAATCCAACAAGGATAATCACCAAGAATGTTCTCAACAGATAACCCTTACTTAGGTATAACCCCATACTTATACCTAAGTTACCAAGTATCCCATCTCTTCCAGGAGGTATCACACAGATATGAAATCGATGGATAACCACTACTTAGGTATATTCCCATACATATACGTAAGTTATCAAGTAACCCATGTCAATCATGAGGAAAACACAAAGGTCATTGACTCAGCTCAAACTAGGATTTTCATTAATGATATCGAAACCACAACTGATGAAGAGATCCCTCTTTGTCAGGTACACTGATCCTTTCATGACTCAGAGGCGCTACTCACTAACCTAAGAATGCTGAGGTACTCCTCCTGTCGAGTACCGCGGGTCAGCCACCCAAACATAGTAGTGCTCCCCGCTGGGGTCTGCCACCCAAACACAATAGTGCACCCCCCTAATAGCCTACAGAGGTAACCCTTCTGTTAAGTACCGCGGGTCTGCCACCCAAACACAGTAGTGTTCCCCACTGTGGTTCTCCCACCCAAACACAGTAGTTCTCCCCACTGGGCTATACAATTCACTCCAACTCGAATCAGACAAGCAGTCTTCAGGTCTCAGCCAGCTACAAGGTCTCCATACTCCGTATGCTCGTCTCCAGGAGGATCTGCTCCACGAGCTACTGGTCGATACTCCAAGTATCACAAAGTCTCACAAAGAAGTATATCAAAGGACCGCTTCGTCATAGGGGTCTCAACGCAACAGACGGTGAGTCAATCGGGCGCCCGGTCTGTGAGTTATTAGCCTTTTCGTCCTAGGGGCCCGGTTGGTTTCGTGTACGAACCAACTCGGCCGTATCTAAACTGTACCCCGAACACTCATAGGGTATACTAAAAGTGACCGTTTCTCAATGATATTACCAACGACACTTACGGTTCATCAAATGGACGTTCAGTCTGAAACTTATCGGCTTTTCCGTTCGTGGGGCCCGGTTGGATTTCGGGTAAAATCCAACCCGACCATATTCCAACTACGTCCAAAACTCATGTGAAGTATACCAAAAGAACTGTCTCATCAAGAGGAATCCAACAAAGTCGACCACACATCAATCGGACGTCCGGAACTCAAGTTATAACAATTTCCGTTCCGAGGGCCCGGTTGGTTTTGGTTTCGAACCAACCCAACCATACCCATAATTTGGAAAAACCTGGAATTTAATACACCAAAACGACCATCTCGATCCGAGGAATCTTACGCAACTGACGGTGCATAGATCGGAGGTCCGTAGCCCAAGATAAGGGTGTTTGAACAAAACTGCCCGTAAATAGGGGTTTGGGCCCGGTCTATCCCGGCCCAATACCCCTAGGTCGGCCCGAACCGGGTCGACCCGACCCGGGTCTGGGACCGGCCTGATTGAGCGTGGCCCAGCCCAGCTGGTGCGGCTCAGCCCACGGCTGGTACAACCCAGCCCGGCTGGCGCGGTCCGACCCGACCGGCGCGGCCAGCCGCGGCTTGGCAATTATGGCCGAATGGTTAATGCGGAGGAGGGGGTGCCGTTCCCCCGCGATTGATTGAACCGAAGCAGCTTTAATGTCATGCCCCCCAAAAATCCGGAACGACTTTGCAGTTCCAGGCCGCCGCGGCTAAGCCGCAGCGGTCATCTCCTGTGGCGTGCGGCCGCCGCCGGTCGCCGGTGCCGCCGCGCCGGCGTGGCGCGCCGCCACCACCTTCTGCGGACCACCAGACGCGATCCGGTGGTCTGTTTCGCTCGCCGTATTCACCAGCGGTCCTCCTGGGACCCGATCTTCACTACGGAGGCTTCAAATTTCCTTTGAGGTCCCATTTCATTGTCACCATCAGTCCACGCATTAGAAACAATCTGCGGAGGGTCGTTGGGCCATGTTTGTTCGGCCCAAGCCCTATGCGTTAGGCATTATCAATTAACCAAGATTAAATAGGGTTTTATAAAGAAAAAACCGTCAATTTTATTTAAATAAAATTGAATCAAATCATCCCACGATCTCTTAAATAAATTTGAAGCATACCAATATTCCCAACCCGCAATTAAAAAAACATTCGCAGATCAACTTAATTATGAGTTGATCCGCGTTCTTTGTTTTAGAAAGAAACAACCATGGGAATAATATCATTCTCAAATTAATCCCTTACCTCATGTCGTTAGTCAGTGTGCACCCAAGGAAGTGACGTCTCCTCTCTTGTTGCGATGGAAGAAGAGGATGGAGAACCGTGGACGCTGAGTCGTTCTACGTTGAAGGGAAGGTGTTATTCGTCGAAGAAGAACCGTTCTTCATTGAAGATGTGTCATTCCTCGTCGGAGGGATGTTCTCTTCTTCTTCACACCAAAGCTCAAACTCAAAATAATATCCCATGATATTATTTTTATTCACACCACAAATATTTTAAAATTCAAACCAAACCACTTAATTAATCAAATGAAGAAACTCATCTCATTGATTAAGTCATGTTGGCATGAATTAATGGTGGAAGGAAAAGGTGAAGAGTTACAAAAATTAAGAGGAGATAACAAACTTAATGGAAGAGGAGATTAATGGGGAGTTGACACATTAAATTCAAAGGAGTTTAAGGCGGGGTTGTAGAGTTATACATTTAAACACAAGGGGTGTTAAATGGGGGGAAGTTCGTGGGGGTTAAAGGGAAGGTGAAGGGTTGGGGTTTCGTACTGACCCCACCACCCTTGGTCATACCCTCTCATGGGAAGTTAGGTGGTGTGTGGCCCCACCTCTAACTTCTCTATGAAGAAATTAACTTCCACATAAAATAAATTGTAACACTACAATTTATTTAGGAGTTATCGAATCAGCAAAAATTAACCACCTCATGCGACAAAATGCAACTGCGCTTAAGGTCCCCTTAAGCAATTACCGGCGCTGCGAGTTCATCGGTGCCCTCCGATTTCAATTCCGAGCACCGGTTCAATAGATAGAAAAACCCTCTCGTTCGTTCACTGAACGTACCCGAGCCAAACTTCGGAAATTGATTCCGGGCACACCGGCCCTCGGAATCAGGTGCCATCAGAAACTGCGCACTCGTAAAATTTCAAAGAAATTAAGAAAAAAATTTCCTTGAAATTTATGGGTCTTTAAAATGTTCCAAAATAAATGGAATAAAAGTTTTAAATTAAAAACACAAAATTAAAAATATGGATTAATTTTTATCAAATTAATTCCATTTAATCATTATAAATTAGTTTTAAAATAAACCTATAAAATGTGATGGAAAAATATTTTCTAGAAAAATAAATTATATATATATATAAATGTTTCTATACCAGAAATAAGAATAATTCAAATTTTAATGACATTAATTAAATTATTTTTAATGAAAATAACTAATGAAATTTTAAAACTATTTAAAAACATAGTAAAACTAAAAAAACAAAAATAACCAGATATTTTTCATTAAAATTGATATTTTTTTACTATTCAATGAAAAATTAAAATTTTTGGAAAAATAAAAAAATTTCATTCTAAGATAATTTTTCAATTATGATTTAAAAAATGTTATCATTTTTTTCAAATATAATATCTAGAAGTGGTAACATTTAATTATGATATTCTCTCACAAATATTAAGGAATTTGTTTTTTCATGAAAACAAAAATTTGAAGCATAAGACGACTTTACTAAAAATTGAGTTCTTAATTCCAAACAATTAATCATTAATTTTTTTTTCATTATGAAAATTATATATTTATATATCAAAATTTCATTAATCCTATTCATATATTCTAATTCAACAACTAGTTTATAATGATCAAATTTATAAAATAATATTTCATAATCGTTGAGGCTTGATATTGCGTCTTTTACAATATATCAAACGTAACATTTATTAAAAGGGGAAATAAAAATAAAAATTTCACAGTGTTACATTATACAACTATTTAATGAATTAAATCCTCTAAATTTTATCTTGATCTCAGTAATCACGGGTTTAATATTAGAAAATACATTTATTGAGATCCTACATCATAAAAAGGGTTAATAAGACCTCCCTTTGAAAATATAAAAAGATAAGAATAAAATTCATATAGAATAAAATATAACAAGGTTCCAAAATATGATAACATTTTAAGGAAGTGAAAAAAAAATTTAGTAGAAATGTAATTTCCAAATAATGATGGAGGGTGATAGAAAACATTAAGCATAAGAAAGTGAATGATAATGAAAAAGTCAATGAATAAAAAACTATAAATTGAAGGAGGAATAATAAGACCATAAAATAATTATAAATGAAGGTAATAGGATAAAATTTTCACTTAAAGATCCAATTATAAGGGTTTAAGAATTCTATTACCATATAGTATAAGAATAAAAAAAATATATATAATTTTATTTTTTTCAAATCCAAAAATGTAATTTCATCATTTGGTTGTGTGTTTCAATCTATATCCACATTTAGCTCATATTTGAATAATAATAATTATTATAAATATGTAATTCATAAATAACTATAACCAAATTTTGATTGACCATGAGGTATATAAAAGGATGAAAAACCATTCTTCATGTATTTACTAAAACAAAAAATGGTTATAATGAGATAAGATAATACCCAAATAAACTACTATATAAAGATGTAAAAAAAATTAACCTTGATTAATTCAATGAAACCTAGGGTTTAACTTTAATCATTCCATAAATAGATAAACAATAATTCCCTTCAAGATATGTTTTTTGAAAAACACCTTGAATCGTTAAGAAATAATATAATATAGTTAAAATGACTAAAATAATAAGAATTAACCATAGATACTAAAATGAATGGTCATCCTTATCATGATCATAAATATCTACAAAAATAATACCTTATAAAAAATAAAATTTCAACCATCAAGGTTAACCCAATATCTAATAGACTGTAAATACACCAATGGAGTATTTTTATTGTAACTTAGTAAAAGGTTCAAATCACCTTTTGGTTTAATCACTTGTGGCCATAAAAAGACAATTTTCTCTATTGAACAAATTCTCAACCATAAAATTATAAACTGACGATAATATCCATATCTATTAAGATAACCTCATCCAAAAACATTGTAATGTATAATTTTATCTAAACCCTACTCTCACACCTAATATAATTTCCCCAAACCCACACTCCCATATTTTGTGCCAAAAACATAATATTTTCATTTTTGGTATAGATATTGATAAACATGAACCAATTTTACCTATCCAAAATATAAAACATAAAATTTAATTATTGGACCACTAAAAAAACTAAAGAAATTTTAGGTTTAGAGTTTTAAATAACTAGTGAAAACTCTAACATAACATTACCAATGTCAATAAGTAAGCATTTTTTACACAAAACGAAGATTTAATCATTCCACATTAACTATTCATCTTCATTGAAATGAAACCCTTATAGAAATATCTAAATTAATGTATTTCTTTATAGTTTAATGAAATGAAATATAATAAGTGTGAGCTAAAATGTTCATCAAGGGAAAATATATACATGAGAGCATTAATATATTCGGTGAACACAAAATGAGTATATGTGTATGAAAAAATAGTCAAGTTATATGAGAAATATATAAGATAAATAAAACCTATAAAAAATATATTATTAAACATGTGACATGGTATAAATATTTAAAAAATTAATATTTCTAAGAATGAATAATCATGAGCCATCTGATTTCAAACTTGATCAAAGAAACCATTAAAAATCATAGAAACCACAGAGATAACATGTTGGTATCTTGTAAAATTATAATCATCAATTCTGTTAACTCATGTTAGAAATAAATAGACCATAAATAAATTCATTGTTGAAACATCCCCATTTAACTCACTCCTTTGTTATTTTAAAGACAAGGAAAATTATTCATTTTATTAGAGAGCTATATCTAGATCACCTGTCATATAAGAAATATTTGGATCAACAATCATCATGATTTATATTAGGTTCACCCATAATAATTAATAATTCCCATGTATCGTACATGAATATAATATATGAAAGCTTTAATTTTCAAAATCAATATTTTAACAACAATTTTCATATCTTTTTGAACAAAATTTACTAGTTGAAAAGAAATGAATTTCATGGCAGTCTTATTAAAAAAATCATCGCAATTCATCTAGAGAAAGAATATATATGATATCATATAATCATTTTAATAGTGAAGTAATATAACAAAATATAGGATTTTTACCATTATGAATGAAATATTAATATAATATTTAAAACATTTCTTTGAAAACAGTGAAAAATAATATATCATTTCAGAACCATTAAAAACTAAAAATTTTAAAAAAAATTGAGAAAATTATTTTCATTGAAAAAACGTTGGAATAATTAATATTGATATTAAAAGAAATTAATAGTTATGACAATGGGAAAATACATTCATATGGTGTATACTAAAACAAATATTTCATTCACACCTTTTGTAAAAGGTTCCGCACTCGGAATATTTCAAGAAGATTCATTTTAATACTTTTATTATAAAAATTAAAACATGAGTAAAAATAAAATTAATCAATCACTTTAAAATATTAAAGAATGCATTGAAAATATTTTGAAGAAATTAAGGACATAAAAGAGAAATATTTATAATTGAATAGATAAACAAATTCCATTTTTCTTAAAAATATTATTTTAATCTTCTTGAGTTAAAAATTGAGGAAAATGGAAGGAAATAATTTATAGATTATAAATAACCAAAGAAAAATAATAAAAATGTGGTTCCATAAAATAATACCATAAAATTTACCCCAAATGAACCTTTTACAAAAATAGTCCCAAAATAAAGAAGATTGTAACATAAATATTTTACAACATTAGTAACATTTGAATCAAAATTCAATGAAAGAAAGAATATTAAATTTATTTATAAATACATTAAATTAAATTTATTAATATGTAATAATTAATTCATGGGGAATTGACTATATTATACAAAGAAATCATGAAGCGTAACATGAAATATGTCTTAAGAAAACAAGATTGGGACAAAAAACCCTTGAAAGAAAAATAAAAATTTAAGTGACAATTAATACTTATAGTGATTATGTGCACATATGAATATACAAAAAAATAAGTGAAATAAAATAAAAAAAATTAGAGATTATTTCACACATAATCATGGAATAAAAAATTCAGGGAAAAAGTGTTACAACACAATGAAAGAAAATTGAGTTATGAAACCCCTTAATTCATTTGTATCATCTGAATGAAAAACCCTTGAATGAAATGATATACAATGTGAATTAAAATACCATGAATTATTAATGATTCATAATATAACATTTTGAAGGGGTATTATGTACACCATATAAAATTGAATTGGTGTATAAAATTAAAACATGATTTAATGAAGGGAAATTGAGATGAAATCCCTTAACTCAAGTTCCAACATTCAATTTAAATCATTTAATGCACACATAATAAACTTATAGTAATTATTTAATTGTTTATGAAACATTTACATGTTTATTATCTCTTCATTAAACCATTTATTTCAATGGAATATTTAATTTCTTAACCGGATAATTCTACATTGAGTGTTTTGAGGATGTTGAGTTCATAATTGTAATATGAAATTGTTAGGTTTACTAAAATCAAAGTGATAATTATTTTATCATAGAGATAATAATAATAATTAAATAATTACTATTTTTATAAATTATTATTTTTAGAATCATCCATGATTAGAAGACCAGGAAAATGAATCATACCACTTTGTGGAGGTGGTAATCCACACATACGCACAATAGATGTAATCATTTTTTAACAGGTGAAAGGGAAAGAAGGTGAGTAATATATTATATTTTTATACTCTTAATTATATCATTAATATCATATATATTTTTTAAATCCATAATAATAACAATTTTTTGAGGTGGTGATGCAAAATAAATCACATTGCTTTTTGGAGATGGTAGTCCACATGCATGCACAAATTATATTTTCGTTTCCTATAATATGGAAAAATAGATGAAAAATGGTTTTAAAATAATAATAAAAAATATCATTATATTTTACATATTCATGTTATTATATCATCATGTTTTAATAATATATGAAGGAGATAAATCAATAATAAAAATGGAAATGTTCGGTTTAAATGATTACCACCACTTTATAAGGCCCCATTTGCCAACTTATAAGTTGGTATTTTAGTGATACAATGACATATATAAACTGGGGAGGAAGTTAGGTAAGGTATTTGGGAAGTTATTTGATAAGGTAGAGTTTTATATATGTGTGAGGAAGATAGGATAAGTGGTGTCCTTATATAAGAGTGGAGAGGGGCACCCTTGAAATTATATGAAGTAGTAAATTAATATAAATTGAGTATCATGTTAATGTAGAAAAAATTGATATATATATAATATATGACGTATATAAGTATACATAATCTCAAAAAATATAATTTATACATGTTTAATAAAATTTTTAACTATTATCTCTTAGTTTTAACACCTATTAAACCTTTTGACTATTAGTCTGATATTAATGTTTTTTTTACTATTTATGGGATAATAAAGTTATAATAAAATGAAAAGTGACCTATAATTTGACAATGGTTTGGATTTTAGACCATATCGCATTCAATTTTCCCAATATAAGGGAATTTTATATATTTTAAATTAATTTATAAAATATTATGTAACATAATATACCATTAAAGACATTTTTAGGATTATTCACATTATTTGACTTTAAAGACATAAATATAGTAAATGAATTACAATATAAATTTTTAATAGTTTAATAATATTTAAATTTATTTAATTTTTTTGTAATAAAATAATTCATCCAAATTTCATTACTTGTAATATTTTTAGAATCATTTACTCAATTTTTCTATTGCTAAAAAAGCACCATGTTTGTGTTGCGTAATAATTTAAGGTATTTATTACTTCAGTAAAATTTTAAATAAATATACCTGATAAAATAAATAACATAATATTCCAAACAAAAATTTATAACCAAACAAAACGCCCTTTTATCATTATGAAAAAAATATTAAAGTCATTAAAACTAAGAGAGTGGCATTTTGTATTTATTCTTTATTTATAATAATGTTAATGTCATTATCAAAGAAAAGTGGAAATATTTCCCCACATTTCCCAAGTTTAGATGATAATGTTTTAGTACTACTCATCAAATTAAATAATGGAATATTTTTTTGTGATTTTAAAGTCTTATCACATGGTTCTAATATAGTTTTACCAATTTTATGCTTACCATAATGACAATATTTATGCCAAGTTTACTATTCCTAATGACCCAAAATAAAAGAGAAATATTGAAAATATTTTACCATAAAAATTACAATTTTGAAATACATTTTATCACATTGGTTTGCTATTTCTTTTAGATATTACTTTTAAAATAAACTTGAAAAATGCGACAGAGAACAGTTTTCTAGAAAAATAAATTTTGATGTATAAAAACATTTTCATAAAAAAATTTATAATAATTTTGATTTTATTGAAATTAATTGGATTGTTTTTAATGATAATTAACTAATGAAATTTTAAAATCAATATAAAAATGGATCTTTTTAAATAATTGAAAATAAAAATATAGTTTACAATAAATTCAGTATTTTTTTACTATTTAGTGAAAAACAAATCATTTCTGAAAAATCAAAAAAATTTATACTAAGATAAATTTGATAAGTTTTTTTCAAAAATTATATCCTTTTTGAAAAATATAATTTCAAAAAGTGGAATAATTTAATAATTTTATTTTCTCCGAAAAAGTAGAAAAAAAATTATTTCCAGAAAACATATTTTTTGAAGCACAAAATGACCTTATTAAATATTGAGTGATTGATTCATATGAATTAATAAATAATGTTTTACTCATTAGGACCTATATATATATATATATATATTTCATAATGAAGTTACTTCTTTTAATATCCAAAAAGTTAATAACTATGTTTTAGTGGTCATAGTTAAAAAATAATATTTCACAGTCATTAAAGCTTGGAATTTTGTGTATCACTAGATATCCAATGTAATATTAATTTAAATGAGAAATATATATTGAAATATTTGGTTGTTAAACTCAATCAATATTTTATTAATTACATACTCACAATTTTAACTCTAGATCGATAATCAAATATTTAACATTTAAAAATATCTTTACTGAAAATCCACAACTTAAAAAGGGTTAATAAAACATCCATTTGAAATGACAAAATGGAAAAAATTAAGGTCAACTGGAATAAAAAATAAATAGGTTTCCAAATTGGATAATATTAGATGTAAGTGAAAATATAGACATGGAGGAGAAAATTAATGCAAAAATAATGATGGAGAGTGATAGAGAACAATTACCACAAGAAAGTGAATGATTATTAGAAAGTCAATGACCATATGACCATAAATCAAAAATGGACTAATAAGACCATGAAATCATAGGAAACAAAGTTAATAGGATAGAAGTTTTATTTCAATATCTGTTTCATAGAGTTGATGAATCCTATTAACATCTAGACTAAGACCATTAAGAAATAGGCTTACTTCATATTCATGAAATCCATAAATATAATTTCATCATTTGGTTGTGTGTTCCAATTAGTTTCCACCTTTATCTAATATTTTAATCTAAATGATGAGTATAATATTTTATTCCTAAAGAACTATAATTAACTTATAATTAACCATGATGTATATAAAAAGATGAAAAATAATCTTCATGTCTTTACAAAAAACAAATTTGTTAGAATATGACCATATAATACAAAAATAATCCTCTATATGAAGATATAAGACATTAATATTCAATACATTAATGAAACCTATGTTTTAACTTTTATCATTCCATAAATTGGTATAAAATAATTCTCTTCAAAATATGATTTTCAAAAATACCATGAATCATTTTAGAATAATAAAATGTAGTAAACTTTACCAAAATAACAATAATATAATTTAGATACTATCATGAAAGGCCATACATAGACTAATCATAAGTATCAAAAAAATATTACCCGGTAAAAAAATAAATTTTCAAATATCAAGGATTCCCGAATATTGAATTGATCATAGTTACCTCAATGGTGTATTCTTCCTAAAACCTAATAAAATGTTCAAATTATTTTAAGGTATAATCACTTATATCCATAAAATTATATTTTTCTATGTTGAATGTGTGATAAACCTTGTACTTATAAACCCATGATAATATCCCTAATTCTGAAGTTAACCACACCTAAAAAATGTCATAATCCCCTAATGTATCTAAACCCTGGTCTAACACCTACTATAATAGAATCGAGAACACACTATCGAATCTGGTTCTAAAAACATAATCATTGAAATTTTGGTATTGATACTGATAAATGTTACCTAATTTCACCCTTCCTGAAGAAACAAAATCAAATGGAAATATAATATTACATACATACATAATGACCCTTTAGGTTTAGTTTTTTTGACATTAGAACAAAATCTTATATAATATTACCCACGTATTTAAGTAATAATTTTTTTCCATTATAAGCAAAATTTATTATTAAACAGTAATTCTTCATCATCACCCACATGAAAAACTTTTAAAAATATCTTACTTAGAATATTTATTTTATAACTTGTGGAAAAGAAACATAAGAAAGGTGAGATCAAATGCTCAGTAGGGTTAAAAATAGGCATTAAAAATTGAATATATTCAGTGATCACAAGATGAGAATAAGTCCATGAAAACATATTTAGTGTGCATGAGCATTACATAAAACAATTAATACCCTTAAAAAATTAGATCAATAAATAGGGGACATGGAATAAATCCATAATAAAGGAAAGAGTCACAAGAATAAATAATCAGGATCCATTTGAGGTCAAGTTTGGTCAATGGAACCATTAAAAAATTTAGAAAGAATATAAAAAATGTGTTGGTATCATGAAATAATATATTTTTCACCCATTTAAAGTAATTTAATAAATAAATAGAGCACTATTAAATCAATAACAGAAACCTCCTCGGTTAACTCACTCCTCGTTACCTTTAAAGACAAGGAATATTACCTAAGGTATTGGATTACTATATCAGTCCCGCCAATCATATTAGATATACCATGCTTTCAAATCATCATGTGTTATATTAGGATCACTCTTAATAATTAATAATTCACAATTAGCCTACCTGAATATAACACATAGAAACTTGAATTTTCATCACCAAACTTTTAACAAAAACTTTCATTCCTTTATAACAACATTTTACAATATAAAAGAAGAATAATTCATTGTAAACCCATTAAAAATTATCTTAATACATCCATATAAAGAATATAGAGATATAATATGATAATATTTATATGGAAGTAGATGAATCATTAAAGGATGTTGATATAGGTGAAAATAACTTTAAAAGTACATTTAAAACAATTCTTCAAAAATAGAGGATAATACATTTCCCATTCGGGATCTTTAAAAACATAAAATTCACAAAATATTTAAATATTTATTTTCATTGAAAATAAACAAGAAAACATTTAAAGGATGATTCAAATTAGATAATAGTTATGAGACTGTGAAAATTAATTAATTCAGTGTATATTGAAACAAATATTTCATTCACACATTTGGTAAAAAGTTCATCATTCTTAAAATTTCATGAGGATTCCTTTTAATAATTTTTATAAAAATTAAAACAAGGATGTAAATTAATTTAATGAATTATTTAAAAATATTAAACACATTCTTGAGATATTTTATATAAAATATTGACTTGGAAGAGAAATATTTCTAACCAAATAGAATAAAATAGTTGGTTTTCCTTAAAAACATTCTTTTGAACGTTTTGAGACCAAAGAGTGGAAAATAAAACAAAATTATGTAAAATAAAGAAATAACCAGATGAAATTAATAAATATGTTTTTTTAGAAATTAATATCGTACAATTTACCATAAAGGAACCTTTAACATAAGTAATTATGAAAACAATGAGATTGCAACATAAATATTTTCCCACTTTGAAAACTTTAAAAATAAAATTCAATGAAAGAAATAATATTACACATATTTATATAACCAATTTATTAAATGAAATAATATTTAAAAATTAATTCATGATTTTTTAATTGAACTAAAAAAATAAATCACAGTTCACGACATGAAATATGTCTTAATAAAATGAGATTGTGGAAATGAAAACCCTTACAGAAAGAATAACATTTTATATGATAATTAATTCATGAAGTGATTAAGTGCACATATTTAAATGATCATAAAAATGGATTAAATTTATAAAAAAATTAGATATAAATTCACACATAATCATGGAATAAAATTCAATGAAGAAATGTTATGGCCTAATAAATTGAAACATAGTTAAGAAACCCCTTATCACTTTGGCAACATCTGAATCATAACCCCTTAGATGATATAACATGGTATGTAAATTAAAATTCCATAAAGTATGAATGATTTATGATATAACATGTAAAAGGTTCAGTATATTCACCATATAAAATAAATTCATTGTATAACATTAAAACTTTCTCCAATGAAGGGAAATTGAGATTAAATCTCTTACATTGATTCCAGACATTCTATATATGTCCTTTAATTCTTGTAGAATAAAATTATATTTATTATTTACTTGTATAATAAATATTTATTGGTTTATTTACTTATAATTAAACAATTTATTTCTTTTATTCCATTTACCTAATTAATTACATAGTTGGTTAAGTCCACATCGGGTGTTTTGAGTCCATTCTATTCATAAGTTCAAAATCAATTTGGTAGGTTGATCATAGTCAAAGGGATCATTATTCCATAATATAAATAACAATAATCATGAAATTGTTATCATTTTTAAACATTAAATAAAATTTTATAATGATATATGAAACGAATATGTGAAAAATGACTAACATTTCTTCACGGAGGTGGGATTACACACGTAAACAAGAGCTATGTTATAATTTTTTTACAGGTAAAATGTTAAGAAAGTAAGTATAATAATATATTTATTGAATCATATATATGTCAATAATATTATATATATTTATCAAATCCATCGTAATACCCATCCTTATGAGGTAGGGATAAAAAAAAACATTGTTTCCTAGAGGTGGTTGTCCACATGTATAGACAAATGATGATTTTGTTTCTCAATGGGTCGAAGAAGAGATAAAGAAATGTTGTACCAAATTCACCAAAACATTTAAGAATATTTTAGATATTTATATTATTATATCATCATGGTTTAATAATATTTTAAGGTGATAAAAGAATTAGTTAAATGAAAATCCTTAGTTAAGATGACTACCACCTCTTCAAAATACACCTTTGGAATTACACATTAAGACATCCATGTCAGTATTTTGGTGAAAAAAAGAACTATAAGGAAATGGATGAAGGGTTTTAATTTATTTTTCATGGATTTCATGATCTAGAGTGATCAATAAGTGTTATGATGAGATGAGAGGTGGTTTCATTATATAAGAGAGGAGAGGGGCATACCTAGAATTACTTAATGAATTAAATTAATACAAATTAGTTATCATGTTTTTTTTCTGAAAAATTGATATATTTAAATATAGCATGGAGATAATAATAAATAGTCTAATAAAATATAATATACATAAGTTTAGGTGATTTTTTAACTCTTATCTCTTATATTTAAACCTTGTTAACCCCTTTGATTATTATAATAATATCAAAATATTGTACTATTTAGGGTTAATAGAAGATACTAAAAAAGGAAAAGTTACCAATAAGTGTAAATTGTTTATATTATAGGCTATAATTCATTAAATTATCCAAATATAGTTTTTTATGATTTTTAAATGATTTATTAAAATATTCTTTTACCTAAGATACCATTAATTAAATTCTAAGAACTATTCTTAGAGTTTGACTTTAAATATATTAGGAAATAATGGGATTAGAATTTATAATTTTAACACTTCAATAATATGTTACACTTATCTAAAAAATTATCAAAACATAATAATTCATCCAAATTGTATTACTTTTAATGTTTTTAAAATCATTTACTTGATTTTTCTATTGACACGAATATGCACTGTGTCGATGTTGCGTAATCATTTAAGGGGATTATATAATCACTAAGAATTATAAATAAATTACCATGATAAAAAATTAATTATAATTTCTAAAATTAATTTATAACAAAAAATATAATATTTTTATCTATATGAAAAATATTATAGATATTAAAACATAAAGAGTGATATTCTGTATTTATTCACAACATAAAATATTAATAAGGACATTATCATAGGAAAGTGACCAAAAATGGCCAAATTTTATAATTTTATATGATTATGGTAAAACAATAAACCAATGAAATAAATGAATGTTTTTGGTTTATCTTAAATTTAATCTCATAGTATTAATATTGTTTTACTAGTTTTACCCATACCATAATGATAATATTTTTACAAATATTACTCTTCAAAAAAAAAGAGTATTATTAACCAAATTTGAACCTCATGATTAAATTTATAGAATCCATTTTAAAAAATTAAATTCTTATATATTTTAGAAATTAAATATAAAATAAACAAAAAAATGATATGAAAAATAGTTTTCAAAGAAAATGCATTTTTAAATATAAAAAAGTTTTTATAAAAAATTTAAGAATATTTTTAGGTTAAATGAAATTAACTGAAATATTTTTTAAGAAAATAATAAATTAAATTTTAAAACAAATTCAAAATAAATTGGGACTTTTTAAATACAAGGAAATAAAAGGAGTGTTATATATAAATCTATAATTTTATTATTCAATGAAAAATTTATATTTTAAGAAAAATCCAAATATTTAATCCTAAGATAATTTTTATATGATGATTTCAAAAATTATAAAATATTTATAAAATTAAATTTCTATATTTTTTATTATTTAATTATAATATTCTCTCACATAAAATTATAAAAACCATTTAAAAAAAATAATTTTGAAGAAAACATATTTGTGAGTCGTAAAATAACTTTACAAAAAATTTATTTCTTAATTCACAAGAATTAATCAATAAATATGAATTTAGTAGGACCCTTATATATATTTAAATTTTTTTACTCCTATTCATATCCACAAATTAGATGACTATGTCATAAAAATCATATTTAAATAATAATATTTCACAGTCATTAAAGCATAGTGTTGCATGTATCATAAGTTATCAAATATAATATTCATTTAAAGAAAAAGTCCTATCAAAATATCAGTTATTTACAATGTGACACCCTCAGTTTCAGGTACGTCACCCTTATTTCTTGTATTTTTATTTTATACAATCATTGGGTTTAATTTAAGGAGTGATTTTGGGTTTTTAAGGGGTTTTTGGGAGATTTACCTCTTTTTTTGTGAAGGGTTTTCCATGGTTCTTGGAAATGTGGTGCTGTATTAATCATTTTTACTATTCAGAGGTCTCAGCATTGACATAGGGTCCTAAGAGTATGATTTTTAGGCCACTACCATTTTTACGACTGAAGCATAGATCATGGCTATAGTGTAGCTTAGGCATGGTCTTTTGGTGGATAGAGTGTAGAGACTAGAATATGAATTATAGGGGGATTGAGGTGGGTTTTCTATGCTTCTGCCAAATTTGGTATCCTTACAATATATGGGTGGGTAGTGGTGTAAGCCATTTTTGGGTACTCTATGGTGTATGGAGCTACACCATAGTCCATACCCTAAATTATAGGATCTATGGTGAAACATGCACCATGTCTTCTCGAGGTGGTGTTGACCAAGATAACTGTAGTGTGATACCTTTCCCTGCATCATCAGATATGTTCTACAAGTATGTCTATGTCGTGGTGTCTTGGATACACCGTGGTGTTGTGGTTATCATCCTGTATCCTTTTGTATTTTAATTGGGATTAAATCCCTAAACCCTTATTAATCATCTATTATCCCTGTTTCTTGAACTCCTCTTGCTCCATAGGCTTGAGAAACAATTACATTTTACCCAAAAGTGACTTTTAGGTGAATCAAAGTGTTTTAGAGATCTTAAATATTTAGTTTGTGTGTTTTATTCTTTATTATTCATAGATATAATTTTAACCGCTATCTTAGAACCATAAATGTAGTCCATTATAGATAGATCAATGTTCTAGGATGTAAATCCTGAAGATATATCATCAGATCTATTGAAGGGATGCTGTTGTGAACTCATATCTAAATGTTTAAGTGCCCTTATTGATTTTCATATTGTTTAATGTTTATGTATTATCTCTCATTATACACTATTCTAGAACTTGAAAGCTTAGTTTTATTAATTTTTGTTTCTTTATTTTATTATGAAAACTTTGTGTGATTCTTGGAGTAAAACCATTTTTTCTTTATTTGTTGGAAATTTGAAAAATTGGATGAGCATTAGAAAACCAGTTTGTTAAAATTTAAAAATGATGGGTTTTTAATTATGGTTTTATTTTGATGAAAGAAAAGTTTCTGTTGAAAGGTTTCTACAATATAATGGTTTACTATGAAATGGTTTTGAATACATGGTCTGTGTGCATTAATTTCTTAGATGTTCTTGGATAAGGGGTGTGTTTTATTGGGTTACCTGGATATTGGTCACCTTGTGATGAATTAGTGGATCAATGAGAAACCTATCATGATTATATAACTATCACATATAATTAATGGGAGTGTGTGTATGTGTGTGGACTCAAGATAATTGGTATTCCAAATGATGATAAAATATGTTTTGACTTATTTATTGGTTTTCTTGGAAATTGATTATGGTTTTGTTTGAAACTAAATAAAATATTTCTAATTTTTTTATATAAAATTCCCTAAAAAGTTTTATCCTAGTGGAAAATGTATGGAATTATTTATTTAATCACTAATGATTTTAGACTCACCCCCTACATTGGAACATTGGTGAATTTCAATTGTCATTCAATAAGATACATGTAATGTGATGGTATCATAATTCTATAATGATGCATCTTGATTCCATATACATTGAAGGTGGAGTTTGATCACAGCACTTGTTCAAGTGTTGTTTGTAATCATTTCACTTGAAGTTTATAAATTATGTTGTCATTTGGTTTTTTATTTGATTTTCCATGTTGATATTTCACTATGATATTTTTGTTATGTTGGATTACTTTTAGGTTATACATTTTTGTAATCATGTATCATATAGTAGTTTGTATATCAATGATCTGTATTACCTATGTGTTTTATCATTAAAGTGAAAATAATCCCCCAATGATCTTTTAGGACCTTGTTATTTACTTCTAGTCTTTGGTATATTGGAAATGTATCCAATGAAGAGTAGCACCACCGTCACTCATCAAGATAATGGGGAGGGGCGAGAAATTAGAAATGGTATCAGTATTTCTTAGTATATATGACTTTTATTATTATATGAAAGATATATGAATTTCTGAACTTGAAATGTATAACATAAAAAAATGTTGCTAACCTTTTTATTTTGAACTTTCTTGTTTTGAGGGTAGTTGGATATAAATGTATTCTAAGGCACTTCATGGTGTGTTTTCACCTCATCAATGTGGGTTTAGTTGAGGAGTATTTCATATCATGCATTTTTATTGAGACTTCACATTAGGATTTCATATAATGGTTTAATTTTGAAAAGAATGGTTGTGGTATTTGTTTATAGGGAAATTTGGAATTTATAGTCATTTAAGTTTTAGTGAGTGAGGCTAAATTTAGTTTGTTTTTCTCATTATTGAGAATGGAACCAGTTAAAAATCATTATAATTATCCTGAATAAGTTTCTAATTTTTTCTTGTTTCACCTAAGCCCCATGTGAACAAAGTGTTGGTATAAAGCATCATTTAGGATTTTCATGATGTGGGAAAAGGAAATATAAATCATGATCCTAGTCAAGTGGACAAATCCATTCAGTTTAAAAAGTATGACCCACCCATTATTTGATGTGATTATTATCCTGAAAAATAATAGGTTTGGTTGAATAAAATGGATCAAAATTTTAAATATTGGGAACATCCGTTGAGATGAAAGTGAAATTAGAGAATCATATACTGGAAGATATTTCACACCTCTGGTGGGACTCAACTGTTTAAGCTAAATTCAACTAATAATTCACGTGGAGGGACATTGAATAATTTCTCAACAAATAATTATATCCTCACATTTTCAGTATTATAATTAAAATTGATTTCTTCCTCTTAAAATAGTAGAATCAATCCAACATTGATTATGTAGCAAAATTTATGAATTTTATCCACTTTTCCCCAGAATTAGTTTCAAGTGTGTCCTTTAAGGAACTCATTTTTATTTAGAGATATGATATAAAATTCTCTTAAATATATCCATGTTTTTTATTACAAACAATTAAAAAATGGTCAATAGGAAAAAATGGAAGAAAGGAATATCTCTTTAAATAAAATTTGAGGGATTATGTTTATCCCCTTGGGAATAGGTGGGAACTCCCATTCTAGGATTAAGTGGAAGAGGGAAACCTACATAGAAAGTGGTGACATATATCATAATCAAACCATGGGATTATTAAACGTATATCCTTGAACAAATAGTAAGTAGGGATGTTTCTAGTATGGTTCCATAGAAAATATCAAGTGGTATTGTACGACACTACCTTGATCAGGTCATAATTATAACCAGATGATAAATCTACAATGTTATTATTATATCACATCAAATCGAGGTGCTGGGAATGCAAATTATGTCTCTAAGAAATCTTATTATTATACTATAAGTTCTTGTTATAATAACTCTCATCCTCAAAACTGTGCAAGACAAATTGATTCAGGAAACAGAATGACTCCTAATGCTATATAATCCCAATAGTGAAAAATAGTAAAGGATAATGAGTAAGTAATTGTATGGTTATGTTAAAGTGATAATAGATGATCAATATAGTCTTTATATAGTGAAAGGTATAATTATTATGACTTAAACCCTTATAAACTCTTTTTTTGATATAGGTTTATCCCATTATTTTATTTCTTCTTTTATCATTGATATTTTTGCTAGGTTGATATAGTTATTTCTCTTTGAAACTGTTAATCCCTCTTGGCTAGAGTGACTGTAGTGTATTTTAGTATTCAACATGTATAGTAACTATAGATGGGGCCAAATTATAATAGGACCTCTATATTGTTGAAATTGACATCTATGTATTAATTTTGAGAATGGATTTGTTAATGATATCTAAATACTATATCGTCTATTATGACCAAAAAGTGAGTTTCATATCTTCATATGGTGTTAGAAAAATATTTAAGGGAGATGGGGTAGTTAATGAAAGAAAATAAGGACATTTACTACTATTAGTTGGAACTATCTTGTACAACATAGAAAAGACTACTTTGACATCATTTGATGTGAAAAAATAGATATTTTATAACAATAGTTTTCTAGTTTCTAGATGTTTTCCTAAAACATTCATAGGGTTTCCACCCAAAAGAGAAGTGAAGTTTATGAATTTTTTTATACCATGGACTATTACTATTTGTAGTGTATATCATAGGATGGAAAAAATGATTTGTGAGAACTAAAAAAATAACTGGAAGAGTTGGAAAGTAAAGTGTTCATTTGACCGAGAACACCCCTCTGGGAAGCACATGTTCTTTTTGTAAATAAGGTGGATAGAAATATTTGGATTTGTATGTATTATCACAAGCTTAACCAATTTAAGATAAGGAATTGATATATTCTAATGTGAATTTTAGACATGTTTGATCAATTTAGTGGAGTCCAATGGTTCTTTAAAATTGACATATGATCAGGAAATCTCTTATTATGTGTTTGGAAGGAGGATATTTCGAAAACATATTTTCAAAGTCACTATGGTCACTAAAATAATATGTTGATGAAATTTTCTATTATGAATGAACTGATGGAATTCATATAATTGATTAATCATATTTTCAAATGTATCTTGATTCTATTGTAATATTTTTTGTTGATGATATTATTGTATATTCTAGGATTAAGTGGATCATGAGAAGAACTTAGATATAGTTTGGAGTATCTTTCATGCCCATAAACATTACGATATTATTTCAAAGTGAAATTTATTGGTATATGAGGTATTTTTTCTTCATCACATACTCTATAAAAAAGGAGTTTCATTGGATCCTAAAAATATAGAAGTTGTTATCTTTAGGAAACTACAAAATAAAACATTGGATACATTTAGTTTTATTGTCTTAGTGGTATATTACTAATATTTTGTCTATTATTTTAGATGAAATTCATCAGTAATGAAAACATTGAGAAGAAAAATAGTTTCTTTTTAATGAGCTGATAAATTATTGAAATGTTTTCTGTAACTAATTTTTTTTACTTACATCAACACTAATACTTATACTGTCAGAATTAGGACAAGGGTATATGATATTTTTTAAGGAATTGAAATTTGGGTTGACCTGTGTCCTCATATCGGGAGATCATGTTATTGTTTTTATCCCATGACTATTATTGGTGTATGACAAAAAATACGCAACACATTATTATTAATTTTTTAATGTAGTATATGCATTAAATATTTAGATTCATTTTATTTTTGGGGATAAATTTACAGTGTTTATGGATCATAAGATTCTAAAACATATTTTAAAAAAAGGTATTTGAATATAGTGAAATGAATTAGGATGGAATATATTCAAATTTTTGAACTGAAATTTATGTATACACTGGGTAAGGGGAACTCTATGGCCAATGAATTAAGTAGGTAGTCATATAATCAGTTGGATAAAGAGGATTCAGATCAGTGTCTGTTAATATTAATCATTGTGGATATACATATAGAGTGTACTAAGTAGGGTTATTTTGTGACATTATTTCTAGTTTATTGTGTTTCTTATTTGGATAAAAATTATAGATATGCTTAGATATCTGATCTAGGATATTTGGTTTTTATTTCAAAACACAATGGTGGGGAGACCATAAAGTGATGGAATCTAGATGGAATATCTATGATGCGATTTAGAAATCAGATAATAGTTCCCCATACCAATCAATATTGGATTTATTATGACAACCACCATTTGAGATGGTATTTATATTAAGGAATACAGATGATTTATAATACACTGAGAGAATAGTTTTGTTGGGTTTTCAGGAAAATGAATGTGACAGAGTTTGTTTTGAGATACCTCGCCTATCAGTAAGTTAAGGTGGAGTATCAATGACCAGCAAGTATTGTTTACTCTCTAACTATTCCCATGTATAAATAGTAGTTTATTACAAAGGATTTTGTGTTAGGACTACTAAGAAAAATTAAGGAAAATGATTCCATTGGGGTGATTTGGGATCAACTCATGAATTTAGCTCAATTTATCCCTATTCATCAATCCAATAGAGTAGAAGATCTTTCCAAAATATGAAATTTGTAAGTGGTAAAGATGAAAGGGTGTTATAATTTTGATAGCTTTTGACCAAGATCCCAGGTTTACGTATCAGTTTTAGAAATCCTTAGAGTAAGACCTTGGAATAAAATGGACCATGAGCATATCTTATCATCCTCAAATAGATGGAAAATCTTAACAAACTATCCAAACATAAGAAGAAATTATTTGAGATTGTGTGATGGACTTTATAATCTCTTTAGAGGATCATACACCATTATCAGATTTATTATAAAATAAAATATATCAGACCTCAATATGTATGTCTCCTTTAGAAGCATTATACAGAGTCCCTTTTGTTCACAAAATTGTTGGGTAAAATTAGAGAGAATTATCTTATAAAACATATATTTGTGAAATAAATAATGAATAATATTTATATTATGAGAAAGATAATGGTGATAGCTCAAAGTCATCATAAATCATATTCATATCATCACCAGTGACCGTTATTATTTAAGGTATCTGATCATTTTATCTTAATAATTTCTACATTTCATGGGAAATATACTATTTCTATGAAGGGATAGTTTTATCCCCGATACATTAGAACTTTTTAAATACTTGAATGAGTGGGTGATGCGGCTTATCATTTTTCCTTATTGATAAGTTTCAGTTCTATATAAAACATCTTTCAAGTATCTCTGTTGAATAAGTACCACCTAGATCCCGACCATGTGATTTGATGAGATAATGTTGACATTGAACTAGATTCTAAATTGATTCATGTGAAAATATTAATAATGGATAAGAAATATAGGATAATACAATGGAAAATAATCATTTCAGTATGAGTTTTATGGGAACATAGTCAAAACAATAAAGAGACATGGGATCTTGAGATGGAAATGTTAGAGTAATCTGTTGAACTCTTCCAAAGCACCATTTAGTTTCTAATTTTTGAGGATGGAATGACCAATGGTGTGGAAAATTCAACACACTTAGTTTTTGGTACTTTACCCTTATTTTATTTATTTCAAGATTATGTAATACTTGAGTTTAGTTTTGGGTGTTCTAGTCCACATTTATGGGTTCTTCAAGGGAGTTTTTCCTTTTTTGTGAAGTCTATTCCATGGTTCCTAGGGTTATAGAACAATCCTCTCTTTTCTTCGGTGTGTTGGTTTTTTATATGAAATAGGGTCTTAGGAGTATAGATTTCGAATCCATTTCATTTTTGGGTAGGAATGTTCCATAAATCATGGTTAAGGAGTAGCTTAGGCATGGGTCTTTGGTGGCTACAATGTATATCCCACATGCTACAATGTAATGGGATCAAGGTGTTTTTCCCATGCCTTTTCCAATTTTGGATCCTTTACAACATAAGAGTGGGATTCAATGTATTAAATTTTTGGATTCACCATGGTGTAAGGGGCTATTATATAGCCCCACCCCTGAGTTATAGGATATATGACATAGCATGTTCCATGTTTGCTGAATGTGATACTATCCAAGCTGAATGTGATGTGGTACCCTTCCACACACTTTAGCTAGTTCTTTCTTAGTATGTCTATGACATGGTCCCTTGGTCAGGCCATTGTGTGGTGGTTATTAACCCATCACTCTTTATATTTTAATTAGAATTAGATCTACAAAACCCTCATTAATCTTTTAATATTCAATGTTCTCAAACTCCAATTCCTCAATTGGCTTGAGAGACAATTCCCTTGAGATTAGAAGTTAATTTTAGTAGAATAATAGTGTGTTAGAGGCCCAAAATCTTTGATATGTGATTTTTATTCCATATTCTTCTTAGATATAGTATTCTCCCCCTCTCTCTTATGGCTATAGGTCTCGTCCCATATAGATAGATCTATGTTATAGGATGTAAATTGTTGTGATATATTATTAAAAATATTTAATGGAGGTTTTTGTGAAGTTGGTTATAGAAGTTTATGAGTCGTTATTTATTTTCATATTTCGTTTCAAGGTGGGTGGCTTATGTATCATCTCCATTATTCTAGAACTATAATATTTAGTTTTGTTAAATGTTTTTTCTTATTTATTTGTGTGGAAACGTAGTGTGATTCTTAGATGAAAACCATTTTTTCTTTATGATTTGGAAATTGGGAAAATTGGATGTACTTTGGAATTCAACTTTGTTATTATTTTAGAATGATGTTTTTATAATTATTTATTAATTTTAATTTAAGAAAAGTGTTTGGTGAAATGATTCAAAGATATAATGTTTTATTGTGAATTTTTTTTCATGGAATTTGTCATACATGGTTGGAATGATTTCATTTATTATACATGACCCTAAATAAGTGGATTGTTCCATTAGGCTTCCTAGATATTGTTCACCTTGTGATGACATGGCAGATCGATAAGAAATATCTCATGAGTAAGGAAATGTTACCTGAAATTAATGGGTGTGTGTGTGTGTGTGTTGAAGAAAGGTAATGGTTAATCCAAATGATAAGAAATAGTTCTTAAGTATTTTTTATTGGTTTCAAGGAAATAGTTTATTGTTTTGATATAAAATGATTAAATTAGTTCTAAACTATTTTATATAATATATGCCAACATGTTTTTTCCTAGTGGATAGTGTTGGGAAGTTTTTGGGGAATGAATTCCAAGTTTATACTCACCCCGTGTTTGGTAAATTTGGTCATTTACAGATTTCATTCATTGAGAAACATGTAAATGGAAGGTATCATATTTCTCTAGTGAGGCATCTTGATAACATGGTCATAACAAGTGGTGTCATATCATGGAACTTGGCAGGGTGTTGTTTGGGGTCATGTCACATGATGTCTATGAGTTATGCTATCCTTTTTTTTTTCATTTTACTTTTTACGTACTATTAACAAAATGATATTTTTATTATATTTTATTAATTTTGAGTTGTACTTATTTATACTCATGTATCATAGAGTTGTTTGTATGTGTATGATATTTATTACCTATGTGTTTTATATTTAAAGGGAAAATCATCCCCAAAGATCTTTTAGGACCTCAACATTTATTTCCATGTAATCTAATGAAAATGGGTTGTATGTAACATAAAACTAATGGATAGTTGCTAATGTTGGAAAAAATCATGTATGTTGGGATCTTTTATTGGTTTATAGATTTAACAATTGATAAACCCATATTGTTTTAATTATTTGAAATCATCCTAAATAAAAGGTTACATACTTATATATGGATAAGAAATTTTATGACTAGGGAAATTGGTGACTATACGAGAATGACTACGCTAAGTAATGAATTAAAGTGATGAAAGCCCTTTTTGTTTGATATGAGATGTTGTGTTGTGAATGTCATTATTAATTATTTGTTTCAATGTGATTTCTATGAATCTATCATGGTTATTTAAACCTTTTTGGGGTTTTTATGGTGATATTGGTGACTAACTTGTCTGTTGAATGTGTTAGGATGTGAAGTTATGGTTGGTTGGAATTTGATATGATGTGGCATGATGTGAAGTGGTTATATTGTGGTTGTTGTGGTGAGGTGTCTATGTTGAAGTGATGGACTGGAATATGTTGTATAGTGGTTATAGTGGACATGATATGGGTAATTTGTTATGTAGAGTGTCTATGTTAGTTACCCTATCAAATATAGAATTAATTTTGTTATAACAGAACATAATTACATGGATTAGTAAACTAATAAAATATGGGATAAAATATAATATGTGAGAATTGAATAAGTTAATTGAAAATTAAGGAACTATTGTTGGTTTGTATGTAGTAAATCCTGGGGAAAAGGATGAACATGTAATTGAATGTTGAAATTGTGTGGTTATGTGTGGTGGTTGTGTGGTGTGATGAATTTTTTAATGATAATGGTTAGTAGTGGTTATCTTGGGGTGTAGTAGTGATGTTTGGGAATACACCAGTTGAGTTAATGTGGAACCATAGGATGGGTATTGTGTGACATCTATCAACATTGTATTTTCATGTTATTTTTTATAAACAACATGCCCAATTTGGATAACCTTTATAATTATTAACTGTTTTGGGTTCCATGTGTGTTCCCAAACATCCCAAATAGTGGGGAACTGGATTCCTACCTACCCTTCTTCCCAATTCTTCCTTCATCACATATGATGAAAATATGGATTGGTATTAGAGATTACCTAGATGATGATGTGTTTTTGTTGGATAATTCCCTGTGAGGTTGAGGATATGATATGTGGTGGGGGGTTATGCTTGGTAGGGGGATTAAATGAGTTTTATTTCCTACACATTCATGATACCATACATCCCTGGTTCTACAGATGAGATTCTAATATGATGAGGACTAATGCTAGTACTAGATTATAGACCTTGTTATGGTAGGGTATGTATGGATAAATCCTAAACCTCATCATAGATAGAAGGATATGTAATGTTTTATGGATTAGAGGTATTAAAGAACATGTAGTTTGACATTGGGAAATGGGAGTAAAAAATTAATGGGAACATAGTTTTAGGGTAAATTTGTTTCACATTATTTTGTTACTATGTTACCACATCAGATTTTCTATTTGGTGATCATTCCCTTGTGAAGTTCTTATTAGTTAGTTTTCCAATTTAAGTGCATGTTGATTTTTCTTTCTTATTCATTGGTGCGTTAGTATGATCTTTTCACATGTTCAAAAGGGACCTTAGGTGTAATTGTACTGATTATACATATTATGCTCACCCGAAATATAAATAATATTTTTTTGGTTTCCAGAAGTATTTTAGGGACATGGATGGACATTACTTGGTTTGATATTAGAGATGCTATCAATTTATCCATTCATGAATTATCTTTTCATGGTATTTACATGGTGACTTTTATTTGTATTCACTAAAATTTTTAAAACATTATGGGATAATTTGATTTATTTTTAATATTTTATTATGAAATTTCCCAGTTATTATTCATTATATCTCCTGATAAAATAGTATTATTTATAATAATTCCTTCCATATGTGAGACTTTTATACCCTTACTTGTAGCCACCAACCTAGGTCCTACTGAAGGAGAGCCTTAGGGGACATTATCTCTTTTTATATCATTGATGACTTATGAGGGGTAATTTTAGTGGGAGGAGGTTATGAAAAAGTTATATTAAAGGAGTGGTTGAAAGATTGGTTGGAGTTTGGTGTTTGGAAATGTGAGGATTTATTAGGCTGATAGAGAAATAGATCCAATTGATCTTGGATAATGGCATAATCCTAGGAGACCAGCTAAGGCCTGATATTTTAGGGCCTCTATGATCTAATGCAAGGACCACAAGTCTTCTGAATGAAAATGCGAGTTGGTTTCATTTTCAAGGAAGAGAATTAGGAAAGGTAAATGAATCATGATTATTTACATTCATATATGAATTTGGTGATGTGAGTTAAATGAAATGAAATTGATTACATAAATCTCTATAAAATTTCAGGATACATGGATTAGTGTCTTTATTACTCTTTTAGGAATGGATCATGGTCATTTTATGAGTACATATCAGGGAGTAGAGGGTAAATAATATGATCCAGTTGATTTAGTTGATCTCTGGAGGGTTAACCTGATAAATAATAATGAGGTATGGTCATGGACATTGTATGGTTTTTAGTGGTAGAGATTGGAAAAATTTAAGGGGTGTGTCTTAGATATGGTGATGGAGCACTGGTGGTAATATTTTGGGATTAATTTCATCTTGATTTGAGAAAAATATGAGTTTTGGGTGTTGTTAGTGGTTATTCAGATGTGAGGAGTTGGGAATATGGGGTGGATGCTATATCTGAATGATCAAAAGGTAATAGATTAATCATGTATATATTTTTAGAATGATTTCTAATTGAAGTTCTTATCAATGATGATTATGGTTGCAAATAAAAAGGAGATAATCTCTCTTCATCAGGGAATTTTTAGTGTGAAGGATCTTAGGTTTATGATCAAGGATGTAAAATATTTTTCTCATAATATCTTCCCAGACAAGGATTCTAAGGCATACAATTTTGATAATATGTTGTTCCTAATTATTATACCAAAAATCACCCAATATATGATTTTACAGTATTTGGAAGTGTAGATGAAGGAAGAGGTTATAAAATAAGTGCATTCTATGGGTGTGGTGATCCTCAAGAGAGTGACCCCTAGAGAATATTTTTAATTTGGGAATGGGAATATATCAAATGGTGGTTCCAACACCCTAGGGCCAGAGGTAGTTTTATGTTTGATTAGTTTATCATCTACCATAGTTTCATCCTCTTTTGATTCTAGAGATTGACACTCCTTTATTTATATTTCTTTGGTCTATACCCTGGGATAAGAGGTGGAGAGGATTTAAGTTCCCCTAGTTCTATCTATACCAGTTGTGGTTCATGCTTACTTGATTAATTTATGTTGTATATGTATACTGGTGATTGGGAAGAACCATTCAATGATGGATTTGTACTTACAGTAAATACAACCATAAAATGTTGTACTTGGAATAGATTGTCTATATTCTGTGAATTTCATCATTTATTTTTTCCAAAGGAGAGTATAATTTTTTAACATGGCGGTCAATTGAGTAGATTTAGTTAGTAATGAGAGTAATCATATGGGTTGAAGGCATGCAGATCCTCTATTATCTTTGATGGGGGAGCTATCAGTGGGAGATCTGGCAGAGGATATTTCCAAGGTTGTGGTGGGGTTTATTGATGTCTTCCTAGACGTGGTTGTGACACTACTCCCTAAAAAAATGTTGATTTTGGGATAGAGTTATAATTAGGAACATATATAATTTAGATGGATCCATATTGAATGATACATATGAAACTGCATTAGTTGAGGTTGTAGATTGATGATCTGGTGCACAAGGGTTTTATTTGGTCTAGTTTCTCTGCATATGGTGCTCCAGTATTATTTTCCAAGTAGGTGAATGATTTTCTATGGTTTTTATGGACTAAAGGATATTAAATCATGACACATTCACTAACCATTACACCATTATGAGGATTTATGACACCTGTTACTAGTTGAAGGGAGCCTATTAGATTACTATTATAGATTTGCGATTTGGATATCATCTGATAATGGTGAAATATGAGGGTATTCCAAACAATACATTCAACTAAAGTTATGAGAATTTTTAGTTCATGTTTATGTAATTTTATGTCACAAACACACTAGCTGTGTTCATGGGGCTCATGAAATCTATATTCTATAAGTTCCGAGAATAGTTCATAGTCATTTTCATCGATGATGTTTTAGACTACTCAAATTCATATGAGGATCATGAAAATTATATTAGGTTTGTATTTTAGGTTCTTTGACACCATTATCCATATGGGAATCTAGATTACTATATGTTTTGAAGGCAGTAAGTGTATTTCATTGGGAATGGGGTGTGGTTGTGGAACCATAAATGTTTGAGGGAGTTGTTACTTAGGAAAAATATAATAATATGAAGGTAGATTGTAGTTTCCATGGTCTTGTAGGTTATTACTAGAGACCTATGTTGAATTTATCTCAAATTTTGGGGTCATTTATATGTTTAAAAAAGAAGGAATAAACCTTTATTTAGACTGGGTTGTTCTAAGTATCATTTGATTACCTGAAAGAGAGGTTTAGAAAGACTCCCATTATTTAGATTCTAGAAGAAGGGGTGAAGTTTGAGGTGTTTTACAATGTTTCCCACATGGTATTAGAAATAATCTTGATTATTTAGGGGGATGTGATGTATTATGGGTCTATTCAGCTTCACCCCCATCAAAATAAAAATTCCACTCATGATAGGAAGATGGAAGCATTTGTGTTTGTGATGAATCTGTGATGACATTACCTCATTGACAAGCATTTTATGGTTTTCATAGACCAAAAAAGAATGAAATAAATTTTCTCTCAGTGGTATTTGAATTTACACCATCCATAGCGGGTGTATATTCTCTAGTATTATGATTTCAAGACCCCCTACATTCTAGGAAAGGGGAATGTGGTTACTAATGTGTTGAGTCAGATGTCCAGAGGAGATATATTTTGAGAATAGGGGGATATTTGGATATGGATTTAATATATTACAGTGATGCATATTAATATGGGGAAATATAGTGTTAATAGTATTATTTATTATATGATGATATAATATTCCATTATCATGTAGTTGGTGGAGTCTCAGTTAGAAGGTTTAGAGGAAGAGGTGATGCACAACCAGGTTAGCCAAGGTGATTCTCTAAGGGGATGGTCAGAACTAGATGTTATTTCAAGGGAGGTTGTTCATCCCATTGGTTATGTATGAGGGATTAATCCATGAGTTTCATAGATAAACATAGAATCATATACTAATGTTTCTAATATTTATCTTTACTTAAGTTGAAAAATTTGGTGTGATGGGATGGGGCTATCAGTGGCAGAGTTTATGAGGTGGTGCTTTGTTTTTCAGTACATGAAAGGAATAAACTGTGTTCTTAGAGGGTTTTACAAACATTTTATTTCACTAAGTTATAGTTGGATTCCATTTTGACTTACTTTTTCACTAGTTAAAATTTTATTCAAGGTGAATGTGATGCAGTTTGGGTGATAGTGGACCAACTGATATAGTCCTCTAAATTTCAAGTGATCTGTGAGTCGAGTGCTGTTGATGATTTAGAGAGTTAGTATATGAATGATATGGTTATAATTTATGGGGTAAAATCTATTATAATCTCTAATTTTGATCTTTTTTTAACTCAACAGTTTGGAAAGGATAGTTTCATGCCTTTGTCTTGCTATGTTGTGATCTTTCATCTTGTATTTTTGGGGATCATGGGTAAAGAAAATACCTCTGGTTGATTTTTCCTATAAAACCAGTTATCACTCATCAACTATAAGGTCTTAATTTTCAATGTTTTATGGGTTTCAATTTCATAATATATTGTTCTATAGTGGGGGGGGGGGGGAATTAATAGTCCTTGTACCTAATGTGGTTTAGATCATGATAGAGGATATCTAGATTTCCTGAGAGCTGATGAAGGAAGAACACGATATTTAAAATGCCTATTATGATCATAGGAGGAGGACCCATGCATGTGAGTTTATAAACTATATATTCTTGATGGTATACTATTATTATAGCATCATATGTTTCGAAAATTGAGTAATATTTCTCCTTAGTTCATCTGGACTTTTGAGGTGTTGTAGAGTATTGACAAGGTGTCTTATAAGTTGACGCTCCCACCAAGGATGGATAAAATATATGATTTCTTCTACATGTATCATATCCTTTAATATCATTATGATTACCCCCATTTTATTGACTCAGGATAGTTTTATTTCTACGATTTGATGTCATTCATTGAGAAACCAGTGTAGATCCAGGATCAATGAGAGAAGCTAATGTATGGACGAACCATTCCCATGGTTTGTTTACTAAAGAGGAATGGTGGCTTGAATCATAGTAATTTTGAGTTTCAGGTGTAAATTTATTACTAGTACCCAATGTTATTTTTATTTTTACATTTTTTTGTTTTAATTTTTTTATGTAATTTTTGGATTATTTTAGGTCAATGAGATGTGAATTTCATCCCGTACAATTTGTTCTTGGTTGGTTATCATGTTTCTGTTAAAATAGGTCTTCTGAGTTGTATCTATTGGAGGGGGTGTTGATGGATTAATGGTTTGGTGGTTATTTTATTGATATGGGGTTGGTTTTTATTGTCATGTTTGAGAATTAATTGAGAGGTATCTAATTTATGAGTATATACCATCTCATCCAGTTATATTATTTATTTAAGATATAGAGGTGTTTAGAGGAATCTCTTGGAAGATATAATAGGGTTTAGAATTGAAATTATATTTTAGAGGGTTATTCATGGAGAAAACTATTCCCATGATGTGAATGATTTTTCACAGCTTAGGGGTTGGAGATTCACGACTTGATGTTTCAGAAGCGAATTATGTGCTTAATTAATTCAGGATGTCAAACTAGTGTTCACAACATGAATGAATTCTTGCTTGAGGTACTATGATATTTGGTGATAAATTTTTAGGATTCAAATTAATAGCATTAAAAATGAAAAATTATTTGAAACCCTGAATTTTTGGGTATCAAAAACACTCATAGTGTTAATATGTGCCTCACACCATCAATGAGTCAAATTCTTGTATGTTTATAAATTTCAGAAATCCTTTGATTTACCTAATTCCTCTCTTGTTCCTAATGATTTTGAGGATAATTATATGAATTTTTGGAGAATCTTTCATAATTTTTCATTAGGATTTTATCATTGGATTCTAGAGTTTTGATATTGGAAATTTTTAGTGAGTTCATCTCCTTTCTCCTTCAATTCCTGGGTATTCCAATTTTTGAGTATTTACGAGGGTGATGTTATTTTTATCTAGGGTTGTTTGATATGATTTTGTTGAGATGTTGAAGTGATTTAGGTTGATATATTTTTCCTTGTATGGTTATGGTCTTCTTGTTTTTTCTTCTTCGCTCCATTGTGTGCGGTGATTCAGAATTATTATTTTATGTAGGGGATCATCACTTTCTACTTTTTGTGTGCTTGTACGGGGATGTCATTATTTTTTCTTCAATTGGATAGATAGTTTGTGTTATCATAAGAAGTTAATTAGTTTTAATAAATTTAAGGTTAAGATCAAGGGGTGTTTTCAAATGTTTTTAATACTTATTTGGATATTTATAATGGAATTATGAATGATTGCTCATGTTGATAAAATCATGGATTTTGGAAGCCTTGTTTGGGTTGTAGTTATTATGATTTTGAAATACCTTTTGAGTAAATTATTTGACTGACCATAGATAAAATTTTAAAAAATTATATATGGATAATGAAATAGTTAACTAATAAAATATAGAACTGTGTGGGAATACACATGCTAAGTAATGAGGTAAAGTGATGAAAACCCTTTTTCTCTGAAACTGAAATATTGGGTTGTGAAATATGGGGTTTCTTATAAGTGTTTATGTTCTTGGTATGATTCTATTTTTGTTATGTGAACCATTTATGGGGTTTTTATGGTGATGTTGATGACCAACATGGGTCTTGAATGTGTTGTACAGTGAATATTTGGTTGGTTATAAATAGATGTGGTGAGGGATGATGTTTAGTGGTTATGTTGAGGTTATTTCGGTGAGGTAGTTCAGTTATAGTTATATATTTTTTATGCTTTTTATTGAATTGATTAATGTAATATGGGTCACCTTTTATGTGGTGTGATTATGTTAGTTTCTTGATTTCCTATGGAATTAATTTTTTAATAATAAAACAAAATGACACGGGTTGGTAAATGAGTGAAGTGTGGGATGAAATATAATATATGATAATTGAATCAGTGAATTAGACATTAGTGATATAATGTTGGAATGTAACTGATAAATATTGTGGAAATGGATGAGCATGTAATTTAAAGTGGAAATTGTGTGGTTATTTGTGGTGTTTATGTGGTGTGATGTATTTAGTGGTGTAAATAGTTAGTGAAAGATGTCTTGAGTTATAGTTCTGATATTGGGGAATATTCTTGTGGAGTTGATTCAAACCCATAGGCTGGGTATTTTTTTCTATATATATAAATTTTATTTCCATGATATTATATATGCACCACTCGAGTTAGAATCCTTATCAATAACAAAAAATCTAGGTTTCAAGTGTTTTAACTAGAATCCAAGATAGTGGTATATTAGATGGATTTCATTCCACTCTTCCATGATATTCTTCTAGTAGTATCAATGATGACATAGGTTGGGAACATTTTAGCATAATTTCCATAATTCTTTCATTTAAAACTATGGAGTGTGTGTGTTTCATTCTATGGATATTTCATTATCTTTGCATCATTATCTAACTTCTTCCCATCACTTCAGCATTCGATTTCATGATGATCTTATTTTACAGAGTAGAAACATTTATAAGTTACCTTATGAAAATTTCCCCTTGTTTACTTACAAAATTTCAGCATAATGGATATAAAAAACCTACTATTTTTAATCCATTGATAAATAATTTAATGACATAAAATTACACTTAATACAAACCAAAAGATTGATAAGTCTAGTGTCTTGAGAAATTAGAAACATTATATAACAATATAAAACATGAAATTCAACATCATTATTGAAAACTTCCTTTACATGACCAAAAAATTCCTTCTTACTTAAAATTACATGGGATAACCTAAGGACATAAATAATAAATGGGTGATCTATAAATCAAAGTAAGGGAATAAACAAGTAATAACATGAGGAATACAACACATGTTAGACAACATGTATATAAATGGAGTATAAAAGAATCATAAACATAAAGGCATGATGTAATATGACAATAATAACATGGAAATATAGAAAAAACATAAAATATTTCATCATAGTTTATGTATAAACCACCAGGTCATAATAGTGGATATATTACCAGAAATTTGTCAGGTAAACCCCTATCCCAACATGAAGTACCCGTCCCTTTCATTTCATTCTCATGCATAAGTGTGCCACATAGATCATAAAGCATGAATTCATTCATCATCACAATTTATTCAATGATAAAGTGGTGTGGAACATAAATTTAAGTCCTAAATAAAAAGGTTTATTTTTATATAATTGAACACCCTTGATAATGGAATGGGTATGGTATTCATTGAAAAATGATTTTGGCATGGAAAATCACAGTGCAATTTTGGAAGCATAACAACGTGGCGTAAAAATACATTAAAATGGTTTGATGAGAGTAATGGGGTATCTCATAAAATATTCATAAAATTTAAATCAATACGGTAATACAAATACTTTTCCCAACATAAGGAATTTGGAAATATAAGGCATAACAAAATAAATAATCTTTAAGAAAAGGAGAAATGGAATAACGCTTAGGAAATTTCAGCATAGTAACAGGTGTAAATTTGAGGGATTAATGGGAGAGAAAGGGGTCTATAATCATTAAAACATAATAAGGGATGTACGAGGGAGTATATAAAACATACCCTGTCATTTTTAAAATAAAAAAGGTGTAACAATATAATGAAACTTGGCCTAAAATGATAATAGAAGAAACCCTTGCTTGAGTGTGTGACTTAAAAATATTGATGATGGGATTCATGAGAGATTGGTGTGCCTAGGGTGGATTATAGAGATGGGGGGACAGAGTAAGGATGTTATCAAAGTATTTTTAGTGAATAGAATTGGGAGATTTGGTAAGTTTATATAGGAAACAAGAGGGGAATTGTTTAATATTGCACAAACTTAGGTTTTGGAATCTATATAATTAAATATTCAAAACCAAAAACCATTATAAGGTTTTTTCCCATGGGTTTTTTCCCAATAGGAGTGTAAAAAATTATTTTATATGTTCATGGGTAGAATATATTAATATAATATCCTTTCTAATGTGGGGGTGAGTCACATTATTTATGAAATAAACTTAAAATCATAAAATATATTATACATTTTGGAGTATTCACTAAGGCTTTATGAAATAAGTCAAACAAATATATAATCACATTATTTTAAAGTTAAAACATATTTTTGAAAGAATATCCATTTTATAGTGTTTATTACATAACTATTGGTCCATTATGATGTCATAAAACACAATATATATTTATATGGTATTTAATTTTTTCCCAAAAATTTGATTGTCTCATAAAATTATGAAAAATTTACTGTTGGATAATTTTGACATTAAAATTCCAAAAATAATAGTCATTTTATACAAAAAAATTCCTAAATAGGTAAATTTTTACTTTTAAAAGAAAAAACAACATTGATGGGTTTTGAAAAAAAAACCATTTTTTAAACTATAATAAAAATTACATTTGGCCTCATAAAAATTATATGATAATTTAAATTTCATAAAATAAATTTAATAATAATATTTTATTAATATAATATTTATTAATTCAATTTGAATATTAACCAAAAATACTATTTGATCTTTACAAACAATAATAAAATAAAATTATATTAATTATTATATAAAAAAATATATTTTTCTACTTATAATGATAGGGTCTTGATACATATACCTTTATAACACTAAAAAAATCCCTAAGAGTAAGGTGTGCGATGATGGGGCTTTAATGGTGTCATTTGGTGAATATGGTTGGGGTCGTGATTTCGATGAACTTGAACTTCTCCCATAAACAGTTTCACTCATACTTAACATGTTGGATCTCAACTTGGGGTTAAACTAGGGGAAATCCTAGAAATACTATCTCCGTTGGAATCTCTAACAAATGAGCTTCACAGGTCACGATCCTACGGGTTGAGGCCGTAAACTACTTTTTCTGTGTTGAATGGAGTTTTTAAAACCCTATATTTATACTAGTCATATGATCACAGTTCAATGATTAATTATCAACAATAATGATAATTATTGACCATTTAAATAAAATTGTATATAATAAAACAAATTTAGTGCATGTGTTTTCTATATCCATTTTAAAAAATAATACATTTAATTAAATCAAAATGTAAATTTCACTTGTAATAGTAAAGGCTATTACAATCACCCCCATAAGAAATTTCACCATCAAAATTTTCATTTCCACCAACAAAACAGATGAGGGTAACTCTATTTCATCACCTCCTCTGGTTCCCAAATTGTTTATTTAAACTTATGGTTTCTCCACAACACTTTTACCTGGTACATTATCTTATTCCATAGAACTTAGTCTCTACGATCTATGAACATCACTGGCTTCTCCTTATAAGAGTGTTCATTCTCCAATGGTACCACATATGGATTGAGTACATAAGAGGGGTCTGCTATGTAATTTTCCAAGAGAGATACATGATATACATCACGTAATTTAGATATATTAGGTGGGAGTGCTATTCAACAGACCACCTCTCCGATGTGATCAAAGATCTCAAAAGGGATGATGTACCTTAAACTAAGCTTTTCCCTCTTCCATAATATTGTCACTCTCTTCAGGGAGATATATAGAAGAATACAATGTATCTAACATCAAACTCTAGGTCTTTTCTATGATTGTTAGATTTTATGTGGACTCTGAGCAGCCTTGATGTGATGCTGAATGGTCTTAAAATTCTACCCCTGTTTCTCGACCATTTCAGGACCTATCAGTTTTTTCCCCAACTTTATCCCAGCATATAGGTGTTTTGCACCTTTTCCCATAAAGGGATTCATACAGAGACATTTGGATGCCTGAGTGGAAACTGTTTTTGTAAGAGAACTCAACCAGAGAAAGATATTGATCACATCCTCATTTGAAGTCCATTGGGTATGCTATCAACATGTACTCATGAGTCTGGATAGTCTAATTAGTCTGGAAATCATTTTGACGGTGATAGGACATGCTGAAGTTTAACTCAAAATTCAGAGTATTTGGGAGACTCTTCTGAAACATTGAAGAGAATCTTTGATCTCGATCAGATATAATCGATATTGGTAAATCATGCAACCTCACCACTTCTCTGATGTATATCTTTACAAGTTTATCTATTAAAAAATCATTTTGAATAATAATGAAATGTGTAGTCTTTATAAAATGATCCACCCCAACCTAAATATAATTTTTTCCTCTAGATATTTTAGGAATCTTGGTGAAAAATTCTATGCACATTTTTTTCCATTTCCATGTATGTACGGGTAATGGTTGCATCATCCCCATAGATTTTTAACCTTCCTCCTTCACTTAGAGACATACGAGACATTTTGATGTATATTCTATGATCCCATTCATCATATTGTCCCAACAATAGTGTTCTTGGAGATCTTGATACATCTTTGTGCTTCTAAGGTGGATAGAGAAGGTTGAGTTATGTGCTTCATCCAACAACTCCTTCTTTAATTTTGGATTTGATGGTACACATAGTCTTGGACTAAATCTTACAACACGTTATTAATTAACATTGAACTCTGAGGATTCCCATTTTCTAATAGTTTCCATTTTATTTTGAATTTCCACATCATCTCTTTAATCATCCTTTAACCTCCCTAGAAGAGACAGTTGAACAATCATTTGTTAAAGGATTGATGATGTTCCTTCCTTTATGATTCCCATTCCATCCTCTTGATTTCTAAGAAGATTAGATCCTTCTCAATTATCATCAATGAAAGAGTTTCTAGATTCTTTTTACTCAAATCAGCTTCCACTTTTTTTCTTTCTCTAGATGGTAGTTAATTGAGAAGTCATAGTCTTTGATCATCTCTAACCATATTTTTTGGTTCATATTAAACACTTTTTATGTGAATATATACTTGAGGATTTTATGATTTTTATATATTTCACACTTATCCCCAAAGAGGTAATGTCACCAAATTTCCAAAGAAAAGATCATTATAGCCAACTCCAGATCATGTGTTAGATAGTTCTTCTCATGAATTTTCAACTACCTTGAAGAATAAGAAATTTCTTTTTCATTTTACAACAACATACAACGCATGACCTTCTTCGAAGCATCACTGAATACAACCAAAGCTGTCCACTTTTGGGTAGTTTGAGAATGGAAACAATGATAAGCCACCTTTTCAAATCCCGGAGTCTCTCTTCACATTCATCATTCTAATAAAACTCGACTCCCTTCCAAGTTAGCATGGTTAGAGGGTTTGAAAATCGTAAGAAATTTCTCAAAAATCAATGATAATACCCAGATAATATAATTAAACTATAGATATCTATCATATATGATAGAATTTTCCATCCTTTAATTGCCTCATTCTATTAAGGGTTCATAGATATCCCTTGGATTTTGATGATATCCCCCATGAAAGAGACTTCCTTTATCCAAAACTCACATTTCCTATACTTAGCATAAAGCTTTTCATTTTTCTAGGTCTTTAGCACAATATTTAAATGATCACCATGATCCTTCTTACTTTTGGAGTATATTTGAATATTATTAATAAATTCTACCAAAAATTTGTCAAGGTAATATCTAAAGACCAAATTCATCAAGTCCACAAAGATTTCTACAGAATTAGTGAGTCATAATGGAATCACTATGAACTCATAATGCCCGTACCTTGTACAAAAATCAGTCTTGTGGTTATCCTCTATCTCTACACTTACATGGTAATATCCTGACCACATATCCACCTTGGAGAAGTATTGTGATCCATGAATCTAATCAATAAAGTCATCAATTTATGTAAAAGGATAGTTGTTCTTTATTGTGATTCTGTTGAGATCAAGATAATCAATAAAAAGGTGCATTGGCCCATCCTTCTTATTGATAAAGAGAACTGGGGGACCCCATGGTGAAGTAGTTGGGAATCTAAACCCTATATCCAGATTATGTTGTAGTTGTTTCTTTATCTTCTCATGTTCCACAACATTAAATCTATAGGTAGTCTAGGATATTGTAAATTCCCTAGGTGCAAGATCAATTTAGAATTCGAAATCTCTTCTAGAAAAAAGACCAGTAAATTCCTTGGGAAACACATCAGTGAATTCCCTCAAAATAGGAATGTCTTCAAGGACGGTTCCTTCCATAGAATTGATAATTTGAGAAATGTTCACATGCTCATATGATAGTAATATCTATGCTCAGGATAATGGTGCAAAATAAGATTCATCCTTTTCCTTTCACTTGTATAGAATTGGGGGTTGATTTTCTATATGTAGAGTGATTTCCCTATTATGTAAATTTATATTGGCTCTATATAGGTAAATCCAATTAATTTTAAAAATTGCATCAAATTCCACCAAATTAAGTATGATAAGGTTCACCGGGAAGTTCAGTCCAAAAATTGTGCTAGGGGTGGAGTTATATACCTGGTATGGTATAATTTCCCCATTTTTCATTTTCAACAACATCTATACTTCCATGCATTCTGGTGGTGTTTAGTTTGTTCTACTAAACTTGTAGGACATAAAATAATGCATATAAATAAAACAAAAAAGTATGCTCTCTATTCATGAATGAATAACTAGCATACCTATCCCCACTTCATTTTCGGGATTCACTTTGGCAGTTGTGATGAAAAATTTTCTCCCTTGCTACCTTGGAGGTTGCTGGTTTCTTCTGAAAACCCTTGGATCAATGGATGGGATTGAGAAATTACTTAGTTCCTTGTTGTTGTAGCAATGACCAATACATTGAGGGTTAACTAAATAATTATTTCCATTCACTATAGTAACAAATGTTTCTTGTTGGAAATTGCTGGCTGTGTGACCTTAATTCTTGCACATAAAGAATTTCCTAATCCCATTTAGGAAATTTCTAGGGATTTTAATTCCACACCTTTGGAAAGTAGGGTGTTGATATTTCTTAGCACAATTAGATATCTCTGTCGGACAATTATAATTTTACTCCACCTTCCACTTCTTATCCATGTGATACCCATGCGATTTTTTAATCTCCATTTCAAATTTGAGGGAATATCTAACAATTTACTCATAGCTATCAAAGTCACAGATCTCCAGGGATTTCAATAGGATAGGTTTTATCCCACCATAGAAGCGGGTAACCTTGTATTCATGGGTATGGAAAAATCCATAGGCGTATCATGCAATACACTCCGATGGATTCGTCTTCCTTTTTTCTTGAGGGAAATGAAGTCCCTTTCCATCTTATGTAGAAGGGTGTGAGGAAAATATTTTTGGAAAAACATTTTCCAAAAATAATTATATCCCGTCGCCTTGATATCTTCCTCAAGATTCATATTTTTGATCAATGTCCACTATTTTTCAACTTCACCCTCTATACGATAAGAAACTAGAAGAACCTTCTATTGTTTCTAGAATTTAAGGATGTAGAAGATACTCTCAATAGAGTTGATCCAATGTTCGACAATTAAGGGATCAGATGGTCCATTGAAAGTAGGAGGCCTTTGTCTCATGAAGCTATTAATTGTGACTTGTTATTTCTTTGGTGGGGGGGGGGGGTTAGAATTTTCTCTTGATATATGTTTCTATTAAATACTTGCATTAACTGATAGAATATCCTGAAAAAGTTTTAAATTCACGCTCCCATCAGATTGGGCATCTCATTAGGGCATCCAATGCATTGATCGTCACATCAGATTTAGCCTGATTCCTCCTATTACCATACATTTTCTAGGTTAAAAGGAAAATTAGGGTTAATTATTTTTAATAGTTAAACACATAAAGGGGAATCCAATCACAATAAAGGGATAACTTATAAATTACATTTCTTTCCTTAACTTATGAATTTCTAGGCTTCAATCTATGTTATCCATGATCTATTTCCTTACATATATTCTTATGTTATTTTTTATTCCATTAATAATGGTTCATACTAAGATTATGAATTTATCAAACTATATCCATCAGGGGTGTCAAACCCGGAGTGCAACAAGGCCCGTTGTCGTGCACCAATTCCCATTCGAGTCTAGCTCATACTGGTGTTTTCAGGTTTTACCCCTATATACATCTATGCCATAGCCACATCCACTTGTTAGTATACATATAGGGATTTATTTTCTTGATAGAACACTTACTCTATACTCACAGAGATTTATGGATATTTTTCTTATACTTATTATGATCCCTAAGGATTTCACTAGAGTTTTCTAATCCTAATCCCAAAAATAACTAAACATTACTCTGATATCAACGATAACAACCCTATTCATTTTATTACCTTCATACATGATTTAATTATATAAATTTTCAATTAATAAAATCCAAAATTTTGAGAAGTCTAGTGTCTTGGTAAATTAGGAACATTACGTACCAAATTAAAACATTAAATTCAACATCATTATTTAAAACTTCCTTTACATGACAACAACATTCCTTCGTACTTAACATTATATGGGATAATATGAGGACATACATAAGAAATGAGTGAGATATAAATAAAAGTAAGGTAATAAACATGGTATAATGTGATGAATACAACACATGTTAGAATATAAGAATATAAATGGATAACAAAATAAACATTAATATAAAGTCATGATATAACATGATAATTATAACATGGAAATGTGGAAACAACTAAAAAAATTGCATCGTAGGACAATGATAAACTTCCAACAAATCATAGTGGACAATGTCTCATAAAGAAATCAGGTAAACCCCTATCCCAATATGACGTATCATGATACTAAACTTTTTTCAATGCATTGGAGTGATATATAATCCTGGACGCACCCATCACGATCATTTCATTATCAAGATTAAGTGTTCCAAAAAGATCATAAATCATGGATTCCTCATCCTCATAATTTATTCCATGATCAAGGGGTGTGTAATAAATACATTTACTTCGTCAATAAAAAGCTATATTTATACAAAAGTGGACAACCTTGATAGAGTAATTTTTATGGTATTCACTACATGATGATTTTGGTATGGAAAACCACAGTGAAATTTCAACAGCATAACGGCGTGGAATAAAAATTCATAAAAAGGGTTGGATGTGAGAAGAAGGGGTATCTCATCATATATAAATGAAATTTACAGTAAGAGTGTCATAGAAATACATGTCCCAATGTAAGGATTTTTTCAATAGAAGGCATAACGTAATAAATTAACAAGAAGAAAGTGGAGAAATGGAATAACACATATGCAATTTCGGCATGATAATGAGTGAAAATGGGAGGGATTAATGAGAGATAAATGGGTATATCAACATTCAAGAATAATAAAGAAATTACGTGGGAGGTTTGAAAACATACCCCATCATTTGTAATTGAAAATAAAAGGGTGTAACAATGTATGGAAACTTGGATAAAAATGAGAATAGAAGGAACCCTTACTTGAGTGTGTGACTTCAAAAGCTTGAAATAGAGATTCTTGAGAGCTTGGTGTTATTTTGGTGGATTATAGAGAGTGTAGGATAGAGTAAGGATGTACTCCAAGGATTGTGAGTGAATATAATTGGGATCATGGGTGGGTTTATATAGGAAATGAGAGTGTAATTCTTTAATATTACACAAGCTTATGTTTGGGAATCTATATAATTAAATATTCAAAACCACAAACCCTCCCATTGTTATTTACAATGGTTTTTACAAATAAGTGTGTAATTTTTTTATAATGACATGAGCTGAATATATTAAAGTATTAGCCTTGCTTATGTGGAGGTGAGTCACATTATTAAAGTAAATAACTTAAAATCAAAAAATATATTATTCATTTTGGAGGATTCACTAAGGATTTATAAAATAAGGAAGAAAAAACTAAAATCATATTATTTTAAAGGTAAAACTAATATTTGGACAAATATCCAATTTATAGTGTTTATTACATCACTACTGGGCCATTATGATGTCATAAAACATGCTATACATTTATATGGTATTTAATTTATATATAAAAATTCGATTGTCTCAGAAAATCATGAAAAATTCACCATTGGGTAATATTGACATCCTGATTCCAAAAATAATATTCATTTTATCCAATAAATTTTTAAATATGGAAATTTTCAATTTTAAATCAAAAACTGACATTGACTAGTTTTGAAAAAAATAGTTTTTAAACCTTAATAAGAATTTCATTTGGCCTCATAAAAATTATATGATCATTTATATTTAATAAAACTAATTTAATAATAATATTTTATTAAAATAATATTTATTAATTCATTGAAAGATATTTCTTAATTCAACTGGAATATAAACCAAAAATTTTATTTGTGATTTAAAAAACAATATTAAAATGAATGTATATTCATTATTCTATAAAAAAATAGTTTACATAATTATAATGATAGGGTCCAGATACATATCCCTTTTTTACACCACCATACGCCCTAAGAGTATGTTGTGCGATGGTGGGGATTTCATGGGGCCATTCAGTGAACATGGTGTAGGTCGTGATCTTGATGAGATTGAAAATCTCCGGTAAATGATATTTCTCATGCTTAAGTTCTTGGATCTCGTCTTGGGATTAGTCTAGGGAAAATCCAAGATATTCTATCTCCATTAGAAGCTTCTATAAATTGGATTCATATGGAATGATCCTACAGGTTGAGTCTTTCACTAACTTTTCTTGTGTCAACAAGATTTGTTAAAACCATATATTTATACCAGTCATTCGATAACTATTCAAAGGCTATATTATCAGTGTCAATGATACTTAACGGTCACTAAAATCCAATTGGATATAATAAAACAAATGGAGTACATGTGTTTTTTCTATGTCAATTTTACAAAAAAAAAACATTTAATTAAATCAAAAGGGAAATTTCACTTATAATAGTTCTGGTCATTACAATGGAAGGCTTAAATTCTTCTCTATATGGTATTTATAATTTCCTTGGACTTTTATTTATCTTTTCTTATAAAAATCATGATATTGATTTGTAAATCTAATATCTATCTCCTAATTGATAGTACATCAAATTATTTATTGTAACGTCCCGAACCCAGCTACCCAGAGTCGGTGCATTACTTCGTAACATTGACATGATCACAAAAGATCAAGTCTCAAAAGACCAATTAGTTTAGTAGCCTTAGACACACTAGATATATTCATAAGTCTTACATTACATCATAAAGTAAAACAAAACTACATCACCTTCTCTTCATATCCCTTTATATTATCCCTGCAAATCATTCATAATATACTTCTTCACATCCTGGAAAAATTAAAACATTGAAATGGGCGAGCTTAGATGCTTAGTAAGGATAACAATATAGCGAAAGCTTTCATAAACAAACATTAACATTTAAGGCAATGTATAACTAAAACAATAGCCTTTTAAACTTGAACTTTAGCATAATATGGCAAAAGTAAAATAAACTAATGCCATTTACTTACTCACATGGATATTCTACTGGTCGAATATTCACATGAAATATCAATAACCACTTTCATAATGATGGAATGCATAATGCCAGACTATCATAACCACGTATCCAAGGCCTCGTGCCAAGACTACAAATAAGATTTTGTCAAGGCCTCGTGCCAAGACACTAGTTTGTCTTATGAGACCTACCGATGCATCAAGGATCTATAGCGGGCTCCACCCGTCACTTATTAAGTCCAATGCATTCCTCATATGAATAGGTTTAAACATATCATAAACCATAACATAATCGTATCACATAAAACATGCATAAATGGAACATAAAATTTCCACATTTCAATCACAAGATATCAATACAACACATTGATATAATAAAAACACTTTCAAAACCATTTTCAATACCAAAATAAAAGAAAGTTAAAACTTTGTATTTATTTTTCATTAAAACAAATTATGGCTTGTAGAGGAAGGTGAAACTCAAATAATGGTCACGGCGGCGGAGAAGTCATTGTCGCCGCATATGTACGGAACGAAAAACATCCCTTTTTGTCGTTTAGTAAAACTCTTCGTATAAAAAGATTCCTTTTGAATAAAAGTAAAAGTCAAAGGAGTTTATACACCGTATAAAAGAAAGTTGTGTATAAAACAAAATATGCCTCAATGAAAGGAGATTGAGACGAAGACCCTTACAAAGATCATTTTTTAAATAAAGTAGATCTATTATGTGTATTCACCATAATTACACATAAATAAATTACAAATACAAGATAGGACATAATAATATCATGACATAATTTGAAAGTAGGAGATTAACCCAAAGAATAGAAATTGGGTTAAAAAGTTCCCTTACCTTGCGTCCTGTCTTGACTCGACCGTTCTTTAACCTCCTGAATAATAAACTAGAGTTAATTTATAATTTCTTAAGAACATTTTTCATGTTTTTTATTCCTTTTATATCACTTATTACCATGTTATGAACCTTATGTAATTATTTAAGTTAATAACGGTCGTTTTTTCGATCTTTGGTACTTGGGTCAAAAATAGACTTCTTATAATTACAAGTTTTTCATGTGGTGAAATATCCATTATATCCAGAATTATATTCATGATATAGATATAATATATCTCATATATATCCAGTATATACATTCATTCATAATATTAATTAACATTTATAGGTAAGAAATGAAATGTACCGTTCATGGAGACGGTAATCCGTACGTACGCATGAACGCTACTTTCATTTATATTTCATATTTAATGGAATGAAACAATAATTATATAAAGTTATATTATAATTACAGTATAATATCATATATAATATCATTTAATCCATCCTTTATACATCCCACATATGGCATTAGCGATTCAAATCACTTTGAGGGGGCGGTAGTCCGCACTTCCTAAAATGAAAATATCGCGTTTACCCATAATGGAATCCATAAAGGTATGCCATAAATGAAAAATAAAAAATCATAAGGAGAATAAAAACATAATATATATCATATATAAAAATAGTTTCATCATAATGGCCACCATTAGAGGTGTTATATGAGTGTTGAAAAATCATCGTTTCGTGAGGCAAAAATTCGCCATCCACAGAAATAGTATGTTCTTTAACCATTAGATGTAGGTGTGTGTAAGTGTAGCTAGAATACATATTATAACAACATCCTAGTATATTTAGGATACTGGTGTTGTTGCAAAATAAATGAATAAAAAGAGTTTATGGGGTTGGAGAAGCAAAATAAAACAAAATAACATAAGAGAATACATTACCTTAAAATCGGGTAACTCTTTTGATTTGAGCCAAAGGCTTCCTTGGGAAGTATTATGCCCAAAGTGAGGCTTCTAGGAGTAAGGGAGGGAAGTTGGGAGAGTATTTGGGCAGAGGTTGGCCGAGCCAAAAGGTTTTGAAAGTGTGAGTAAGGTGGTAGTGCTGGGGGCCTTTTATAAGAGGAGAGGTGGGGCACTCTTGGAAAGTAAGGAAATGTTACATTATTATACAATGATTTTCGGATTCAAAAGGTCCCACACTTATATAATTCTAGGATAAGGTGATAAGGGTTCTAAATCCACCCATCCAATAGGTTTTGGACATCTTTAGGTCTTAGATATTACATTATCTTTCCATTTTATTTAAATAGTTAAATAATGAGGTCATCGCTGCATCATCATGATGTCAAAAATAATTTAATTTATTAAATGTCTAAAAATTATAAAAAAATACTATGATGTAGGAAATATTTTTATCTTTCCAATTACTATTTATAGTCAAAAATATGACTTGTATAACCCCCATGTAAAAATTGTTTTAGTAAAACATTTTATGTTTGTGTCAATTTTTACTTTAACATTAAATAAAAGGTATTTATGTCATTTTCCAACAAAAGTTGCTCCATGGGGTTCCCAAGTTGACCCATGGATTGTCTGGGTCGGCCATGACACATAAAATAGTGGTTGGACAAGTGTAAAGGTCATTCCATATTTTTATAATACTATTTTTACCTTAAATTTCACTAATTACCTTTAATCGTGATTAATTAAACTTAAAAGTTACTATTCACCAAAAATTATTTTAATCCCATTGAACCACATTTTACTTCCTAATGACAACCATGTATGACGAATTTTTGAAAATAAAATCACAGAAGTGGTAAATTTTCATTTAAACGAAAAATCAGTTTTTATAAGTACCACTTAGTGGTTTCACTATTCATCAAAAATTGAAGTTTTCCAGAAAAATGCCAAAATTTCACCCTAAGCTATAATTGATATTCCGAATTCAAAAATGATGTCTATTTTACAAAATTCCAAACATATAAGTTGCATTAATTAATTTTATAGTTAATTCCCGCTGTGACAACAAATAGCCTGTTTTTAAGAAACAATTTATATCAAAAGATTGACAATTGTTCATGCCCAATTTCAATGTTAAATTAATTCTAATGACCACCATTGGATAAAATGGTAAAAATATATTCTAATTATACTTTAAAACCACTAAATAGTATAATTTATCACAATAAAATATTTTGATTAAAAAAGTTGTTTTAAGTATTTTTCACTATTCATAAAAAATTGGAAGTTCTCAGAAAGTTACAAAAAATTAAACTTAGGATAATTTTGATATTACAAATAAAAAAATGAAGTCCATTTGAAAAATTAAAATTTATAAAATTTCAAAAATTAGGTATTACTATTCATAACGGCTACTTTGATTAGTCGCGGTGTTTTAGAACTCGAACTTGTGTACAATGCAAGCTATTGCATTATTGAAAGAGAGGCGTATCGTGGAAGCTCGAGGTGTTACATTCTCCCCTCCTTCAATAAATTGCATCCTCGCAATTTGAAAATTTTCTTTGAAAACAAAAGGTTGAAAATAGAAAATACCTTGGTGGAAAACCCACATCGGAAATAAGGTTAATAAAAATATAACATTAAAAGAAAGCAAGATAAGTACAATGGTCACCCGAGATAGCCCATTCTAGGATTCTATGAAAATATGGATATGGAAAATTAACAAACCATCAAGGTCTGATGGAGAGTTGTAAAAAACAAGATTAGTAGAAAGTTAACTATAAGAAAATCACAAACTTATGATTGGTTAAACGATCATTGATTCTCCAATTGGAAAAGTTAACCGACAACATTTTTGTTTTGAGTTACCTTTTATAAAGTTGAGGAATTTATTTAGGAGATTTACTAAGAATGTAAGGGAATATACATACTTGTCATGTAGACTTTCATTCTTTAATAAATTTTTACCACAAACCCATCTTTCACTCTAAAAGGTCATAAAACTCAAAAATATTCTATTTATCCTAATTGTATATGGTTCCAAATATTAACACATACCATTTAGATTAGTAAAACAATTTTGTAATAACCAGGGACTTCCTGTAGGCTAGTGGTAGGTAATAAAGGCATGTCACACTATGGTTGTGGGTTCGATTCCTGCAGCTTTGTCCGACGCGACGGGTTATGCCCCACCCTGCAGGTTGTCCTTTTCCTAAAACTATAATATTCCAAACATAATCTTTATAAATGTTTTAACCTTAAACAATACTATCCAAAGTTATCCAAAATACCTCTATCCAGACTTTTTCTAAAAGGTCTTTAAATTACAAAATCAATTATAACATCAGATTCCCCAAACAAAGTAAAATTTATCTTATTGTCACATACTAAAAATATGATTACCTTCATCATATTAAATCCTTAATGAAAACAACAAGTACTGCAGTACAATCACATTATCCTTATAACCAGAATATAATCCTTGAGTCCAAAAGCACCAATACATTAATTATTCCACTTCAACTGTAGTAACAACATAAGATTATCCTTGATCCCTTAGCCTTTTCTGAGGTAAGTTTCCCTGACGCTTAGGACATTCATTTGCATAATTCCCCATTTCCCTACAATTGTAGCATTCAACATTGATAGACTCTTTCTTTCCCTTGCAATCACGTGCCTGGTGACCTTTTTCCCCACATTTATAACAAACTCCTATTCCTTTTAGGCAAGTACCAGGGTGATTCTTCCCACAATTATCGCATAATGGAAAATCCTTCTTTCCCTTTTTCCCTTTATCTGTCTCTTGTTCCACCGTTCTCTTCTTCTCTTGATTTACTTTGTTGTCATAAGACTTAGAGAATTCCTTTTCTGTCTTGATAGAACACGGGACAATATCTTCGTATGACGAGAAGGCTTGTGAGACTAATGCTCGACGAAGAAATGGTTTTAACCCATCAATGAAACGACCAATCTTACTTATTGGGTTACATATATAATCTGCAGCATGCCTCGCTAACCTTGTAAAGTTGGCCTCATACTTTGCGACATTCTCATCCTCCTTTTGTCTCAGACTCAAAAATTGTCTTTCCATATCTGCTCGATGGTCACGAGGATAATATTTTTCTAGGAAAAGATCTTTGAACTCTCTCCATTCCATATTTGATACTTGTTCATCTTCCTTTGTGTTTTGAATCTGTGACCACCATTGATCGGCATCTCCAGTGAGGCGGTAGACAGCCATGACAACCTTCTCCCTTTAGCTACTCCCCAAGGCATGGAATATTTTTTCTAAGGAGTTTATCCATTGCTCAGCTACTAATGGATTTCTACCCCCATTAAATGTTGGTGGTTTTTTCCTCATGAAGCGGTTTAACATTGATCATCCACGTTGTGGTTCAGGGTGATCCATACGAGTAAGGTTATTATTCATAACATGAGTGAGTTGTCCCAGTATGGTAATAAGTTGATCAGCACCAGTTTTATCTCCAGATCCACAATAATTATCTTGAGCATGAGGGAAATCCCTACACGGAGTGCATGCATTGATACGGTTTCCATTCCTTCCACTAGGCGCCATTTCTATACAATGACATAAACTAGATTAGTTTATGAATCAAAATACATAATTCCATACTTATAAAATACTTAATATAAATTGAACTATTTATGGATATAATCCATAATTATAAAAATGTTTTCTTTGAGGAAGTATATACTCATAACCCTTCATAGTGGTTTGTAAAGAAAACGAGAATTATCCTAAGCATATCTCCCAGGAGTGTCGTAACCAAGAGTGCAGCAAGGCCCGTTGTCGTGCACCAGTTCCCATTCGAGTCTAGCTCAAAGCGGTGTTTTTGGGTTTTACCCCTAGGTACATCTGTGCCAGAGCCGCCTCTACCTGCTCGTATCCAGACAAGGATGTATTTCTCGGAAAACTCACAAAATCTCTATAATACCAAAATTCTAGGAAGTTCTTCTATACTAATCCACAAAGTCTATCTTTGGGATATGTGCTCTAATCAGAGTTTATCTAAATCTAGCTTCTAAGGTTAGTACTAAACTTCCTCTGATACCAACTGTAACACCCCGACCCCAGCTACCCAGAGTCGGTGCATTACTTCGTAACATTGGCATGATCACAAAAGATCAAGTCTTGAAAGACCGATTAGTTTAGTAGCCTTGGACACACTAGATACATTCATAATTCTTACATTACATCATAAAGTAAAACAAAACTACAACATCTTATCTTCATATCCCCTTATATTTTCCCTGCAGATCATTCATAATATACTTCTTCACATCCTGGAAAAATTAAAACATTGAAAGGGGTGAGCTCAGATGCTCAGTAAGGATAACAATATAGCGAAAGCTTTCATAAACAAACATTAACATTTAAGGAAATGTATAACTAAAACAAAAGCCTTTTAAACTTGAACTTTAGCATAATATGGAAAAAGTAAAATGAAATAATGCCATTTACTTACTCACATGGATATTCTACTGGTCAAATATTCACATGAAATATCAATAACCACTTTCATAATGATGAAATTCATAATGCCAGACTATCATAACCACGTAGCCAAGGCCTCATGCCAAGACTACAAATAAGATTTTGTCAAGGCCTCGTGGCAAGACACTAGTTTGTCTCATGAGACCTACCGATTCATCGAGGAGATATAGCGGGCTCCACCCGTCACTAATTAAGTCCAATTCATTCCTCATATGAATAGGTTTAAACATATCATAAACCATAAGATAATCGTATCACATAAAACATGCATAAAGGAAACATAACATTTCCACATTTCAATCACAAGATATCAATACAACACATTGATATAATAAAAACACTTTCAAAACCATTTTCAATACCAAAATAATAGAAAGTTAAAACTTTGTATTTATTTTTCATTAAAAAAAATTATGGCTTGTAGAGGAAGATGCAACTCAAATAATGGTCACGACGATGGAGAAGTCATTGTCGCCGCATATGTATGGAAAGAAAAAAATTCCCTTTTTTTCATTTAGTAAAACGCTTCGTATAAAAATATTCTTTTTGAATAAAAGTAAAAGTCAAAGTAGTTTATACACCGTATGAAAGAAAGTTGTGTATAAAACAAAATATGCCTCAATGAAAGGAGATTGAGACGAAGACCCTTACAAAGATAATTTTTTAAATAAAGTAGATCTATTATGTGTATTCAACATAATTAAACATGAATAAATTACAAATACAAGATAGGACATAATAATATCATGACATAATTTGAAAGTAGGAGATTAACCCAAAGAATAGAAATTGGGTTAAGAAGTTCTGTTACCTTGCGTCCTGTCTTGACTCGACCGTTCTTTAACCTCATGAATAATAAACTAGAGTTAATTTATAATTGCTTAAGAACCTTTTTCATGTTTTTTATTCCTTTTATATCACTTATTACCATGTTATTAACATTAAGTAATTATTTACGTTAATAACGGTCATTTTGTCGATCTTTGGTACTTGAGTCAAAAATAGACTTCTTATAATTACAAGTTGTTCATGTGGTGAAATATCCATTATATCCAGAATTATATTCATGATATAGATATCATATATCTCATATATATCCAGTATATACATCCATTCATAATATTACTTAACATTTAGAGGTAAGAAATGAAATGCACCGTTCATGGAGACGGTAAGCCGTACGTACGCATGAACGCTACTTTCATTTATATTTCATATTTAATGGAATGAAATCATAATTATATAAAGGTATATTATAATTCCAGTATAATATAATATATAATATCATTTACTCCATCCTTTATACATCCCACATATGGCATTAACGATTCAAATCACTTTGAGGGGGCGGTAGTCCCTACTTCCTAAAATGAAAATATCGTGTTTACCCATAATGGAAACCATAAAGGTATGCCATAAATGAAAAATAAAAAATTATAAGGAAAACAAAAACATAATATATATCATATATAAAAATAGTGTCATCATAATGTCCACCATTAGAGGTGTTATATGAGTGTTGAACAATCATCGTTTCGTGAGGCAAAAATTCGCCATCCACAGAAACAATATGTTCTTTAACCATTAGATGTAGGTATGTGTAAGTGTAGCTCAAATAGTTCTTATAACAACATACTGGTATATTGAGGATACCGGTGTTGTTACAAAAGAAATGAATAAAAAGAGTTTATGGGGTTGGAGAAGCAAAATAAAACAAAATAACATAAGAGAAGACATTACCTTAAAATCGGGTAACTCTTTTGATTTGAGCCAAAGGCTTCCTTGGGAATCATTATGCCCAAAGCGAGGCTTCTAGGAGTAAGGGAGGGAAGTTGGGAGAGTATTTGGGCAGAGGTTGTCCGAGCCAAAAGGCTTTTAAAGTGTGAGTAAGGTGGTAGTGGTGGGGGCCTTTTATAAGAGGAGAGGAGGGGCACTCTTGGAAAGTAAGGAAATGTTACATTATTATACAATGATTTTCGGATTCCAAAGGTCCCAAACATATATAATTAGAGAATAAGGTGATAAGGGTTCGAAATACACCCATACAATAGGTTTTGGACATGTGTAGGTCTTAGATATTACATTATATTTCCATTTTATTTAAATCGTTAAATAATGAGGTCATCGCTGCATCATCATGATGTCATAAATAATTTAATTTATTTAATGTCTAAAAATTATAAAAAAACTACTATGATGTAGGAAATCGTTTTATCTTCCCAATTACTATTTATAGTCAAAAATATGACTTGTATAACTCTATGTAAAAATTGTTTTACTAAAACATTTCATGTTTGTGTCATTTTTTACTTTAACATTAAATAAAAGTTATTTATGTCATTTTCCAACTAAAGTGGCTCCATGGGGTCCCCAAGTTGACCCATGGATTTTCTTGGTCGTCCACGACACATAAAATAGTGTTTGGACAAGTTTAAAGGTCATTCCATATTTTTATAATACAATTTTTACCTTAAATTTCACTAATTACCTTTAATCGTGATTAATTAAACTTAAAAGTTACTATTCAACAAAAATTATTTTAATCCCATTGAACCACATTTTACTTACTAATGACAACCATGTATGTCTGATTTTTGAAAATCAAATCACAGAAGTGGTAAAATTTCATTTAAACGAAAAATCAATTTTTTTAAGTACTACTTAGTGGTTTCACTATTCATCAAAAATTGAAGTTTTTCAGAAAAATGCCAAAATTTCACCCTAAGCTATAATTGATATTCCGAATTCAAAAATGATGTCTATTTTAAAAAATTCCAAACATATAAGTTGCATTAATTAATTTTATAATTAATTCCCACTGTCACAATAATTAGCGTGTTTTTAAGAAACAATTAATATCAAAAGATTGACAATTGTTCATGCCCAATTTCAATGTTAAATTAATTATAATTACCACCATTGGATAAAATGGTAAAAATATATTCTAATTATACTTTAAAACCACTAAATAGTATAATTTATCACAATAAATTATTTTGATTAAAAAATTTGTTTTAAGTATTTTTCACTATTCATAAAAAATTGGAAGTTCTCAGAAAGTTACTAAAAATTCAACTTAGGATAATTTTGATATTATGAATACAAAAATGAAGTCCATTTGGAAAAATAAAATTTATAAAATTTCAAAAATTAGGTATTACTATTCATAACGGCTACTTTGATTAGTCGCGGTGATTCAGAACTCGAACTTGCGTACAATGCAAGCTATTGCATTATTGAAAGAGAGGCGTATCGTGGAAGCTCGGGGTGTTACATTTATTCATAGATACTGAATTATCTTATATATAATTACCATTAGAGACCTATTTTTAAGGCACAGATGAATTGATCAATGTTAATTTAGATGATAATACATGACACATACCTCATAAGTCTTGTGAATCTTAACAAATAATTACCAATAGATTCATCATACTTATTCTTTAACTTAAGGGATTATTTCTCTATTTTCATACCAAGAATACAATGAAACTACATGTAAAAAATAATCTTTTAAATCTATCTCACTCCATAGATTAAATTTCTTCTTATTCTCTCATGTTCATGATTAAAATCCTCCACCAATTTCCTTTACCTTCCAAGTGATGAAAAAATAGAATAATTTTATCATGTTCTGAGCACTGATGAATGAAAATTATATATTCAACGGTATTGATCCATTTTGAGAAACTAGTGGATCAGTGGTCCCACTAAAAAGAGACTGATGTTTCCTTATGAAGAGCTAAATAAAATATTTCCCCTCATTTTCTTGTTTGTAATATCATAGAGATTCATAGATTAATATATTTTTGTGATTACAAAAACATGATTTTTCATTACAACTCTCATCACATTTGGTTACTCTAGAGGAAAATCATTTCATTTTCTATAAAATTCATTATTAACATGATTTCTTAATGTTATAGACATTTTATAAAATGAAAAAGCATAATGTGAGAAATAATAATCATGGTGGTAAACCAAATAATAAGAAAAAATAATCCATAGGATTTCTAAATCATGAGACCCTCTTCAATGAAACCTTAGGTTTAACCTAGGCTATTCATGAGTATTACTAAAACTTTAGAATTTTATCCTATACTTAGAATCATCCTTTTGGTTAACAATAATGTTTTCCATCTTAGTTTCCCTAGGTTAAATATACCTTTCTCTAATATCAAATATAGTTACCCAAACTTTTCATAAATAGTTATAAAATCTTAATAGATGAATACTAATTACATAAATTTTCGATCCATGACAAAATCACTTTGGTAGAAACATGGAAACATAAACAAATAGTTCATAATATATATAAATCATCTCCCAATTATTTCTTCACTACTAGAAGCGTTCTTAGACATATCATACTTAATAAATTTCTTTATAACCTGGGAAAAGGAATCATATAACAAGGGTGATCTCAGATGCTCAGTGATTGTAAAAAAGGGAGATATCAGTGATCATATAAGAATAACATGTTCATAAGGGTATAAGAACACAATGTTAACATTTGATATCCAAACCCTACAAATCAAATGTCATTATTTAATATTATGACATAAATCATGGTAGTCCATAAGACACAAATCATAATGGAATCAAAGTGTAGCATCCCAGACCTGAATAGCCACCCGAACAGTGCTATTAAGATGGGATCCATTAACCTTAGGAACACCTCCCCAAATGTAAAAGGTTGTTGAAGTTCAACAAGGGTGTTTATAGGTATAGTGGGATGGCATGCCATCTATAAAAAAGATAAGGCACTGGTCTGAGGATAATAGTAATGCATGCACCAGAAATAAATGACCCAGGAAACTCGAACCAGACCCATCAAGCGAAAGCACAATAATATCAAATAAATAGTAGAAGTTATATAGAAACAACTATAGTGGAAAGTAAACAGAATAACATGGTAAACACCATTTGTAACTAATACTAAAACAAGTAAGGAAGGCATCCATAAAAAGTCGTACATGTCAAAATACAAAGGGCACCCATGTCTAACCACAATATCTACAAATAAAAGTAAGCATGATGATATAGGAATGAAAGATAAACAAAATTAAAACTCCAGCTAGGCATAAAATGACGTTAGATACCAATATCCATGCCAAAAAACACTATAACCCATATCTTGAAATTAATCCTTTACATGAAAATAAAGAAATAATGTCTACACACATCCCGAGGGGCCCGTGTAAGGTGTGAGATGAATTTTAGTATGATACCACCAAATGGTGCATACCAAGTATATGTTTTTAAGAAGACAAGAACCTAGAATTAAAGTAAACAGATTGATGTAATAAATAAAAACATCCTCCACTGGTGAATAGCAGCCACCAGGGAATGTCACATACTTTATCTAATGCCGGAATCTCTGAAGAAAGAGAATCCTCGTCCCATGGCCCAAGGTACTCCTGTAGTCTCAAAGTCCCATTGAACCCTTAGGTTCCACCCCAATCACATATCCAAGAACCATGTTCCTCATAACACCTTGGGTCTCAAAGTACCGAAGTCCCAAAGGCATGCCCAAACAATGGTGTCCTATTCCCATGGACCCCTACATGAAATCTCACATCGTCCAATGGCACAACAAACAGAGGAAAAACGATTCCTGTCCTCAAATAATTATCTAAGCCCATGGAATCAAGCACAACGACCCTCAACCCCCAAATCAATATCCCCATTACTATCAACCTAAGGCTCCTCTCCTTCCATGTGGATTTCTGCGGCAAACACATGAAAACCAAAATTACCTAGAATAAAAATATCACGGGCCTCTACCCACACAAACAGCCAAAACCACCTCATCACAGAGTTTACCTATGTTCACATGACTCAATTAGTGCTTTGTCCATCGTGGGTGGCCTACAATCACCCAAATAAGAACCTAAGACACACAATCCCTGGAACCTCATTCCCCTACGATCATGTATCTCCAATTCGACGACCATTCCATCCATGTATCTTAGGCTATGACTAACCTGACAGTCACACTACCTCAAACTGACATCCACGATGCCCAATCTCACGGTCAACCCCCCCCCCCAACAAATGTGGGCCAGACCCAACCAAAAGTGTCCCGATGGCCATACCATACCAACCTTAGGGAAATACCATCACAAACCTATGGGTCTCAACATTTGTAATATCAAGAATTACATATATATAAAACACATTTAATCACTTTAAATAAGTAATTAAATTAAAACAGATTAAATTATAATAGCTAGAAGCTATGGAACATTAGCATCATTGAGGTATTTAATGCCTCTAATTAATTTATTCAAGTTTAAAAAACTTCAATATACTAGTTAAAAACCAAAAAAATTATATAACCATTTTGGAAGCCCCGACCACAATATCCCTTGGAGTGGTGATCTCTGACCCAACCTGGCTCGCATAATCAAGGTAAGGGAATGTCTAATGACATATCACAAGGAAAACATTCAATTCAATATTAAATAATAGGGTTCTATCTCAATACCCTTCATTGAACTAAAAATAAATAGCCCCCAAATGTTCGTAAAAACTCAAAAAAATGAATGCACCACCTAAATCGTACTCATACGACACTCCTCATCCAGCATCATACTATAATTCATCCTAGAATAGAGTAGATCTACATAACCAAAATAAACCCTTGAGATTTGTTAACTAATTTGAGAGAAGAAATCACAAAGAACGGATCAATTGGAATCAAGAACTCAACAATAGGGTTCCAACGCACGTGACAATGTTCGAATCAGAGTTCAGATGAAAGATCATGAGGGATTTATTCATTCAGTTCTGCTGTATGAAAACCAAGCGAGGAGGCCACTGTCTAGTTTGAGAAGATGAAGCTACTACCCATTGTAACAAAAAAAGAGATAAGTAAATTAAATTTACTTGATCATAGAATCTATGTATATTCCAAAATTTCCCCCTTATTCTGACACACTTACACGTCATTAAAAGGTCTTTGTTGTACCTCTCATACCCCTCGTGGTTTGATTTTCATGATCACAATCACTCACTTATTTATCTAATCCTATTTCAAGTGTTTTTGGATGATAGGAATCATTTCAGGTTACTAAGGAATTGGGCCAAGAAGGCCAAGAAGGCAAAAAGCCAAAAATGGACTGAAATTCAGTCCACCGGCCAACCGGTGGCTTCACCACCGGCCAGCCGATGGACCCTGGGTAGAAGGGACACCCACTGCCTCCTCACCGGCCAACCGGTGACCTCAGCACCGGCCAGCCGGTGGCACCCAGACAGAAGGGGTAGCTACTGCCTCCTCACCGGCCAACCGGTGGCCTCAGCACCGGCCAGCCGGTGGCACCCAGCCAGCACAGTGTTTGCTACTTCCTGAGCACCGGCCAACCGGTGGCCACCTCACCGGCCAGCCGGTGGAGCCTGAGCCCGAGCCCTCTCCCATTTTGCACACACCGGCCAACCGGTGGCTCTGTACCGGTCAGCCGGTGGAGCCAGTCAAACTAGCCGTTGGGCTTTTGACCAGCCTGTCCACTTGGCCTCCAACGGCTCCGAAGCCTTTTCCAACGGCTCCGAAGACCTCCAAAGGCCATATGAGGGTTCCCCCTCTATAAATAAAGGACGAGGAAGCCCCGGAAGCCTAAGGAACAACGTCAGAACTATAAGGAAGCCCACGGGACACATTTTGATCATTTGGCTAACCTCCGGCGGATTCTTCCAAGGGAACCCCAATTGCTCCAACTCAATTCCTCATCTAAGGAGCACCACCATAGAAGCTTGGGAGCAGCCTTCATCAACTCCAATCAATCATTGGTGCCCAAGGATTCTCCTCATAACGGGTTTTCTTTATTTATCATTTTGATCTTTAAATTGAGTTTGTGCCTACAAACTCCCATTTCTCTCATCCTCCATTCTTTTGGGTTTTCACACCACCTTTAAGGTGTGAAGAGGTTTGTCAAGCCTTTCCTTTTAAAAGGCTTGAGTCAAAGGTGAGCTAGCCTTCACCCGTAAAAAGGCTAGTGGGTTTCTTGCTCAAACCATTAAAAAGCAAGCTGTAATAGGTGAGCTAGCCTTCACCTGTAAAAAGGCTAGTGGGTTTCTTGCTACAACCATTGAAAAGCAAGCGGTAGTAAATCTCTCAACGGTTGAGTTGGGAGTGGCGACGTAGGCCGGGTTTTAGGCCGAACTCCGTTATCAATTTTGTGTCTTGCCTCTTTTATTTCCGCTGCACTTTCAACTTTGATTTTAAATTGTTAATCATTTTTTAAAAGGCAATTCCCCCCCCTCTTTCCATCACTTCCTTCTTTTCTCCGCCCAACAATTGGTATCAGAGGAAAAATTTGTGTAATACCCTAACCGGTTTCAAATTCAAGATCCATTGTGATGGCCTCAACCTCTTTCGCCCCCGAAGGCTTTTCATTGGGTCATGCTCCATTTTTTGATGGAACCGACTATAACTATTGGAAAACCCGCATGACTACTTTTCTTAGAAGTATAGGTTATCCCATTTATAAAATTGTCATGCAAGGTTACTCCCTCTCTTCCCCCGATGAATCCAAATGGACCCAAGCCGATATCAAAAATTTCGAGCTTGATGGCAAAGCCATGAACGCTCTACATTGCGGCCTTGATCGTAATGAGTTCAATCGAGTTTCCACATGCACCTCCTCACACGAAATCTGGAAACTTTTGGAGGTTACCCATGAGGGGACCAACAAAGTTAAGGATACTCGATTGGACATGTACCGTCAAGATTTTGAATCTTTTACCATGCATCCATCTGAAAATATTACTGAAACGTTTACGTGTTTTACTGATGTTTGCAATGGGAGAATGTCCCTTGGTGATGATATTTCTGCAGAAACGATGGTCAAGAAGATCCTATGGATCCTTCCAAGCACATGGGCACCAAAGGTAACGGCAATCCAAGAAGCAAAGGACATCAAAAACATGCCGGTCGAAGAACTCATCAGATCCCTCATGACTTATGAGATCACTATGAGGAGGCAAGCTGAAAAGGAAGGCAAACCGATCAAAACTCCAAAGAACATCGCCTTCAAAGTTCAACAAGAAGAAAGCTCCTCCTCCTCATCATCTTCCACTTCAAGCGGTGATTCTGAAATGGAGAATCTTGCCCGCAAAATGCACAAGTTCATGAAGAAGCACAAAAAGAAGAAATCCCGCAAGGCTCGAAAGGAAAAACACGACGAAAAATCCGAGCCCGAGGTAACATGCTACGGGTGTGGCAAGAAAGGCCATTACAAGCCCGATTGTCCACTCAAAAAGAAAAAGGACAAGCAAAAGGAGAAGAAGAAGGCATTCAAGGCCACATGGAGTGATAGCTCCTCATCATCCTCCTCCTCCTCCTCAAGCGATAACGGTAACAAATGCCTAATGGCATTCCATGAGGTAACCTCTTCCGACTCCTCCTCCTCTTGTTCTTCAAATTCAAATTCTTTCAATCACATGTCTTATGAGGATCTCCAACATGCGAGAGATCAATTGGAGGAAGGTTTTCACGAACATTCTTCCAAATTTGTTGCCTTAAAAAAGAATTTCAAAAAACTCTCTTCCGAAAAAGAACAACTTCTCAAAGAGAAGGAAGAGTTGACCCTCAAAATCCAAAATCTTCCCGATGTTGATTCCATGGAATCAACTATCAAAGATATAAGGGAGACTCTAGCCAAGTTCACCCAAGGGGAACAAAATTTGAACAATTTGCTAGGTTCCCAACGCATATCAAGAACCACCGAAGGGCTTGGCTATTCCAAGCAAGCTTCCCCCTCCCATGCTCCAACTATTTTTGTAAGGGGGAGCTCCCAATTTAAATTTTTCAATTATTGTAAAAAATCCGGGCACTTAATTTATGAGTGCAATTGCAAAAATGCCCGGTATGGTAGGCCCAAAACCATTTTCCTTAACGATGAATTTTTTAGGAGAAGACCCGCCACTAGACAAGTATGGATTGAAAAATCCCTCTTAGCGAGTCTCTCCGGGCCAAAATTTGTCTCGGTTCCAAAAACCTCTCCCCGGTGATTTGTTGTTTTTATTTAGGGGGAGTTAGGATCGTTTAAGCCCTTTTTATTTCAATTTCAAAATTTTCAATTCAAACTTTCAATTTCATCACTTGGTATCAAATTTTTTATTAAAACTTTCAATTCAAACTGTTATTCAAATTTTTTTATTAAAAATTTCAATTCAAACTGTTATTCAAATTTTTTCATTTAAAACTTTCAATTCAAACTGTTATTCAAATCTTTTCATTTAAAACTTTCAATTCAAACTGTTATTCAATTTTTTCAAAACTTTCAATTCAAATTTCGCAAATTTCAATTGGTTTAAAATCTCTTTCTTGTTTTTCAAACGAATCCCTCAATCAAGTTTTATGCCTCGTGTTATTTTGATAATCACAAAGGGGGAGAAATTCTTGGTTGATTGGGGGAAAAATCTTTTAAAGCATGCCTTTCATTTCAGTATTTTACATTGATTGTTTTGGTGATTGTGATCATCAAAATAGGGGGAGATTGTTGTACCTCTCGTACCCCTCGTGGTTTGATTTTCATGATCACAATCACTCACTTATTTATCTAATCCTCTTTCAAGTGTTTTTGAATGATAGGAATCATTTCAGGTTACCAAGGAATTGGGCCAAGAAGTCCAAGAAGGCAAAAAGCCAAAAATGGACTGAAATTCAGTCCACCGGCCAACCGGTGGCTTCACCACCGGCCAGCTGATGGACCCTGGGTAGAAGGGACACCCACTGCCTCCTCACCGGCCAACCGGTGACCTCAGCACCGGCCAGCCGGTGGCACCCAGACAGAAGGGGTAGCTACTGCCTCCTCACCGGCCAACCGGTGGCCTCTGCACCGGCCAGCCGGTGGCACCCAGCCAGCACAGTGTTTGCTACTGCATGAGCACCGGCCAACCGGTGGCCACCTCACTGGCCAGCCGGTGGAGCCTGAGCCCGAGCCCTCTCCCATTTTGCACACACCGGCCAACCGGTGGCTCTGTACCGGTCAGCCGGTGGATCCAGTCAAACTAGCCGTTGGGCTTTTGACCAGCCTGTCCACTTGGCCTCCAACGGCTCCGAAGCCTTTTCCAACGGCTCCGAAGACCTCCAAAGGCCATATGAGGGTTCCCCCTCTATAAATAAAGGACGAGGAAGCCCCAGAAGCCTAAGGAACAACGTCGGAACTATAAGGAAGCCCACGGGACACATTTTGATCATTTGGCTAACCTCCGGCGGATTCTTCCAAGGGAACCCCAATTGCTCCAACTCAATTCCTCATCCAAGGAGCACCACAATAGAAGCTTGGGAGCAGCCTTCATCAACTCCAATCAATCATTGGCGCCCAAGGCTTCTCCTCATAACGGTTTTTCTTTATTTATCATTTTGAGCTTTAAATTGAGTTTGTGCCTACAAACTCCCATTTCTCTCATCCTCCATTCTTTTGGGTTTTCACACCACCTTTAAGGTGTGAAGAGGTTAGTCAAGCCTTTCCTTTTAAAAGGCTTGAGTCAAAGGTGAGCTAGCCTTCACCCGTAAAAAGGATAGTGGGTTTCTTGCTCAAACCATTAAAAAGCAAGCTGTAATAGGTGAGCTAGCCTTCACCTATAAAAAGGCTAGTGGGTTTCTTGCTACAACCATTGAAAAGCAAGCGATAGTAAATCTCTCAACGGTTGAGTTGGGAGCGGAGACGTAGGCCGGGTTTTAGGCCGAACTCCGTTATCAATTTTGTGTCTTGACTCTTTTATTTCCACCGCACTTTCAACTTTGATTTTAAATTGTTAGTCATTTTTTTAAAGGCAATTCCCCCCCCTCTTGCCATCACTTCCTTCTTTTCTCCGCCCAACAGTCTTGTCGACCTGAGTACATGTCATGTACTGGTAAGTACATGGAATGTACTCAGCTGATACTATATTCCTTGCTAACATCCTAACATTCCATGTGCGTTCATTACAAAGGAAAAATTTACATGAACTGTACTAGGATTACATAGTGTGTAGCCCTAAGCCATTTCATGTGACATGTTTTAGCTAGTACATAGCCAATTTTCCTATATTTTGTTCAGTACAACCCAAAAAAGAAACATGTATTTCAAAGGAAGAACCATGTTCTCAAAAACTTCCCCCTTAAGGAAATTTTTCCTCGAATATCACTTATAAGGGCGGTGAAGGAAAATTATAGAACAGTTCCCTCCCAAAGAAAAAATCAATTAAGGTACAATGACCTGTTTCAGGACCCACGATCCTATCATGAAGAATTATCATCCCTGCACCTCATAAGCTGATCCCATGTCACTTTTGACACCCGATCATATACCGCACCAAATCGGTGCTCACCTCGATCCCATGGAATGCCTAGAACAATGAGGTCCCACATCTCATGGAAGATCAAATCAACCTAATGCCTTGTACCTCAATTATAACTAGATCCTCTATGCCCTGATTCCCATGGAACCTCAAGTGACCTGCATCTAATGATTCCATGATGCCTCAACACCTCATTTAACCATCATCCAAGGATGATCCCGATGCCATGAACCTCATATATATATATATATAGTCATACACCCAAGATGGTTCCAAACCACTGATCAGGTTATAGCCACTCTATATAAATCCTGTGCACCACATGCAATCAAAAGAGATATGCCTAAACAAACCATGACAAACATAATAGAAATAAAAATCATGAACACACACGCAACATACCACTGACTGTTATTTCCTCCCCAGATATCTCAACCCCTGGTGGCTCCATGGAATTCACCTAGACTGACACACGACTTCCTAAAGCATGACCTTCTTGCAATGCTTCACTAGTCACCAGCCACTGACCCCATAACTGGGTCCCACTATCACTACCACCGCCTCTGTGTGCAGTTGAACCTCGACTACCCTCTACTTGTACCTATACTTATCTAACCCAAGACACCATTGTCTTCCTTGGACTGTGCCTTCTAGCTATCTGGGATGGCTATCTGCAAAACCTCTAAAGATGACCGACCTGTCCACATTCCCGGAACTCATTTTGAGGCCTATCACACTGAGTCCGAACATGCCATGACTACCCACACTGAAATAAAAAATTATTAAACTTCCACAATGTGGTCTAGCTAGGTCCTTGTCCTGACCATCCTATTGGAACTAATCTCAACATCATTTTATTCTATCTAAACCAACACCTAAAGCCGCCACATGACCCATGTGAGACATATCCATCAGGTTTTCTTCTCCTTGAGAACATAATTCACCACTATTGAGAATGAGACTAGCATAATGATTTTTACCTACACCCGTATAGTGTGCCATTACCCATATTTGAAGAGCCTCACCCTCAATGTGTTATCGCTTACTATACTAGGTGCAAAGTGAGATAACTCAGTGAATGTAGCTGCAAAATCTATAAAAGACATGTCACCCTACAGAGGCTCAAGAACTCTTAATAGCTCTCTTACCTTTGCGTCTTTAAGAAACAATTCATGAATAATCTATCATCAATGTCCTTCTAGGAAAGTCCCTCAGGTTTGGGATCCTGAACTTACACATCCCACCAGCGCTTCACCGGTCCTCTGAGCACATATGTCGCAAACTTGGACCTTCACCCTAGAGGCATCTCAGGCTTCTCGAAGATCATCTTCATTACTCTATCCAATTCTTAGACACCTGTAGACCACTATCACCCTAAAAACATCGTAGTTGATGTGATTGGAATTCATGAGTAAGGTAATCCATATAGGGATCCATTCTTTGAGCACCTCTGTTTCTCCCCTAAAAACACACACCAGGCGAGATCAAAGCTTCTCATTGATCCACATACAAAATGATGTCGAGCCTAGAAGCTACCCTATATAAAATGGGTCTTGAACCTGATCCTGTATTTGAGCCTATACCTAGGGCTCATGCTATGCCTGACCCTCAGGGGTCTAAACCTGACCATGCTCATGTGACACTGTACCATCAACCACCTGACTCTCGATTGATCTGTTTAGGAGGAACCCACTGAATAACATAAAAAGGTCACACAAAACATACGTATATATTAATTTATAATGTAGATAGATAAATAAGTAAAAAAGTTAGTGTATAACAACTTCCCTGACTCCCCCCCATCGCATCCATGCCCATGGCATCCTATCCCCAAAACCTCTTTACCCACCCACAATAGAGCTGAGTATCACAAAATCCTCAGGCCCTGCCCATCCAAACAACCACGTTGCCTCAAACTGATGACCTAGTCACCCAATACTAGTGATAAAAATCCCCTCATCCATAGTACCTTCCTACTCTTAATGAGCCAAGGCCATTCACATTCCACATGCAATTTTACACAAATTGAAATCATGGAATATCACATCGCATAAAATAATGAATTCTATCAGTAATTTCACCTTTTCACTTGGAAATTAACATATATCACATGGTATTATCACTTAAAAAAGAATACATGAAAATATGAAATTGAAATACCATAAAAACGTTCTAATTAAAAGCCAAACAACCATTTCTTACCTTACCAGGACAAGGTATAATTCTCTATTACCATACCGGGTCAAGGGTCACATATCACCACAAAAAATCATCACAAAACAAGTGAGCCACCATGGTGTAATTCATATAAACTATAATATGTGAAAAAGAAAAATAGTATAACCCACCTAAGGTATCTCAATCAATCCCTCTAACATGGGGTTTTAGGCACCCAATCATGAGTTCAAAATCCAGTTCTGACAATAATCTATCTGCATTATACCATAATCTGAAATAGTAATACAAAGAAAAAAGGTAAAAGAAACTCATCTAAAACCATTTGTAGAATACTAGACATGAAAAAACACCTGAAAAGTGCTATCAGGCCACGTTTCATAGACCTTAGGTGCATCTAATCGAAAGCCAAAGTTGCTGACTTGCAGGGAGGGTGTAAACAAGTATAGTGGGGAGGCTATACCATTTGGTAAAAATATAAGACACTGGTTTGGGTATAATTGTAAAACATGCAGTGGAAATAAATGAATCCGTAGACTCAAACAAGACTCATCAATCAGAATCAAAACAATATCAAATAAATAGAGAAAGCAATATAGAAACAACTCCATCAGAAAGTTAATAGAACAACATGCTAAACACCACTTGCAACTACTACTAAAACAAGAAAGAAATGAATCCAAAGTAGTTCATACATGTCAAAATACTAAGGTAACCCATAGATAACCATAATATCTACATATAATAATAATAATACTGATATAGTAATTAAAGATAAATAAAATTAAAACTCTAGCAAGGCCTAACCTTAAGGCCATGCCAATTGCCAAGCCAAAAAAAATTATGACCCAACTCCTGAAGCTGATCCTTTACCTTAATGTAACACAATAAGCTGTACAAGAATCTTGAATGCCCTATGTAGGGTGTGAGATGAATCTTAACAAGATACCCCAAAAGGGTGTGTACCTAGTATATGTGTTTAAGTTAACAAGAATCTCTATGTAAAGTAAAAAGTACGATGAAATAAATAAACACAACCTCCATTGGTTCTCAGCAGCCACTTGGGAATGTCACATACTTTAGGAAATACCAGAATCTCATAAGAAAGAGAGTCGTCAGCCCATGGCCCAAGGTACTCCTATAGTCACAAAGTCCCAGTGATCCCTCTGGTTCCACCCCAGTCACATACCCCAACACCAAGTTTCTCCTAAGACCTCCTGTCTCAAAGTATCGACGTCCTGAAGGAACATCCAAAAAATAGTGTCTCAATCCCATGAACCCCTTATTGAAAGTTATAATCGGCCCATGGAATTAAATCTAGAGGAACAATGATGCCTGCCCTCAAATAAATTTCTAGGCCCATGGATTCAAGCACAACGAGCCTTATCCCCCAACCCGATAGCCCCATTGTTATGAACAGAAGGTTACTCACCTTCCATGTGGATTTCTTCAGCAAGTAACCCAAAACCATAATACCTAAACCCCTACTATTGGGGTTCTCTACCAATATGAGTGATCAAAACTACCTCATCATGTAGTCTACCTATGTGAACATGACTCTGTTGGCGCTTTGGACATCACATGTGAGTAAAAATCACAAAAATAAGAACATAAGTGACACCATCTCTGGAACCTTGTTCCCCTACTACAAATTCACTCAAATATGATGGCCATTCAATATCAGTATCCCGTGCCATGCCCAACCTTACAGTCACACTACCTCAAACTGAGGTCCACGACACCCAATCCCGTGGTCAAAACAACCCATGAAAATCCTGGCCATTCCCAACAAAAAGTATCCCGATGGCCATGCCATCCCAACCTCAGGGAAAGCCAGTAACAACCTCATGGGTATCAGTATATGTCATATCAAGAATTACATATATATAAAACACATTTAAGAACTTTAAAAAGAAATTAAATTTAAATATATTGAATTACAATTTCTAGCAATAATGTATCATTAGTAGCACTGAGGTGTTGAATGCCTCTAATTAACTAAATCAAGTTTAAATAACATTAATATACCATTTTAAAACAAAAAAACAAATATAACCATTTTGGAATCCACTACAAAAATATATGGAGCAGTGACCTCCCACCCATCCTCGCTCGCATAATCAAGGTAAGGGAATGCCCAACGACATCCCACAAGGCACACAATCAATTCAACATGAAATAATAAGGTTCCCACTCAATACCTGTTTTTATGCTAAAAATAACCAACCCCCAAATGTTCACGATAACTCAAAACATGGTATGAAACACCTACCTCATACTTGTAAGACACTCCTCTTCTAGTGTCAGCCTCTAATTCAGCCAAGAATAGGGTAAATATACATAATGATCTTAAATTCCCAAGCTTCTATAACTAGGTCAAGAGAATAAATCACAAATAATCGATCAAGTGGAATAAATAACTCACTATTGGTGTTCCAACGCATCTAACGGTGTTCCAATCAGAGTTTGGACGAAGGATTAGAAGGGATTTGTTCCTCCGATGCTGTTATATGAAAACTAGGTGAGGAGGTCACTGTTCAGTTTGAGAAGATGAGGCTACTGTCTGTTTTAAGAAAAAAAATACATTGCGTGAACTTAAGAATATACGATGTGTATATGCCAAAATTTATCCACTATTCCTACTCACTTACAAGTCATTAAATGGTCCTGCTGACCTAAATACATAGTGTGTACTTGTTAGTAGAAGACGTGTACTCAGCTGATCCTCTATTCCTTGATGACATCCCTACACTCCATGTACATACATTACAAAAGATAATGTTACACAGTGTGTACTCTGGATTACACAACTTGTAACCCTGATATGTGATAGGTTTCAGCTAGTACATGAAAAATTTTCCCCATTTTTCTGAAGTAGAACCCAAAAAAAGAAACTTGTACCCCAAAGGAAGAATCATGTTCTTACACAAAGAACATGATCCATGAGAGTATAAAATTGACATAATACATGTTATTATGGAATATAAATATGCATAAAAAATCATTTTCATTGAAGTCAAGGCTCTCTTCTAAGACTATATTATTAGAATGGGTAAATTTTCAAACAATTATAGATTTCAAGGTTCACTCTCAATACTATCATAGTTGACAAAGTACCTTAATGAAATTGGTTCACTGTAATGCCCCGACCCCAATTACCCAGAGTCAGTGCATTATTTTAATACATTGGCATGATCACAAGGAAATCATTTCCCAAAAGACTGATTAGTTTAGCAGTCTTGAAAATATGTTACATACATTAACATTACATTACAATTTCAAACATAAAACACATCATAAATAGTTCTTTTAGAATTCGATTATTCCATTTAGCTTAACCCTACATAGAAATCATAATAAACTTCTTGGAATCCTGGGTAAAATAAAACATGGAAGGGGATGAGCACAAATGCTCAGTAAGGGTAAGCAATACATCGAAAGATAACAAAAATATTAAGCATAGAGAATAATTGAAACCACATGCCTTTACCAATAATAAACATGAATAATTTTATGGAAAGAATATGAGATGAGTAAATAAATCCATAATAAAACATAATCATGGGTATTATACAAGTCGAATGACCACATGAACCATCAATATTATTTCCATAATGAGGGAATGTATAATGCCAGACATTCTGAAATATTTTTTCAAGGCCTCGGGCAAGACATCTAAAAATGATTAAGGCCTCGGCCAAAACCATAACTCAAATTGGGAAAGGGCCTCAGCCAATTCCATGTCTAGTTGTCTCATGAGACCTAACAATGCATCGAGGAGCTATAGAGGGCTCCACCTGTCACATACTAAGTCCAATACATTCCTCATATGACAATTATTAAACATATCATAAACATTCTTATTAAAACTAGCATACTAAATGTCAATACTTTAACCATAAACCATGAATGGTATAAAAATAGTATATCCATAGTCAAACATATCAAAAAACCTTCAATACAATATGGAAGTTTTGTATCATAATAAATCAACTTCAAAAAAAGATTAAAATCCATTAAAGGATTTTACATAGATAGAAATGATTTGTAAAACTCTTTTATTGAAATATCCCTTTTCATAAAGACATTTAAAAGTCACACAATTTAGAAAGGAAGACATTTAAAGTCATTTTTGAATCAAAGTGTCCAATACAACTTTGAAACCTTTTAAAGTAATTAACATTTTAAAACATTCATGTCCATTTAAATAAATCCTTAAAACCATTTTGAAAACATCGACATTAATGAAAATGGTTTAGAAGAATAAATATTTAAAATATTTAAAATTATGTTGACATAGATGTAATCAAAACTATTTGAGAGAAATATTTCTTTCTTTGAAATAATTTAAGAGTCACATAATTATAAAAGAAAACATTTACTTTGAAAATATACTTATAAAATTTTAAGGGATGCTTCAATGATTTTATAACAGCGGAAAATAGCCGCACCCACCGTATAAGTTAAAAAAAAAGACATTCTTACCTTAATTTTGTGGAAAATGTTAAAAAGGACCTTGTTTGGAAAAGGAAGGAATGATTCTTTTATAAAAATATTATAAAAATTCAAACAAGGGTATAAATGACTTTAACCCATAGTCTGTAAAATAGTAAGAATTATTTGAAATACATTTTTAAGAATCATGGATGTGGATGATAAAGAGGTCCCAGAAGATAATTACGTATAAACAACCTCAGATAATGAAGATATTGTGAAATAAACCCTTACCTTGTAATTTTACTTGGCCGAGGGTAGGTTCAACTCCTATATAATATTAAATCATTGCTATTTAATTATAAAATAATCATATACATAAATATTATGTCATATATGATCTTTTAATGTTGGTTTGTTAATAATATTTTAGTATTATCGTCATTTCGAGTGTTCACTTACTCGTTTTGTTTTATATGTTTTGTCACATAAGCCATGTTTTTTATCCATAGGTTGTATATTATTCATATCCAGAATGATATCTTTTCCTTAAACATTATTTTTAATAATCAAATGAAAATTATTCTTGAATGGATACGATGGGGAATGAATCTCATCGCGTTCGTGGAGACGGTAGTCTGTACGTACGCACGAGCGACAATATCATTATTTTGATATTAAAATCGTATATAATTGGATGGTATATCATATATACAGAATAATTATAATGTTATATTTATTATTTACTTCAATTACACATCATTCTCATACCCATCCAAATAATAATGTTTTGAATAACAATTACACCATGACGTGGAGACGGTAAGCCGTATGTACGCACGTATGGTGACATGTCATTCAAAGGATGGATAGAATACTGAATATGGTTGTAACATATTTATAATAACATCATAGTATATTTAATATACTGGACTTATTATTTTAGAATGGAAATAACAAATAAATAAGAAGTTGAAGAAGAAAGGAACTTGAAAGATGGCGGTGAAAACATTACCTCTTCTTCAAGTTCTTCCTTTTGATTTGATCAAATGGGCTCCATAGGTTAGCTTTCTGATCAAACGAAGGCCTCTATATTGATGTGAGGTAAGTTTAAAGAATATTTGGGCAGGTATTGGCCGAGCCAAAAGGCTTTTAAGGTGTGAATTAGTGAGAATGGGGAGTGCCCTTTTATAAGAGGGGTGAGGGGAACCTTAGGAAAAGCTAGAAATATAATTTTATAATAAATTCATATTCGGTTTATAATGGTTCCAAAATGGATTGTTTAAAGGATAAGGTGGGGATAGGTCGAAAACCACTCAACCAATAGGTTTTATTCCGGTTTGTGTCACTATATGAACTTTATCGTTTTGATTTAACTCTTAGTTAAATTGTTTGACATTTACCATGTCTCTTTGTATTTTTATAATATATGGTTAATAAACTTACTATATACTTACAAGAGACCCACAAGTGGCCCACTAATGATTAAAATATCATTATATAAGTCCTTTGGACGATACTTAGATTTTTAGGAATATACTATCAATTAATAAAATAATATTTGTTTTAAAAACTCATTTATGCCAATTTTGACACTATTCAATAAATGATTTTTGTTAAACTCCTAAAAAATTTATTAATTCGAAAAAAAATTATTTAATCAATAATAACATTTCATATTAACCTATAAATTTTTTTTATGGCATCAAAACTTTCAAATTATATTTATTTTATCATTTATAATACCAATTATTTGATTCTTTCAATAATAAGGAAAATACTGCATCATTATTTTGTCACAAATAAATTTAATTTTTAAATGTCTAAAAATTATAAATAAAATACCATAATGTAGGAAATCATTTTATATTTCTAATTGATTTTTATAGTCTAAAATATAACATATATAACCATATGTAAAAATTGTTTTTCTTGAAGATATATGATTATGCCATTTTTGTATTTACTTTAACTTAATTAATATAAAGTGTCATTATCACTTACAAGTGGCTCCATGGGGTCCCAAAATTGACCCAAATATGACCATGGTTGGCAATGTATCAACCAATAGGGTTAGGATAGGTTTTAGGGTAATTTAATATTATTATAATATTATTATTTCACCCTTATTTACCAGATTTACCCTTTAACCATGGTAAATAAAATATTTACCGAAGTAATTATTCAAAATGTATAAAAATAAAAGTTACCTATTTACACAATTTGTAAATACTGATTCCAAATAAGGAATCCATTTTTCTAAATTCAAAACCCATAAGTGGCAGAAATTAATTTAAAATTAATTCCTTCTGTCAAAACAAAAAGCGTGTTTTTAAGAAAGAATAAATATCAAAAGATTGACACTTGTTTATGGCCGGTTTAAATGTGAAATTACATCCAATGAACAAAATTTTATTAAATGGTAAAAATATATTCTAAATAAAATTTAAAAACACTCAAATTCATAATTTATCACTATTAAGTATTTCGATTAAAAAAGTTGTTTTTAATTAATATTTAGTAATTTTCACTATCCATCAAAATATGAAAGTTATCCGAAAAGTACCAAAAATTCATTCTAAGATAATTTTGATATTCGGAATACAAAAATGAAGTCCATTTTGAAAGATAAAATTTATAAAATTTCAAAAAGTGGGTATTACTATTCATTACAGCTAGTTTGATTGGTTGTGGAGTGTGTTAGAACTCGATGTTGCCCAGAACACACGATATTGTATTATTCAAAGAGAAGCGTACCGTGGAAGCTTGGGGTGTTAAATTCAGCCCTCCTTCAATAAATTGCATCCTCGCAATTTGAAATTGTTCTTCTAAAATAAAAGGATGAAATTATAAAATATCATTGGGGGAAACCCACATCGGAAATTGGGTTAATAAAATTTAGTCTTAATAAGAGGAAAAGAGAAATGAAAGTATCACCACCAAATTATGATCTCGATTTGGAGAAAATTGGTTGAAATTAGAGACACAGAATCGGAGGAAAAACTTAAATATTTATAGGGAGTGATTGAGGTCAGCAGTCACAAACAATTGTAGAATTGAGGGCCTCAAAGCCATCAATCTATGATGATTTAAAATATCATCGGTTCAAAAAAACATAAGGTATTAGGATAAAACATTTTTAGTTTTAAGATACATTACCTAATTTTTATGAATTAATTTCTTAAATAATTTTAGAAGAAATATATATATATATATACATGACAAGTATAGTTCCATCCTTTCACTAATTTCTACCACAAACTCATCTTTCACTCTAAAAGATAATAGAACTTAAAAAAATATATTCCATTTAACCTATTCATATAAGGTTAAAAAAATTAATTTCTAATTCATCTACCATACCTTAAAAAAGCTACATTATTCAATCCAGGACATCATGTGGACCAGTGGTAGGTGATACACCCTTGTCGCCCTTCAGTTGCGGGTTCAAGTCTCGTGGCCTTGCCAGACGCGACGTGTTGCCGCCCAACCACTGGGTTTTACTTTTATGGTAATCAAAAAATAATATCAAACTAGAATTATCCAAAATAATTATATCCAAACTCACATTCCAAAATTTATAAGGAAGTTAAACACAATGAAGATCCTTTTTTCCATGTAATAACATGTGAACACTTTCATCATGTATTATTTTAAAACATGGTAATATCTTGAATTACCATAAAACCTTAATGATTACATTCATGCTCCCTTATTCTTTATAGAATACTGGATATACTCCTTCTATCCAAAAATTTTGTAAACTCCAACAATGACAAATCATTACTCAGTTTCAAGGTAGTCAAGAATATCCAATATAATTTATTCAAATAAACCATCTCTTATTCCAAAATCACTACCTCATTATCAGTACCATATTATGGATTACCTATCCTTAAACCATGTATTTTTCCAAAAGTGTAGCTCACTATTAAATTAAATTTCTTAGAACCATATAATCTGAAATCCTCAATAAGATAGTACTACAGTACAATCCTTATTTATCTCCATAATTCAAATAACCAGTATATTGTTGATACAACACTCAAATGAAATAATCCTATAACAACATACGAACACTAGTTATTATTTCTCATCTGATTTAGTATCATAACTTGATTATCATCCAATAGCGTCATTTAAGGCATAGTCTGATGATTGGGACATTGGTTCGCATAGTGTCCCAACCCTTTATAGATGAAGCATTGTACATTTGAAACCTTTTTCTTACCCTTTCAGTCACACACTTGGTGTCTTTTTTCTCCACACTTATAACAAACTCTCATTCCCTTCAGGGAAGTTCCAGGGCATTTCTTCCCACAGTTATCACATATGGGAAAATTATTCTTTTCACTCTTCCCTTTATCCATCTTTCTCTCTTCCATCATATTCTTCTCTTTCTTCCCTTCAAAGCCATAGGTGTCAGAGAATTATTTACTTATCTTATTAACACATGATAATATTTATTCATATGTTGAGAAAACATGAGAGACTATTTCCCTTCTAATTTTTGGCTTAATATCGTGGAAGATATGATCCTTCTTACTCTTTGGATCATATGTATTGCTGGAGTTCACATTCCTTCTACTGAGAGCCATTTCTATAAAATGGAATACAGTAGGTCAGCTTATGAATTACAATGAATAATTCCAAACTTATTGAACACCTAACGTAAAATGAACAGTTTATGGATATAATCCATAATCATAAAAATATTTTCTTTGAGGAAGTATATACTCATAAACCCTCCATAATGTTTTGTAAAGAAAATGAGAATTATCCTGAGCGTATCCCCCGGGAGTGTCGTAACAAAGAGTGCAGCAAGGCCCATTGTCGTGCACCAGTTCCCGTTCGAGTCTAGCTCAAAGTGGTGTTTTCAGGTTTTACCCCTAGGAACATCTATGCTAGAGCCACCTCTATCTTCTCGTATCCAGACGGGGATGTATTGTTTGAAAAATTCACAAAATCTCTACAATACCAAAATTCTAGGATGTTCTACTATACTAATCCTCAAAGTCTATCTTAGGGATATGTGCTATAATAAGAGTTTATCTAAATCTAGTTTCCATTTTTATACTAAACTTAATTTGATACCAACTGTAACACCCCGAGCCCAATTACCCAGAGTCGGTGCATTATTTTTATACATTGGCATGATCACAAGGAAATCATGTCCCGAAAGACCGATCAGTTTAGTAGTCTTGGAAAATAGATTACATTCATTAACATTACATTTAAATTTCAAACATAAAACACACCGTGAATAGTTCTTTGAGAACTCCATTATTCCCTTTAGCTTAACCTTACATATCAATCATAATACACTTCTTGGAATCCTGAAAAAAATTAAACATTGAAAGGGGTGTGCTCAAACACTCAGTTAGGGTAAGCAATACAGTGGAAGATAACATAAATATTAATCCTAGAGAATAATTGAAACCACATGCCTTTACCAATAATAAATATGAATAATTTTATGGAAAGAATATGAGATGAGTAAATAAAGCCATAATAAAATATAATCATGGGTATTCTACTAGTCGAATGACCACATGAACCATCAATATTATTTCCATAATGAGGGAATATATAATGCTGGACACTCTAAAATATTTTTTCAAGGCCTCATCCAAGACATCTAAAAATTATTAAGGCCTCGGCCAAAACCATACTCAAATTGGGAAAGGGCCTCGACCAATTCCACTTCCATTTGTATTATGAGACCTACCGATGCATCGAGGAGCTATAGCGGGCTCCACCCGTCACTTACCAAGTCTAATACATTCCTCATTTGAAAAGTTTTAAACATATCATAAACATTCGTATTAAAACTAGCATACGAAATGTCTATACTTTAACCATAAACCAGAAATGGTATAAAAGTAGCACATCCACAGTCAAACATATCACAAAACCTTCAATACAATATGGAAGTTTTGTATCATAATAAATCAACTTAAAAAAAAGTTTAAAATCCATTAAAGGATTTTACATAGATAGAAATGATTTGTAAAACTCTTTGATTAAAATATCCATTTTCATGAAAACATTTAAAAGTCACACAATTTAGAAAGGAAGACATTTAAAGACATTTTTGAATCAAAGTGACCCATACCACTTTGAAACTTTTTAAAGTAATTAACATTTTAAAACATTCATGTTCATTTAAATAAATCCTTAAAAACATTTTCAAAAACATGGACATTAATGAGAATGGTTTAGAAGAATAAATCTTTAAAACATTTAAAATGATGTTGAAATAGATGAAATCAAAACTATTTGAGATAAATATATCTTCTTTTGAACTCATTTAACAGTCAAATAATTATAAAAGAAAACATTTACTTTGAAAATATTCTTATAAGCTTGTAAAGGAAGATTCAACGATTTTATAATGGCAGAAAATAGCAGCACCCTCCATATAAGTTAAAAAAAGACATTCTTACCTTAATTTTGTCGAAAAGGTTAAAAATGACCTTGTTTGGAAAACGACGGAAAGATTACTTTATAAACATCTTATAAAAATTCAAATAAGGGTATAAATGACTTTAACCCATAATATATAAATTAGTAAGAAGGATTTGAAATACATAAGAATCATGGATTTTGATGATAAAGAGGTCCCAGTAGATAATTACGTATAAACAATCTCGGATAATGAAGAGATGGTGAAATAAAACCTTACCTTGTAATTTTACTTGGTCCAGGGTAGTTTAACCTCTTGTATGATAGTTAAATAATTTTTATTAAATTATACAATAATCATATACATAAATATGATATCATATATTATATTTTAATATTACTTTGTTAATAATATTTTAGTATTATCTTCGTTTTGGGTGTTCATTTACTCATTTTCTTTTACATGTTTTGTTACATAAGCCATGTTGGTTATAAATAGGTTGAATCTTATTCATATCCATAATGATATCAAATACATAAACATTATTTTTAATCACCAAATAAAAATTAGTCTTTAATGGATATGATGGGGAATGAATCTCATCGCGTTCGTGGAGACGGTAGTCCGTACGTACGCACGAGCGACAATATCATTTTTTTGATATTAACATCATATATAATTGGATGGTATATCAAATATATAGAATCATTATAATGTTATATTTATTATATAATTCAATTACACATCATTATCATACCCATCCAAATAATAATGTTTTGAATAACAATTACACCACGACGTGGAGACGGTAAGCCTTACGTACACACGTATAGTGACATGTCATTCAATGGATGGATAGAATACTGAATATAGTTGTACCATATTTATAATAACATCAAAATATATTTAATATACTGGAGTTATTATTTTATAATGGAAATAACAAATAAAGAAGAAATTGAAGAAGAAAGGAACTTGAAAGAGGGTGGTGAAAACATTACCTCTTCTTCGGGTTCTTCCTTTTGATTTGATCAAAAGGGATCCATAGGTTAGATTTATGATCAAACTAAGGCTTCTATGTTGAATTGAGGGAAGTTTATAGAATATTTGGGCAGGTTTTGGCTGATCCAAAAGGTTTTGAAGGTGTGAATTAGTGATAAGGGGAGTGCCCTTTTATAAGAGGGGTGAGGGGCACGTTAGGAAAATCTAGAAATATTATTTTATAATAAATTTATATTCAATTTATAATGATTCCAAAGTGGAATATTTAAAGGTTAAGGTGGGGATAGGTTGAAGACCACTCAACCAATAGGTTTTAGACAGGTTTGGGACACTATATTAACTTTATCTTTTTGATTTAACTCTTTGTTAAAGAGTTTGACATTTACCATGTCTCTTTGTATTTTTATAATATATAGTTAATAAACTTACTATATACTTCCAAGAGACACCAAAGTGGTCCATTAATTATAAAAATATCAATATATAATCCCTTTTGCCAAACCTTATATTTTTAGGAATATAATATCAATTAATAATATAATATTCTTTTAAAAACTCATTTATGTCAATTTTGACAATATTCAATAATTGATTTTTTTAAAGTCCTAAAAAGTTTATTAATTCAAAAAAAAATTTATTTAATAAATAATAACATGTCATATTACACTATAAAATTTGTGTATGGCATCAAAACGTTCAAATTAGATTTATTTTATCATTTATAATACTACTTATTTGATTATTTCATTAATAAGGAAAATACTGCATCATTATTGTTTCATAAATAAATTTAATTATTAAATGTCTAAAAATTATAAATAAAATGAAATTATGTAGGAAATATTTTTATCTTTATAATGAATATTTATAGTCGAAAATATAACATATATAGCTCTATATAAAAATTGTTTTTCTAGAAGATATATGCGTATGCCATTTTTGTATTTACTTTAACTTAATTAATATAAAGTGTCATTATCACTTACAAGTGGCTCCATGGGTTCCCCAAATCGACCCAAATATTCCCATTGTCGGACATGTATCGATCAATAGGGTTAGGACACGTTTTAGGGTAATTTAATATTATTATAATATTATTATTTTACCCTTATTTACCGGATTTACCCTTTAACCATGGTAAATAAAATATCTACCGAAATAATTACTGAAAATGTATAAAAATAAAAGTTACCTATTTACACAATTTTGAAATACTGATTCCAAATATGTAATTAATTTTTCAAAATTCAAAACACAGAAGTTGTAGAAATTAATTTAAAATTAATTCCTGCTGTTAAAACAAAAAGTGTGTTTTTAAGAAATAATTACTATCAAAAGATCGACACTTGTTTATGTCTGGTTTAAATGTGATATTATGTGCAATGACCTACATTGTATTAAATGGTAAAAATATATTATAAATATACTTTAAAACCACTCCAATTTGTAATTTATCACTATTAATTATTTTGATTAAAAAAGTTGTTTTTAATTAAAATTTAGTAATTTTCTTTATTCATCAAAATATGAAAATTATCCAAAAAGTACCAAAAATTCATCCTAAAGTAATTTCAATATTATGAATCCAAAAATGAAGTCCATTTTGATAGATAAAATTTATAAAATTTCAAGAAGTGGGTATTACTATTCATAACAACTAGTTTAATTGGTTGTGGTGTGTGTTAGAACTCGAAGTTGCGTACAACACATGATACTATATTATTCAAAGAGAATCGTACAATGGAAGCTTGGGGTGTTACATTAACTCCCCGTATTAGTATTATTTATCTCACAAGATATCAATATTTAACTAATGCATTGGATGCATATATTGGTCACAACCATCACAAAATAAAAATCATATATATGCGTTCCATAAGATCATAAAATATTCACCATATCATAATTCTAGAAAGAAAATGGGTTTCATAAATATTTCATCACACCATAACCCATGTAAAATAAATAGGATTCATAAACAAATTTTCATTCTAAACATAAAACATATCGAGAGAGAATAATGATGGAATCCTTGGACAATTTCCCTAGTAAATCATAATTTATAAAAAAGACTGTTGTATTTTATGAATATAAATACCATTAAATGACAATTAAAACATTATTGAGTAAAATTACTATTCTATACTAAAATAAATTATTAAAAAAATTGTGATATTATAAATGTAAAAATTTTCTTTGAAAATAGATATGTAAAATTATAAAAGAATCATTAAAGAAAAAAATTAGTCACGATGATTAGAAAATCCATTCATGTCATATAAGTTAAAAAACATGATTTCAATACTTATGTTAGAAAAGTTATAAAGTAATTTGATTAGAAAATGAAAAAAGATTCATTTCTGAGAATTTTTAATAAAGGAAAAAACCCTTAGAAATGAATTTAAAAAATTATAGGATAATATAAAAAACATCATTGAATAATTTATTTAAAAAAAGGATATTGAAGAGGAAGTTTTATTTACTGAAGAGATATATGAAGTCAATTTTCCTTAAAATATATTTTTATTGTCCAGAGTATATAAGATTCAAAAAATGAAATTAAAAAATGTATTTACAATAAATAAATATATGATAATAAAATTCATGATTATATTGAGTGTTTGATCATAATATTTCATCATCAAAACTTAATAAAAAACAATCTCGATAAACAATGAGACTGTAATGTAAAACCCCTTAACTTGAATTTGACAAGCTGATAAAGCACTCTAATATCCTATAATAAAATTTTAAATTTTTTATAATTATATAAAATATTCATGTTCAATCATTTAATATCATATATTATCTCTTTATATCATTCCAACACCCCCTTTTATCAATAATTCATTATTAAAATCAATATTTTCGTGTGATATCTATTTCATTTATCATGAGTATTCCTATAAAATACTTTTGTTCCTTGTAAATTTATCTTTGTTACATCATATTCAGAATATCAATCATGATTAAAATATTATATATATTCATTATATGCATATTTTCAGTCATCTATAAATGTTATAGATTGAAAAATGAATTTCACCTTTCTTGGAGATGGAAGGTCATACGTACACATAAGCATTGTTTCCATTTTTCGACCGATGAAAGAAAGAGAGGTAAATATTAATTAACCTATATAGGATCATTATTATATCATATATTTCATATATATTCATCAAATTTTTCCTTCTTACCATCTAAGTAAAATAAAATTGAAAATAAATCACATCGCTTCGTGGAGGTGGTAGACCACATGTATGCTTGAACGATGTTATCATTTCCAAAAGGATTGGATTTTAAGATGGTGGACATGATATTATCATTAAATAAGTATAATTTTGTCATAAATATCATATATAAACATTAAAACCATCATAATTCCCATCCATATAAGATGGTGATGAAAAATAAATTATGTCGCTACAAGGAGATAGTAAGCCGTACACACGCACGAGAGATACTTTCACTTCTCATTTGATGTGAAATAAGGTGTATAATGGTGTTTTAATAATTATAAATACATTTAAATTTATAAATTGAAATCAATATATTTCTTTATAATAAATAACATATAATTAGATGAGGTAAAGATTATTCTAAAAGAAAGTTATCGGTTAAGGCGATTACCTTTTCCTTGAAATGACTCCTTTAGATATCCTCTAAAGGTATCCGAGGATGATATTTTGGGAAGACTGGAGCCAATATAATGTTTATAGGGAAGTTTATAAAATATGTTTTTTTATTTTTGTTGATATATAAGGCTCAAAGTAGTGTAATTAAGTGAGGAAGGTGATACCGTTTTATTGTTGAGGTGAGGGGAACTTTTGGTATTTCTAAAAAGATTAAATTATAATAAATTAATTCTCAAGAAAACTGAATCCAAATGGATAGGCCTTCAATGTTAAGGTATAATAGGGTTTTAAAACAATTATCAAAAATAAATTAGAATAGTTTTGGTGTCATTTTAAACTTAATCATTTGAATTAATCCTTAGTTAATAAATTTTAATATTAACTACAATAACAACTTTTTTCAATATTAAAGGGATATAATTTTTTATTACAATGTAAAAATAGGACCGTATAGGTCCATGTTATGACATTATTTACCATATCATATCCACCTTGTATTATTTAAAATTTTTTATGATTTTTAAATAATATAATAGAATATTATTTTGAAAAAAAATAAATTTCTCCAATTTTGAAATAATTCATTTAATTTGACTTAAAATACAGAAATAATTTTATTGAATTGGAATTTAATCTTTTAAAAAGAAATTAATATGTTATATTATCCCATAACATTCATGGAACACTATAAAGTACAAACATTATATTAGTTTCATTATTTTCAAAATCATTAGTTTTATGTTTCTATTAATTGAGTAAATACTATTTGGGCATTGTGTATGAATTTACGGTAATTAATTAATACCTTAAAATAATAAAAAAAAATCATGAAAATAATTTTTTTATCAATATAATTATTATTAATGTTTATTAATTACAATTTTTTATTCCTATTAGAACACATAAATCATATTTAAAACTAAGAGAGTGACATTTTGTAGAATTCTTCAATTTAGATAATATATAAATAATATTCATGGAAAGTTTTCTATTAAAATAATTAATTTTGGAGAATAAATATATACAGGTATAATTAAATTCATCCAATAATAATTAGGAAGAAAAATTATTTCCTTATTACTTAGTTTTTAATCTATATTAACCTGATTTACCTCTTACTAATGTGATAAATTTTACCATATTACTATTTATATTGAAAGAAAAATAAAAGGGGTATATTTAAAAAATTTGAACCTTATGATTATAAATATGAAATTACTTTTATCTAATTAAATAATTATTGAATAAAGAAGTTAATTTTAGTTTATGTGCATAAAATTCAACATTATTGTTTTATAAAAAATATATTTTTAAACATGAAAATGTTTTACTCTGGTCCTATTACTAGAAAATAATATTTATTAATGTAAAAAATATGACCAAGTAAATTATATATACATTTCATTAAAATAATTCAAAATTAGTTATTAATTTAAATTATTATTATAATAATACACTGTGCACATATTAATAGTTTTTCATAAAAAACACCACTTTTATTTGTAAATATTTTTTGTTTCTAAATATACTCATTTGACAACTAATGGATACACTTTATTAAAGTGTAGAGCATGTATTTTTCATAATTTAGTTATTAAAATTCATACGCACCAATATAGTGGCTAGGAAATAATGGAGACATAATATTTTAATAATGTTACATGGTATATTTAAACTCACAATTACGTGTAACATAATCTATCAAAAACATAAAACTATTTAAGGGGAAATATTTTATAAAAATATAAATGGGTTAAATTATACCACACATATAATGTAATTTTTCCTATAAATTCATTACTCCAATACAAAAAGATAAGGATAATTCTACCTCATCAAATCCTCAGGTTCCGACGTAGCTTCATCAAATCGGTGTTTTTCCCCCAGACATTGACTAGGTGAGTGATCTTATTGCATAGAACATTTTATCTATGATCAAAAATATCTCAAAATTTTACTTTATTTAATATAATTCTATAGTGGAACAACCAATTAGTACAATACATGTTAAGTATTATGGTTTTACTTCCTCAAGGGAGATACATGGAACACATCATCAACTTTAGAGAGATTTAGTGGAACCACGAATAAATAATCTACCATCTCGATATGATAAAAAATTTCAAAAGGACTGATATAACTAGGAGTTTTCTAAAACATATTTATAAATCCCATGACCCTCTTATAGGGAGATATTCATTGGAATACATTTTCACCAATTTCGAACACTATATCTTTCTAAGGATTACCTTCATAAAAATTTTGTCGACTCTAAGGTGCTCATATATGTTATTGAATGGATGTAGCCTTATTTTCTACTTCATCTCCTATATCAGGTCCCAATATCTAATTTTCTTCGACTTCATTCCTGTATTTTTTATTTCTGTACTTCTTACAATATAGGGTTTCATAAGGATCTATATAAATACTAGAGTGAAAACTATTAATGTAAGAAAATTCAACCAAAGGAAGGTGCGGATCCCAACCACCATTGAAATATATTTATCAAGCACTAAAAATGTCTTATAGATTTTGAATGGTAATCTTAGACTGAACATATGTTTGAGGATGATAATTAGTTCTAAAAATTAACAATGTATATAGAGCTAGATGAAGACTTCTCCAAAACATCATGAAAAAACTTGAATCCCAATCAGATACTTTTGATAGTGGAACAACAAGAATTCTTACCACATCCTTAATGTATAATTGAGTGAGTTGAATAAGATAGAAATATTACCTAATAGAAATTATGTGTGATGAGTTCATAAGGTGATCAACTACAACCTTAATAGCATTATTCCATTTAGATGTTTTTGGGAGTTCGATGAATAAATCCATAGTGATGTTTTCCCATTTTCATTCTAATTAGGGTAATGGTTGTAACATCAACTTAGAAGTCTATATCTCATATATTAAATTTCTAAAATAACAAGCTTTAGGAAACATAATAATAAATATATCTTTTTATTCCACCCCACCAGATAAAATCTTTAAAATATCTATACATCTTTGTACCTTCTGTATGAATAGAGAATGAATAACTATGAGCTTTATCCACAAGCTCCTTATTCAAATATGGTATAAAAGTGACATATACACGATCTATGAACCTTATTATTCCCTTACAATAAATGTTGAATTTAGAGACATTTATCAATTTCTTTTGTAACTATACATCTAGCTTCTATTTGTCTTTAATATTTACTTGGATAGATAGTTGAACAATCATTTGAGAAAATAAGGTTTCTCCCATTTCTTCATGATTTCAAGATCTACATTTTGAAAGTCCATAAATATTGGATATTTTGTGATCCTAATCATAGATAATATAATGGGATCCTTTAAATTTATTTAATTTTCCTCCATGTTCAATTTTCCAAGGGTTGTATTGTAATGAGAATTCAAAATATCCAATCTATTACAACAATCTTATTTGGTGAATTTTTAGAACATTTTCAGTGAAAATTTACTTTAATTTTTTTGATTAGTTAATGTATAACACCTTTATCCATAGATATAATTCCTCTATATATTTAGTGAAAAAATTATTATATCTAAATACAAATCACGAGTTGGGTAATTTTTTTCATGGACTTCCAATTTCATGTGGCATAAGCTATAATTGTATAGTTTTTCATGGGGATGCATCCCAATCCCTTATTTTATATATCAATATTGATGAAAAACTCTTCTCTACTACAACGTTATGTATGGGTATCTACATTGGCTATCCTTCCCTTTAGTTAATTTAAATATTTGTAATATTCACATGTCTAGAAGAACTTGGCACCCTTTTGAGTTAACTTAGTGATTGGAATTGATAGTCCTAAAAAATTATCCACAAAGGGTTGATAATATATAGAAAAACCAAGAAAAGTATAGATCTTATTCTTAATGGTTGGTATTTGATAACATTAAATTACTTTTTCCTTTGAAGGGTCTAATGATATATCCTCACTTGATATTATATGAATTAACATCGAAACATTCTGATGCCAAAATTCACAGTGGTATATTTTTCATAAATCTTATCCTTCCTTAGAGTTTACAAAAAAAATTATAATGATATTCATGCTTTTCGTTTCTATTTTAGTAAATAAGAATATCATATATAAAGACTACCAAAAATGGATAAAAGTAATATATAAATGTTCTATCAATTAAATCCAGGAAGATATCAGAGAAATTAGTAAGACCAAATGGAATCACTATAAATTCATACAGTCCATACCCTACATGGAATGCTATCTTGGGTATATCCTCATTCTTAACACTCAATTGTTGATATGAGGAATGAATATAAATCTTTTAATAGTATTTAGATCTGTGAATTTTATCAAAATAGTAATCATTTTGGGGTAGATGATACTTTTTCTTGAAAGTGATATTGTTATGTTCTTGATAATCAGTGTAGAATCGAATTGATCCATCTTTATTCTTATAAAATAGAATAGATCCTCCCCATGATAAAACACTTCGATGAATTAATCCATTTTCAAGATTCTCATATAATTTATTCTTCAATAATTTCAACTCAATCCGTCTATTCTATATGGAGTCTTGGAAATAAGTATGACACTAGGTATGAGTTCTATTGAAAACTCAATATCATGGTTTTGTGGAAAACTACGAAATCATTCTTGATGTACATCAATGAAATAATTCTTAATAGGAATATCTTTGATTTCGAGTATATCTCTTACCATCTAAGTTAATTTCCCCTTTTGAATTAAAATAATGATAGAAATTATGGATTTAGATTCCATAAAAAATTAATTTTTTTAATCACAAAGATAAGATATCATAGGTTAATTATGAATATAAAAATTTAACTTACCTTCCCCAGAAATTTATGTGTTAATTTTGTAAAGAAATCAAAAAATATCAAAATAACATTGAATTAAATTATAGGAATAATGATTATTTTTATAGGAAACACATCTCTACAAACATCAACCAGAGAATAATCATAGACAAAAGACGCTATCATCCTAACAATAATGTTTTTAAAGATAATTGAACATCTAATATTTAAGTTGGTTCTATTATACACATAAAAAAAGTATTTATATATTAAATATGGTCTATATATAGAATAAATTAATAAATTAACAATTCTACAATGGATGGTAAGGTTACCTTTCATCACATTGTTATCATACTCGTCACTAGAAATATTGATCACATGCTATTTTACTTAGTTTCTAGGATTAAGAGTTTTTTATTGTAGATCATCATCATTAAAATTTTTATTCGGGATTTTTTTTTTCATAATTCCCACACTCATTTCCTTTAAAACACTAGAGTGTGGGTGTTTTATTCTATGGATATTTCTCTCTATTCACATCATTATAAAATATATTCCCATAACTTCAGCATTTGATTTCTAGATGACCTTATTTCTCACACATGAAATGTTTTTTAGTTACCTTTAGAAATGTTTCCCCATATTTCCTTCCACACTTCAATCATAAAGAAAGGTACATCTTCTTATCTTTATGATATTTGGAATTTACTTTTAATTCCATTTTTATTTTTGTATCAAAACTTGAGATTTATTGGTAACTTCAATAACCATATCCAAATTGAGACCACATAAAATTATTTATTCATAGATACTATATTACCTTATGTAAAATTACCATCAGTTACTTGTTTTTAAGGCTAAAAAGATTCAATCAAACTTAATTTAGATGACAATTATAGAACCATACCTCCCATGTATTTTGAAATTTCTCTCTTAAGTACCATTAGATTCATCATACATATACTTTAAATTAAGAAAAATATTTTATCATTTTCATATAAAGAATAAATGGGATGTAATTGTAAAAAAATTAGTTTTTAATTAATTATCACTCCATAGATCCAATTTATTCTTATTATCTATTGTTATTGATAATAATCTACCACTGATCCACTTCACCTTTCGAAGGAAAAACTGCCAAAATAACTTTATATTTTTCTGAACATTGAAGAATGGAAATTATATCTTCATTGGAACTGATCCATTACTCAGTGATAAGTGGATCTGTATACCCACTAAAAGGATGTGGAATTTCCTCAAAAAGGATAAAATAGAATGTTATTCAATCCTTTTCTTGTTTGTAATCTCAACAAGATTCATAGATTTAGAATGTTACATGATCGAAGAAATATGAATTATAATTCTATCTCCCATAGTATCTAGTTACTCTGGAGTACAATCATTTAATTTTCCAACATAATCAATATTAAAACAATTACTTCAAGTTAAATCCATTAAATAAAACAAAAAATAATAATGTTAACAAAAATAACAGGGGTTGGAAACAACATAATCCTTAAAAATCAATTATAAGATGTATAAATCGTGAATACTTCTTCTATGAAACCTTATGTTTATCCTAGGTCATTCATGATTACTACTAAACCCTATTATTTTATCCTATAATTATAATTATACATTGGGTTGTATCTAATGTGTTATCTTCCAAGTTTTCTATTGTAAACTAAACCTTTATCTATTACCAGGTATAGTGACCCAAAATTTTCATACATTGATATAACATCTTAATAGATGAATACTCCTTACACAAGAGTTAGATCCATGAAAAAATAATTTTGTTCCAGTATCTTTGGAAACTTGGAATCATAAAAAAATGATTCATATAATAACTACACCATCTCCCAATTATTTCTTTATAACTATCACCCCTCTTAGACTTATCATACTTAATACATTTATTAATTACATAGGAAAAGGAAACCCAAGAAAAGGTTGACCTGACATGATCAGAAAGGGAAATCAAGGGAGATATCAATGATCTTATACAATTAACATGGGATGAGGGTATTAGAACATGATATTAACAATGGAAAACTATACCTTGAAAATTAGAGATTGTAATCTCAATCCATGAAATAAATCTTGGCAGTTAATAAGAGATAAGTTATAAAGGAATCAGAGAACATGATGTATGAGAGCATAAAATTGACATGATATATGGAATTTTTCTGTATAGATAAAAATAAAAGATAATCTATTTATTAGTAAAATATATTGTTCAAGACTATCATAGTGGAATGGGTTCACTACCCAAGCCATCATATTAGTTATGGTTTACTCCCAAGACCATCATAGTGGACCGATTCCCTTACTGAATTGGGTTTACTTCTTATTCCAATAATTTTTATATAATGAGATATCAATATTAACCCAATTCAATGGAGGTATATATAGGTTACTCATGAAACCTAATGAAAATCAAACATATGTGTTTGATATGTTCATAAAAAATTCATCATATTTTAACCCATAAAAAAATGGGTTTCATAAAAATATTGTCATAACAAATGTAAAACATCCATAGAAGGAATAATAATGGTATACTTAGATCATTTACCTATAAAATCATAATTGATATCAAGTATTGTTGCTTTTGATAAATATAAACACCATTAAAAGTTCTATAAAATATTCTTGAGGAAAAAATCCTATCCATTTTGAAATCACTTAGTTTAATAAAACTATGAAATTATAAATGAAAACATTTTATTTGTAATGATAACTTTATATTTTTCTATTGAATATTAAAATAAAAAAATTATCCATGATGGTGGGATTTTTTATTTCATGGCGTATAAGTTAAAAAAACATTCCCTTAATACTTATGTTAGAAAAGTCACAAAGTACCACATTTTGAAAATTTTAGAAATATTTATTTCAAACCATTTTATAAAAAGTAAAAAATTGATAAAAATGAATTTATAAGATCATATAATAATATAAAAAACCTTCTTTAAAACTTTTTTCAGTGAACATATATATGGAATATTTTTTTTTGATGGAAGAGAGAAATTAAGTCTATTATTCCATAAAAATATCTTTTAAATATCTTGAGTGCATAGGATGATTAAAATGAAATGAAAAAATATAGTTTCAAGAAATAAACAGAGGAGACAAAAATTAATGATAATATTTAGAGTTTCAACATAATATTTCATCAGTAAAACTTAATCATAAGCAATCCTAATAAATAATGATATTGTAATACAAAACCCATTAATTTGAGTTCGCCTTGATTTGAAAGCACTATAAACTACTATATAATAAATTTAAATTTATAATAATTCAATACTAGAGTAATTTTAGTACTTTTAATATCATATATAACTTCTTTATAACATTTAAACACATACTTTTAACTATAATTATTTTTTAAAATCAGTATTTCAGGGTGCTAATTGTTTCTTTTATCATTATTATTTCAATTAAATAGTTCTGGTCCCTGTACATTTATATTGGGTAAATATCATATATAATATTAATCATGTTATAAATATAATATATATTCATTATAAACATATTTAAAGTCATCCCTAAACATTAGAGACATAAAAATGAATTACACCATTTATGGAGACAGTAGGTTGTACACACACATGCACATTATTTTCATTTCACGATGAATGGAACAGAAGAAAGGTAAATAGTAATTACACATTATAGGATAATTATTATTTAATATATATCAAATATAGTCTTAAAATTATTCCTCATTACTATCTAAGTAAATTATAATGGACAAAAAATCACATCGCTTTGTGGAGGAGGAATCGATATGTATGAACAAACAACATTATCATTTCCCAAAGGATAAGATAATAAGAAGTTAAAATCATACTATCAGTAATAAAGTATAAGTAGGTCATAAAAATCATCTAAAAATGTTAAAAACATCATAATATCCATTAATAAAATATGGTTATGAAAAAAATAATTATACTGCAATGTGGAGGCTATAAGCTGTATGTATGCACAAGTGATACTTTCACTTCTCGTTTGATGGGAACGATGGTTTATAATTAATTTTTCATAATTATAATTAAATTTAAAATTAGTTTGGATACTTAAATTATTTTTTATGATAAATACCATATATTTAAAGGAGGTAAATAAGAGTATCAAAGAAAGTGGTCGGTTAAGGTGATTACCTCTTATTTGAAATGGAACTTTTGGATCTCCACAAAATGACTCTACGGTAGGAATTTTTGGAATACTAAAACCACTATAATATGAATGGGGAATTTTATAAGAGAAATTGGAAGATGGTTTAGAAATATAAGTTTAAATTTTTTTAAATGAAGTGAGGGATGAGGTTCCCTTTTATAATTGAGGTGAGATCACTTTTGGAATTTCTGAAAGGATTAAATTATAATAAATTAATTCTCAAACCAAGTTCCTCCAAATGGATAGGGTTCAAAATATAAAGTCGGATTGGGTTTTAATACCATTATAAAATTGAATAAATTTCTTTTTTCATTTTAAACATTACCATTTTTATTAACACTTAGTTAACAAATTTTAATTCTAACTTTGGTAACACCTTTTTTCAGTATTAATGGGTTGTAATTTTTTACTTATAAAACAGAAATTGGACCATAAATGGACATATTATGAAATTTTGTATCATATAATACCTAAATTAACTTATTTGAATATTTTTTATTTTATAATATAATTTAATAAATTATTATTTTAATCGAAGATCATTATTTTCCATTTTGACACTACTTATTTAATTTGAATTAAAATTCATAGAGTAAATGATTTAATTCAAATATAATCTGTAGAAAATACACTAATATGTCATATTCACATTTAAAATTCATCTAAAACTATAAATTAATCAAATTATAGCAATTTTAATATTTTAAAAATTATTTACTTTTTATTCCATTAATTTAATAAATACATTTTTAGAGTTATGTAAGAATTTAAGGTAAATGTATAATACAATAAAAATTATAATTAAATTAACACCATGAATATAATTTACTTAGTCACAAAATTAATTTTAAGATTCATTCATAACAATCTTTCCCATAGGTGAACACATAATGTATATTTTAAACTAAGAGAGTGGAATTTTGTGACTCTCTTTGATGTAAATAACTTGTTAAAACTTTTCAATGAAAAGTGTAAATATTACTAATTAAATTTGATCATAAGGTGATAATGGTATAAATAACTTCATCTAATACGAATTATGATGAAAAATGTTGTCCTTAGCACTTATTTTTTGATCTTGTTTAACCTAATTTATACATTATTGAGGTGATAAATTTTACCACCATTACTATTCATATGTTCCAAAATAAAGGGGTCCTATTTACATAATTTAAACTATATGATTTTAAATATTTAAATAATTTTATCTAAATCAAAAAAAATTAATGGTAGAATAAAATTCTCGTGAAAGTGTGTAAAATGAGACAAAAAATGATTTTTTTTGAAAAAAATACATTTTAAGCTTGAAGCATGAATTATTCTTATCTAATACATAGAAATGAAATATTTTTTTAATGTTTAAAATATTCTATCAAGTGAATAATATATAAAATTTATTAAAATCATTAAAAATATATTAATTTAATTTATTAATATAAAAATACATTTCACACATAAAAATAATTTTTCAGAAAAATACCCCTTTTATTTTCAAATAATTTATGTTTTTAATTATAATAATTTTATAACTAATGAATTCATTTTATAAATGTGTATAAAATATATTTTCATAACTTTATTATTATTATTCATACCGTCTAGTCCAATGTCTAGGTGATAATGGATACATAATATTAATATTATGCTATATGGTTCATCTAAACTAAATGTTTTGTGTAATGAAAACTATCTAATAAATGAAATTATTTAAAGAGAAATATTTAATAAAAATATAAATATGTAACATGGAGTTTTTTTTGATTTGCTGACATAGGAATTTTTTTCTTGGTATTTACTTAAAATACATTTATTTTTATTTTTTGACATTATTCATGCATTATGGGATAGTTTTTTGTCTTAATATATTATGTGATGGTGTTTCTTGATGGTTATTTTTTCTATATCCCAATACTATAGTATTTTTGAGGTAAATACCTTCTATTTGTGATATTTTTATACTATTGATGCCAGTTGACAACTTGGGGACTACTGAAGGAATGACTTGTGTGTAATTATCTATCTTCCATCATTACCAACTTTGTAAGTGTACCTTTAGAGGGGTAGGGTCATGAAATAATGACTATATATCCAACGACCAAATTTCCAATGACTATATTAAAAAATGACCATATTTTCAATGAACATATTTATGATGATATAAATTCATTCTTATATAATGTATTACATACATTCATATAATCATTCATCATCTTTTTCCACCCCCTCAACTTTTGTATATTATTTATAAATCTTTACCTTACTTTCATTTTTAATAAATGTTTTTATATTTTTGGAAAACCATGTGGATAATGATTTTATGTATATGGTATTTTTATTTACTTGTGGATTTATTACACTTTTACGTTTTTTAATGTTGTTTCATATTTAATTCTATTAATGTATTAACTTTTCTCCTACATTTTAATTTTTATGAATAAAATATATCATGGTTCATTTTGTTTGGATGTTTAGTGTGAAACAAGTTATTAAACACAAACTTTATTTAAAGGGAAACTAATACTAAATTATCTAGTTGTTACAGATATTATCCCACTTCCATATTTTTATTGAGAGATATCACATGAAAAATATTATTTTTTTCCTCTATTCATTTAAATTTTATCAAACCAAATGTTTTATAACATAGTCAACAATTTCCCAATTCATGTTATCTAAAGAAAAATGTTCTCTTTAAAATTTATACATGATGGTTCTTCCAAGGTGTATTGAGAAATTTTTTCTAGGAGTTTTGTCATGAAATTATGAGTTTATCTTATGTAGAGATGGAAACCTCAGTCTCTTTCAAAACATCAATAGACTATCTTCATATAAGTGGTATATAAAACTTTCATATTTTATGGCTTTAATAAAATCTTATAAACTATAAAAAACATATTACTAATTCATTATTATCTTTATTAATGATGGTTGGGTAATTAATTGGATAAATAATTATTATTCTCCTCCCTAATAATTTCCATATCCAACTTTACCAAATAATTGAATAGAGGACATTTTTCAATCCACATCATGGATAGAACACCATTCCCTTTCAGACTCAATGCATGAATTACCTTTTTTTCTTTCTCTGGGTGGTATTATTTCCATCAATCACAGTCCTTGATTCGTTCTATCCAACTCCTTTATCCAATTTGGTATCATTTTTCTATGAATATGTACATCAAAATCTTATCATATATATATATATATATCAAATACTTCACCAAATAGGTAGTGTCTCTATATCATCAAGTAAAATATCATATCTTCCAAATAAATCTCATGAGATTGATAATTATATTTATGGGTCTTTATTTTTCTTGATGAATTAACAATAACAACATCATTTTACATAAATAAACACCATAATTATTTCTTTGATGCATCACTATATATAAAAAATATATCATTTTTAAATAGTAACATTAAAACATGATAATTGAAAAATATCATCATAAGTACTTCAATTATTAATTACCATTATTTTTAACATTTGAATTTCACAACCTCACATGTTAACTTGGTTAATGAGTAGACCAATTAGGAGAAATTTTGATCAAATCTCTGATAATAAGCTTCTAAAATAAAGAATCTATATATCTCAATTATATTCATTAGTGATGGTAATTTATTAAATTCCCTTTTATTTTGAGGATCAAGATATATTTCATCCATATATACAACATGTATATTAAAATAAATATACTAGATCCAAAATTCACACTTACTAAATTTAACATAAAACGTATTTTTCTATAAGTGTGTTATGAATAATTTTCAAAAGATTCTCATGATCTCTATAACATTTTGAATATATCTATATTTTTTTAATAAATATCTCCACAAATTTATCATAATAATCAATGAAAAATATATTCATGAAAATTTTAAACACTGAGGATTAATTAGTTATTCCAATGGTCATTAATACAAACTCATAAGGTCCTAACCATGTAAAAAATATTTTCTTTTGTATATTTACCCTTTTCCAAACTAAATTGATGATTAACGGAACAAATATTGATCATTGAGAACTATTAATATATTTTGGACTTAGTAAAAATGTCATAAATGCATGGTAAATAATACTTATTCTTATAGGTAATAGAATTAATTTATTTATAATAACTACCCAACATCATAGAACCATCCTTCATCATTATAAGTAGATCATGTTCTCCCTAATGTAAAACACTATGTTTTAGGAGTCCCTTATAAAAAACTCATACAATTGTTTCATTAACCATAAAAATGTTACTTGTCTCATTCTAAATGGTGGAATATATATGAGTTTTTCATAGGGTATGATTTAAATTGGAAACTCAACTTTACATTTGTTGAATATATATGTAATTCCATAGAAAATACATAATGTTTTTATTTCACAATAGGTACCTACTCAATTTTTAGGTAGTCGCTCCCATCCATAGAATGTTTTTTCTGTTCTTCTTCACCTATAATTTCATTATGGATATATACTAAAGGAGGATCTATAAAATGATCATATAATGAAATACCTCCTCTGAAAATAAGGGTTTCTATACCTCATTTGCAAATTTTTAAATTATTCTATTTGAATTAAATTCATGGAATATAATTTTATATCCAATAAATCCAAAGGATTATGTCAAATTCAACTATTGGTATAATAATTATGTTGTATTTTCAATAATTGATATTAATTTTAATAGAAACTATATAATATATCGTAATTCCAATGACATTTCCCTTAGGTTTTTTAATTTAAATACTCTTTATTAGTGTATTAGGGGATGATTCAATGTTCATAGAAAATATTTAGGATATAAAAGCGTGTATAACTCTATAATCAAATAAATAATTAGATAACTTTGAGTTTACGATCATTGTAAAATTTTTCAACTCATTTAGAATATCAAATGTTTCTGTAGTAATCACATACGATCATTATTTATACCTTGGAATATTTTGTGGTAAATTCATATGACCCATGAGGCATTGCTTGGAATATCCCATATTCTTGTAGTTGAATCACTTAAAATTAGTGGACTATTTACTTCCTTTTTATTTATATGTTTGATGAACTTCATGTAAAAAATGCATGAAATTCCCATTCCCTTCAAGAAATACCCATTGTGTTTATTTGAATAAATATTTAATTGTTAGAAATTCCACCCTTACCTTATTTTCTGCTAAAATATTTCTCTCTACATGACACTCATCCATCCCATTCTTCTCTTACTTTCCATTGAAAATATATGACTTAGATGATTATTTCTCCATTTTGATAGAATATGATACTATCTGCTTATATGTAGAAAATGATTCACATACTATATACCTATGAAGTTATGGTTTTTACCTTCAATGAAGTGAAAAATATTTATTTTGGGATTGCATACATAGTCCAAAACATGTCTTGAAAATCTTATAAATTTATCCTCATACGAAAAAACATTTTCATCTTTTATTTTTCTTAAATTTCGGTATTTCATTTCTATATTATCATATTTCCCAAAAGGAATTTACTTTTCAAAGAATATAATCTAAAAATTACTCTATTCCATACCATAAATATCATCCTAATCATCCTTAGTGATATCAATTAATGATCACCTATGATCATCATATCCTATTAAATGATATATTGAAATGACAAATGTATTTATTTCACAACTTCAAAAAGTGGGGAATATCATTTCAAAGTACTTGATTCATTAGTAAGCTATTAATGGACTTATTGTTAGATTAAATGATAGAGTTTATTGATGTATATATCAGTGGCTATCATGGAATTGACAATGGATAAAAAATATAAAAGAATAAATAATAATCCAATGATTCTATATAAATAATAAAATTAAATGAGTACATGTCTCAAATTAATATAAATTTTTAAAAAAATAATCCCATAGATAAGAATAAATGATTTCATAGTAATGGAATGCATAATTTTGGACATCATTAAAATAATATCAATGAATCATTCCAAGAAATCATATATAAATGGATAAGTCTTACACGAAATTCAAACAGTATTTTATCTCATGTGATACATCGATTAATCAAGGGATATATAATTCTAGGCCCCACCCATTACAAAATAATTCAAATATATCCAACATAATATGAATCTTGTCTAAAAATACATAATGATCCAAAAAAAATCACTGAAATACACTAGTATTAATAATAAATAATTTTATATATATATGTATTGGGTATACCAATTTTCAATGTTTATATAGTTAATTTAATTACATGGATATCTAGGTTAATATCCCCAAATATAGTATGATTTATTGGTTATTCAGAATTCAATTTAAAGTTTCCCAAATGATTGTGTAACATCATGGGACACATTCATCATGTTATTGTGTTAATATATATTCATGAATATAACAGTTAGTAACCAAAGAAATTATAAATAATCTCAGGGAATACATATAAATTTTATAAAAGCACAATGGATCTTGACGGTGATATTATATGAGGAAATAAAAAATTCTTATTCATATTAAAATAATTAATTTGTAATGTTGAAACATAACATCATTACAAATGGAAGTGTAAGAAATTTATGTTAATTTTAAAAGGTAATGGAAGATAAAGGAATTAATAACCTTACACTGATATGTCCATTCCAAATTCCTACGATTAAACACCATAGTTCATTAGTGTTTTTATGATCTAAAGAGTAACATATATAGTGGTTTAGGAACCCTTACCTCACTAGGTCTCCTGATAAAAACTCATAAAACTTTATTTAATAGATAAACTGAGTTATACTGTAAACTTATTGTGTACCTAAGTATTTTACAAGATATTTTAAATGGGGGAAATGAGAGGAAAAACATGTTAAAATGGTTTTGGGAATGAATGAAATTAGAGTATTGGAGGGTATTTACATAAAATTAAGGGGAAATGATTATTAATTTCTAAATATAAAACATGGACTCTAGGTTTTGGAAAAATGGAAAAAATTCCTCTTACTATGGTCTTAAACCATAGTATTTGAAATTTAGGGCAACATTTTTGAATTTTAAAAATGTTAGAACTAAAATACTTTAAAATATATTAATTTTGATATAGAGTAGAGTATTATTCACAAAGCTATGTTTAAAATATTAAAATATAATTTACGCTTTTGAAACTCTATTATTGGATTGGAAAATTAATTTTATTTTATTAAAATAGATTATTATAATGAATAAACATATTTTTATTCAATAAATATTTTATATCATTTATTAAAAAAAATTATTTATAATTATGTTAAGATACTTAAAATATATTCATTTGGAATTTTACCTTTTAGCCATAAATTTGACTATTTGAGAAATTTTAAAAAGTTCACAATTTTATAATTTTGAGACGATGAATCCAAATATCAATTCCTTTTTATGAATTTTTCTATAGAAAAAGATTCTATTATTTATTAAGTAAACTTGTTTATTTTTGAATCATGTATTTTTCTCCAAAAATTAAAAACACATTCTTAATGTATATTTATATTTAGGTTATAATTTATTAATAAATATAAATTTTAAATAATTTATAAATATATCATTTCTAAAAAATTTATTTTATTTTATCAGACACTTGTATATATATTGGTTACATTAATATTAGAATCATCATATTGGGAAGAAAATATTCTAACCATTTGATTTCCAAATGTCTTCTTATAATTTTAACCTTATACTTTAAACCATGATATTAAAATTTATATAGACACAAAATTATAAAATTAATAGTAATTTATTTCCATTTTTTAGTTCTATTCTACGTTTATTACATTCCTTATTGTTTTCTTCCTAATAAGAATGTATCTAAAATTATTATTATTATTTTTAGAGTATGATCCTATAGAGTTTGAGATTATTAGGATTCTATATATTATTAAATGTTTAATAGTATTAGTTACAAATGTTTTAGTTAATTTAACCATCTAGTACTGTTATTTACTATTATGATGACATAATAGAATGTGAAGTGTGCAATAATTTTTGTACAGATGTGTTTATTAACTCTAATTTAATATCATATTATATATATAATACTAACATGAGTTATAAATACTTATCTAAAAAATTGTATAGTTAATTAATTTCATGCCAACCCATCATGTAATGATGAACTATATATATATATGAAATAATAAATCAATATTAAATCATATTTTTAATTAACCCACAGAATGAAAATGGGAGTACAAATTTTATATGGGGTGCCATATAAGAAGAAATTATAAATATGTTCATATGATAACCAAATAAAAATATACCAAATGATACATATAACATTATATTTTTAATGGTTATAAATTTATCTTTTTTCCACAAATGACAGATAATTTATTTATAGAGAGGAAAATGGATTATAATTCATAAAAATATTTTTCTGAAATTTTTGGTAGTATTTTCCTGATAAAATTTAATATATCAATTTCCAAATCATTTTACAATGGGGAAATAATATTTTTAATTTTTTTAAATGTAATCATCCAAATAAGGTAACATTTAAAAATATTTAATGGTTAATGTAAAATAAATGTAAACTGGAAGAAAAAACATAAACTAAATTAGAAATAAATACTGTATTAATAATTTTTAACAGTTTTAATAAAACCCAGTACGATAAAGTAAATTATAACATATAATTTTAATAATATATGTTGAGAAGTATGAAATTTAGATAATATAATACATTTTTTCTTTCAAAATAAAAAAAATAATGGTTTGTGTTATAAAAAAAGATAGACATGGAGAGGAAATATCCAATATAAGGGAAGAGTGTAATTATTAACAACACTACATTTATATCAAGTATTAAATCAATCAAAGAAAACTATTTTTAATAAAATTATTTACTCATAAAAATGATAAAATAAAATATTAAATAGTTATTGATCAAAATATATTAAACTTAAAAAAATATAGTGAAAGAACATTAATTATGACTCAAGGAAAGAAGATTGGGTCTTAAAGAAGCCTTAACTTGGATTCCCACTTTATCAAACAAGATATCAATAATTATCAAATTAATTTTGGTTTATTATTCGCTTTATATTATACTTATTTATATATTATTTTATTTTATAACATTGATTTATAATTTTTAGAACCCACTTCCTAATCTTTCATTGTTGAAATTAAACATTGAGTGTTAATTGTTCCATCTTCCCATATATTCTTCAGTATTGAAAATATGATCCATGATCCATGATAATGTGTTCATAGACTAAAGATTAATCACATAGATATTATATATTATTTTGGTATTTTTATATAGTTCTATTATTATTTCATGGATGTTTAGGAAATGGTTTGTAGAGAATATTTAGAATTTATCCTTATTAAGAATTTTGAATGAATAAAATGAATTGATTTTTAGAATGAATAAACATATGCATATTACCCTAAATAATCATAGATATATCTAATATTTATCATTATAAACACATATATCCATAATTTATTTTTATTAATCATTCAATATGATAAAGTTATGGAAATTTTAATGTATGTGAAAAAACTATCTAAATGAAAAATATATTATAAAAAATTATTGATTAAAAATATTTTATTGTATTATTATAATATTTATTTTCTAAAATAATAACATTTTAAAATAAATTTTTCTATAGATTTAAATTAGATTAAATAATTGGTTGATGAATGTAAAAGATTTAGGGGAAGATATCAATTAGATTCATGACTCAAATCTTCTCTTAAAGACCCTCTGATAAATTAAGGATTATAGACTATGTTATGTAAATAGAAGGTACCCAAAATGGGTTGAATAATTTTATAGATAATATTATTAGATATTAAAAAATAAAAAAATATATATAAGCAGGGTAGGGGGTAGAGGATGAGTCTAATTATAAATGATTTAAATCATAATTTTAAAAAATACTAATTCCATTTTTTATGGAAGGTAATTTTCCAATTAAAGAGGATGAATAATTGAAAAAATATGAGGTGTGGTCAATAATCCCCTAATTAATAGATTGGGGGATATCTTTTAAAGATATTTTATCACTACTACATATTTTAACCTATCCACCAAACATTACATATTGTGGTGGTTACACACATTTACATTGTTAACATATTTTGTTTAAAAAAAGGAAATATAATTTCATTAAATAATTTTTACATGATTTATAACAATTAGAATTCCATTTTTTAGAATTTAATTTTTAGATGTAATTATAATTATTTTTTAAAAACAATTATACCACCCGAACATTATTTTTTTGGAAAATATAATTTTAAGGAAAAAATGGATTTATTTTTATACATGACCAAGTAATAATCCTTAAAATAATTTTAATTTATTTTTTTATGTAAAAATATTACATTTCATTATAACCATTCATTAATTGTGAACAATTTAATATTTTATGATAAATATACAAAACATATATAAAAAATATTAATTGAAGAATAAATATTTTATCATTAAATGATCATATTACACTTTCATTAAAATTAATTATTAAGCCATGAAATTAATTTTACCAAACCTTTTGTATTAAAATAATAACTTATTTTTAAAAAATAATGAGACTAAAATAATATATATGAGTATAAAATTTATTATAAATGGAAAATTTGTAAACAAAAAATATAATAAAAAACACACATTTTATAAAACATCATTTATTTGATTAGTAATTACAAATTGAAATCATCAAATCTTAAACATAAATAAACCATCAATACCAATACATAAACCCTAATGGTGAGATAATAAATAGTGATAGTCCTAGATGTTGATTTATATAGCATGAACCTCTTTGTGGTTTCCCCAACTTGAACTTCTCTTGAAGGTAATTCCTCTAAAGCTAAATATTCTAAATTTTATATTAGATTTACCCAAGGGAGCACCATATTTATTCTACCTTCTTCCTATGATTGGTGAAACGATCCTTATACTACATGTTTCCTAAAATTCTATAATTATATATAAATTGAACAAGTTGACTAATTATCTTTATACCACATATACGAACAAATATATTTAAAAAAATAACATCTTCTATTTAATTTAATTGAGTATCAAATATTAATTTCACCAATAATACTCTTAATTATATTGATAGTGTATTCCAAACTATGATATTTTCTCAATTACCATATATTTCCAATGACCATATATGTCCAAAAATAATATAATGTAAAAATTTAATATATATATATATATATATTCTTGTATACTTCCCTGAAAACATTTATCCCATTTCCTATTTCATTTCATAATATCTCTATCATATTGAAAATGTGATTTGTTCTTTCTGTAGTTATCATCTAAATTTTAATCTTCATGAGACACCATGATGATGAATATTTCAATATTGGTGTAATTTTTATTACTTATGGTTTTATTCCCTTTATAATTTTCCAAATTATGTTTCATTTTTCAACCTTCAATTTTATTATTTTTTATTTAATTATTATTTTCATCCTTAATAAAAGATTCATTGTATATTTTAGTTTTTATTGTTTATATCAAAACATATAGAATACATAATATTTATATATTTAAGTGGAATATTACAATATAAATTTGGTGTGTTATATATATATATCCTCTATTAAATAGGTAGGCACACCTGATGCATTGTAGAAACATTGGGTATGTTTTTTTTCATCCGAGTTGGGTGAGGGTGTTGGAATGTGGTATAAGAGAGTATTTTTTGATTGGAAATCCAATATAGGTGGAGATAGGATGTCAAAACATATATTGTATATTGGGATCATAATTGGACATCATGGATATTTTGAAACCAAAGTTACTAGGGGACTTCTAATGTCAAGATTAGGCAGTCTAGTTTAAGTGATGTGTTGGACCAAAGATCAAAATAAAAAATTGAAGATACTTGGGACATTTTATAGGGAACAACTAAGAGATTATTTCATTATACAAGAATCATGTTATTTATGATCTTATGGAATGATACATTAACTTTTGGGTTGTGTTCATTGACATATTTCATTATCGATATTCACTATTAATTAAATAATATTTTAATTTATTAAATATCTTCTTCAATAAAGTATAATGGATGATTAGAGTAATATAGATCAAAAAAATTCTAACCCTCTTCACTCCTCTCGACATGACCTAATAAAGATGGTCATCACTTCCATCCCTCCACTCCCATAGGGGGAGGGACCTTCATCATTTTTAAGGGGGTCTGACCTCATACATTCCTCTCCATATAAAATCCTGAAGATCTTAACCCATTTTCTAAAATTTAACTTTTCACTAACATCCTAACACTATTCAAAGGATTCTAGAAACTATCTCTTTAGACATCGGAGTTCACTGATGCCTCATTGCTTCTAGATCAGACTATGGTTTCTATCATTAAGCATCTCCACCCATCTATGTACTATTTCAACATATTTTTCTGAAGCATGGGGCATACAAGATCGGGCGATAGTCAATCTTATTGATAACATGCATAATATGGATTTATTTTCTTTGTAGAACGATTTGATCAAGGCTTGGTCCACATCACCCCGACTCTGTAACAAATCTAGATTCATTATGTTCCAGTGTTATTACATTCTCTACATGATGGTGGATTCTCCAATAATTGCAATTTGGGTACATCTACTTTAGATTTCAATCCCTTTTAAGAACACTTCAATAATTCAAATGTTAGGTAATTTTATTGGCCTCTTACTTTCTTATGATTGTCTAACTAGTGTTATTTGTAACCCTATATCTCCCCACATTTGTGTGGAAGTTGATGTATCATGGTTTCCAGTTAATTTTGTTTGGATTGAATTTAGAAAATAGTTTTGATTTAAAGAACAAGTTTTTTTCGAATCATGGGTAGTTTTTTTTCTTGTACAAGAATTTGGGACATTGGTTGGAAGTGTGTTTTCAAGGTGACATCGAAGATCCAAAAATAAGTGATGTAGTTATGGAGTCAGTCTCTAGTGAGCCTAGGTTTGATGAACTGAAGGAATATACTCATTTTGATGGTTCTGTGACCAAAGCCCGATCTTTTTTCCATCCTCTTCTATGGAGGATGTGGGATAGTTGGAGGTTGTTATTCCTCTGAAGATGGTTTTCCTTCGATCCCTGATCATATAGTCTTGGATTTTTTTTGGAATGATGCATAGAGATATAGTCAATTGTATTTTAAATTTGAAATCATCATATGTAGGTTTGGAAGGGGTGTGTACATCTGGTGTACTTGTTCCAAACAATAATGCTCCCAAGGATACATATTATGTGGATGAAGTGTGAGTTGGAAATTGAAATAGTAAAATATATGGATCTTTGGAATTAGGGAATTTGCAACATGGAAATGTAGTTGGGTCCCATGTGAGTAGGGAGGGAGGTGAAATATTCTTCAAGGAACTGATGTTTTAGGATTTAGTGGATGTGTTGCAGTCCATGAAAACCCCTAGAATATATTTTCCAACTATCAAGATTTTAAATCGCTATAAAGGTTTGGAGACTGAAGGGATAGATCAGGGACATGAGGTTGATCGGGTTGGAGATTATTATTAATCAACAAGAATTTTAGGCATAGAATATAGTGAAGAGTATTATTTTCAATCTTTATAATATAGGAAGTAAGATATAAGGTAAATGGATACATATTTTGAGATGGAGGAAGGAATGGAGGGGTGACCGAGATTTGGGGTGTTGTATCCCAACTAAAAAATTGAATCATAATCGGAGAAATGACTAATCCTACATTACCCAACCAATGGATGCACAATATTCCAAAAATATTAAGGCGAAGGTAGAGTAATGTGAGAACAATTTAATTGAAAATAATTTAAATGTTTCTAGTGATTATAATGTCTCGGAGTTGGAAGGAGATTTATTTGATAATTAGAAGGAGGAAGTATTGGTGGTGGCGAACCTATCTTCTATTAAGGTCATAAAATATCGGTATGAGGCTACATTCATTAGAGAATTATGGGAACTGATTATCAATTCAAATAAAGAAATTATAGAGGAATAAAATTTTATTAATGCCTCGCAAGAGGATACTGATAAGATAATAGAGTGACTAATACATGTGGAAACTAATAAAAAAAAGACAAAGTGGATCAACAAAAAATAACTTATTTTAGATAGAGGATTAAATAAATGGAAGTTAAAAAGGTAGTAGTACATCCAAACGTTGGGAAAAATGTATTTTTTTAAGATCATATCAATGATGATTTAGCTACAGAGGTAAATAGCCTTTATTGACATTTATTTAGGAAAAATATATCAAATATGCTAAAATTAGATTTAAATGATTCAACTATATCCTATGGTATTTGATGCATTTTATTTTTTACTTTCATGGGTTCTCACATTTTCTTAATGTGTTTTTAAAATAAGAAAGATAATATTTAGGTAGTCAATTACATTAATATAGATTAAATGAGTTGTTTGATTTGATTAAAAAACTTTTCTTATTTAGTCACTATATAAATATAGTTTTTGGGTTTTTAAAATCATTTTATTTAGAGTTAAATAATAATGAAAAGGTAATAGGTGTGCATAAAATGATTTTAGATTGTTTAGTTTGATAATACAGGTGAATGTGATTTTGGAATAATATTTTAAATGAGTTTTGTGAAATGGATTTAATTTTCAATGAAAATATTGTCTTGAATATAAAGTCTAGTTTTTTTGTTTTGGTAGAAAAAACTTGGGTGACAATGGGTGTTTTAAAAATTCACATTATTTTCAGTGTTTGTAAGGTCATTTTAGGTAGTTTAAAAAATAGATAACCACTACCTATCCAATCCAATTTTCATTATTTTCTCTAGGTTGTCTTGAAGTGATCCAACATTTAAATTTGGTGTTTGGTTTTTATATTAAAGTATTATATAGAGGTCCATGTAGTTTATGGATTTAAAATGGATTTCTATAGAAAATCAATGGGAAGATATATGAGAGATTTATGGCCTCATAGATCGGATAACCTGAGGTGAATTTGTGGTAGGAGGTTCATGTAGTGGATAGTAAAAGTTTTCAGAAAGATTCATTATTAATTATTCCTTATTGTAAGGATTACAATAAGAATTTTTATTGATCATTTATTAATATTTTGGTGTTTTAGGGTTGATAGTTATATTGATGCACCATATTAGTGGAATATTGTTGGTTAAGAGTAGGGTGATAAAAGAAGTGGAATTGATACCTAAGAGTGCTGGTGGATAACTGAGATAAAAATGATTCCACTAAGGTGATGGGGATCATGGAGAGGGTAGGTGGATTATTTACTATAAATTGTTGAGGATTTAAATGAATATTGAACTCGATGATTGGAATCATGCATCATCTATGAAATCTATGTTCAAATATAGAACACGATGGTAAATAAATTAATTAAGAACTGATGTATTGTAGAGAAATATAGTTGAAGGAAAATGACATATTATTCATGATGAGATCATGGTGAGGGACTTCTAATTATCATAAGATTTATGTTTTGGTGAAGTAAGAGTTTTGTTGGTCTTACAACATTTAATGTCGAGTGATTTTGAATATTTTGACATGTGTTAAGAAAAGTAATCTTTAGAAATTTTTCAGGTATTTAATATATGTTTTATAGGTTATAGTTTATTTGGAAAGTACCTAACTTGTGTCCTTAGGTGTTCAATAAGTGAAATAAAGAGGGAGGTGGTTGTTGTGTTCCACCAGGTACCTGGTTTTGGACCACATTATACACAGTGACACACTGAGTAGATAAACGATTCCTATCAGGTGCTTGATAGGATCTTGGTGTTTTTCAAGGGGAATGTGTAGACTTTTCTTAGGGGGGTGAGGTTAAAATTAATAACCCACTCAGGTTCTTCCTCTAAAAAATATAAATAAACAACATGAGTCCTACCCACTCATTTTCCCCTTAATATTCATTAATACTCCTTTGATCCTAGTGTTTTAGTGTTATATCATCAAGACAATTCATGATTACATATTATCTTTCTGCCTTAATTATTTTCCCCTTCCATTTATTCTAAGGTTTGTATTTTAAATTAAGGATCTAGTATGATATTTAACCAGATCATGGTGGAATCACTCTATATTCAAATTTATTTCATATGTGGTTCATATATAAGTATTTATAATCTTATATTTTGTCCATAAAAAATTATTTTTCAATAGGTTAAATTCCCAATGAATTTAATTATGTATTTCACGTAAATTGGATAGAAAAATAATATTTATTCAGTTTTTAGGATTGGGGTATTTAATTTTGACTAAGTGGTAATTAAGAGTCCATCATACCCAATAACTCATGGTTTCAATATTTTTGGGAATCCTAATGATTTTGGTGTTGAGTATGTTGATTGGGGGTTTTTGTTAAAATGAAATGGTTTTTAATTTGAGATTATTTATTGATAAGTCTTGTTTTTTCGTCCTCATGGTAGCTTTTTTGATATTTGGATTGATTATAGATAAAATTTATAATGTAATTGGACTTTATATTAAAGAGTATCTTGTACATTTAGTGATGTTATATTGGTATGTAAAATTTAGGGTTATAATTGAAATATTTCATGAAATTTTTTAATAGCACCGTAAAATGGGATAATACTCATTTATCCTAATAATGAGAAAGTATACTATATCATGCTATATGGGTTTTTGTGGCGCTTTGGTCATATAAGTGTTGATGACCTATTTTATGGATTGTATAGTGGTGTGAGTCATTATTGTAACTAAAAATAGTTCTTAATTATTAAATGTGATTTTAAAAAGGTTTTTTCTAAAGTGTAATTTCAAAGTAAAATGGTGTAACTTCTTGAAATAGGATTTTAATTTGTCTATTGGAATAAATAATAAAAAGGGTAAATAAATTGGATATGGTGGAATAATCGAAATAATTTTTTTGTTTAAATTGATATTTTTTGAGGTGGTATTTAAAAATATAGTTGGGTTTCAAAGGATTATCCTTCATGGATTTTTACCGAAAACATTTTATGAGTAATATAGAATGCGATTCCTTTTCTAAATTGGTTTTAAAGAGGTTTGTTTATGTTTTTTTGCATTTAAATCCAAATAGATTGTTTTTATAAATGGTTTGGCCTATTTGACTTCAAGTTGGAGATGCTTAGTTGTCCAAATATTATATACTTACATTTGATACACTTAATTATGGGTTTCTTTTAATGTTATATCCATATTTATCATAATATAGGAACTATAATAGAAAATTTCCATTGGTGATCAGTTGATTAGATCATATTGAGACACTTAATTTGTATCCATTTATCATAGGTCCATCGAAACTATGTGATACATGTGATATGAGTGCGAGGCCTTTATATTGTCCTTATAAGGGTGAGTTACTCAATAGTATCCTTTGGGTAGTTCATAATGAGAAGGATTATTATTGTAATCCTTAGTTCATTTTTGGAGGGCCTTATTATAGACCACAATGGTTAAGGTAGGAGTTTGTCATTGTGTTTTTTGATTGATGGACTAGGTGAAATTAATGAGTAGTGGTCTTATCAATATGAAAATATGGGATCTAGATCCATAAATGGAATAAGAGATGTGAGATGCTTCCATTATACTATTGACTTGAGGAGAGTTTGTTTCCTCCTAACTCACAATGCCTTATGACAGTTGAGGGAGAGTGACTTGGTATGTGGCTGGATATGTAGTAATGATTATGCGACAAACCTCTTTATAGAGCGATGATACCTATGAAACCTGAAAACTAGGATGACCACATGGTTTGTTGATAAATGTAAGGATCTTATTGTAATTTTATTTTAAAGTCATATACTTTGTGGATTCACCGAGTTGAGGTATAACCCACTCAAGATATGTTTTCCCTATCAATCCAAAGATAAAGGGAAATGGATGATGATGTATAATGTCTCATGAACACATGATAATTTGATATTAGTTTGAATTTTGAATTTTCATTTTTGTGGATGGGCTATATTTTGAATGAGGATTCATAATGGAATTTCCCACGTTTCAAGATCTTCAAGTGATGTTTTAGGATATAGTTTGTTGCCTTAGAGGTTTGTTTGGAGATAGAGTAGATCTAATAAGTTTTAGGTTGATTTTAAGAGGTTTTTTGTAGGTTTCAGTCTAAGTCTCAATGTTTGGTATTCATTAATTAAGAGAAACATTGGGTGACCCATTATATAGGGAACTTTCTGGTTATGTTTGTGTAGTGCACGATTAAGGTTCATGGTTAACACATTGTTTTTATAAAACCATATATATATCTGAGTAAACCTTTTGATGTGGATTATAATAAGGTATTTTCACATGATTTATTCATAGGTGAAGACAAACCATGAATCTTGGTTTAGAGAGTTCTTGATCCGAATCTCACAGTTGGAACATGGTTAGTAAACTCTGTGGGCGAGTTATACAAGGTGGGGGTTTTAAGGTAGTACTAATAATACAATTGGAGAATAGATGTAAAACCATGGTGAAAAACTATGAATCCCTTAAAAAAAATTTTTGTGTAGAACCATGAAAATTTTGTGTAAATTAATTATATGCTGTATATATTTCTTAACATGCAATCTCCAGCTTTAACTGAATTTGGATATATTATAAAAATACAATTATTTAAATGTGAAAATTATAACCTAGACATTAAATTGAAACATATGAATAGTATTATGTTATTTTTAAAAAAATGTGTAAAGGATTTAAATAATTATATTTTGTTGATTAATTAATAGTAGAAAATTACTCAATTATCAATAAATCCATTTAAATATTCAAAAATATATTTTTTTAAAATTGCTATTTTGTTATTTTATATGTGGGTATTATAAATAATTTATGATAATTTTATAAATAGTATATGAAACATTAAATATATGTTTTGAAATCATCTTTTCATAATTATCTTATGGGGAATTTTTTAATTTTTTTAGAAAGATTTATCTTCAAGTGATCTTAGAAAAAGACTGTTTTTTGTAAAATTGTGAATTATTTTCTTTATATAATGAAATTTAAAAGAACCATTATATTTTTTAATCTTAGATTAAAGTTAAAATAAGTATCCTTAAAACATAAATAATATAATTAATTACATATGAATCTACAATATACTTGATTTTGTTATATGATCATTCTGGGGATTAAAAACACATATTTCAATAAACTATTATTATGTATGCAATATGTTTTATCTTAATTTGGAAAAAAGATAACTAATAATAAATTAATTTAAAGAAAATTATAGAATATATATTTTATGAAATATTTTTATATTCATCAATTGGTTCTTACAAGTATTCAATATAAATAAATTTAATTTTATACTTAAAATTACAGTTCTCTGAAACTAATTTCATTACGTCTTGATGCTTTATAATATAACTAATTTTGTATAATTATTCAAAATGAATCATATTAAATAGATTATATATTTTTAATAGGAATTATTATTATTATTCACTAATTTAAAGTTAATTTTTTTCATAATGAATAACAAAAATTTGAAGAATATTAAAAAAATATTTCCGAGGTTACCGTTAAGACATGTTATGGGGGGGGGGGTTAAACATAGAGATAATAGAATAAATGGAACTAAAAATTTTATAAAAAATTTATTTGTTTAATTTCTAAATTAAACTTATCTTATTATATTATTTGATAATTTAAATCGACTTTCACAGGAATATTACTTTATATTATTAAAATATTTTAAGTTATTCTGTGCGTGTCATTTCCCTCACTTATGAAAGGTAACTGCTTATCCTAATTTATAAAAACATATTTAGGAAATTATAACAACAAATAACTACAAAAATACATTCAAAAACATCCTACCTATGACCTAGAGGCTATTTATTCTTCAAATGACCATCTTTGAATTCATAATGTGTATGAAAAGTTTAGTTTTCTGAAGAATATGTTTAGCTTTAAATTGAATTTTTTCATTTTATTTATTATTTTAATTGCTTCAAATATTATATAAACATGAACATATAATAAAATAAGTTTTTTTCATATATATAATTTTTATAATGTTTGTGACAAAACCCATATTCATCTCTTTTCTATCCTATGGAAAATAGAAGCATCACTCATTCAGAAATACAACTTAACGTCTCCACATATCGATGTAAATAATTTTTCAACACCATTTTAATTATATTATTATAAATATATAACTAATGAATATAAATTATATTTAGGTAATAATATTTATTATTTAAATATAATATATCATCTACCTTCTTACCCTTTCACTCGTTAAAAAATGATAACACCACTTGTGCATATGTGTGGATTATCACCTCCACAAAGCGATGCGATTCATTTTTCATGTTGATATTTAAAGGATTGTTATAAATATTAATATAGTGAATATATTATATATATAATTATTAAAATTATTTATATGATTAAACCATTATAAATTTGAAAGGACTAAGACTACTAGTCAAACCATACATGAAAAAACGAACAGTAAATACTCAGAAACGATGATTTAATAAAGGGTTATTAATAAATGGGTGTTGAAATGTTATAAGTGGATAATATATGATATTATAATTATTTATTTGGTTATATAATATAAGTATATTAAATTTAAATGTATTATAAATGTGGCTAAAAACACTTGCAAATATAGTCAGACCCGAGGTAAGGATTTATTTCACAATTTTATCCTTTTTCAGGATTATTTTTTCTTAAGATTACATTGGAAAAATTATATGATAATTCAACATAAAACCACATAAATTTTATTATCCTAAATTTTTTTATATACATTAATGTTTCTTCCTTAAATTTTTCTTTTTATAAGTGCTCAAAATTCTAAAAGAGTGTTTTTATGGTATACCAAATTTGTTATTCAATTCACATTGGAATATTTTCTTATAGGTCGATATTTTTATTTCAAGAATTATTTTTTATTCTCAAATGATTGATTAAATTTATTTTACCAATGTTTTAATTTCTATTAAATGGTTTAAAATTAATCTTCTTATTATCTTCCAATTGAAGAAGTTTTTATCAGAGGTTTGAACAATATTGTTTTTAATTTACATAGTATGAATAACATTTCCCTATATAATTAATTATATTTAATTTGAAGTTTCATTTAATTTTTACATGGTTATATTAAAAGAAAATAATTTTTCCAATATTGAAGAAATTTTTACATTTTAGTATAATTTATTTCAAAATAAAAGGAGTATTTTCCACAAGAAATATTCCAGTGATATTTGAAAAGCATTTTCATCTATTTAAACATTATTTGATAACTATTATGATTTGCTGAGGATATAATATAGTGATAACATACCCCATAGTTATCTAAATGGATTATGATAATTTTTAATATGAAAATTATTTCTATTTTGTATGCTATTTCTTTAGAAAATGGTAGTTTTTGATTTATAAAGAATGATGATTAAGTTGTATTTTTTATCATATTATAAACGAATTGGAATTATTATGTGATGAGAGGGGACTAAAATTAAATAGAACCATGATATATTAGTAGTTATCATGAGATAAAATAGGTTGGGTATTTTCTAAAGGCCTTTTTATTTTATGTAATATTTATTGGGATATGGCCTCTATAGTATGTTTAATATGTTCGATATTTTGAATTACATAATTATGAAATCCGTTATTGATGTCCATGTGATTATTCAAATATTTATAGTATGAATGGATAAATTTCACACTCATGTATTTATTTATGTGGAATTATTTGATCAATATTTATTTTTTCTATATTATTCAGTCATTTTTATCCTATTATAGCTTTCACAGTACACATTACCCTACTGAGATCTGATGAAACCCTTTTATTTTTTTCCTTTCCCCTGGAATGATTGGAAATGTACTATAATGGATATGAAATGAAACTACATAGGGAATAATAATTTTCTTAAAGAAGATATTATGTTGTGTTATCTTTATTAAAATATAATTTTAGAATCAAGAATGTATCTAGTTTCCCAAGAGTATTAAACTATTTTATCCCTTTTATTTTGATCAATTCTATCTTATTCCAATGTAATAAGGTAAATCATATCTATGTGATACTTGGTTCTAGTTTTTTATGGTTTGTATCAGAGTAATTTTAGTATTAATATTGGAATTTTGTTTAGGAAAACAGGCATTAGACATCACCCGGTGATATACATTGAGGATAAGTCTATTTATAAGATAATATCACAAGTTTTCGGTAAACGAAATATTGTGTGGTTTTCATTGAAAATATATACATGTTTGGATACTGAAATGGGTTTTCAATTGTGGAGTAGATTCAATTAGGAGTATCAACTCTAAAAGGGGAAGAATGGGTGCTATGTAGATCATCACTAGTGCATGTTGTGTGGGCCTAAAACTTCACACTTGACTAGACCCTCCAAGGGACATATTTTAGTTGATTCACATGTTCTTTATAAAAAATTATTAATGATTTTAATTTTTTATTATTTAAATATATTCCCAATTATACTAATGTAATGATATTAAAAATACATAAAAATTTAATTTATGTTAACTATTTCATCTATTTATAAATTATACATTATGATTTAAATTTATAATGTTATAATCTGATCTAGTGAATGGAATTATTTAGAAATACATCTTAATGAATGGAATGTAAAATATATAAACACCAATAATCTATGTTGGGATTAAAATATTCAGAAAGTTTATAGGAATAGAGTTGGAGAAATTTTTTTATACAAATATTAGGGAAAATTATGATTACAAATCATGTATATATAGAGGAAACTGATTTTTAACTACATGATGCTATGATGTTGGAATAATTTTAATAAAAAACCACCATTATCAAATGTAACTATGAATATGTTAGTAGTTTATCAATTTATTTATTCTCATGAAAATATATTTCAATCTTTAGAATGGAATGAAAGGGAAAAGGTTATTCTGGAAGTGTATTGAGTAAAACGAGTTGATAATAAATGGTTGACATTGAAGAAAATTACTAATTTGTTTGAGAAAATAAAGGGTATGTAATTAGAAATATTTAAGAATATATTCATTAAAAAATAAATTCATCATGAGGAAAGAGTTGATTTGTAATGAAAAGTTTAAAATTTTGGACAATGAGAAGAGTAAATCATTTCTATGTTTGAAACAAAATTTACAAGATTAACAAGGAATTTCATAGAATTTGTATGTAATTTAGAGATTAATATTGATTTTATAATGGTACGATAAATCCCAGACTTCAAAGGGTGTTAATATCTCAAACTGTTTTAATATATGATCGTATGGTATCAACTACCCTCAAGGTAGAGATGAAACTCTAAAAGTATTATATTTTTAAAGGAAATAAAATTAAAAATAAAATTATTGATTGGTATTTATAGTGAAATGTTTTAAAAAATAAAAATATAATTTTATAATTCCCAAATTTTAATAATGGTGGAAATAAACACCTTGGTAGTTTTTTGTAGGGAATACTATTTTTCATCGTGTATAGAGAGAATGAACATCAACCACATGAGTGTAAGGGAAATAAACAAGCGTCCAATGTCATGTGATAAAACTATAAGTAGATGGGGCTCCAAAAAACTAATTTAACAAGATTCAAGTGGATTTTACTTAAAAAGGGATAAGGGATAATATCTATGATTTTGAAATTACTATAGATAATGTTGAAGTTACTTAAGTTGTAATAAAAAACACCTTGAAAATAAAAGTAATCTTTTATAATGATTTATTCAATTTAAGATCTATGAATATTTTATATATTATAGAAATATTGAATCAAACAATAAAAAAATAAGGAAGGATTGTAATATAAAAATATGTTGTGGGAATATGGTTGTAATGAGAATATAATGGTCGATACTAAATAAGATGGGTATATATTCTCTACTTGTGAACTTGATTGTTATAATAATTTTTGACTTTGACATAATACTATTATTTATGGATTAATTACTTTTTAGGATACAATAATAGTTATATTTATCATAAATAATCTATGTAGAACTAGTGGTACTATAATTTAAATGTTAATTTAATGTATCATTTCTAAGGGTTTTATCATTTATGTTTTAGGAATTAATTTATATCTTGTTCATATGATGGTTTATTCATATTTAGTGTTATTTTAATTTTTTCAAATCATTTTTTGAAAGGTGGAGTAATATTTCATTATTTTATCCACTTTATTATCCAATAATGGTTTATTTTTTTCTTTAATCTATAAAATTACTCTTAGTCATTAATCGTTCGAATCAAATGGTTAAATTGATTAAAATATTCAATAAAAAAATTCTTAGAATGATGAAATAAATAAAATTATAATTTTTTTATCATTTTCTATAAAATGATAGTAAAAGGATCCCTAAAATATATTAAATGGATATTGAAATAATTTTTTTAACCTTTTACCTTCATTTATGATAAATTGATGGTCTTGTTTACCCCTTATTGATTTAAGGTTTTGTAGTTAATAACATTCTTTTGATCATGTTATAAGTCAATTTTTATTATTTATTGGATGCTATTATTTATAATTTGAAACTATATTTTTACTTCCTACCAATTTTTGGCATATTTGGGCTCTTTATTATATGTTTTTGGGTAAACTTTACATTTCCCACTCACCCATTTCAAAGAAAATTTTATTTTCACATTATACGATATGGGTTTTCAGGAGAGGTATTTTCATATATTGATCCTATGATTATCAAGATAAAATTTGAGTTAAAAAATTTTATTTAAAGGTGGGGGTTATTATAGAACCATTATAATTTAGTTTAAAACAATACTATTCTCTATAGATTTCTTAAGATGTAAAACCAAGTTTTAAGGGAACATCTATATAGTATAAAAAAATTATTATTTAAATGTGATAGTTAAGACCTAGTGTTTAAATTGAAAGCTATGGATAGTAATAAATATATTATAAAACAAATTTATAAGAGTATTAAATAATTTTAATGTATTTATTAATACATAATAAATATGTACTCAATTTTCAGAAAATTCAATTTATGCTTCAAAAATATATTTACTTCAAAAATGTTTTATTGAATTTTTCTAAAAGGATATTATAATTATTTTTCATGAATTTTTAAATATTATTTTAAATAATCATGTAAATATTTTTCTTGGGTGAATTTTAATATTGTTATAAAAATATTGATTTTTCAGTAAATAGCGATTAATACATTTGTTTTTTGTAAAATTATCAATTATATTCTTGAAATAATATTATTTTAAATCCATATAATGTTTTTATTTTTTTTTGTAAAATAATATAAATAACTATTAATTAAAAATATTATAATTAATTAAATTTAATTCAACATTTTACATGACTTTGTTATATGTTTGTTTTTGGTCTAAAACACAATTATCTAAAAATTGATATTAAGCGTTCAATGTGTTTTTATATTAATTCTGTAAATAAATAACTATTTATAAAATATGTTTTTTTACATTTATAGATTATATATTAAATGAAATATTTTAATATTCGTCTAATGGTTTATAAAAGTCAAGGAATGGATGTATATTCAATTTTATACTCAAAAATACATTTTTTTAAAAGTTGGTTTTGGGTGGTTTTGGACACTTATATTAAAATTAATTTATACCAATTATAAAAATAGAATAATATTTAATATATTAATTTTTTTGAATAATAATAATCAATATGAGTTAATAAGGTCAAATTAAATTTTGGTCACAATGAATAGCAAAAGTAATAAAATTTTGTTACAACGGTTAGGGTTTAGACAAGTTTATCAATGGGAGTAAAAATACTATATAAGGGTATAAATGACACTTAAAAATGTATAATACTCATTTTTATTTTATTTAATCCTTAAACTTATCATATTTGAATATTAGATAATTTGGAGCCTATTTCACAAGAAAAAGAATTTATGTTATTAATTTTTTTTATGTAATTCCAATTATGGCCATTACCTCACTAATAAAAGGGAATAATTCTCATCTATAATTCAAACCTATTGAGACACTAATATCTACATATAAAAGTACAAATAACTTTCCAACCTTTCTCCCCATGACCTAGAGTCTCTATTATCATTATAGAACCAATTTATAAGGTGTAATGTGTAATCCATATGTGGTTTTCCTAACAAGAGGTACAACTTTTAATCGAGTGTTTTCATTTTATTTCACATTATACCTCAATAAATATATTATACATACATGATCATATAATAAAATCCGAATATTAAATATAATAAAATTTTATTATACCAGTGACCCAACCCATATTAATATTTTTTGCGATCCTATGAAAAATGAAAACATTGCTCGCACGTACATTTGACTTATAGTATCCATGTAGAAAAACGATTTTTTATCACTAATTTAATTTGATATTGATAAATATATAAATAAAGAATATATATTATATTTATTACATAATTTTTTTCTATAAATATAATATTACATTTACTTTAGTACCATTCCCCTAGTTAGAAATGATAATGTCTCTCATGCGTATTTGTGGACTACCACCTCCACAAAGTGATGTGATTAATTTTTCATGTTCCCCATTAAAATATTATTATAAATACATATATAATGAATATATATGATATTTATATGATGATTAAAATTTATGGATAATTGAACTAAGATAAATTTTAAATGGTGGAAACAATCGAATAGAGACTTCACTGAAAAACGAAATGATAAATAATCAGAATCAATGATTTTAATAAAGAAATGTTCATAAATAGGTGTTGTGATGTTATAAATGGATCATATATGATATTAAATTATTTACATTTTTCTATAATATTAGGATAATGAATTGAAATTTGTTATGCTGGTGTCTAAAAGCACTCACAAAGTAACTGAGGCCCAAGGTAAGAGTTCATTTCACAATCTCATCCTCATTTCGAATTGTTTATGTTTGTGTTTATATTGGGAAAATTAAATGAAATTTATGTCTAAAATCCTATAAATGTTATTCTCATATATTTATTTCTAGAAATTACTTGTTTTACTTTAATTTAGTCTCTCTAAGTAATCAAAATATTAAATTATTTATTAAAAAAAATCTCTTTTCTTTTCTATTCCATATTGAATATTTTATTCTGGTTTCATATTTTATTTAAAATGTTTTAAATAATATTTTTAGTATTCCCAAATGATTTTTAAATTAATTATTTCCCCTAATTTACATTCTGTGAATTGTTTTAAAATAAATCTTCATTTTATTTTCTAAATGATGAACTTTTTTTGATGGTGTTAATTGAATCATTATTTTAACATATACAAAAAAAACAACTTTTACCACCATAATTACTTATAATTACATTGGAGACTACTCTAAAATTTTCTTAGTTTATTATCAAATAAAATTATTTTTTAATATTATGGAACTTTTTATATCGTAATATAAAAGATTTCACAATGAAAAGGGTATTTTACTCCAGAAAGATTCCATTAATCTTTAAAAAACATTTTTGTCATTTTAAACATCCTTTGATGAATGTTATATATTAATTAGGAAATAATATAATGATATAATCCCCCACATTTCTTGGATAGATTATGAACATTTTTAAATAGGAAATTATTGAAATTTAATATTCTATTTCTCCCAATATGAATTGCAATTAATTATTATGGCATATTGATTAAGTGGTATTGTTTTTTCATATGTTTAATGAATTGGAGTTATTATGTAATTATTTGTGCCGAAAATTAAATATCCCCTTGATGCATTTGTAGGTATCATGTGAGAAAATATGGTTGGAATTTAGCATAAGCCTTACCCGTTTATGTAAGATGTCTTTGAAAAAATACAAAATGGTATGTTTAATATGTTTGGAGTGATTAATTCCATTATTATAAAATCATGTATTTGGAATTTTCCTTACCCATTTATTCTTACCATATTATTAATTCCACATTAATTATGTGATAGATTCAAGTGTATACATTACCTTAATGATAATATAATATCATCCTTTTATTTTTTTTACATTCACCCGGATTCTAAAAAGTTTAATATGATTGATATGAATGGATATTTTAGAGTGACTAATATTTTTCTTAGTTTAGATTCTATGTTTTATTTTAGCTTTTCAAATTTAATGTGATATTAAATCAGGTATCTAGTTTTCTAAGACTATTAAACTAGTCAATCACATTGGATGTTATTTCTTATATCTTGTGATCATTGTTAATGTAACCATCAAATTTGGGTTACTAGGTTCAAGGTTGTTACATTTTACCCATTTTACCTTATGAGTTTTAAATCAACCCCTCATTTTCTTTGATATTTTCCCCAATAACCTTCTATGTGCATTACTTTCCTCCTTATCTTCCCTTGGGGGGTATCTTTCATTTGAAGGCCAAATCGACTTCCATCTACAGCATTGGTGAGCTAGAGGTAAGGTTAAGATTCTGTATTCTCTATTCTTCACATTCCCTTAATTTTGGGTTGTTAAAATTTGGATTTGAGAGAAGATTATATAATAGGATAGTGGAATAGTGTTGAGATGATAGGGATTCCTTGCTTCCTGGTGAGAGCGTGTATCCAGATAGTGTTTATACACAATCACCCATTATTTGGGTGGAGTTAAGTGGTTAAGTGAGTTTTTTGGATAAATTAATTATCATCAATTATGTTTTTTTCTATCTAAAATAGGTATTTGGCTTATGTTAGTTCTCAAACCATGGAACAATCCTTTAAAGGGACTTTGATCTTGGTTTGGGTACTAATGGAGTACCTTGTAAGTGAATAATAGTTTATGTCTAGTTGTTCTGAGTTTTTAGTATAATATAAGTTTCTAATTAACTAAAATGTTTTATAATTAATTAGTTTAGGTTGTTTGGATGTTGGATATTTGTTTTTTATGAGATCAAGTTGTAGGATTCTTTACTAAAATTAAATCTAAATGGATTTGTAAAAATGTTGGTGGTCCTTATAATTTATCGATTGTAATTTTTCATATATAAAATGAATCATTTTTTCAGTATCACTAACATCCTAGGAAATGAACTTAGAATTAATTGAAAATTAACATAAGTTATTCTACATTGATAAATATTTTTTTAAATTAATATAGATATATTATGAAAATAGATTCAAATATGACCTCTTTATGGAAATTTACCTTAGATTCTTCCATGATGAATTCCACAACCCATAAGAATGGTTACATGAGAATATTTAATTCCTTATTCAATTTTGAAAAATAGGAAATAATTTATTGATTGAGATGTTGGTATTGGATTATTTTATATTCTTGTTAACATATTCCATGAATAGAACCATAGATGACTTGTTAAAATAGAATGGTTAAAACGGTAGTATTGGGTTTTTGTTTCCCAATTAATGAACAAAAAATTATAAAAGATATTTTTTGTTAATAAAAGAGTTATTTATATGTTATTTAAATAATGAATAGAATTATTGAACAATATTATTTCTTCTTGTATAATGTCATTAGTCATAAATTGTGTTAGTAAGAAAACTATAAGGCATTTTCCATTATATATTATAAAAGGTAACTTATTTAATCAATCATGTATTTTTCTATAATCCGATTAGATCTTGGAAAGGATAATTACGAACATTTATATGTAATTAATGAGACTTTTTATTTTTTGGTATGAATTCATGGTATTAATAATAAAATTATATGAATTACATTGGAGATATTCCAGTAATTACATAGAGATTATTTTATAAAGTAATTCCATTACCGATACCTGGATTCCAATAGGGGAATTATATGAATGTAGGGGTGTTATGACACCTTAAGATCTAATCTAATGGATTGAGGAAACAATTATATTATAAATATATTCTCTATGTATATTACTTATGGTGGTTCCCCTAGATTCAGGTAATGTATTATTTATTTAATTCTATATTTTAATTCCACGTATTATTTGAGGGAAACCTTGTTAAATTCCATGGGATGAGCTCCCTAGATTCGACCCGATTTTTTTGGTTGGAATGGCTCATGAATAATTTTTTGATTCCAATAATTAAATTATTATGATTTTCAAGGATGTTTCACTGATTTTAGGCTATTAAATTGTTTTTAGTGTACTAAAAAGTGTCATGACCTTGGATTTCATAGGGGATTTATTTAGTGGGAATACTCGGTTGATCCACACGGGTTACCCTAAATTTTTATAATAGTGGTTTACTCTATTGTACACTTGGGAAGTATTCTAGCTGTTATGTATTTCATGATTATATCCTTACCAATGATATAAAATGAAGCTATATACTTATGTAGATTGTCTCCATATAACCAAATCAGCATAGGGGTTTTTTATTTACTTTTTTATAAAATTACTAAACTACTAAAATTTAAACATCTAATGGATTGTTATTTACTGAATGAACACATGAATGAACGTTTCAATCAATTGATTATTTGGGGATACCATTAGTGGTGGTCAACTAAGTTATAATCACACCCTTCTTGGGATTCCATAGAACTTGTTTACCTGAGAAGATATCACTATTTCATTGAATGTTAATGTTTGGGTGATCACCTGATGTTGTGGATTATATGGTTTCTAGGATAGATCATAAGGCATGGGGTCAGCTAGGTATCATGACCATTTAGTTTTCCTAGTTTATCTATTTACCTTTATTATTTTATTATATGACTGAATAAATTTTATGATATATAGTTCATTTAATATTGCATGTATTATTTTGATAATAGTCAGTACTTTCCTGTATGTCATTACATTATTATTTTTTGTCTTTATATGATTTATTTTAATTATTCAATTGATTTATATAATATCGCGGTATAATATCAAAAATATACCAAATTAAACCCATTATACTAGTAAATAACCCTTGAAATAGAAGGAAGTGTTCTTGAGGTACAATAGTGATCCCCGGTCTAGAAACTGATCAATGATCTATGGTAGTGAGACATTAAAAATGATATGAGAGGATTTTATTTTGACTTACTGTTTAGATTGGTGGAAAAGAGAATATAATTCTGGTGATATATGGTAAAAAACATTTTCATGGAACATTCCAACCAACATGTGATGGAATTTTATTTTTTTACGGGTTGTATTATTGGTCATGCTATTTTATTTTACTATTGACCTGATTTAAATTTGAGAAATACGCATAATTATGAGGTTACTAATTTTTGGGATGTTGTGTCTTGGTATATTATAGGAAGAGTGTGTTTTTTAATTCATGATATAAAGTATGTGGTATTCATTTTCCATTCAAATGATTTAATGTGATTTATTATCATATTACCTTGATAGTGATCTAGGATAGTTTTTTTAAGTGTTCGCATAAATTTATATAGTGCTTCCAAATAATTGTATGGTAAAATCTTACATAATTCATCCTTTTGATGAATAAAATGATTCTTGTGTGACTATATTGGTTTTATTGTTATGAGTGATTTGATAACTAAAATTCTTATTGGAACTTAATGTGAATCTTACTCTATAACTTGTAATTGACACCTTATTAAACTATGCCTCAGTTGTGATAACTTTTGGATAAATAAAAATTTAAAAAATAAATTACGTGATAAATTTTCATGAATATTATATATAATTATATAAATAAAATACAAAGTACAATTTATAAACAATTTTCCTCTATCATTTGTATTTGACATTTTAATTAACTGTTATTTTTTCTTGATACAATCGATAATGTGAAATAAAAAAAATAATAATTATGTGAACAATGTATGTGTATGATGTGGACATGGTTGGTAACTAGTTTTGGACCTATGTATTGGTGGTTGGGTCTATTTTAAAACAAATGTTTTATGATATCCTTATGTTTTGGATTCTTGGTTTGGGATGAATAATGGGTTGTGATTTCTTGGGACCCTAGTGGGTTGTTCCTGGAACTGGAGTGGGGAGGTTAGAATAGATTTAGATGTATATATCAGACCCTGTAGTGGGTGTTCTCTTTTGAGGATATTTTGTGGCCTTTGGATTTAGTTTGAGTGGCATGTAAAGGGTAATGTCTTTGTAAGGATTGATGCATGGGATACGTTGGAGATCCCAATAATCCTCTTACATGTGACTCTAGGTTTTGGAGTTTGTGAATCATAGATCATGATGTAACCCATAAAAAGTGTCTTCTTTTTCTATAAGTACCTCTTGGTCCATTCAATTGAGTTAGATATTTAATATTATGAAATAAATATATAAAGATAACTCTTTAGTATGTGGTGTGGGAATATTTATTTCTTTAAGAATGTTATCACAATTGGGATAATCCTGGGGGTTATGAACTATATTGAGATCAAGGTGCACTATTAATTTAATACCCTTGAATGGGTCCAGTGTCAACCTATTAAAATTTACAGAAGCTCGTAAAATGATTAAAAATTGGGTTTTTATATTTTTGTAGCTAACACTAATTTTTTGTGTGTGAAACTCTAGTCAATATTTTCCACTTAAAATGTAGCATAGTGGTGACCACAGGGTTGTCTCATGCGGAGGTTGAAAACTAAGAGGTCAAATAGTCACTTTGTAAATTTGTTTTTGTTAATTTTAAAAATAAAATAGAGGATTTTATATGACTTAAACTAATTTAAATTATAATAAAATAGAGTAAAACTATAAATCTACACTAGTTATTGGAAACCAGAATCAATCTGCCGTAATGAAAAACAAACTAAACAAGGAAGCGGTGGATAAAATTTGATTGTCAAACACTCCACTAATCATTGAAAACAATTGATTTCCAATTGAATAATCCAATTTTTACATCAATAAATCGAGGTATACATCATTATTTAAAATAATCCCTAAATATTACACAATTAGGGGTATTAATCCACTCATGATTGTGATTTGATTACCCAAAGTCCACTGAGAAATCGAAACTAATTAAACTTTCTGTGCTCAATGGGGAGACCTAGCCCAAAAAAGATTAAACAAAAATTCAATCATTTTACATTAATAAGATAATAAAAAATCCATAAAAAATAAAAGAAATTTAAATACAATAATAAATGAACCTCGTTTATTCAAGAAAACAAATTCCCATACAATTCAAAATAAAATAGTTTACAATGAATAATAAAAACTCAAAAGGGATGAATCCTAGTATCTCTACTGCCCACCACCACTTGGAGTTTTTGTTATCATGGATTTACCACTTCATGAAATAATGATCTCCACAATAATATATTCTCCATCATATTCCACTCCCACAATCCAACCATCCTTTAAAATGTAATAAAGATGAGAATATATAGTGAAAGGGGGTATCCAGGGTGCAGTCCAGATCTGTTTCCTCTAGAGTTTTATCAAATTTGGGAATCTTACCAAATGAATATGAATTATGTGTATAAATACATGTTGTTAATAATATGGTCATATTTCTTCCTATAAAAGCTTATAATATTTTCACATGTGTAGAAAAATTTATGATTTAATTACTCAGGTTTATTACTTCAATCCAAAGTGAATCTTCAACTTTTTTTAATTTCACATGCATGAATACCACAAGAAGGAAATAATTTAACACTAGTATTTATAAGAGATATGGGTCACTGATTCATATCTATTTTCTAGTTTGAATATAATCATTTGGACACCTTTGCGCCATGTTATGCTACACTTAATGAAGGATTTTCCATTCTATCCGAAAACAAATTTTCAAAATTGAAATATTTTTTGGGACCCCAAATGGTAGATTAACTAATTTTCCTAGTTATAGAATTTGAAACCCCACATGTTGAGGGTTCATAAAAAAGGCAACATTGATAATTTTATTGGTATAGAAAATTTTATTCCCAACACAAAAAATTGATGAAAAGCTGTTAAAATTTCAGAACAAGGGAATTTTCACCATTAAGCTAAAAACATCTCAAAACTCAAAAAACGATGCAATTTCACATAAAATTTAAAATTTATGGGGTTAGAATAAATGAAAATAAAATAAAATATATTTAAAATTTCATCTCTATAAATTCCCAAACACTTACTACTTGGACTCTAGGACAAATGAGAACTAAAAATAAATTTCTAATAAAAATTAAAAACATATCAATGAAAATATCAAACTCAAAATCAATAAACCCAACATATAATACCCCTTAAACAACAGAAATTACAAATTATTCACTATTTTTATTCATTATATTCTTATTTCATTCATTCCTCCATTCACAAGTATTCTTATCTCCCTTTTTCCCCAAAACACATTATTTTGATTTTGAGAAAATCATTTCTAATCCAAATAAATACAAGATTCACCAAAGGCTTAAAAAATTTAGAAATATCCACCCAATTGAGTCATATAATTTTATATGTCATGAGGACTTATAAATATGTTTTAATGTGTTATGAAGCCTGATTTATTTTCAAATGTGAAATATTATGAGGGAGAAAAAGATGAATTGGATCTTTATTGAAGAAGAATTGTATGATTTTAGTTTATACTCATGCATTTAATTATAATAGTTATTAATTCAATAAAATAATATCCAAAACAAATTAAAAATATATTTCATGAATATACCACAAAAACAAAAATTCCTAAAAAATGTCAAAACAATTTATCCTAAAAATTTCAATTTTTTTCAAAGCTCTAAATAAGATATGTTTTATTTCTTTGGGAATCCTAGAAAAGAATAACACCCTTTTCCTTGAATGATCAATATGGGAAAAACATTCAGTGCAACAATTTCATCATCATGGAAATTTATTTAGAATATGAATTCCCACCTAATGCAACACCAAATGAGGTAGCACACTATATGTCATCTTCCCCCAACACTTATACTTCACTAAAATCATGCAATGTACTTCAAGAGTGGGTTGGATAGGGAAAATGGATTGTGATGTGGCTATCTAAGAGGAATTACGTGGATATTTAGGGCTCCAAAAGATCAAATGTATATGACATGATAGAATAAAATAAATTGTCATGAAAAAGGGTATTTTACTCAAAAATTAATTGCCTCAATAATTTTGAACACATCTTTTTTAAAGCTCACAGGTTTTTGTAGAAAAAGGGATTTTTTGGTTAAAACAATCATATTTTGGTTCATTCAATAAGCAGGTGAATGTGAATAATATGGAAAATTGTTTTAGAATCATCATGGAAAGTGTTTTTTAGTATTGGGAAACATTCATGGAATGAAATTGAGAATTCAGTAGTCTATTCTTGAATTTACAATTATTCAATTTAGAACAAATAACATTTCAACAATCATTTATATTTAGTTCCATAAATCATGTTAGTTATTTCGAGAAAAAAATATCAATTCAAAAAGGATATTACTTTAAATCTCAGAAGTTTCTTATTTTTAACACAAAATATTAAATAAAACACACAAAAATTGAAAAGAAAACAAAAAATTTGATAGGAGAATAAAAAAATCAATTTGAAAAGAAATCACCCAAAATAATACTTTATCAAGGATAAACCCCACACTTATTTTTCTATAATTTAATCACTGTACTTAGTTTATATGAGAAATGAAAATGAAGATGATAAGACACAACAAAAACATATGGAGAGGAAAGAAACAACCTGATTTTTACTGAGTAGAAACAATAATGGTATATCCTTTTAGATGCTATAACATGGAAACAAAACACAACATAAAAATGAAATAAAAAAATAAAAACAAATCATAAAAAGAAAATAAAAAAATCAATACCCCTAAACAAGACGAAACAAAACAATTTTTTTTAAAAGAAATGAAATTGATATAAAAAGAAATATAAGAGGAAGGATACGTGGTTTGAACCGCTTAAGAGGATGCTAGGATTTCACTTCCCCTAGTCATAAATTTCTAGTAGATCACATCCAATTTTATGGAGGGTTCAATTTTTTCATCATGAAGGAGAAGAAATAAATTTCTATAATTGTTTTCATCTCACAGAACATATAAAGGCACCAAAAAATAGATTTATTCAGGTTCCCCTCATTTACTTTGATTTTCCAATGATATAGTGGATGATGGAAAAACATTAAGGGAAACTTCCCAATACTTGAACCTAAATTAAAACCTCAATTGGTTGTTGAATTTTAACCTCATGATGTGGTTCATCTTCAATCTTATCTTCAAAAATTATTTATTCTTTGAACAATAGATCTGTACCACCATCCTCACATGTTTTAGTGTACTAAAAAGGGTACACTATTCTTTTTTTAATTTCATCATTAACATCCTTATAATTTTAAAAATAAATTCAGTCAGAAAAAAAGGGAACCACATCTTAATGGGGATATGAAGTTAAGAAATTATTATCAAAATATGCAGGAAATATTGGATAAGGACTTTATGAATCTCCCTTTGGATTATCAGGTTCCAGCTCTTTCTGTGAGTAAAAAACAGTGGTATTGAAAGTGGGAAGTTCTTCATTTTCCTCTATATGCTCCTAAAAATGAATGAATCAACTTTATCCTACTTTTTATCCAAATATTAATAAAAAAGTTCTTTTTTTTCAATTTCAAAAGTTGGGGATTCACATGAAATTTCTTTTTCCACAAAATCATTCGAATATTTTTCCAAACACATTTGATTGCCAAAAGAAACAACACTTAGAGAATAAATGATAATTTCTTACATTTAATTTAAAAAATAGAGATTAAAAATATGTTTTCAAATCACCCAAAAAATTTCTTCAATATAAAAAGTGGGTGGGAATCGATTTTCAATTTCTTGAGCATCTTTTTACGCTTAATGTTAATTTATTTTTTTAATTCATTAGAAAGAATGCCCATTTATTTGAATAATTCTTTAATATTTTGTTGAATCACCAATTCAATTTTTTTATTTCCATAGTATTTTTTTGAATTGAAATTTTAAAAAAAAATTATGACTAAGCTCCTTATATTGTTCATAAACATTCCAGGCATAAAAGTAATCACTATGAAAATCCATTTTTTGGGTTTTCTAAAGACTCTAAATTAGTGGTTAAAATAATAGAAATTAAAAAAATAGGAATACTACCACGAAATGGTGAAAAATTAATGATTTTGTTATTTCATGAAATTATACTAAAAAATTTCTCTTTCAATTGTAACATAGTGGTGACCATATGGTTGTCTCATGAGGGGGTTGCAAGCTAAGCTATCAAACTATCTCTTTGTTAAGTTGTTTTTGTTAATTTAAAATGAAAAGTGGGGATTTGAAATGTGTTAAACAATGTTAAATTAAATGAAAACTGATTAAAACTATAAATCAACATTAGTGATTGGAAATCAGAAGAAAACTTGACTAAAGAAAAACAAACTAAAGAAGGAAATGATGGACCAACTTCGATCATCACAAACTCCATTTATCATTTTACACAATTGATTTCTTATTAAATTATCCAATATAAACCTAAATAACTGAATATATGAACCTATATTAACCAAAAAATATAACTATACCTCAATTATGGTTGTTTATCCACTCATGTATTTGACTCAATTACCCAAAGACATTCGAGAAATAAAACCTTATTGAACTTGCTGTACTAAATGGGGAGACCTCTCCTAAATAATTTTAAACAACAATTCAATAATTTTAAATTAACAAGATGATAAAAAATAATGAATAAATAAAATAAATTTAAATCCATATAGAAAAAAACCTCCTTTATTCATGAAAAAAAATTCAAGGAAAATTAAAAAAAAGAGAGTTTACAATGAAGAATAAAAACTCAAAAGGGATGAATCCTAATATCTTCACATCCCACCAACACATGAATTTTAGCGCATAATGTATTGATCAATTAATGTAATATTACTCTCATCCAACATATATTCTATAGAATATCCAAATCCCTCAATCCAACCATCTTTTTAAATGAAATGAAGATGAGAATATAAAGAGAAAGGGGGTATCTAGGGTGTTTTCTAGATCTATATTCCCAAAATTTTTTATCAAATTGAGACATCTTACTAGATGAATATGGATTAAGTGTATTCCCAAATTTTGTTCTCAAATGAGTCCTCATTCTTCCTACAAAATCTATGAATATTTGTACATGTTAAGAAAATGATATTATTTAACTACTAAGCTAAAATTTGTATATCTAAATTGACTCTTCATCTTCCTATAATTTCACATGAAAAAATACCTTAATAAGAACATAATTTAAGATTTATATTAATTAAGGATATTCAAGTCAGCTCATTTATATTCTTTTGGGATTATTTGTTCCTTCTTTTTTAAAGGATATTCAATTCTGTTCGAAAACTAAATTTCTAATTTGAATTATTTTTTTGTGCCTTCAAATGGTCGATTAATCACATTAAATAGTTAGAGAAGTTGAATCCCACACATATTTGGTTCGTAAAAAATATATCGATAATTGGATCAGTATAGAAAAATTTATCCCCAACACAAAAAAAATCATGAAAAAATGATAATATTCTAGAATATGGTTATTTTTAAAATTACACTCAAAAAACATAAAAATTCAAAAAATGATGAAATTTCACATAAAATTTCAAATTTATGTGTTTAAATCATTTGAATTGAAATAAAATATATTGAAAATTTTAGCTCTGTCAGTATCACACGGAATATTTGAATTCAAGACCGGTTATGTGCCTGGCCTTGTTGTCTTAGAATTCACCTTCAAGAAAATGGTGAGTCCATAAATGATCCCAATGGGACTTTTGAGAAATTTTAAGGTCAATATTGGTCATGAGAATATTTTTTCTTGGTTATTTATCTAATGTCATAGAATGAACCAATGGTGCTTCGTGCTTGGTGGGACTAGAATACAGGAAAAAAATGATTAGTGATTTAGTATTAGGATCCATATTTTAGGGGAACATGGATTACTGGAATGTGGGTCAAGTACACCTAAATTAGGTTGAATAAGAGAATGAAATAATTGATCTTTAATAGGATATAAGAAGAAAGAACCCTTGGGAGATGAACTATGTTGTTTGGATATTGGTTGGGTTGTAAGGGTGTGTAAACCATGATGCTCAAAAATATGCATCCATTTGTGAGTTGAGGGACAACATGGGTGTGATTATAGTTCTATTGAATTAGTGGACCGTGGATTCTAGGTGAGAAGGATAATGATATAGTGGTATAGACATTAATATTTATGTTTTAAAGGAAGTGTAATGGACAATCTTGTTTGAACTTTGATGGGGAATTTTAGGATGTCGTGATGTTTGAAAGAGAATATCTTGAGAGGAGTGGAATGTGTGTGGTTCTTATGATATATATTTGGGTTGTCACTATAAGATATATAAAGGAAAAACTAAATGGTGTGGAGTATACTGCCGATCATTAAAATGTTGAGACCGTTGTTTTTGTAAGGTTCATCGGAAAGGTTTATTGGTGGAAGACATGAGACGAGTTCCCACGAGATGATACTAGGAGTTCATTTACCTTTCATGATAATGCTAAAGGGTTAGAATCCTCAACCCCATTAAGCCATTGTGTTGTTTTATGGATGAATAATTGTTCATGAAGATTATAAAATGGCCCAGTGAAATGATGACATGGATTCTCCAATGGTGTGGAGAGTAGTGTCAGTCCTTGAGTTATTAACTTTTGGTGAGTGATATTGGGGATGCTAGTGGGTAAATAGGGAAAATTTTTAATGGACTTATCAGTGAATTCTAGTTATAGTCTTGAATGTGGTTTTATATGTGGTTCAAGCATCGAACTTGAGCTTAAGATGGATTATGTTGACCTGGGTGGGATCAGGTTGGTGGAGCATTAACGATCACAACATCTCTTATTGGGAGAATTGATGGTTGATAGTTCAACAATGGAATATCTCCAGAATTTGGGTGGGTAATTAAGAGGTGTTTTTTAGATGACCACAAGTTACCTCAAGGTTTTCAACATCATGATTTGGTAGGTAAATGGGGTGGAGGTAATAGTGACTATGTGTTTTTTGGAATATTCATCCAAGAGTGGCTTGAGATATTTTTTGTGTAATTGGATATTCGGTACTAGAAAATGTAGTGGGTGTTTTTTGTGTGTCATGGGTGAGTAGTGAAGGTTGGCCATGGATTTTGAGGAAAAGTTAGAATGCATAGACTTCTTGACTGGACGGTGGGTACAGATACATTTATTCTGAATTTAGAAATAGATAATTGTACCAGTGTTAGGAATGTGACTTCATGGATGTTTGGGGATGATGGGTGGATATTGAAATTAAGGGTCATCATTAGGGAACCAAAATTTTGTTTTGATATGAAATTTTTATGGAGGAGGGTGTTGTCTCTTAGAATTGACCTATCATAGCTAAGTCCTGTAGTGGATAAAACTATAGGCTAGATGGTCTTATGGGTTAAATTTTTTAGTTATGGGAAGATGAATGCAGGAATACGCCATCTCAATTTTTTTTGAAATGAATCAATTGGTGGATAGTGTTTGGATGTTTATGAATTTGAAATACAAAGCTCCCTATATAAGTTCATTATGAACCCATAGTTGAAAAATAACCATTGGGAGTGTTCTTAGTGACCGAATTAGTTTATTAAGTGTAGTTGGATAACTACTTATACTTATCAAGGATGATCATTATTATGAAGAATATTTTTTAATGACTTGTGACTATGTGGGAAATCTAAATTCAACGAAATTTGAAATTTTTATTTGGTAGATTAGAAAAATTTTTAATTAAGGGATAGAATGGATTTCCAAAAGTTTGTATATATTAATTCGATGTTTCTGGATGTGTTTTTGTGCTCAAGATATGTATCTAGTTAACAAATATGTCTTATGAGTTTTGAGAATAGTTTCAATGGTTTTTTGAGTTTTCTATCCATGGGAAATGTTTTTTGCGCATGGTTTAGAAGAAACCATGTGACAACTAGAAAATGTTGAGCCTTATGGTTTAGTTTAAGTAGTTCGTGATTGAGGTTCATGGTTAGTGCATGGTTTACAAGAAACTATGTGAGTCCTAGAGTAAACCATGAGGGGTGAATTTGAATTGGGACATGGATTACAATTATAGAGAAACTATACATCTTATTACGGAGGATTCTAGTGAGGAATCACATGGTTTGTGCACGGTTATTAAACCATTAATAAAAATCATATGTGGTGACATTTTTAGGAAAATATGACTTCAGGGATAGTGCATAGTTTGAAAAACCATATGGCCAAACCATTCACCCCTTAAAAAGTGTTATTTAACCCATGTTGTCTTATTAGTTTTTAATTTAACCCCTTCAATTTATTATCTATTTAGAACCTATATCATCCCATACACCTCCCCCGACACTCTCTCTTCCCTTAGCTGATCTATTTCATCCTAATGATGAATCAAATATTATCTATTGTATTGGAGGGATAGAGGTAAGGTTATGAGTCTATTTTAAATCCTCCTATCCAGCCTCTATTATTGTGTTTTTATATTTAGGTATTCAAATGATGATTTTAATAGAGTATATGGGAATTATCTCTATGTTATGGGGACTCCACGCTACCAAGAAATAGGGTATCTTAAGACAACATCTTCCAACCGTCACCAATTTTCTTGGTGGAGGTAAGTGGTTGGGTGTGTTTTTCAGGGGTTTGGGGATAAATTAATTATTTTTCTTTGTGGTGTTGGAGCTAGTTGATATGAATTTGTATAGAGTAAATACCTATACTATGTGACAAACCTTCATAGGTCCATTTTTCTTGGTTTGTGTGTGGCGGGAGTACCTAATAAGTGAATAATCATTTCTGTCTTGATGTTATAGGTGATTAGTTTTTTGAGAGATTCTAATTAACTATAATGTGTTTATAATTATTTATTTTGGGTTGTTTTGGATACGTTTTAGGGATATTGGAAGTTTAGGCATTGGATATTGGTCTTTGAGATTCTTGGGCTGTGGGTTTTCGGGCTAGATTTAAAATTTAAACACTTTGTAAACAAGGTAGGTGGTTACTCAAAATAATCCATAGTCATATTTAATATTTAAACAACATCAGTTTTATGGCCTCAATAATTTCTCGGGTGTGGGCCTCATAATTAATTAAACCCATCCATTATACCTTTTCCCTTGAAAAATATATTTTTAATGTAGTATTAACATAGTATATATAGAGGTTCCATTGATACCTCTACATGGATATTGTATAATGATTTTCCCTAATGAATTTCACAACCCCTCTGAATGGTAAAATGAGATTATCACATGCCTTATCTTGTTTTTTTAAATTGGTAAGCCTTAGATGAATGAGATATTAGTGTTGGAATATTTTTAATTCTTGGTAGAATGGTCAATGGGAAGGAACATATGTTACATTGTAAAATTGAATGGTTAAAATGGTAACAAAGGGACTTGGTTTCCTAGTTTACCAATAAAACATAGTAAAAGAGAATGTGGTGAATAAAAAAAAATTTCATCATTGGAAAATAATGAACCGAAGTATTGAATAACATTAATTCTCATTGTGTTTCGACATTGGCTAGAAATAGTTCTAGTAAGAGACGTATAATGTATTTTCCTTTATACCTTGCGAATGGTATCCAATTTAATAAAACATGGATTTTGTGGTAATCTTATTAAAAGAAAGAAAAGGTTAAATGTTAATATTACCATTTGATGAATAAATTATTTTATTTAGTGACATGACTTATTTTGTTTATTGATAATGTTATAGGAATTACTTGAGGATATTATAAAAATTCCATATAGATTCAATTAGTATGTAATTCCATGAGTGAGCCCTAGATTCTAATAGCGCACTAAAATGAATTCTTGTGTGTGATGAAACCCTCATATTCCTTGAGCGATGATCCTATGGACTGACTTGAGAATGATATTGGATTCTTCTTAGATATACTATTGTGAATACATTGTTTTGGACCCCCCTTTGATTTGGGTGACATATTCTTAATCGAATTCCATAGACTAATGAAAGTAATTCTTTCTAGGTAACCTTATTAAATACTATCAGATTAAATTTCTAGATTCATCTTAATGTAATTGGGTGGAATGCTTGTAGTATAATCCATAGATTCTAATCAGGCCATGATTTTAAATATTAAGGATAATTCCAGGAGTTATAATGGTATAATAGATTTAGTGTAATTACATGGGTCACCCCTCAGATTCTATATAGGATTTATTGAGAGAGAATTCCCAATTGAGCCACAAGTATTCCATAGTATTTTTATGACTATGGTTGCCTAAATTGTAGACATTGGAGCCAATTGGGTTGTGATAGATACCATGATCAAAGACTCACAGGTGATGATTGATGTATTTATAGATAGATGTTGGGTGTCACCATTGATATAGATCAACAACAGGTCTTTTATTCCTTTTATATAATTTTTTTAAAATATGAAATTTTAGTCTCTAAAGGGTATAAGATTATCTACAATACTCATGTGTGCACTTTTCCATTGATTAGTTATTAACGAACATAATTATTGGTGTCCTATTGTGTTATACTCACACACTTCTAGGGCTGTGATGTATCTTGGGTTCCCAAGTATATATCATAATTTCATTACATCTATAGATTTTGGTGAGAACCTAATGTTTTTGATTATGTGGTTGATATTATGGAGCATAGGAGTTTGGGATCAGATAGGAATCCATATCATTATGTTTTTTTTTCTCCAAATTATAAGTTTTATTCGTTTGAGTTTTGTTACATGACTACTTAGAATGTACGATATATAGTTCATTTATTATTGAATGTATTATTTTGAATAGTTTTAGTTCATTATAGTATGTCACTGCATTGTTTTAATTTTCTTTGATATGTATGACTGCATTTATTTCCTCTATTTATTTACATAGATATGTGGGTATTGTCTCCCCACTGGACCACCTTTTACTTGAATTTCCAATTGTTAGCCTCTAACATTCAAGGAGGCATGACCGCCTTATGGTAGAAATCACCAGTCTAGGAACTAATCAGTTGTTTGGGGTAGTGAGGTTTTACAAGTTTATATGAGTGATGCTGGTTGACTAAAAGGAAGGCGATTGTAGGATGCATGAAATAAAGCTGACATAAGACCTTCAAAGGACCTAATATAGGTAAGATCATTACCATGTCACACACTTTTCAATTGATAATGATGGTGTTGGTGTAAAATTTAGGAGATTAGTTTATATATAGATTATTATAACAGCATATAGTGAGATTCATCCCATGAAATGAATTGACATATATATGATGAAGATTGTAGTTCACTACACGTATTCTACTAAATAATGCGAGAGTTAGATGATGAGATGATATATGGAAGCTCATGAGTGCTTGGATTTTTTATTTTACTTGGTCCAATCCATATCATATTTTACCCATATATATCATCATGGAATTTTTTTAATGTTTTTAGTTCCCTAAGCCCACTTTGATAGCATTTTAAGGTTATTAGCATCATTTTAAATATTTTATTTATTTTTAGGGCCTTATTAACAATACATTATTATAAATATTTGTTTGAACATAATTTTACATTATAATTTATTGTTTTTGGTTACTAACGGGTGGTGAGATGAATGATTTATTATGTGTGAATTGAATATTCTAGTCTTATGTATATAGTGAGAACTCCTATAATTTATATCAGATGTGACAAGGTTGAAAATGACCATTCATTATTAGATTATAACAGTATATGAGTTATTGATTATTTGTAGGTGGGACCTAGCATCATTAAGGTAGTTGTAGTTTAGTTTTCTATCTTTTTGTGCCTCTAAACCAAGGCTGCATATAAATTAACATGTATGTGAATGCGTGGGTTTGGTTTATGTGTGGGTGATTTTCATTGAGCTTTTTCTCTCACTCTATGAAAATATTTTCATACACATCCACCTGATTTCTATCAATCAACATACTGAGGGAACAAAGTGAACTCTACTAGGTTTTAGACTCACCACAACCTATAAACATGGAATGGGTTTCTATATAAAAGGTTAAAACTTGATTTTTTCTTACCAGAATAGGTATCACCATAGTGTTGGATGATTTTCATGAGATAATTCTTATATCGGAATCTAATGATTCAAATGGAGTTGAAAATGCGACTTTGGACGAATACCTATTCATATTTTTTTCTATTGTGCTACTAATTTATTTGCATTAATGGTAGTCATTTATTTTTATAAAATTTAATTACATTTTGATCAACTTTTATATTTATTATTTCTTTATATCTCTATCTATTATTGATGTGTATCATGTATATTGTTTTATTTTTATATTTTGGGTTGTGTTGCATGTAACATCCTGGTTCCGGGTTCCGCTCAACGGGTGCCCCGAACCCGGTTCACCACGTGACCTCAAGCGCATTTCCCCAAATGCCAGAGGCTGCCAACTAGAAACGAGGGCCCAAGTCTGATAGTGGGGAAACTATGCCCTCATTCGTCAAATTGTAACTCAGTGGAAAGAATAAAACATACAACAATAGCGGAAGATAATAACCATAAATAACTGAAATAAACTACTGCAGTAGATATAACCAACCAATATATAAATAATGATGCAACATGCCTCAATTCTATGAAAACAACCATAAAATGTGTAACGACCCCGATTCCCGGGAGCCTTAAGAGACATGATGCAACCACATTACAAAACATTTATTTTACAAACATTTTATCATGTCTCACATTACAGAAGATCGTGAGGCTCAGGGTTCTGGGAAACCAGCTGCTCTGAACATTTTTAAGAACTGACTCACCTGAAAATTTTAAACAAAATGTAGGGTGAGAGAAAAATGCCCAGTAAGGGGTTTTTAAAAACATTTTAAAACAATTTTACTTTTAAGGCAGACATGATAAAACATGACATTAAACAAGACATTGAATTTTCTTTAGAACCAGCAAATTCTACATTCAAAAGAAAAACATTTGCACTACAAAGGAGTAAGTACTTTTGATAAACATTTAAGGACAGACATAAATCAATGGCGTAAGCATGTGCATAATTTCACAACCAAAATGCAGCAGTTCTAAAAGTCTGTAAGCAGAGAATTCATTCATAACATTAGACAAGTGCACATAAAGTTCTTATGATATTAAACACATGTTTTTCTGTTCTTATAGTCAAGGGAATTTACCCACTTAGGGATGTCCTGTTAGTTGAACTATCCCCTGGTTCACCATTAATCTTCATATGTGGAGGGAAAGTATAATGCCGGACCTTGTCAAGACCTTGCGTCAAGACCATAAAAACATAACTTAATACGGGTCAAGGCTAACCGCCAATCCCGTTTCCATAGCAGCACAAGCCGAGGCTAACCGCCAAGACTGTAGCACATAACATCTCATGAGACTCATCCTTAACCCAATGCATTGGAGCGCTGTATAATTCCGGGTGCACCCGTTCATAACATGTAGTCCAATACTTCCCTCTAATACTTAGACATGGTCATACATAAGATTTCATACATTCATAATTGAATCCATTTTTTTTCACATATGTGTTCATAACATGAAAATAGTTTTATCATGAAAAACATTATGACATGCATACTAAAACATCAAGCACAAAACCAGTTATCTTAATATTAAAAGAAAATGGGATTTTCAAGAAAATAAACATAACACTTAACGTTACATAACATCATAATACCCAATTAAAGAAGGGTTGTTCACAACTTACACTTATGATGATAAATAGATATCAAAAGCGTTTAACATAGGCAGTTGAGGTTACAATGTGTATAAACAAATCCATCTTAAGAAATCATATATATAATTGTGTAAACCCTTCCATTTTCACTTTAAATAAATGTGAGTACCTATCTATTAATACATGAATGCATTTATTAAGAATTCAAGAAGTCCGTACTATCCATTCTAAGAAAAATCCTAATTATCTAAAGCAGTGATAAATAAAAATTCTCAATTTCACAAATGAATTTGAAGTACAACTAACCCATAAACCTCGTAATGCTTTATAAAATTTGTAAACATGGTCTCTAAATTTATATTGAGGTATGTACACATACGTATATGTATATACCACAATAATATACATCATTCACTTGCACAATTTTACCTATTCACCCATTTACTTAAAATATCCATTTTATAGTAGGAAAGAAAAATCATGGGGTATAAACATTGAGAAAATACTGCTTATCATCCTATAATATGTGTATTTGAAGGTATATATCTATATATAAAGTATATATAAATATATACATATTTATATAAAAACCGATTCTTGTAAAAGAGAAACTCAACCAAAATTATAACCGAATTCTTTCCTTGCTTGGAGAGGAGGAAAAGATGAGGCATGAGGAACCGGGGGTATAAAAATATAAGATATATATACTGATATATATATATATATAACCCGAATATACTTTTATATATATGAAAACCAGAGTTTAAAGCAAATTTTTAAAAACATGGTCCGACCCTTACCAGAACGGAGAAGAGGAGAGGAAGACAACGAAGCCAGTGGAATCGGGTGCATAGCCACAGGACGCACGTATACATAACACATATATATATAAACATATCTGGGTATATATATAAAAACCAAACTAAAACATGAACCAAGACAAAAACTCAAAACATCACCCTTACCAGTACTCGACGAAGAGGAGGGGAAGGAAGGCGATACAACAAGTGAAAAACAGGTGCATAACCATAGGATGTATATATCTATATACATAACACACACATATATATGTATATATATAAAAAGAAAACTCAAACGGAAACCACGGCAAAACCACTCCCTTACCTTAGCTCGACGAGGAGGAGGAGAGGAGGGGCAGCAACTGAGGTCCAGAAGCCTAAGGTATATAGAATATATATATATATATATATATATATATATATTTAACAAGTATAGACGCGTATAAAATTATATGCAAGGTCTGGTATTTACACAAACTAAAAAAGAAAATAAACGACCCTTACCAGCTTGACGAGATGGAGGAGGAGGAAGGCCGAAGCTGTGTCAGCGTCGCCTGAAGGTCGGAGAGATCAGGGTCCGATCCTCGGTGCAAAGGGGGTTAAAAAAAGAAAAAAAAGAGAAGAAGAAGGAGGACTTCGGGGGAGGTGGGGTGTCGGCATCAACTTGTGGAAAGGAGGAGGCAGCTCGGACTTCTTCTCCAGCCTAGAGAAGAAAAACAAAACCCTAGTCTACTGGGATGACGACGTGAGGAAGAAGGAGGGCTGCGTCGGTGGATGAAGAGGCTGCAGCGCGATGTAGAAGAAAGCACGACGTGGAAGAAGAAGAAAAAAAAACAACGGCTGGGATTAAAACGGCCCGATCAAGCGGCTGGAATTGCTGCGGGTTTAAAAAAAACGACGGCCAAGATCAGAGGTGGAGCGGATCGGACGGCTGGAAAACCTCCGCGGTTTATACACGGTTTTTCTATAGGTTTTTCAAAAAAAAAGAAATCGTTTTATTAATAATAATATTATTATTTTAACACAACATTATTAAACTCAATTATTAAATTAACATTAATTATTTTAATAAAAGTCATTTGTCTATTGATTTAATCAAAACGTTTTATTATAAGTATATATATATATATATATATATATTTAAAACATCAATAATTAATATTATATTGTCATTATTATTAATCCTTAATTATTAACTACATAATATTTCATTATGAAAATCAAATATTAAGAACATAGAGTAATAAAAACATAACACAAATATACATTTTAATTTCCCTTCCTAGTTAACTATCCTAATTTTCTGAATTAATTAATATCATTTAATGCAACTATATTTTATCACACATAAAAGTGTGTTGATGAAAATATTAACACCACAAAACACGTAAGTGAAAGGAACCATAATTTGACATGGTTTCCAAAATAGTTAATAAAGGTTAAATCATACGAGAAATAATGTATCTAATTTGATGCAATATGAATATATAACTCATAAAAGAAATCCATCTGGTTTTGATATATTTAGAAGAAACAAAAGTTTAATTGTTCATATCAAAATGTATAGTGGAAGAAGACAATAATATTAATTTTATCCATTTAAAACATAAAATAAAATTCTTATTTTGGAAAACAAAGGATAATTAACGTTGAGGTCATTTTAAAATATTAAAGCAAAACTACACATTTATCATTCAGATCATTTTATTTCCAACGGTCGAAAAGATCATTGGATTCTTTGGGGAAACCAACGGTCGGATTTGTGGCCGTTTGAGGTCCAACGGTCATCCTTGGTGCTTATAAAAGGGTTTGATCTCGGGTGTCCCTTACTCCAAGTGACCGAAGAAGATAAAGGAAGATGGTTCGTGTGATCCCCTTGGTGCTGAGCACGGTTGCGGTGGCGTCAGCCATACTTATGATCCTTATGATGGATGCTCGAAATCCCTACCGCATACTCGGGCTCCTAGTAGTTTTAAGCAGTCTTCCCATCGTTGTAATTGGGTTCTTGGTTGGGATCTTTGGTTAGTGATGTTTTGATCGTGGGAAGTTGTAATCGTCAAGGTGTTTCTTAATAAAGGAGTATTTCATTCATGCTTGTTGCTATGATTTTTCATTTATTTTCATTTTCATTTTATAGAAAGATGATCCAATTAAAGGGAAACGTATTATTACGCGAAACATGAATTCTTGGGTCGTTACATCATCTCCCCCTTCAAAGAATTGCGTCCTCGCAATTCTATTCATAAAAAGATAAGAAAAAGACCTTGGTCGCACAACATTACCAAAACTGGAGGCCTGGCTCGTTTAACGGAACCCCTAAACTGGTACACAGCTCCGCTGTTTCCTTGACCCAGATACACTTTGAGCAATAAGACTTGTACTCCTGCTCATGGGCACTACACACAGGCTTCCACAGGGAGGCCCGCGCAATAAACAGCTCTGAGATGTCCGAGAGGACGAATCCCCTAGTAACTCTTCAAACTTCATCACGTTCGAGGTAGTCGAGGGGTACGACGCGATTGAGAAGGCTGACGTTCAGGATCTGGAACATGTAGGCGGCATTGAGGTGGCCATCCTGAGCTGCTATGAGAAAGCAAGCTCTGGCGGAGAAGTTTCGTGCCATAGAGAAACACTGAAAAAGCCCTTCATGGTATCTCCCCTTCCGCCTATAGTAGGGGAGCTGAGTGGTGGCAAGGAGGTGAATCACATGTTCATTCTCCTGACATGCGCGGAGAATTTCCGGACTATTCGCTATGTCCAGAAGACGTTGACAGGACCCTCGTAGGTGGAGAAAAGAGGGAAAGTCCACCATACAAGTTCTGATCAAGTTAATCTCTACTAACTCGTCAGGTAGAGACGAGAGGTTCTTCTGACCTGCCATCTGGAAGAAAAAGTATACAAGAGAGGTCACTTACCAACACTAAGAAGAATATGATCATAAACTTTTAATTATGAAAGTTTACACATTAAAGTCTGAGTTTTCCAGACGGACACCACAAAGAGAGGCGAAACTCTCTAACTCCACAAACCATACACAAGATGAACATACAGGACTAAACTCATGGGAACATTTATATCGCCTCTTGAGTTTAGCGTGAGGGGTGTGGAGTTGGGAAACGTCGGTGTACACTTATTGCCTAAGAGACACACGAGTTGACTCATTCTCCAACGCTCCGAAGTCCATTAACTAGCCCCAGAGCCATAGTGCAGGACCTGGCACAGATAAGCTGCTCAAAGATCTCCGGCAGAAGCATCTTCTTGGAAAGGGTTATCTAGCATTGTGCCAAACTCCTCGCCCGCAGTAAACACTCGGAAAAGTCCTTAGTGATACCTTCCTCGACGTGCATACGAGGGAAACTAGGTCATCATCATTAGGAGATAGTCCATCCCCATTCCCCGGTGGAGACTAAGTACCCTGGATGAGTTCGACACATCGTACAAGTGCTTACATGTCATGCGAATTTGGGCATAGTTCAGGAAGTTCTCACGGATAACTAGAGATATAATGTTCTCTAGAGCCTCGGTGGGAAGAGACAAAAGGTCAGTAGGTACATCAGCCATCTGAAAATTATTTTTACTTAGTTAGTCTTAGCAGTATATTTATATCACCTGGTTTTCCAGAGTTTCCTGAACCCATCCTCTGATACCAACTGTAACGACCCCGATTCCCGGGAGCCTTAAGAGACATGATGCAACCGCATTACAAAACATTTATTTTACAAACATTTTATCATGTCTCACATTACAGAAGATCGTGAGGCTCAGGGTTCTGGGAAACCAGCTGCTCTGAACATTTTTAAGCACTGACTCACTTGAAAATTTTAAACAAAACGTAGGGTGAGCGAAAAATGCCCAGTAAGGGGGTTTTAAAAACATTTTAAAACAATTTTACTTGTAAGGCAGACATGATAAAACACGAAATTAAACAAGACATTGAATTTTCTTTAGAACCAGCAAATTCTACATTCAAAAGAAAAACATTTTCACTGCAAAGGAGTAAGTACTTTTGATAAACATTTAAGGACAGACATAAATCAATGGCGTAAGAATGTGCATAATTTCACAACCAAAATGCAGCAGTTCTAAAAGTCTGGAAGCAGAGAAGTCATTCATAACATTAGACAAGTTCACATAAAGTTCTTATGATATTAAACACATGTTTTTCAGTTCTTATAGTCAAGGGAATTTACCCACTTAGGGATGTCCTGTTAGTTGAACTATCCCCTGGTTCACCATTAATCTTCATATGTGGAGGGAGAGTATAATGCCGGACCTTTTCAAGACCTTGCGTCAAGACCATAAAAACATAACTTAATACGGGTCATGGCTAACTGCCGATCCCGTTTCCATAGCAGCACAAGCCGAGGCTAACCGCCAAGACTGTAGCACATAACGTCTCATGAGACTCATCCTTAACCCAATGCATTGGAGTGCTGTATAATTCTGGGCGCACCCGTTCATAACATGTAGTCCAATACTTCCCTCTCATACTTAGACATGGTCATACATAAGATTTCATACATTCTTAATTGAATCCCTTTTTTTTCACATATGTGTTCATAACATGAAAACAGTTTTATCATGAAAAACATTATGACATGCATACTAAAACATCAAGCACAAAACCAGTTATCTTAATATTAAAAGAAAATTGGATTTTCAAGAAAATAAACATAACACTTAACGTTACATAACATCATAATACCCAATTAAAGAAGGGTTGTTCACAACTTACACTTATGATGATAAATAGATATCAAAAGCGTTTGACATAGGCAGTTGAGGTTACAATGTGTATAAACAAATCCATCTTAATAAATCATATATATAATTGTGTAAACCCTTCCATTGTCACTTTAAATAAACGTGAGTACCTATCTATTAATACATGAATGCATTTATTAAGAATTCAAGAAGTACGTACTATCCATTCTAAGAAAAATCCTAATTATCTAAAGCAGTGATAAATAAAAATTCTCAATTTCACAAATGAATTTGAAGTCCAACTAACCCATAAACCTCGTAATGCTTTATAAAATTTGTAAACATGGTCTCTAAATTCATATTGAGGTATGTACACATACGTATATGTATATACCACAATAATATACATCATTCACTTGCACAATTTTACATATTCACCCATTTACTTAAAATATCCATTTTATAGTAGGAAAGAAAAATCATGGGGTATAAACATTGAGAAAATACTGCTTATCATCCTATAATATGTGTATTTGAAGGTATATATCTATATATCAAGTATATATAAATATATACATATTTATATAAAAACCGATTCTTGTAAAAGAGAAACCCAACCAAAATTATAACCGAATTCGTTCCTTGCTTGGAGAGGAGGAAAAGATGAGGCATGAGGAACCGGGGGTATAAACATATAAGATATATATACTGATATATATATATATATATAACCCGAATATACTTTTATATATATGAAAACCAAAGTTTAAAGCAAATTTTTAAAAACATGGTCCAACCCTTACCAGAACGGAGAGGAGGAGAGGAAGACAACGAAGCCAGTGGAATCGGGTGCATAGCCACAGGACGCACGTATACATAACACATATATATATACATATATGGGTATATATATAAAAACGAAACTAAAACATGAACCATGACAAAAACTCAAAACTTCACCCTTACCAGTACTCGACGAAGAGGAGGGGAAGGAAGGCGATACAACAAGTGAAAAACAGGTGCATAACCATAGGATGTATATATCTATATACATAACACAGATATATATATGTATATATATAAAAAGAAAACTCAAACGGAAACCACGGCAAAACCACTCCCTTACCTTAGCTCGATGAGGAGGAGGAGAGGAGGGGCAGCAACTGAGGTCCAGAAGCCGAAGGTATATAGAATATATATATATATATAAAAAGTATATACGAGTATAAAATTATATGCATGGTCCGGTATTTACACAATCTAAAAAAGAAAACAAACGACCATTACCAGCTTTGTCACGACCCGCCCTCGGGGTCCGTGCCGTGACTACCCCAAGCCCGCCTTCCATAGGCCAGGGGCTGGCGACTAGCACCAGGGCGTAAATCCCGGTAAAAAGGGAAGGCATTGCCTTTGAAAAGTAAACAAACACCACATAGTAAGCAAGCGGAAAGTAAACACTAAACAAAAGCAGAGTACAACTGAAAGTGCAGAAAAGTAAATGGGCCAGTATACAAACCCAAACTGAAAGTAAAGTACAACTCGAAAGGGAAAACAGCAACTAAAAGGTAAAAGCCGCTACACCGAGCTGTCCATTAGAAAATTACAACTGAAGGGTGGGTACAGATAGCTCCTCTGCTCCACGGGTCCCGCCGTCCGCTCCGAGCACGTCCCGCCCAGTGGTCCACCTCCGGGTACCGTCCCGCTCTGCAAGTATCAGCTAAGGTCAACGCTGTCCGTCGTCTGCAACCAACACAACGTAGTGCGGGCAAAGCCCGTGCAGGGGTGAGTATAAGCTACTCAGTAGGGACCCCGAGACCCCTGAAGGTCTCTCAAATCCACAAATGATAAACCACGAAGAAAGGTACAATCACGAAGTAACAACCGACACTGCTTAGGTATATGCCCATACATATACCTAAGTCATCAATTTCAAATACGCTCCAACCTCCGAGCCCAAGTACAACTCAGTCCACATAGGAAAGTAAACGTATTCCACACAGGAAAGAAAAACGTAATCCACACAGGATAGCACAACACAATCCACACAGGAAAGAAACAGGATTCATCTCACACAGGTATACTTCTTCAAAGGACGATAAAGATGATCTCTGATCCATCTAAGTCGTCGGACCCACGAAGGATCGATATGTAACTAACCCCCGCAAAAGACCCACACAGGATCGGGCCCACGTAGGACCTGTAGATAATCACCGCAAAGACCCACACAGGATCGGGCCCACACAGGACCTGTAGGCGCTGGTTCACACAGGACCGCTGAGCGCAAAGACCCACACAGGATCGGACCCACACAGGATCGGGCCCACACAGGACCTGTAGCACTGATCCACATAGGATCGCTGAGTGCTGTAGTCGTCGTCGTCGAATCCACACAGGATCTCTGTACCGTCGTCGTCACAGTCACAGTAGCAGTAGTAGCAGTAGTAGTCATAGTAACAGTCGCAGTAACAGTCGCAGCCAGCACTAGGGTTCCCGCACACAGCAAGCTCGTTCGGAGGGTCCGCTCCACGAGCTGAGAGGCTGATACATCAACTGTCACAAAGTCCAGAGTTGATGTATCCAAAAGTTTTGTATCGACAACAGGAACTCAACGCAACAGACGGCACGTCGATCGGACGCCCGGTCTGAGAGTTATTGGCATTTTCGTCCCCGGGGCCCGGTTGGTTTTTAAGGCAAAACCAACCCGACCGTACTCCACCTGCGTCCAAACCTCAGGCGGAGTATGCCAAAAGATCCGTTTCACTAAAAGGAACACAACACAGCTAACGGAACGTCAATCGGACGTCCGTAGCTCAAGATATGAGCGTTTCCGCTCCGAAGGCCCGGTTGGTTTCGGGAACGAACCAACCCGGCCGAACTCAAGGTAATCCGAAACCTTGAGTGCGATATACCGAAACGACTGTCTCGATTCAAGGATCGCGTTTCCGCAGACGGTTCGTCAATCGGAGGTCCGTGGCTCATGTTATGGCGAAAAGACCGAATCTGATCTAAAACGGGGGGGTCCGGGTCCTGGTCGACCCGGCCCGACCCCCCCTGGGTCGACCCGACCCGGGTCCGACCCGGTCCGCTGGACCCGGCCCGGCCGGTGGTGGCGCGGCGGCGCGGTCCGGCCAGCGGCGGCGCGGCCAGCGTGCCGCGCATGTGCTGCACGCGGGGGGTGAACCCCCCCCCCCTTTTCCGGATCTCGGCCGGCCTAAGGCCGACCTTTTATTTACACACGCAGGACTCGCGGGTCCTGCCTCCTGTCCAAACCGGCGGCCAGCGCGGCCGGCCGCCTTCCTCTTCTCCGCCGCGGCCCACCTGATCTCCGGCGCCGGCAAGGCCGGCGCCCTTGGCTGCTCCGCCGCGGCCGTAGGTCCGCGGCCCTTCCTGATTTCCGGCGGCCGGCGAGGCCGGCTGCCCCTAGCTCCTCCTCCGCGGCCATAGGGCCGCGGCTGTTCTGATCTCCAGCGGCCGGCGAGGCTGGCCGCCTCTTGGTGCTCCGCCGTGGCCGTCCGGCCGCGGTTCTTCTTTTTCCGCTGTTGGCCGGTTTTCCGGCCGCCCCTTCTTGCTCGGTCCTTGTAAGATTTGCGCAGCGTAACGACGTCGCGCCCCACCGCCGCAGCCCGACTCCGGCCGCGGTCTCATCCGATCTCAAAGGCGCGACATTATAGCGTCGCGGTTCTTCGTCGTGATCCAAACCGGCCTTAAATAATTCTTTTCGCGCGGTACAATGGTACCGCGTTACCCCGCTTCAAACCACAATAAAACTAAACCACGATGGGAGGAGGATCGGCCGTGTTTGTGCGGTCCGGCCTCCTCCCGTTAGTTTGTTATCAATTGGCTTAGAAATACTTGAGGAGTGTCAAATAAAATGCAAACAACGAACTCAAGAACCCCTACCTCGATAGTCGCACGTTGACGTAGTCGTGGAATATCGGTGTCGATTCCTTTGACGTCGGAGGAAGAGTCGTTGTCGATGGCGTTCGTCGCAGAAAACCGTCGCGGAAGAGATGTTGCGGAAGGAGAACGTCACGTCGCGGATATGGTGTCGCGGAAGAACCATGTTCTTCGGCGAAGAAGTTCTTCGTTGAAGAACGGCGTTCTTCGTGTTCTTCGTCGAGGTTGAAGAAGATGAAGAAACAAGAAGAACCTTCCCAACTCTCTCACGGAGACAAAACTATAAAATAAGACTCTATCTTATTTTATTAACACAACAACACACTAGAAATTCAAGAGTTTGAAATTCAAAACACACACACAACTCACCATATTTAAGTCTAAAGTTATAACTTAAGATATAATAACTTATGAGGGAGTTGAGGGGTTTTAGAGGATATGAAGAGGTGGGGTTAGTGTGGGCCCCACCACCCTCATAACCTCCCAAGGAAGGTTGGGTGGTTACCCAACTTCCAACAAGAGATATCACTTAGAGTAAAATAATAAAAATTGTAGTGTAATTACAAAGTAAACATCCACAATTTTTATTATCAACACTCGCATGAACGCAACTCCAGAACAGGAGTTCCTAAGCGTTTACCAGCACTACGGTTCCATCGGTGCCCTCAGAATTCGATTCCGGGCACCGGTTCAAAAGTTAGAAAATTCCCGCTCGTTCGTTCACTGAACGTACCCGAGCCAAACTTCGGAAATTGATTCCGGGCACACCGGGCCTCAGAATCAGGTGCCGTCTGAAACCGCGCTCTTGTAATATTCTAAAGAAAATTAAGAAAAAAATTCCCTTGAATTTTACGGGTCTTTACATTACTCCCACCTCAGGGCTTTACGTCCCCGTAAAGATACATCAAAAACTAGGGAAACAAATGAGGGTACTGAGCACGCATCTGAGCCTCCCGCTCCCATGTGCTCTCTTGGAGATTCCCGTGCTGCCATCTGATGCGCACAAGAGGAATCGATCGCCCATGCAGGGCCCTCTCTTGTCGATCCTCTATCTCCACCGGGACCTCCGTAAAAGTCACCCCATCATCAACGTCAAGCTCCCCATAGTCAATGATGTGCGTCGGGTCGTGCACGTATCTCCTTAGCTGAGACACGTGGAAGACGTCGTGCACCTGGTGCAACTGAGGTGGCAGATCCAGGCGATAAGCCACCTCGCCAACCCTACTGAGGACCTATAAGGGTCCGATGAAGCGCGGTGATAACTTTCCGCCTCAGCCAAATCTCCGAATACCACGTCGAGGTGAGACCCGCAAGAAGACGTGGTCGCCATCCTCGAACTCCAGTGGCCTCCGCCTCCTGTCAGCGTATGACTTCTGCCGGCTCTGTTCTGTCCTCATCCGCTCCTGGATGACCTGGACCTTCTCTGTCGTGGCCTGGACCATCTCCGGTCCCACGAGTGCTGACTCTCCAGGGTCTGTCCAGCACAAAGGAGATCTAAAAGGTCGGCCGTACAACGCCTCGTACGGTGCCATCCCGATAGTGGAGTGGTAGCTGTTGTTGTACGCAAACTCCACCAAGGGTAGGTGGTCCTCCCAGCTACGTCCAAAGTCGAGGACACATGCGCGGAGCATGTCCTCGAGAGTCTGAATGGTCCTCTCCGTCTGACCATCCGTCTGAGGGTGAAAGGCTGTGCTCAGACGTAGCTACGTCCCGAACGCCTCCTCTAACCCCTTCCAAAGCCGGGAAGTAAAGCGAGCATCTTGATCGGAGACGATAGATGAAGGCACACCGTGGAGCCGCACAATCTCCTGAACGTAGAGACGTCCCAAGCTCTCCACTGAGCCCTGCTCTCTGATGGGTAAGAAGTGTGCCTACTTGGTGAGTCGGTCAACAATCACCCAGATGGAGTCGTGACCTCTGGAAGTGCATGGAAGTCCAGTCACGAAGTCTATAGATATGCCATCCCACTTCCACTCCGGAACCTCCAGGGGTTGTACCAAGCCCGCTGGTACCTGATGCTCTGCCTTCACCTGCTGGAAGGTGAGGCATCGAGAAACGAACTCTGCTACTGCCTTCTTCATGCCCAGCCACCAGTGCTATCGTCTGAGGTCCTGGTACATTTTCGCCACTCCAGGATGTACCGCCAAAGGAGAAGTGTGAAACTCTCTCAACACTTCCTCTCGCAAAGCGACTGGTACCATGGTATGTCCTCTGAAAAGGATGTCGTGTTCTGCTCCAAGGGAGAAACCATCAGGTGCCTGTCCCGAGGATATCTGTGCACGCTGTGTCTCAAATTCAGCGTCCCCACGCTGTGCCTCCCTGACTCACTGCAGTAGTGAAGGAGTGACTGTGAGAGACTGAAGGAAGGCGGCTCCATCTCTATCCACGAAGGATATCTGCAAAGAGGCTAGCTGCAAAGATTTCTCCTTTGCCGAAAAGTGAAATCCGGTCTCATCCCCTGGATGAACCACGTTCCTTGCCTAATACAGTCAATTCCGTGAAGATTAGTTAATTTATGGCACGGATGACGTCGTAAGGCCTCGACGCTGCTACCAAGAGGTCCAACCGTTACTCTCGCCTCTAAGGGTCGAGTCACACTGTCGGCATCAGTGTGAGGTTACTGGGTCCCCTCCAGTTGAAAACTCGAAAGTGAGGGTCAAGTCAATAGTTTAACCGGGACCACTCAGTATCAATCAAACAAAAGGACAGTAAAGCAAACAAAGATAAGTGTCTTTTTATTATTGCAGCTCATAGTACAAGACATGAATACAATAGCAAAATGGAACTAGAAGTACAAGGGACGTATCCACTAGTTCCTCTCCTGTCCACCTGCTCTCGGAGCTCTACTGCCTTGTCCACTACTCGGCTGTTGCTCAAGCACTCACCGCTGCTTCTGTCTCAGTAGCTCCTCTAACCCCCGCTGATCAATCGTACGAGGAGTCGCACAGTCACGTGCCAGGTGACCCTTCCCACCGCAGGAGTAACATTACCCGTTTCTGGCACGCCTGGCTCTGACCCCACCTTAGGTGCCCCGCACCACCGGTCCTAAAACCCGATATCTTCCAACTGCTAGTCTGGTCCTCCTGGACCTCTGCATCATCTGTCTACTGCCCACAGATGACTCGGCTACTGATCGAAAATCACGCAGCAAAGGCAGAAGCTCCTGTACACGCTCGGGGTGTAGAGCTACTGGCACAAACTCCACCCTGAAGAAGGTCTCGAAGTCTTCCCATGCGAAGGTCATCCCGTCGCAAAACTGAAACAAGTGGCTCCACCACCTGCCTGCTGCTGCCTGAAGGAGGCTGGCAGCAAAGATCACCATGAAGTCTGCCGGCGTCTCCACTAGCCTGAAGACTCCCACCACAGCCTCCAGCCAATCCTCAGCCGCCTGCGGGTCCGTCTCTCCCTGGAACCTGGGTGGCCTCTGGCGCTGGAACTCGTGCAGCGCACTCAAGTGGCGTGCATCGCCTACTGCTGGGGCTGGTGGCATCGATGGCCCAACGTATGGTAGTATCGCTGGTGCCTCCGTTGGTGCCTCAACTGCAAGAGGGCCCTGTACGGAAGCCTCGTCGCTCGGTGGGCTGTCGTCACACTCGACTCTCGGAACCCTAGCTGGCTGCCGTCGTGGGGCCATCCTGAAAGGAAACAGGTGCGCCACGGTCAAACAGTATACTTGGTGAGCTGATACAAAGAAATCACAAAGAAAACTTTGAAACACACACGCAATCAATGTTTTCGTGCATTAAGTCGGAAATCAGAAGTCAGGGTCCTGGTGTACGGATACGTCGGCCGCCGCACCAACACTGGACTCCCTGGACTGATAACCACACTCAATAAGCTAAACATTATTGCTTCACATAAAAAAGATCAGAGTTCGCGGTAGAACTGAACTCCTCTGATACCAATTTGTCACGACCCGCCCTCGGGGTCCGTGCCGTGACTACCCCATGCCCGCCTTCCATAGGCCAGGGGCTGGCGACTAGCACCAGGGCGTAAATCCCGGTAAAAAGGGAAGGCATTGCCTTTGAAAAGTAAACAAACACCACAGAGTAAGCAAGCGGAAAGTAAACACTAAACAAAAGCAGAGTACAACTGAAAGTGCGGAAAAGTAAATGGGCCAGTATACAAACCCAAACTGAAAGTAAAGTACAACTCGAAAGGGAAAACATCAACTAAAAGGTAAAAGCCTCTACACCGAGCTGTCCATTGGAAATTACAACTGAAGGGTGGGTACAGATAGCTCCTCTGCTCCACGGGTCCCGCCGTCCGCTCCGAGCACGTCCCGCCCAGTGGTCCACCTCCGGGTACCGTCTCGCTCTGCAAGCCTCAGCTAAGGTCAACGCTGTCTGTCGTCTGCAACCAACACAACGTAGTGCGGACAAATCCTGTGCAGGGGTGAGTATAAGCTACTCAGTAGGGACCCCGAGACCCCCGAAGGTCTCTCAAATCCACAAATGATAAACCACGAAGAAAGGTACAATCACGAAGTAACAACCGACACTGCTTAGGTATATGCCCATACATATACCTAAGTCATCAATTTCAAATACGCTCCAACCTCCGAGCCCAAGTACAACTCAGTCCACACAGGAAAGTAAACGTATTCCACACAGGAAAGAAAAACGTAATCCACACAGGATAGCACAACACAATCCACACAGGAAAGCAACAGGATTCAGCTCACACAGGTGTACTTCTTCAAAGGACGATAAAGATGATCTCTGATCCATCTAAGTCGTCGGACCCACGAAGGATCGATAGGTAACTAACCCCCGCAAAAGAACCACATAGGATTGGGCCCACGTAGGACCTATAGATAATCACCGCAAAGACCCACACAGGATCGGGCCCACACAGGACCTGTAGGCGCTGGTTCACACAGGACCGCTGAGCGCAAAGACCCACACAAGATCAGACCCACACAGGATTGGGCCCACACAGGACCTGTAGCACTGATCCACGTAGGATCGCTGAGTGTTGTAGTCGTCGTCGTCGAATCCACACAGGATCTCTGTACTGTCGTCGTCGCAGTCACAATAGCAGTAGTAGCAGTAGTAGTCACAGTAACAGTCGCAGTAACAGTCGCAGTAACAGTCGCAGCCAGCACTAGGGTTCCCGCACACAGCAAGCTCGTTCGGAGGGTCCGCTCCACGAGCCAAGAGGCTGATACATCAACTGTCACAAAGTCCAGAGTTGATGTATCCAAAAGTTCCGTATCGACAACAGGAACTCAACGCAACAGACGGCGCGTCGATCGGACGCCCGGTCTGAGAGTTATTGGCATTTTCGTCCCCGGGGCCCGGTTGGTTTTTAAGGAAAAACCAACCCGACCGTACTCCACCTGCGTCAAAACCTCGGGTGGAGTATGCCAAAAGATCTGTCTCACTAAAAGGAACACAACACAGCTGACAGCACTTCAATCGGACGTCCGTAGCTCAAGATATGAGCGTTTCCGCTCCGAAGGCCCGGTTGGTTTCATGAACGAACCAACCCGGCCGAACTCAAGGTAATCCGAAACCTTCAGTGCGATATACCCAAACGACCGTCTCGATTCAAGGATCGCGTTGGCGCAGTCGGTTCATCAATCGGAGGTCCGTGGCTCAAGTTATGGCCAAAAGACTGAATCTGATCTGAAACGGGGGTGTCCGGGTCCGGGCCGACCCGGCCCGACCCGCCCTGGGTCGGCCCGAACCGGGTCGACCCGACCTGGGTCCGACCCGACCTGGGTCCGACCCGGTCCGCTGGACCCGGCCCGGCTGGTGGCGGCGCGACGGCGCGGCCCGGCCAGCGGCGGCGCGGTCCGGCCAGCGACGGCGCGGCCAGCGTGCCACGCATGTGCTGCACGCGGGGGGTGAACCCCCCCCTTTTCCGGATCTCGGCCGGCCTAAGGCCGACCGTTTCTTTACACACGTGGGACCCGCGGGTCCCGCCTCCTGTCCAAACCGGCGGCCGGCGCGGCCGGCCGCCTTCCTCTTCTCCGTCGCGGCCGTAGCCGCGGCTCCTCTTCGATCTCCGGCGGCCGGCGAGGCCGGCCGCCCCTGGCTGTTCCGCCGCGGCCATAGGGCCGCGGCCCACCTGATCTCCAGCGCCGGCAAGGCCGGCACCCCTGGCTGCTCCGCCGCGGCCGTAGGGCCGCGGCCCATCCTGATTTCCGGCGGCCGGCGAGGCCGGCCGCCCCTAGCTCCTCCGCCGCGGCCATAGGGCCGCGGCTGTTCTGATCTCCGGCGGCCGGCGAGGCCGGCCGCCTCTTGGTGCTCCGCCATGGCCGTCCGGCAGCGGTTCTTCTTTTTCCGCCGGTGGCCGGTTTTCCGGCCGCCCCTTCTTGTTCGGTCCTTGTAAGATTTGCGCAGCGTAACGACGTCGCGCCCCACCGCCGCAGCCCGACTCCGGCCGCGGTCTCATCCGATCTCAAAGGCGCGGCATTATAGCGTCGCGGTTCTTCGTCGTGACCCAAACCGGCCTTAAATAATTCTTTTCACGCGGTACAATGGTACCGCGTTACCCCGCTTCAAACCACAATAAAACTAAACCACGATGGGAGGCGGATCGGCCGTGTTTGTGCGGTCCGGCCTCCTCCCGTTAGTTTGTTATCAATTGGATTAGAAATACTTGAGGAATGTCAAATAAAATGCAAACAACGAACTCAAGAACCCCTACCTCGATAGTCGCACGTTGACGTAGTCGTGGAATATCTGTGTCGATTCCTTTGACGTCGGAGGAAGAGTCGTTGTCGATGGCGTTCGTCGCGGAAAACCGTCGCGGAAGAGATGATGCGGAAGAAGAACGTCACGTCGCGGATATGGCGTCGCGGAAGAACTGTGTTTTTCGGCGAAGAAGTTCTTCGTTGAAGAACGGCGTTCTTCGTGTTCTTCATCAAGGTTGAAGAAGATGAAGAAACAAGAAGAACCTTCCCAACTCTCTCAAGGAGACAAAACTATAAAATAAGACTCTATCTTATTTTATTAACACAACAACACACTAGAATTCCAAGAGTTTGAAATTCAAAACACACACACAACTCACCATATTTAAGTCTAAAGTTATAACTTAAGATATCATAACTTATGAGTGAGTTGAGGGGTTTTAGAGGATATGAAGAGGTGGGGTTAGTGTGGGCCCCACCACCCTCATAACCTCCCAAGGGAGGTTGGGTGGTTACCCAACTTCCAACAAGAGATATCACTTAGAGTAAAATAATAAAAATTGTAGTGTAATTACAAAGTAAACATCCACAATTTTTATTATCAACACTCGCATGAACGCAACTCCAGAACAGGAGTTCCTAAGCGTTTACCGGCGCTACGGTTCCATCGGTGCCCTCGGAATTCGATTCCGGGCACCGGTTCAAAAGTTAGAAAATTCCCGCTCGTTCGTTCACTGAACGTACCCGAGCCAAACTTCGGAAATTGATTCCCGGCACACCGGGCCTCGGAATCAGGTGCCATCTGAAACCGCGCTCTTGTAATATTCTAAAGAAAATTAAGAAAAAATTTCCCTTGAATTTTATGGGTCTTTACAAGCTTGACGAGATGGAGGAGGAGGAAGGCCGAAGCTGTGTCAGCATCGCCTGAAGGTCGGAAAGATCACGGGCCGATCCTTCGATCCTCGGTGCAAAGGGGGTTAAAAAAAGAAAAAAAAAGAGAAGAAGAAGGAGGACTTCGGGGGAGGTGGGGTGTCGGCATCAACTTGTGGAAAGGAGGAGGTAGCCCGGACTTCTTCGCCGTCCTAGAGAAGAAAAACAAAACCCTAGTCTACTGGGATGGCGATGTGAGGAAGAAGGAGGGCTGCGTCGGTGGATGAAGAGGCTGCGACGTGAGGTAGAAGAAAGCGTGACGTGGAAGAAGAAAAAAAAAACAACGGCTGGGATTAAAACGGCCCGATCAAGCGGCTGGAATTGCTGCGGGTTTAAAAAAACGACGGCCAAGATCCGAGGTGGAGCGGATCGGACGGCTGGAAAACCTCCGCGGTTTATTCACGGTTTTTCTACAGGTTTTTCCAAAAAAAAATAAATCGCTTTATTAATAATATTATTATTAATTTGACACAACATTATTAAACTCAATTATTAAATTAACATTCATTATTTTAATAAAAGTCATTTTTCTATTGATTTAATCAAAACGTTTTATTATAAGTATATATATATATTTATTTATTTAAAACATCAATAATTAATATTATATTGTCATTATTATTAATCCTTAATTATTAACTACATAATATTTCATTATGAAAATCAAATATTAAGAACATTGAGTAATAAAAACATAACACAAATATATATTTTAATTTCCCTTGCTAGTTAACTATCCTAATTTTCTGAATTAATTAATATCATTTAATGCAACTATATTTTATCACACATAAAAGTGTGTTGATGAAAATATTAACACCACAAAACACGTAAGTGAAAGGAACCATAATTTGACATGGTTTCCAAAATAGTTAATAAAGGTTAAATCATACGAGAAATAATGTATCTAATTTGATGCAATATGAATATATAACTCATAAAAGAAATCCATCTGGTTTTGATATATTTAGAAGAAACAAATGTTTAATTGTTCAGATCAAAATGTATAGTGGAAGAAGACAATAATATTAATTTTATCCATTTAAAACATAAAATAAAATTCTTATTTTGGAAAACAAAGGATAATTAACATTGAGGTCATTTTAAAATATTAAAGCAAAACTACACATTTATCATTCGGATCATTTTATTTCCAACGGTCGAAAAGATCATTGGATTCTTTGGGGAAACCAACGGTCGGATTTGTGGCCGTTTGAGGTCCAACGGTCATCCTTGGTGCTTATAAAAGGGTTTGGTCTCGGGTGTCCCTTACTCCAAGTGACCGAAGAAGATAAAGGAAGATGGTTCGTGTGATCCCCTTGGTGCTGAGCACGGTTGCGGTGGCGTCAGCCATACTTATGTTCCTTATGATGGATGCTCGAAATCCCTACCGCATACTCGGGCTCCTAGTAGTTCTAAGAAGTCTTCCCATCATTGTAATTTGGTTCTTGGTTGGGATCTTTGGTTAGTGAAGTTTTGATCGTGGGAAGTTGTAATCGTCAAGGTGTTTCTTAATAAAGGAGTATTTCATTCATGCTTGTTGCTGCGGTTTTTCATTTATTTTCATTTTCTTTTTATAGAAAGATGGTCCAATTAATGGGAAACATATCATTACGCGAAACATGAATTCTTGGGTCGTTACAAAATGTTACACAATCAATACAATACATCTGAAGAGTACAACAAAGCAAAACAAAACAGCCGGTAGCATCGCGAGCCTAAGCCCGGTCACATGATCCCCTACACCTCAAAAGCGATAAAGTACCTGTATAAGGACCCTTTCCCTTATCCACAGCTGCAGAAATGTAATTTGTTTGGGCTGAAAAGCATGACCCAATTAGGGTGTGAGAAATATATCTCAGTAGGCACCCACCAAAGGCCCGTGCCCAACTGTGTGTAAACATGCAACAACAATGTGAAAAAGTAAAATGAAATAAACTAAGTAGTACTCAACAGTAACCAACTTACCAGTTATATTTTTCTTTAATTATTCATTTAATCCATTTAATATAAAAAACACTATAGCGAATTTCTAAGTAAACAGTTAACGTCCTCAGACAAGAAAAACCTTACCCTCTGGTAATCAGAATCCAACTCGCAGGAATTTCCCTCAGTCATAATAGAAATTTCCCTCAGGTGTACGAAGTCTCTCCCTTAGGCCCAAAGTCTATTTCCCATAGGAACAGAAGATGTTTCCCTCAGGCTAAAGATGCACTGCCCTCAGGCTTAAGTAAAACACTTCCCTCGGGCTAAACAAGTAACCGGGCCATGCCCAATATATCACAATCAATTCCATACAATTCCTATCAATGAAAAGGTAATGCATAATATAAACAAGTCATACCCTTGGGTATCCTGGAAAAATAGCTAAATAGAGGAACGCACCCCCGGGGTAGTCCTGGAACCAAGCAGAAATCCCAAACATCATTTTAATATCACATTTAATTACCTATACAACTCTAGGTATTTAAACATCCAGGGACTCAGCCACACGATACCCCAACATCGGTTCGTAGCATAAAAATGCACAAAAACACATGACGGTTGGAAAATAAACACCAAGCCACCTACCTTTAACACCCACGAACGATATACACGAACGTCGATTCCAGAAACGCCCAAAGACGATGTAGATGCGGGTTAGAAGAAAACCCGTTCAAATGTCGATAACTTCCATTAGAGGAAGAATTGGAAAGAATGGATTAAAAAGAGTGGAGGGCTTACCCGTGAAGTTCCAATGAGATTGTTCGAGGAAAAAAAGAATTCTCGATGTGCGCTCGGTGGATCCCCAAAGCTCTGATCTCCCTCTTCCGTTCCTTCTTCCCATTCTATTCTTTCCCTGTGAACATGGGAGGCTACTACCCATTTTAAGAGAAAAAAACAAAGTACACGACTTGTATTTCCATGTACACGTCATGTACTTCCCATTTTTTAACTGTTCCTCTGGCAGCTTCCTTCGAGCATGGCACTGTTCACCCACCAACATGACTACATGGTGTGTCTTCATGAGTACATGGCGTGTGCAGTCGCACAGCTGGCCACCACCTTACTATTCGCCTGTCGACTGACTACACTCTGTGTAAAGGACCACTACACGATGTGTTGTCGGTTTCTACACCCCTCATCGCTCACATGGCCACACGCCCCGTGTAATCATCCCACATGGACAAAAGTACACGGTGTGTGGAAAAGTACCCGGCGTGTACTTCCAAATAAAATTGGGATTTTCCCCATTTCCTTATTTTCTCAAAAATACTTAAGGAAAAGGGGAAATAAGAAACTCGGACCTCAAAAATAATAACCGGGTTCTTACAAACTTCCCCCCTTAAACAAATTCGTCCCTGAATTTACCTTCAAGGATGGAAAAGATAAAGATCAAAACAGATCTGGCCACTGAGCACGTATGTCAGTCTCCCGCTCCCTGGTTTCGTCCAGTACTCGGCCATGCTTCCATATCACCCGTACGAGAGGAACTGACTAGCCCAGAGAGCCTTCGTGCTCCTATCAACAATACGAATAGGATTCTCCTAAAATGACCCATAAACATGAATCTCAACCTCCTTTGGATGAATGATGTGAGATGGGTATGAATGATAGCAGCACAACATAGATACATGGAAGACGCCGTGCATAGCCTGGTACCTCTGTGGTAACTGCAACTGATAGGCAACTGGCCCGACTCTCTCCAGATTCTAAAATGGACCAACATACCTCGGTGAAAGTTTACCCTGCCTCCTGATCGGCCTGCATCCCCGCCTCGGAGAAACACGCAAGAAAACCTGATCCCTGACCACGAACACCAAAGGTCATCTGCGACGATCAGCATAAGTCTTATGAAGAGACTGCGCGGTAGCCATCCACTTCTGAATCAACTGGCCCTGCTCAGAAGTCTCCTGCCCAAGACGTGGTCCCAGTAAAGCTGCATCACTTGCCTCTAACCAGCACAAAGGTGATTGGCATGGCCTACCGTATAGAGCCTCGTAAGGTGCCATCCCAATAGTTTCCTAAAAACTATTGTTATAGGAAAACTTGACTAGGGGTATGTGCTTCTCCGAAGAGCCCCCAAAGTCCAAGAGGCATGCTCACAGCATGTCCTCAAGCACCTGTATCATATGCTCTGACTGGTCATCTGTCTGAGGGTGGTAAGCTATGCTCAGAATCACCTATGTACCCAGTGCCCTCTGAAAACATTGCTAGAAAAGAGACGTAAAACAAGCATTCCTATCTGAAACGATAGAACGAGGAACCCCATGAAGACTTACAATCTCTCAGATATACAACTTCCCAAGCTCTTAAATACAAAAGGTCTCCTTCATCGGAAAAAAGTGATCTACCTTCATGAGACTGTCCACAAAAACCCACACATCATCATTGCCTCTAGGTGACCTCGAAAACCCAGTCACGAAATCCATCGCGACATCATCCCATTTCCACTCCGGGATGGGTAACTGCTGTAGCAGTCTGACTGGCCTCTGATGTTCTGCCTTCACCTGCTAAATGGTGGAACACCTCGTAACAAAAATAGCTACATCCCTCTTCATACCTGGCCACCAGTACCGACGTCTCAAGTATTGGTACATCTAGGTAAACCCAGGATTAATTGCCCAAGCTGTTGTATGAAACTCCCGCATCAGATCCTCGCGTATATCCCCTGAAACCCATACTCGTCCATGGAAATGCAAGATTTCATCATCACCTATCTCCAACTAGGAGGAGGGTCCTCACTTTCCACCGACTCCCATAGAACTAGGCCTTCTGAAACAGATAGCTGTCTCATCCTCACTATTTCTAGGAGGGTAGAAGTCACAGCTAAAGATGAAAGATTAGTTTTCCCCTAACTGTTGTGCACCTCCAAATGCATCTCAGAGAACAAAGCCATAGGATGACACTCACCAATGACCTCCTGCACAACATGTATCTGAGTCTTCCTGCTCAGTGCATCAGCTACTGCATTACCTTTAGCAGGTGTATAGGAATGCACAAAATCGAAAGACTGTAGGTATTCGACCCACCTTTGTTGTCTCAAGTTCAGGTCACACTGGGTAAAGATGTACTTGAGGCTTTTTTGGTCGGTGAAAACCACAAAATTCTATCCTAGTAGATAATGTCTCCAACAACGTAACACATGAACAACTGCAACCAACTCGAGATCATGCGTCGGGTAATTCCTCTCATGTGGCCTCAACTGCCGAGAACCATACGCAACAACTCGATCACCCTATATAAACACTACTCCCAGCCCAATACCTGATGCTTCACAGTAAACTGTATAGCTCTTCCCTTGCTCTAGAAGTATCATGACTTTTGCTGATGTCAACCATCCCTTCAGGTCCTAAAAGGCTGTCTCACAAGATTTTGTCCAAACTAACTACACACCCTTCTTAGTCAGACCCATCTACAACACTACTAAGCGGGAGAAGTCCTATATGAAGCATCTGTAGTAACCGACCAGCCCTAAGAATCTTCGTATCTCAAACATGTTCTTAGGCTTCTCCCAAGAAAATACTTATCTCACCTTCTCCGGGTCCACAAAAACTCCTTCCTCTGAGATGATATGACCTAGGAAGTGAATCTGGTCCATCCAAAAGTGGCACTTCGAGAGCTTAGCATATAGCTGATGCTCTCTCAGTGTACTTAATACAATCCCAAGATGGGTGGCATGGTCTTATCGAGTGTGAGAGTACACTAAGATGTCATCCATGAATACTACCACAAAAGAATCCATATATGTATGGAACACATGATTCATCAGAGCCATGAAAACTGCTGGCACGTTTGTGAGTCCGAACGGTATAACCAAGTACTCATACAAACCATATCTGCTTCAAAAAGCTATGAGCGGTATATCCGATGGTCTCATGCGCAACTGATGATATCCTGATCTCAAGTCAATCTTCAAGAACCCTCATGCCCCAGAAAGTTGATCAAAAATATCATCAATCCTTGGCTAGGGTTAATGGTTCTTGACCGTCAACATGTTCAGCTACCGATAATCCACACAGAGTCTGAGGGTACCGTCCGCCTTCTTCGCAAAAAGGACCGGAGAAAACCAAGGAGAAGTACTGGGTCGGATGAAACCCTTTGCATGTAACTCCTCTAACTGCATCTTGAGCTCCTACAACTCAGGTGTGGCTATTCTATAAGGAGGAATGAAAACCGGTGCTGCTCCTGGAACAAGCTTGATAGATAAATCAACCTCTCACTCTAGAGGTAAACCTAAAAAGTAATCCGGGAAGACAAACTTGAAACGATAAACCACTGCAGGGAAATCTGTCTGACAAGTCCCCTGATCATCCAGATATAAACTCGCAATCTGTGCTGTGACTCCACCTCATCTATAATGGTATGGTCCAGCTCAACTCTCCCGAACATCCCATTTACCCCTGTATAGAAATTCTCCACCCTCTGGTGATGTGAAACACACCCTGCGATGATAGCAGTCTACAAAGGATTGAAAGGGAACCAACCAGTCCATCCCGAGAATGAAATCATAGCTCGTAATCTCTAAGACATAGAGGTCCCATAGAAAGTGACACCCTCCAACCATAAGGGTCCACACCTTGTACTGATGCACACCAGCCATTCTATTCCCCAACGGAGTGTCTAGCATCATAAAATCAGAAGAAGAAGAAGAAACATAGATCCCAAGGCTCTCCACCACGGGTACAGATATAAAACTATGCGTAGCACCTGTATCATAAATTACTGAATATAAAACATAAGCTACTAGAATAGTACCTCTGACTGTAGAAGGTCCAGGATCCTGCTCCTGCCGGGTCTGTTGCCCTGCTATTCCTGCCCAGTGCCGCGGCCCTGCGACACAGCCTGACTACCCTGAGCAGTCCTGCCCTACCGCCTCTGCGATCCTGGTGTCTGGCTACCAAGTCCACGAACACCATTATAACGACCCATACTTTACATACATTGTTAATACTTCAAAATTGAATTACACTTATTACAACATATAACAAAACTATGAAAGGGCCATATAGGTATAGTGTCTTTTGAAACTGGGAAACATAAACAACTGGTTCATAAAGCATCTACATTGTCTCCCATTTATTTCATCATATCTAGAGTCCCTTTTGGCATATCATACTTAATAACCTTCTTCCAGACCCGGGGAAATAAAACATACAAAAGGGTGAGCTCAAATGCTCAGTAAGGGTAAAAAAAAGAAAAACCAGTCACATCATATTCATAAGAACATAATTTGGAAATCTTAAACTGCAAAAGAAATCATAATTTCATAACAAGGGATAAATCATAGTAGTGAAATGTAATCCCAATAATCATAACTTAAAACATGAAACTTTTTTTCATACACACATAATCATAGAGAATCATTTCTTAGTAGTCAAGACTCATTTCCAAGACTATCTTAGCGGACAAAGTCCATTTCAGAACCGAGTTCACTCCTTATTTCAGTCCTGTTTAACTGAACCAAATTAACCTTCCGTTCCAGACATGTCTATCTCATGAGATATAAATCTTTACCCAATGCATTGGAGAGAGATATATGTCCCACCCATCTCATAATGATACCATTCTTATGTGTGCCACAAAATAAAAAATCCTACATCATTTCATAACCCATGTAATAAAAATGGGATTCTTAAACATAGTAACATCATAAAACAATTCATATAAGATAAATGAATACATAAAAATAATTCCATCACAACATAATAAAATCAATGTAACAATAGGGATAGAAACAGAACCCTATATTATCTTAGATGGAAAATAATTTTGATAAAACACTTGAACTCTGTTCTTGAATAAAATATCCTTTCTACTTCAAAAACATTTTTACTTTCTTAACATGTCATAAAATTTTAAACTAAAAGAAGTTTATTAAAAATAAACTTTAAAACTTTTAAAGGAAGCTTCTTGTAAATAATGTTTTAAAAATCCATTCATGTCGTATAAGTTAAAAAACATTCTTCTCGTACTTATGTTGGAAAAGTCAAAAAGTACCTCGTACGAAAAACGAAAAAAGATTCCTTTCATATATTTTACTAAAAACTCACCAAAGGGTAAAATTGGATTTAAACAATTTTATGAGGATATAAATAATATTACATAATGAGGAAACATGGATGCGGATGATAAATATTCCCCAGTAAATTCTGAAGTATAAACAATCTCGGATAAAAATTGAGATTGCGAGATTGTCCCATACCTTAGGTCCGATTTTCTTCATAAGTTTCTGAAACTCCTGTATAATGATTTAAATAATGTTATTGACTTATTCCAGAATCATAAGTATTTTTATGATATCATATATGGTTATATTCTTAGCTTCTTATTAGTAATATTTCATTACTACTTGTTATTCAGGTGTTTATTACTTTTTGTTCTTATGCGTGTTTTGTCGAATAAAATTTTATTCTTCTTTTTAGGTTATAGATACCTCATTTACATAATTTTAATAGTGTAATATATATCATATTTATTCATTCAATTAATTTATATAATCATTATGCAATGAAGATCATGTAGAACGAGTCACATCACATCGTGGAGATGGTATTCCGTACGTACGCACGAGCGATGATATCATTCCCATGATCATGGAATTGTATTGGAGTGTATGTATACTATTTCAGAATTAATATCACTTTACAATAATCATATATAGTTATTCTTTAAACCATTATACTCATCCAATAAAGGTGGTGGTGGAAAATAGATTACATCATGGCGTGGAGATAGTATTCCGTACGTACGCACGCGCGGTGATTTCATTTTCCGTAGGATGGATAGATGGTGAAATATGGTTGTTTCATACTTATAATAACATATAATTATATGAGTGATACTTATGTTATTATTTCATAATGAAACAACTAAAGAAGAAGAAGTGGAAGAAGAAATAAAGTTGAATGAATCGGTAGCGGACATTACCTCTTCTTTGAAGCGCCTCTTTGAGACCTCCTTTTAGGGCACTAAAATTGGTCTTTGAAGAAGACCAGGACCTCTATTATGTTTCTAGGGAAGTGGAGAAGAGAATTTGGCAGGTTTTGGACGAGCATGATGGCTCAAAGTGGTGTGAGGAAAAGAGGGAGGTGGTGCCCTTTTATAAGGGAGGAGAGGGGCACCTTAGGAAAAACTAAAAATATTATTTTACTATAAAGTAAAATTCGGTTTTTAATAGCTCCAAATTGATTTATTTCGAAGCTAAGGTGGGGATGGGTTGAATTAATCTCATCCAATAGAATTTAGAAAAGTTTAGGTTTCTATTTTAACCTTATCATTTATATTTAACTTTAAGTTAGATAATTTACCTTTTACCGTGTCTTCTTGTTTTCTTACACTATAAGGTTAATAAACTTACTATAACAAGCCAAACGAACCCCAAGTTGTTTATTATTAATATATATAACCTTATATTAGTCAGTTGTCCGAAACATATATTTTTAGGAATAAAATAACATTTAATAATATAATATTTGTTTTAAAAACTATTTTATGTCAATTTTGACACTATTTGGTAATTGGTTTTTGTGAAAATCATAATAGAAAGATTAGTTCGAAAACAGTTAATTAAATCAGTAATAATATGTAATAGTAACCAATAAAAGTATTGGAATTCATAAAAAGTCTCAAATTACATTTATTTGGGTATTTATAACATCAATTCTGTCAATATTTCATTAATAAGATAATTACTACATCATCATTGTGTCATACATAAATTAACTTATTTAATGTCTAAAAATTACAAACAAAATACCATTATGTAGAAAATAGTTTTATATTTCTAATGAATATTTATAGTGGAATTTATCTTATGTATAACTCTATATTAAAAATGATTCAGTTATTATACTTTTTTTTAACTATTTTAACCCTTCATTAAATAAATTAATAATAAATGTCCTAATCTAATCCATGTGGGCCTAAATGGTTATATTTTATTCATAAGGTTGTTTTAGGTAGAATTAAACTTATCCAATAGAATTAGGACATGTGTTAGGGTAATAATAATATCATTTTTACCCTTTATTACCCAATTTACTTTTAACCGTGGTAAAAAAAGTAAAAAGATACTATTCACCAAAATTATTTTCATCACATTGAACCAAATTTTAGTCCTTGATATTAACCGTGTATCTCAGATTTTCGAAATTCCACTCACATAAATGGTAAAATTATGTTTTATGTAAATTTGAAAATTCTCCTAGGAGGTGGGTAAAAGACGGTGAAAAGTTCAATTAAATTTTTATATATCTAAAATTATTATAAAATGACACCAATGAATTAATTTGAACTTATAAAGGTATTATGTATCAATTTTGACCTAAAATAAATTTTAAAAAAATACATAATTATTTAAATAAAATGTCGGTTTTTAAATCGTAACCCAGTGTTTTCACTATTCATCCAAAATTGAATGTTTTCAGAAAAATAAAAAAAATTCCCCCTAGACTAATTTCGATATTCCGAATCCAAAAATGAAGTCTATTTTGAAAGGTGAAATTTACAAAATTTAAAAAAGTGGGTATTACTATTCATAACGGCTAGTTTTAATAATATTTTAACAGCATATCGTTGTTTAGTGAAACTCGGTATTGCGTACGACGCAAGCTATCGAGGAAGGTCCCGATTGCGTGTAAAGCAAGCCAAGATAGTGTTGTGTGTAGTGAAAGATTCCATTGATGATTTATATAACATAAAAAACAAAATATTTATCATAAAAGTCTCCGGTGTTACAACCATCTCTTCCTGCACGCCCTGACATATTCCAGTTCCCCGACTGGTCCTGCTCCCGCACGCGGAGTCTGCACAGAACCCCTATCACTAGCCACTGGTGGAAACTCCCTACAAAAGCTCTACAAATGACCCATCTTGCTGCAAGCTTGGCACTCCACTGGGTCTCGTGGACACTGCGGTCTCTGGTTCCCATCTTTACCACAGTGGTAACACACGACCTGGACACCTGAAGCATTCTTCTAACTGATACTGCCACCCGGAGAGAAGTCCATCTGTCTCTTCCTCTTACCTGTAGAAATAGTACCCAAAACTGGTGCTGAACCACCCTGGCCCACACCACTAGCTTCCCGTAGGTTCCTCTCTGTAATCTACACCTGGTTCAGAATTTCATCTACTGAAGGAAACCTGAAAACATTCACCAGTGCCCGGATGTCATATCAGAGACCATCCTCAAAGCGCCTGACCCTCAACGTCTCATCACCAACCCGAATGGGTGCAAAATGATGAAGCTCGGTAAAGCGAGCAGAATAGTCCAACACTGACATAACGCCCTACTACAGATTCATGAACTCTTGAGCCCTATCCGCCCTCTGTGTCTTTGGAAAGAAGAACTCATAGAAGACTTCCTGAAAATCTTCCCATGCCATGTCCCTGTGATGCTCTGATTGGGTGGTAACATCCCACCACATCTTGGTGGAATCACTCAACATATACATCGTGAGCTTGACCCTCTGCCCTAGAGGCGTCTCATGGTGCTCAAAAATAGTCTACATCGACCCCAGCCAAGACTCCGCATCCAGAGGTCTTCCATCCCCTAAAAACGTAGGCAGATGATGTTGCTGAAATATACGAGTCAGCTCAGCCATAGTTGTGGCAGCCTGTGGTGCTCCCTGAAAGGTCTGCATGAACCGAATAAAGCCTTCACGGAACTGTGCATCTGCGCATGTGTCCAGTATAACAGTTGGTGCCGCATCTGGCTCTGCTGGAGGATCCACTGGTAGCCCATGGCCCACCATCTATGGAGTATACTCGTTGCCTCTCTCTTGGAGAACAACGCGTGGTCTTCATGGCGGCATGAATCCAAAAGGTCAAAACACTCCTAATATTCACGATTATTAGAGACTAAAAGCGAAGGAACCACAAAGAGAACAAGAGGAAGAAGGCATTTTAAGATTTTCAAAACAAGACTACATGGCGTGTATACTGACTACACGGCGTGTACTTGACTTCTCTTCCCCTGCCAGAGTCCTTCTTTACGGCTAAGCCACAAAACTCTCGTTGAACAAAAACTACATGGCATGTATAGCATCTACACTATGTGTATGGTGTAATTTACAATTGCCCGTGTTGTTTTTGACACGGCCGACAAATCGGCATGACACTACATGGTGGGTTACACATGCACACGGCGTGTACACCACCCCATTTCCCTAGCCACATGGATAATACCACAAGGTCTGTCCTTGGACAAGACTACACGACGTGTCCCACATGTACAAGCACGTGTACAAGATGAGCTTCGCTAACCCGTGTTGTTAGTTACATGGCCGGACACATGGCTCACACTACATGGCATGTTATATACACACATGGCATGTACACGAAGGGATTACGCCAACCCGTGTTGTTGGTTACACAGCCGGGTCCCCAGGTCAGACTACATGGCGTGTTCTTCATTAACACTGTGTGTATGTCTTAAGGTCTCCTTCTTCTGTGTTGTTTGTTACATGGGCGGAATCTGGGTCAACACTACACGACGTGTACAGAAGCTACATGGCATGTTCCCCCCAAGAATTTCCCTTCCCAGTGTCGCTGCCCACATGGTTTATGACACGGGAAGAGACTACACAACGTGTACTCAAAAAGGTTTCTTTTTATTCCTGAACAATAGAACATACACGGTGTTTTCAAATAACTACACGGCATGTATACTGGGTTTTCCAGACAATATGCCTCAAAACTACCCCAGAAACCAGAAATTACCGAAAAAACAACACCTAAGTGTCAAATTCTGACCCATGAGGGCCCATACTCTCCATGAATCAAAGTTTGACATCTTATCTATGTTATAAAAAAATAAACAGCTAATGATCCACCAAATTCCAGTCAATGAGGGACCATACTCCCAAAAACCGAAGTTTGGCGTCCATTCTTTTAACAAACTTATACAACAATACCCTATCACATAGCAGGTATTTTATCAAAGCAGCTATCACAATAACATGCTTTTCTAGCACAACAACTATCACAACAACATGAAAATTCTAATGCACCTACATGGCATGGAACTATGCATGGAATGTGATTTCTATCATGTGCCTAAATGATGCATGAGATAGAATACCCTCATCTCATCGGGTTGCAACTAAATAGAACCCATAGACAAAATATAAATAGCACAATCACAAGTGCGTCACCCAACAGTGAAATAAAATCAACTTTAAAATTTTCAAAATCATAAAGAATTGAAAAAATACAGGGTAGACTGGCTTTTCCTTGTACACGGGTTAGCTACGCCCAAGCACAAAATATTACCAACTACCGTTCCCGTCATATCCCCGACTACAACGCCAAATAGTAAGTCAAAGAAAAAAACCCTTTGATACCACTTTGTAATGTCCCGGTTCTGGGTGCCACTAAATGAGTGCCCCGAACCTGGTTTCCCACGTGACCTCAAGTGCATTTACTCAAACACCAGTGGCTTCCGACTAGTAGTGAAGGCCCAGGTCTGATAGTGGGGAAACTATGCCCTCATTGGTCAAAGTGTAGCGTAGCGGAAAGAATAAAACAAACAACAATAGCGGAAGAGAATAACAATACATAACTGAAATAAACAACTGTAGTAGATATTACCAACAAATATATAAATAACGATGCAACATGCCTCAATTCTATGAAAACAGCCAGAGCATGTTACACAATCAAAACAATACAACTACAAAGAACAACAAAGCAAAACGAAATAGCCGGTAGCATCACGAACCTAAGCCCGATCCCATGCACCCCTACTCTTCAGCAGCAATCAATTACCTGTATAAGGACCCTTCCCTCATCCACACTAGTAGAAACATAATCTTTTTTGGCCGAAAATCATGACCCAAATAAGGTGTGAGAAATATATCTCAGTAGGCACCCACCAAAGGCCCGTGCCCAACTGGGTGTAAACATGCAACACCAGTGTGAAAAAGTAAAATGCAATAAACTAAGCAGTACTCAAAAGTAACCAACTTACCAGTTATATTGCCATTTAAATATTAATTTAATCCATTTAATATAAGAAAACACCAAAGTGAATTTCTAAGTAAACATTCAGCGTCCTCAGACAAGAAAAACCTTACCCTCAGGTAATCAGAATCCAACCCGCAGGTATTTCCCTTAGGCATAAAAAAAATTCCCTCTGGCATATGAAGTGTCACCCTCAGACACAGAGTCTATTGCAAACAGGTACGGAAGATGTTTCCCTCAGGCGAAAGATGCACTTCCCACAGGCTTAAGTAAAACACTTCACTCAGGCTAAACAAATAACCAGGCCATGCCCAACATATCACAAGCAATTCCATACAATTTTTCTCAAGGAAAAAGTAATGCATAATATAAACAAGGAATACTGTTGGGTATCCTGGACAAATGTCTAAACAGAGGAACGCATCCCCGGGGTGGTTTTGGATCCAAGCAGTGATCCCAAACAGAATTTTAATATCACATTTAATTACCTATACAACTCTAGGTATTTAAACAGCCAAGGCCTCAGCCACACTATACCCCAACATGGGTTCGTAGGAAAAAAATGCACAAAAACACACGAAAGTTGGAAAATAAACACCAAGCCACATAACTTTAACACCCATGAATGATATACATGAACGTCGATTCCAGAAACACCCAAAGACGACGTAGATCTGGGTTAGAAGAAAACCTTTTCAAACGTCGATAACTTCCATTAGAGGAATAATTAGAAATAACGGCTTAAGAGAGTGGAGGGATTACCCGTGCGGTTCAAACGAGATTTTCCGAGACGGAAACGGATTCCCTACGTGGTCTCTACAGATCTCCAAAGCTCCGGCCTCCCTCTTCCGTTCCTTCTTCACGTTCTAAGCCTTTCCTATGAACAGGGGAGGCTACTTTCCATTTTAAAAGAAAAAAACAAATTACACGACATGTATTTCCAAGTACACGGCATGTACTTCCCATTTTTCAACTGTTCCTATGGTGGCTTCCTGCCAACGTGGAACTGTTCACATGCCGACATGACTACAAGGCGTGTCTTCATGAGTACACGGCGTGTGCTGTCACACAGCTGGCCACCACCTCACTATTAGCTTGCCGACTGACTATACGACGTGTAAAGGACCACTACATGGTGTGTAGTCTATTTCTACACCCTTCATCACCGACATGGCCGCACGCCCCGTGTACTCATCCCACACGGCGAAAAGTACACGGCGTGTACTTCCAAAAAAATTGGGATTTTCCCCATTTCTTTATTTTCTCAAAAATACTTAAGGAAAATAGAAAAGAAGAAACTCATAACTCAAAAATAATAACCAAGTTCTTACAAACTTCCCCCCTTAAAGCAATTCCTCCCCGAATTTCCCTTCCAAGGGTGGCGAAGATAAAGCTCAGAACAGCTCTGGCCACTGAGCATGTATGTCGGTCTCTCGCTCCCAGGTTTATTCCTACACTCAGCCATGCTTCCATATCACCCATATGAGAGGAACTGATCGGCCTCGGAGATCCTTCGTGCTCATATCATTGATAAGAATCAGATGCTCGTCAAAGGATGCATCAACATGAAGCTCAACCTCCTTTGGTTGAAAGATATGAGACGAGTCTGAATGATAGCAGGGCAACTGAGATACATGGAATACATCGTGCATATCCCGGTACCTTGTGGTAACTGCAACCAAAAGGCAACCGGCCGAATCTCTCCAGAATCTCAAATGGCCCCACATACCTCGATGAATGTTTACCCTGTCTCCTGATCTGCCTGTGTTCCAGCCTCGGCGAAACATACAAGAAAACCTGATCCCTGACCACGAACTCCAAAGGTTGTCTGCGGTGATCACCATAAGACTTCTGACAAGACTATGAAGTATCCATCGGCTTCTGAATCAACTAGACCTTCTCAGATGTCTCCTGCATGAGATGTGGTCCCAGTAAAGCTACCTCACCTACCTTTAACCAACACCATGGTGATCGACATGGCCTACCGTATAGAGCCTCGTAATGTACCATCTCAATAGTTTCCTGAAATCTATTGTTATATGCAAACACGACTAGAGTTATGTGCTTCTCCCAAGAGCCCCAAAAGTCCAGGATGCATGCTCGCAACATTTCGTCAAGCACCTATATCGTACTCTCTAACTGGCCATCTGTTTGAGGGTGGTAACCCGTGCTCAGAAGAACCCGTGTACTTAGTTCCCTCTGAAAACTCTGCCAGAAATGAGAAGTAAAACGGTCATCCCTATCTGAAATGATAGAATGAGGAACCCCATGAAGAAGTACGATCTCTCAGATATACAACATCCAAATCTCATCAACACCAAAGGTCTCCTTGATCGGAAAAAAGTGAGCTACCTTCATGAGTCTGTCCACAACAACCCACACGACATCATTGCCTCTAGGTGACCTCGCCAACCTAGTCACGAAATCCCTCGTGACATCATCCATTTTCCACTCCGGGATGGGTAAATGCTGTAGCAGTCCGTCTGGCCTCTGATGTTCTGCCTTCACCTGCTGAGAGGTGGAACACCTCGTAACAAAACCAGCTACATCCCTCTTCATACTCGGCCACCAGTACTGACGTCTCAAGTCTCGGTACATCTTGGTAACCCCGGGATGAGCTGCCCAAGCTGATGTATGAAACTACTGCATTAGATCCTCTTGTATATCCCCTAGAACCCATACTCATCCATGGAAGTGTAGGATTTCATCATCGCCTATCATCCAACTAGGAGGAGGGTCCTCACTTGCCACCGACTCCCGTAGAACTAGGCCTTCTGAAACAGATAGCTGTCTCATCCCCACTCTGTCCAGGAGGATAGAAGTCACAGCTAAAGATGAACGATAAGTTTACCCCTGCCTGTCATGAACCTCCAAATTCATCTCAGAGAACAAAGGCATAAGCTGCCACTCACCACTAGCCTCCTGAACAGACTATATCTGAGTCTTCATGCTCAGTGCATCAGCTACTTCATAACCTTTACCAGGTGTATAGAAAGGCTCCAAATCGAAGAAGTGTAGGTATTCAACCCACCTTCGCTGTCTCAGGTTCAATTCACGCTGAGTAAAGATGTACCTGAGGCTTTTGTGGTTGGTGAAAACCACAAAATGCTCTCCCAGTGATAATGTATCCAACAACGTAATGCATGAACAAATGCAGCCAACTAGAGATCATGCGTCGGGTAATTCCTCTCATGTGGTATCAAATGTCGAGAACCGTATGCAACAACTTGATCACCCTACATTAACAATACTCCCAGCCCAATACCTGATGTGTCATAGTAAACTGTATAACTCTTCCCTTACTCTGGAATTATCAGGACTGGTGCTGATGTCAACCTTCCCTTCAGGTCCTGAAAGGCTGTCTCGCAAGCTTCCTTCCAAACGAACTTCACACACTTCTTAGTCAGACCTGTCAACGGTGCTGCTAAGCGGGAGAAGTCTTCTATGAAGCATGTGTAGTAACCAACCAGCCCTAAGAAACTCCATATCTTAAACACGTTCTTAGGATGCTCCCAAGAAACTACCACTCTCATCTTCTCCAGGTCCACGACAACTCCTGCCTCTGAGATGATATGACCAAGGAAGTGAATCTGGTCCATCCAAAAGTGGCACTTAGAGAGCTTAGCATATAGCCGATGATCTCTCAGTGTACTCAATATGACTTCAAGATGGGTGGCATGGTCGTGTCGAGTGTGAGAGTACACTAATATGTTATCCACGAATACTACCATAAAAGAATCCAGATAAGGATGGAACACACGATTCATCAGATCCATGAAAACCACTGGCGCGTTCGTGTGTCCGAACGACATAACCAAGTACTCATATAGACCATATCTGCTTCAAAAAGCTATGAGAGGTATATCCGATGGTCTCACACACAGCTGATGATATCCTAATCTCAAGTCATTATTCGAGAACACTCGTGTCCCACAAAGTTAATCAAAAATATAATCAATCCTCAGCAAGGGATATCGGTTCTTGACAGTCAACATGTTCAACTTCCGATAATCCACACAGAGTTTGAGGGTACTTTTCGCCTTCTTCACCAAAAGGACTGGAGAATCCCAAGGAGAAGTACTGGGTCGGTGCTTGTAACTCCTTTAACTACCTCTTGAGCTCCTGCAACTCAGGTGTGGACATCCTATAACAAGGAAAGGACACCGGTGCTGCTCCTGGCACAAGCTCGATAGAGAAATCCACCTCTCACTCTGGAGGTAAACCTGAAAAGTCATTCGGGAAGACATACCTGAAACGATCAACCACTGGAGGGAAATCTGTCTAACAAGTCCCCTAATCACCCAGATATAAACTCACAATCTGGTATGTGACTCCACCTCACCCATGATGCTCTGGTCCAGCTCGACTCACCTGAACATCCCATTCACCCTGGTATAGAAACTCCCCACCCTTTGGTGACGTGAAATGCACCCTGCGACGATAGAAGTCTACAAAGGCTTGAAAGGGAACCGACCAGTCCATCCTGAGAATGACATCATAGATCATCATTTCTAAGACATAGAGGTCCCATAGAAATTGACACCCTCAAACCTCAAGGGGTAGCTCCTTGCACTGATGCACACCAGTCATTCTAGTCCCCAACGGAGTGTCTAGTGTCATAATATCAGAAGAAGAAGAAACACACAGCCCAAGGATCTCCACCATGGGTACAGATACAGAACTATGCGTAGAACCCGTATACAAAAGTACTGAAGATAAAACAGAAGCTACTAGAATAGTACCTCTGACTGTAGAAGGTCTGGGATCCTGCTCCAGCCGGGCCTGTTTCCCTGCATATGCCTGCCCAATGCCGCAGCCCTGCAACACAGCCTGGGTACCCTGAGATGTCCCGCCCTGCTGCCTCTGCGATCCTGGTGTCTAGCTACCATGGCCACGACTACCATCTCTTCCTACATGCCCTGACGTATTCCAGTTCCCTGACTGGTAAGAATCCACTGGTCCTACTCCCGAATGTGAAGTCTACACAAAACCCCTCTTACTAGCCACTGGTAGAAATTCCCTACAAAAGTGCTGCAGATGACCCATCTTTCCACAAGCTCGACACTTCACTGGGTCTCGTGGACACTCTAGTCTCCTGTGCCCCTCTTTACCACACTGGTATAACATGACCTGGCCACCTAAAGAATTCTTATGACTATTACTTCCACCCTGAGAGAAGTCCATCTATCTCTTCCTCTTACCAGTATAAATAGTACTAGAAACTGGTGCTGAACCTCCCTGGCCCACACCACTGGATTCCCGCATGTTCCTCTCTGTAATTAGCTCCTGGTTCACAATAGCATGTACTGATGGCAACATGAAAACATTCACCAGTGTCCATATGTCATATCGGAGACCATCCTCAAATTTCATGGCCCTCAACCTCTCATCACCCAACAGAACGGGTGAAAAACACTGAAGATAGGTAAAGTGAGCAGAATAGTCCATCACTAACATAGTTCCCTACTGCAGATTCATGAACTCTAGAGCCCTATATTCCTTCAGCATCTCTGGAAAGAAGAAGTCATAGAAGACTGCCTGAAAATCTTCCCCCGCCATGTCCCTGTGATGCTCTGACTGGGTGGTAACATCCCACCACCTCTTGGCAGAATCACGCAGCATATACGTCGGGAGCTTGACCCTCCACCCAGGAGGTGTCTCAAGGTGATCGAAAATAATCTTCATCGAACCCATCCAAGACATCGCAGCTGGAGGTCCTCCATCCCTGGAAAACGTAGGAGGATGCTGCTGCAGAAATATACGAGTTAGCTAAGCCATAGATGTGGCAGCTTATGGTGCTCCCTGAAAGGTCTGCATGAACTGCATAAATACTTCACGGAACTGCGTATCTGTGCCTATGACCAGTATAACAGCTGGCTCCGCATCTAGATCTGTGGGAGGATCCACTGGTAGCCCATGGCCCACCATCTCTAGAGTACACTTGTTGCCGCTCTCCTGGCGAACAACGAATGGTCGTCTCGACGACATGAATCTATAAGGTTAAAACACGGCTTCAATTCATGATTATTAGATATTTAAAGTGAAGTAACCACAAATGGAACAAGAGGAAGAAAGAATTTCATGATTTGAAAAACAAGACTACACAGTGTTTATATTGACTACACGGCGTGTACTTGACTTATCTTCCCCTGCCCGGGTCCTTCTATACGGCTAAGCCACACGGCTCCCATTGAACAAAAACTACACGGCGTGTATAAAATCTACACAGTGTGTATGGTGTAATTTCCAACTACTCGTGTCGTTTGTGACATGGTTGACTACTCGAATTGACCCTACACGGTGTGTTACACCCGCACACGGCGTGTGCACCACCTTATTTCCCTAGCCACATGGCTAATACCACAATCTATTTCCTTGGACAAGACTACATGGCATGTCCCACAGGTACACGACGTGTACTAGACGAGCTTCACCGACCCGTGTTATTAGTTACATGGCCGGACACATGGCACAAACTAAACGACATGTTCTATACACACATGGCGTGTACACGAAGGGATTACACCGACCCATGTTGTTGGTTACACGGCCGGGTCCCCAGGCCAGACTACACGGCGTGTTATTCATTAACATGGTGTGTATGTATTAAGGTATCCTCTATCTGTGTTGTTTGTTACACCGTTGGACTCCGGGTCAACACTACACGGCGTGTACAGAAGCTACACGGTGTGTTCTCCCCAAGCATTTAACTTCCCCGTGTCGCCGCCCTCACAGTTTGTGACACGGGAAGAGACTACACGGTGTGTACTTAAAAGGTTCTCATTTTCTTCCTAAATAGAAGAACATACACAACGTGTTCGAATAACTACACGGTGTGTATATTGGGTTTTCCGGATAGTATGCCTCAGAAACTTCCCTGGAACCTAGAAAATACCGAAAAAACAACACCTAAGTGTAAAATTACATCCCGTATGGGCCCATACTCCCCACGAATCAATGTTTGACATCTTATCTATGCTATAACAAAATAAATAGTTAATGATCAACCAAATTCCGGTCAACGAGGGCCCATATTCCCCGAAAACCGAAGTTTGGCGTCCATTCTTTTAACAAACTTATACAACAGTACCCTATCACATAATAGGTAATTTATCAAACCAGCTATCACAACAACATGATTTTCTAGCACAAAAACTATCACAACAACATGAAAATTCTAATGCACCTACATGGCATGGAACTATGCATGGAATGTGATTTCTTGAATGTTCCTAAATGATGCATGAGATGGAATACCCTTATCGCATCGGGTTGAAACTAAATATAACCCATAGACACAATATAAACAACACAATCACAAGTGTGTCACCCAAGGGTGAAATCAAATCAACTGTAAAATTTTAAAAATCATAAATAATTGAAAAAATACGGGGTAGACTAGATTTTCCCAGTATAAGGGTTAGCTATGCCCAGGAACATCTTATTACCAACTACCATTCCCATCCTATCCCTGACTATGATGCCAAATAGTAAGTCAAAGAAAAAAACCCTTTGATACCACTTTGTAACATTTCGGTTACAGGTGACACTCAATGGGTGCCCCAAACCTGGTTCTCCATGTGACTTCAAATGCATTTCCCCAAACGCGAGAGGCTGCCAACTAGCAGCGAGGCCCCAGGTCTGATAGTGGGGAAACTATGGCCTCATTTTTCAAAGTGTAGTGCAGCGGAAAGAATAAAACATACAACAATAGAGGAATCGAATAACCATACATAACCAAAATAAATTACTACAGTAGATATAACCAACCGGTATATAAATAACGATGCAACATGCCTAGATTCTATGAAAACTACCAGAACATGTTACACAATCAATACAATACAACTGAAGAGTACAACAAAGCAAAACGAAACAGCCGGTAGCCTCATGGGCCTAAGCCCGGTCCCATGCTCCCCTACTCCTCAGCAGCAATCCAGTACCTGTATAAGGACCCTTTCCCTTATCCACACCTGTAGAAACGTAATCTATATGAGCCGAAAAGCATGAACCAAACAGGTTGCGAGAAATATATCTTAGTAGGCACCCACCAAAGGCCCATGCCCAACTATGTGTAAAAATGCAACAACAGTGTGCAAAAGTAAAATGCAATAAACTAAGAAGTACTCAAAAGTAACCAACATACCATTTATATTTCCATCTAATTATTCATTTAATCCATTTAATATAAGAAATAACCATAGTGAATTTCTAAGTAAACAGTCAGCGTCCTTAGACAATCAAAACCATACCCTCAGGTAATCAGAATCCAACCCACAGGTATTGCCCTCAGGCGTAACAGAAATTTACCCCAGGCATACAAAGTGTCGCCCTCAAGCATAGAGTCTATTGCCCACAGGCACAGAAGAAGTTTCCCTCGGGCTAAATATGCACTGGCCTCAGGCTTAAGTAAAACACTTCCCTCAGGATAAATAAGTAACTCGGCCAAGCCCAACATATCACAAACAATTCCATACAATTCCTCTCTAGGAAATTTTAATTCATAATATAAACAAGGCATACCCTCGGGTATCATGGCCAAATGGATAAACAGAGGAATGCACCCCCGGGGTGGTCCTGGATCCAAGCAGTGATCCCAAACATCAATTTAATATCACATTTAATTACCTATACAACTCTAGGTATTTAAACTGCCAGGTCCTCAGCCACACGATACCCCAACATGTGTTCGTAGAAAAAAAATTCACAAAAACACACAAAAGTTGGAAAATAAACACCAAGCCACATACATTTAACACCCACGAACAATATACGTGAACGTCAATTCTAGAAACACCCAAAGACGACGTAGATATGGGTTAGAAGAAAACCCGTTCAAACGTCGATAACATCCATTAGAGGAATAATTGGAAAGAACGTTTTAAGAAGAGTGGAGGGATTACCCGTGCAGTTCCAACGAGATTGTCCGAGACGGAAACAGATTCCCGACGTGCGCTCGGCAAATCTCCAAAGCTCCAACCCCCCTCTTCCATTCCTTCTTCCCGTTCTAAGCCTTCCCTATGAACAGGGGAGGCTACTTCCCATTTTAAGAAAAAAAACAAAGTACACAACATGTATTTCCATGTACATGACGTGTACTTCCCATTTTTTAACTATTCCTCTGGCGGCTTCCCGCAAGTGTGGCACAGTTAACCTTGCAACATGACTAAACGGCGTGTCTTCGTGAGTACACGGCATGTGTTGTCGCACAGCTGGCCACCGCCTTACTATTCGTATGCCAACTGACTAAACAACGTGTAAAGGACCACTACATGGTGTGTAGTCGGTTTCTACACCCTTCATCACCGACATGGAAACACACTCCCTGTACTTATCCCACATGGCCAAAAGTACACGGCATGGGGAAAATTACAAGGCATGTACTTCCAAAAAAATTCTATTTTCCCCATTTCCTTATTTTCTTAAAAATACTTAAGGAAAAGACAAAATAAGAAACCCGTACAACAAAAATAAGAACTGGGTTCTTACATTACAACATCATGAGAAAATATTTATTATCTATAGGTTTTGGGTATGTCCATTACATGAATGGAACATACCAAAACATTAATAGATTCTATGATGGAACCAATGTTATATAATTTAAGGAAAATCAGACTGATGATTGTGGATCGACTTCAACAGTAGTTGATAACTACTATTGTATCGATAGGTGTACCTGAGGTCTTGGAGTTCCACCAACTCAGTCACTATTTAGGTTTGTTGTGTTGATGTGTGGCAATCATCCATAGAAATTATATAATAGTTTTTAGGATTTAAATCATCAGTTAGTTATTTGATTTAATTGTGGAGTTTTACAATGTAATTATGTATATATTTATAGAAAAATGAGTCAAAGGAGAGTTAGATAAGGATTATCAGGATAAAAGATTGAAATAAATGAAAAAATTTATTTGTGGGCGAGGGTATGTCCCACAAAAACACTGATGAGAGGCCATAATATGACTTTAGAGATGGTTGTATATACATATTAGAAAAAATTATCTATTAAATTTAAAATGGTTTCCCAAACCATCCAATTTAATGATGTTTTTATAGTATTACAGAGGTTAAATTTTATAAATAGTTGGGGAAACAGTTATAATGAAGCAAAAATAATAACTTATTATTAATATTTTTTCATATAAAATCCATTTAATAATGATAACCCATAATATAAATGTCTAATTACTTTTTAAGATTAGTCACATAATGGAAAAACATAATAATTTTTTATATCTTCAAAATATACTCTGATATCCTATAGAACATGAATCACTTCATTTGTATCTATAAGGATATACATAATAGTTTGGGTGATCTAAAGTCCCAGTAAGAGGAATAATATGAAAGGATGACATAATCATTATAAGATATCATATATATGAAACATCAATAATGGTAATTTATAATAATATAGATGGTTAATAGAATTTGGGGATAAAAATAAAAAAAATTATGGAAACTATATAAATGTGAGAATAATAAGAATGTAGAACAACAAAAAAATGCTATATATATATAAATGAATAGTTCTAAGACATCATAATATAATGTTTCACTCTAACTGATTATGCACTATATCTAGTGTTCTGCCCTTTCTGGTTTTTATAATAAAAAAATCATGTCTAATTATTTCAATCATGATTATTTATACTAAATCATGTTTAGTTATGTTTAATAATGATTATCTTTCTGCCATTATAGTTTTAAAAATTTTTAGGCACTCATTTTTTAAGAAAGTCAAAACAAAAAATTGGCTAAGTATTAGTCACCAACACCGATAGAAAAAATGACTCACTAATAGTTAAGTGTGACTCGCCAATAGATGACTCACCGATAGTGTAAATGTATCATCGATAAAACACATGTCTCACCAATAGTGAAATTGTGTCACTGACAGTACACATGTATCACTGATATTGCAAATGTCTCTCCGATAGAACAAATATCTCTCTGAAAGTGAAGATGTATCACTAACAGTACTAACTGAATCACCAATAGATGACTCACTGATAGTATAAATGAGACAACAACATAAGGAATGACTCACTGATAGAAAAAAATGAGTCACCAACACATTGAGTCATTGGCGCATGTAGATACCAACATGATGACTCACCGATAGAAAGATTCACTGATTACAATATAAGGACTCATTGATAGTAGTGGTCACTGAAAACATTACTCACCGATATTGGAATCACCAATAGATAGTTTAAATTTTATTTTATCAAAAATCATATCTAGCAGTCATATTTAAGTGTTTTAACGAAACATACAAAATTAATTATTTTTGCAGACAACATTAAGGACCTTGTCAGTGGACATTACGTGGTTCGAGGTACATTCACATGCTTCTTGTAAGCCAACAAAATACACCCTAAATAAGAATAAAAGTTGGGTGCATGAGCTGTATTGAAGAATTAGAGAACAAAAGGAAAGAACATATGAGAAGAGATACTAGACCAAGAAGAAGAAAACCCAAATAAATCTCATTCCAACAATATATGAACTAAAGGAGGATTATTGTGCATCAAGACTTTAATCATCCTTGCGACAAAAAAAACTAAGGAGAAGAATCCCATCATCATGGAAATCAGAACAGAAAGCTTCATGAATCTCTGTTGCATTGTCTATTTCTAGAAGATGACTCAATATTTAAATCTGCTACATCCAAAAAGTCCAAATCTTAATTTCACAACACACACAGCCTTCTAAACTCTATCTCTTTATTTCTAGCTATTAATTGTGCATTTTTAATATTTTTCAATCAGTGTGTGAATCTGTGTTTTAAACACACACCATCTCTTTCACTAAACTGAATGATACATGACATCATCACACAAAAATCTTTTTAATACTGTCATATCCCACATGGAAGAGTGGTAGTGGTCATATGAGACCTGGCTGTTTTAGTTCCCACATAGAACTACTATAGAGGTCAAGTGACCTGGAAAATTTGTATACTATTGTGTAATCCCCGATTAAGGTGTGGATCAAATATATATATATATATATATATATAATTATGGATGGTAGATGATCACCAAGTGGAGAGGATTAGGTCTCACCTTGAGACTGAACCTCTTGTTTTAGTCATCTATGTTTTCAAATTTAGTTTACTCTATTTTAACTCATATTTCAGAAAACTAAGTTTCACTTTGATAGTTATAAATGGATAGTGTTTGTAAATATTTTGTTTTAGTAAATTGGTTTAAAAATTTAATTGATTATCTCAGGTTGATATAACTAAGAAGTTATCAATATATTGATAAATTAATTAAACTGTCAAATTATTAAAAATTTAATACATTGATTAAATGACCTATTTTGTCATAAAATTGGGGCATTTTTAAATAAATATTTAACAGAAATTTTTATAGGAAGTCAATTCAACACCTCTTGAGTGTCCTACTCTGACGAACACTTGGTATCAGAGGTTTGTTTAAATGATTTTCAAATCTTTTCAATTGTGATTTTAGTTATTTTTTAATGATCTATAAATTTCTATTAGTTATAAATTTTTAACTCTATAAAAATATATTCTTTATTTCTCAATGTGGATAATAGATAAGAAGGTGTTGAAACCAACATAAACCTGACTTTATTGGTAGAAATTATTCCCCGTGGAAAATAAAGATGAAAATTCACATAAAAAGCATGGGGTTTGATATTTGGAAAATAATAGAAGATAAATATGACATAATAGACACTCTAAGAACTATATGCAGTGATGCTACAAAAACATCTTACAATAATAATTATAAATATATGAATGCATAATTTTGTGCTATAGAGGATGAAAAATTTAATAGAATATATGCTAGTAAATCTACTTATGGAATTTCGAAAACCTATATATGTTTCACTCGAAGCAACCACTAATGTATAAGAAATGATACATAAAACCTATACTATTAAACATGATGACATTAAGATGAACCCTGAATAACCAATTTCTGATATGTATCTCAGGTTCAACGAGATAGTCAATATAATGGGTACTCTTGTAAATACAGTTTGTGGTAAATAAAAAAACATGTGGCTACTTATATGTCTACCCTAAAGGTAGAGATGAAGCTCATTGTCAATTGAAAAATCCTATAATATAAGTAAGTTTCTAGTAATGGAGTTGATATGAAGACTGATGATGTATGAGGAATAGTTAATTTTTAACAATGTGGATGAAGAGGATGAACTATAGAGAAGCTCTTTGTCTTTCAAAAAAACTTCATCCAAAAATAAAGTAAATGAAATGATTCAAACTCATTATGAAAGTAAAAGTGATGAAAATTCACCATCTGATAGTGATGAGGAAATGTATCAGTTAGCCAGAAGATTTAAGAAGTTTTATATAAAGATAAAATTATTCAAGAAGCCCAACTACAGAGGTATGCATGATAATAAGGGAAACTTAAAAAAAGTATTGAAAAAGGAATGATAACTCAAATTAAATAGTTTTTTTATGAATGTTAGAGAAGAGGACTTAAAAAGGCTGACATTACAAATTTAAAATACAAGAATAAATATGAGGAAAAAGATAAAGGACAAAAAAGGAAGTGAGGGATCCTTTGAGTTCTTATGTGGATAGCTCAAGTGACTCAGAATCATCACATGATGATAATGGTGATAAGGAAAACATGTGTTTCCTAACAAACACTTATGAGGTTACCCTTGAGTCTCATGTACATAATTATTATTATTCTTGTGATGAAAGTGAATCAAAATATACGACTAATAAGAAATTTTTTGAATACTAATACATGCTTGAATATAAATGCAATGAATTAAAAGATAAATATAAATATTTAATGAAACAACTTGATCTTACCTCTACTATTATATATAAGCTTACCATATAAAATGACAAGAATTCTCAATTTCTTAAAGAAAACTATGAGTTTAAATTTTCTAATGATCAATTAAAAAAGGATTTAGGAAAGTTTACCAATTGAAAATATATCTTGGTTCAAATGCATGGTCAAAATTTTACACCCAAAAACACTAGTGGTATTGAATATCAACCTAGTAAAAGAAATTTTGTCAAAACCAATATTGTATCCAAATATAGAAAATTCAGTTTTATTCCTAGCTTTGGAGAATTTTCTGCAATTCTAGATATGAAACATCTTTAATAGTTTCATGTTTTTCAATACCAAATAAATTTTATTTTTCAAAACATTTACATAATTATTATAGGAACACATGAATAGTATATAAGTTCCGAAATCTCTTATTACTAATGTTACTGGACCCAAACAAATCAAGGTACCACAATCTATTCTTGTCTAATATGAATTTGTAGGAAAGTTGTTTGAAGAGCTCCTGTAGAAGTATTAAGTAATTGTAAAATTGATGTTCAAGACTCATAACAGGATATTAGTCATGCTTAAAGAATATAATAAATATTGGTGGTGGTTATGTCACTTTTGCTGATATTGCTAAATGAATAATCATTGGCCTTGGCCAAATTGGAAACTCTAATTCAGTTTTAATTTACAAAGTACTTCTTGTTGATGAATTATTGTATAATATATGTATTATATCTCAACTATGTGATGATGGATTTAATGTTAAATTTGAAAATTATGCATGAAATATATTTAATTCTAAAAATTAATAAGTATTTTATGCTTTTAGAAATGAAAATGTTTATGATGTAAACATAGATTCGTTAGTTTCTCAAAAATGATTCATGTTTGAGTACCTTTATTAAGAGTCTTGGCTTTGGCAAAGGATATTGGGACATTGTAATATACAAACCAGAGAATGAAGTATCTACTTATCAACCTCTTGATTTGGTTCACATCAATTTGTTTGGACCATCTAGTGTTTAAAGTCTAAATGGGAAGAACTATATCTATGTTCTTGTAGATGACTATTCTAGATATACATGTACATTATTTCTTACTCACAAAAGTTTTTCTTGTTCTCATTTAATCAAGTATGCTAGAATAGTAGAGAACCTAAGTGGAAATAGAATTAAATCCCTATGATGTGACCATGATATTGAGTTTGAAAATCAAGAGTTTTAATGTTTTTTTCTCCAAAAATGGCCATAGTCAAAAAATTTATATTCCTATGACACCTCAACAGAATGGTGTTCTAGAAAGAATAAATATAACCTTATAAGAGATTTCCCAGACAATGCTTAATGAATACAGCTTTCCTATCTAATTTTGGGTAGAATCTATCAAAACAACTTGTTATATTATTAACAGAGTCTTAATTAGACCAATTATTTAGAAAACACCTTATGATATGTGGAACAATAGAAAACCCAAAGTTAGTTACTTTAAAGTCTTTGGTTTCAAAGTCTATATCCTTAATAAAAAAGAAAATATTGACAAATTCGCATCCAAAAGTGATGAAGGAATCTTTATAGGCTATTCAATATATAGTAAATCCTATATAGTCTTTAATTAAATAACTAAATCGGTGGGAGAAACTTTACATGCAAAATTTGATGACACAAATTCCCATGAACCTAAGACCTCCCAATAAAATATTGAGGATGATCTATCAAATATGGACATAAATAAAAAATATACTGACTCTGCTATGAAACAATCTGTTAAATAATCTAGTTCTGGAAATTCACTAGAGTCTTGTCATGATAAACCTAAACCTGTTGATGAATCTGAAATAACCACCCCTTCTATTTCTAGACCACATGAACACTTAAGAACCATCCTCTAGAGTCTATAGATGGAGGCCCAGATAACAAAACACACACTAGAGTTTCTTTGAAAAATTAGGCGGAACATCAACCCTCTTTTGATATAGTTTGAACCTAATAACATTAATTATGATATCAATGATGAATTTTGGGTTATTTCTATACAAGAAGAATTAAATTAGTTTGAATAAAAGAATATCTAGAAATTTTTTGATAGAATTAATGATATATTAACCATACAAACTAAATAGATATTTATAAATAATGATGATAAAGATGGTAATTTTTTAATAAATACAGTTATATTGGTTTCACAAGATTATATTCAAGAAGAACAGATTGACTATGAAGAAACTTTTTCCCCAATTTCTAGACTTGAAGCCATTAGAATCTTGTCGGCATATATAGTACATCTAAATATCACGCTATATCAAATGGATGTTAAGAATGCATTATTAATTGGGTATATAGTTGAGGATGTTTTTGTTGAACATGCAATGTTTTTACAAACCCTCACTTTCCAAATAATGTTTTTAAATTAATAAAAGATTTATATGGTTTGAAGAAAGCTCCAAGAGATTGTTATGATATATTAAGTAGTTTTCTTATTTATAATGGTTTTACAAAGGGTATAACAGATCCTACACTCTTTATAAAAATAATTTCTAATGATGTTTTAGTACATCAAATTTATGTTGATGATATTTTTTTAGATCTTCTAAAAATTTGTTATTTGATGATTTTTCAAAAATGATGAAAGTTGAATTTGAAAAGTTTTTAAAGGAGGAACTCAAATTCCTTCTTGGATTTCAAATATTTCAAAATAAAGAAGGTGTTATTTTAAATCAATTCAAATATAGAAAATATATTTTAATGTGGTTTGGATTTGTTTGGTACAAAAAGTAGTTATACTCCAATGATACCACCTATAAGTTGGATCTAGATGAAAATGGTAAAGATTTTAATGAAACCACTTAACCAGGAATGATTTGGAGTTTACACTTCTTAACTACTATCAAACCTAATATAATGTTTAGTGTGTGTATTTTTCCCATTATAAAGATAAACTTAAATAATCTCAGCTAAATGATGTTAAAAGAATCTTCAAATACCTCAAATATACTACCAGATTAGGATTGTTCTATCATAGAGGACAACCTTTTTATTTATTGAGTTATTTTGATTCTGAATTTGGTGTTTTTAAGTAATATAGAAAGAGAACCTATGAAACATATCACATTTTGGGAAAGTATCTAGTTTCACAATGTATTAAAAATACAAATTATGTTTCATTATCTACCTCGGAGGCTAAATACGTAGCTACTGGAAGTTGGTGTTCTTTGATTTAGTGGGTGAAACACACTATTATATAATATGGATATTAAATTAGACATGTCCTTATAAACTGTGACAATACAAGTTCTATTAATATTTCAAAGAATCCTGCTTCTCATTCAAGAACAAAGCATATTGATGTAAGACATCACTTTTTGAGAGATCATTATAAAAAAGGTGATATAACACTAGATTTTATTATCACTGAAAATTAGCATGCTGAAATATTCACAAATCCATTGAAATATGAAAGAATGAATTACATAAAACAAGAATTAGGAATGAAAAATTTATAAGAACCTTGTGTTGAAAACTCTTTGTGAAAAATAAGTGTAGAAGTCACGTTGACACTAACAATGTCATGTCGACATCAACACATTTGTCATGCCGACAATGACAATGTCATGCCGACACCGACACATTTGTCATGATGACACAGACAATGTCATGCTGACACTAATAGTGTCATGATGATACTGTTATTCCAACAACGATAGTGTAATCCTGACACTGATTGTGTCATGATGATATTATCATGCCGACACCAATAGAACTTTCTGTTTTATTTGTTTTAGGTTTTAATCAAAACAATGTTGTTTTATTTATTTCCATGAACCCGGTTCACGAATTTATGATCTCTAATCCCTAACTGATATAAATTTTAGTTGATCTAATCCACTACTTACCCTCACACATTAACCCTCGTTCTTATGCCGATACTCTCTACCCTTGTACTTTCACCTTCCATCCTTCAAACTGATCCATTAGAATGTTGATAATGAAGAGAACACATGAAGGAGGATCTGGAGATGAGTTGCAACCTACTAAGAAGAAAAATGGAGAATCGAAAATGTCTCAGCCTATCAATCCATATCTTTTGAACCATTTGGTAACTCCATAGAAGGATGTTTTCAAATAATGGTTTCTAAAGAGTAAGTCTCTTATGTTGAGGGTGGTTCAGACTCAGGGTTGGCTAGACTGGTTTTCAAATAATGAAATGCAATTCTATCCAAATCTTGTGAAACAGTTTTAAATAAAAGCTGAATTTATTTTGGAAGGAAGTGATGAATGTTGGATTAAATCTATCATTAAATGGAGTATAATTTCATTTTGTTCTAGGAAGTGGGTATAATTCCGCAAGGTTCCCCAGAATGGAGTATTTGATGACTATTAGGGTAGTAGCCCCCCTGAAAGTGACATATTTTTCTATGAGATAACTCTGTTGGAGATTACTATGAATGAATATCATAAGAGGCCTATTACTACTGAGGTAGATGGTTAGAGAATATTTTTGTTTAATTTCAATCAAAACTAGCCTTGTCCCCGGAAAGGGGACTTTCATCTTTGAAGTATCACGATGTATAGTTGTTATATTTTCTAAAAAAAGGAATAAAAGTGAATCTATGAAGATAAATTGTAGTCCATATTATTCAAATGATGAAGCCCTACTATAAGAATAATTCCCTATTCTACCCAAGGATGATCTCAGCCGTGCTGTAAGTTAAAAGATTTGTGGATGAAGGTGAGGAGACTGTATTTACTTATATTGGAATCTGTTTGAATAAAGAAATTTTCAAAAGAATGAAAATTTATTGGAACCCATGGAAAAAAGAATGGGTTGGTGATGAGGATAAAATTTATGAAAAATTCAACCCAGTGGACAATTTTATTAGACCAAGAGATCTAGTGGATCATATTCGTAGACTAGAAGATGCTGAGTAAGTTTATTCAAATGATGAAGAATATTCTAATTCATATAGAGATCAAGGGTCTCCTATAGATCATAGGAGTTCCCCCGACATTTCTAGAAGTCCAAAGAGAATTACATATGAAACCCCTACTCTACACCTAGCCTTACCTTCAGATAAACCAAATATTAGTAAAAATGGTGATGAGGATACAAAACAGTCAGTAAGTGTGGATTATGAATAAAATTATAGTCATTTCCAAGAGGATTCTAACAATGAAGAAGGATACAAAGGAGAAGAATAAATAGAAAGAGAAAGTGACTCATGAAGTGAAGAATAAGAAAAAGGTAGTGGCTATAGAAGTGAAGAAAAGAAGGGTGATGGAAATAATAGAAATAATGGAAGTGATTGAGAGGATGAAATAAGTGAGATTCGTAGTGATTCAGTTCATCCTGGTGATGATCAAGATGCTACGGTAGAGCCGGATGGTACTGTGAATCAGGAACCCATTATAGAACCTATTGGTTTTTCCATAGTTGATACTATATACATAATAGTGGTTGGAGTTCAAAGAGAAGTGAAATCTCAAGTAATCCTAATTCCATAGATGATTTATGATAGATAAAGATCTCATGATGAGGAGGAGTTTCAAGTGAGAGGATATCCAGTTGATGGGGTGCTTCAAGATAAAAGAGATCAAGATGAGGGGGGAATCAAACTGGAAGAGTGAGACTTGACACTCCCACCACTTTAGATGATGTAATGTCTGAATATGAAATAAATCATATATATATAGATCTTGGTTACAACTATTAATATTCATATGATGAGGTGTTCATACATATTACATGAAAATCAGTGGATTAAATCCGTCCTAGTGACTATGTCACTACAATTAATTTTATAGTTTCAAGGAATAACTTTGATCCACCATTAAGAATTTTACTTTTCCTATTACTATGTTAATATTGAGTGAATGTGAGGAAAGGTTTCTCTCTAGAACTGTAATTACTCAAGTTGAATGCAGGATAATTTCACTCATTGAATTTATTGTGAAAGATAATCAGAAACTGAGGAATGAGTTGACTGGTTGGGTTTCAACTGCCAATAGTTTTACCTCTTAGTATAGAACAACCATGTACCAAATCATGAAAGTACTTGAGGATATTATTGTACACTTTTATATTTCTAATTTTAACTAGTTGAGATAGGATGTTAGAAACATTTTATAAGGGGAATCTAGCTCAGCAGCTCCTATATATCATTCACCAGATTTAAAGGTAGTGAAGAATGTGATAAGAGAAGAGTTGTAATCTCTATTGCATGGAACATATCAAGAAAATATTTCAAATCTTATGAAAAATGGTGACCATGTTCAGGATATATTCATGTTCTACTCTAAGAGTGATGAAACTACCAATGTTTAAATCATATAGAAATAATACTATTACTTCCAGAGGATTTACACTAAGAATCAGCTGACCAACCACATTAACTATTTGGTAGAGAATATGACGTTTCCTCTAGTTACTAGAGATTTTATGGATCATGTTAAAAAAATAAATGGCTTTACAACTCTTATTTACAAGTTCCTAGAGAACAAGGATGATTCTGAAAAGGAAATGCAATTTGGTGGGGGATAGAATCATAGATTGAATCAATCCGTTGAAGCTATATCTGCATGTACCAAGTGAAGCAATATTTTTTCTAGATGTTGCACCTCTCAAACTAAAACTAACATCTTGATCCTCTCTTGGAACCACTGTGCCACCTCATCCATTTTTTATGTTAGTTTCTTAGGTTTTGAGTCAGATATGACCCATTATCATAGAGCAGATCCAGCCTCATGCTTCAACCAAACCTACCCTTTCCCCTTCTCTACTTAATGGAGTCCCTCTCCCACCATTGAGAATTCATTTAGAACCTATGGTCTCTCTGCCTCCATCCATTGAACCTACCATTGATCCTTTTAAAAAAGTAAAGGAACAACTTGATCATAAGTAGTAGTTTGGATCAATTTTTTAATGGGTTGTTTTATTTTATTTTTTTTGTATTCCACTAAACTATATTTTACCCTTATTATGAAATTTAATTAACTTTCATTTCCATTCATTCTATTATGCCTCTTTCAATATTTCATGTTATTATTTCATATCTTTAATATTTTTATAATATCAAAAGGTGGTGAAAAATGAAGGAATTATTAATATTATCTTTTACATCTCATTAAGATAAAGGGGTAGAAAACATAAAGTGATAGAAAATAAGGCATTATTTATTTTACCTCTGAACCTTATATATTCTTTGAGAAATTTTATTTTTATGACAATAAATAATGGGAGATAGTAAGTGGAATAATTATATTAATTATCAAATAATTGTACTTTATAATGTCAGGATTTTTGATCATAAAAATGGGAGAAATTTTTGGCCCCTATATGGTTATAATTATCAAAAATCATGTCTAACCATTTCCATCATGTTTATTTATACTAATTACTGCCTAGTTATGTTTAATTAATATTATCTATGTGACATTATATGTTTAACAAAATAAATTGACATTAATTTTGTAAGACAATAAAAATATAAAATAGGATAAGTATGTCTCACTAACATCGACAAAAAAATGACTCACAATAGTTTAGTTTGACTCACTGATAGACTACTCACCAACATTGCAAATGTATCACCGAAAGAACACATGTATCAATGACAGTGAAAATGTCTCACTAACAAAACAAATGCCTCAACAACAGTAAAAATGTATCACCAACAGATCACATGTCTCACCAATAGTGAAAATGTCTCACCGCTAGAACAAACTAGCTCACCGATAGATGACTCATCGATAGTATAAATGAGACACAGAAAGAATGAATAACTCACCAACTGAACAAAATGAGACACAGACACATTGATCCACTAACAGAAGGAGATAACGAAAAAATTACCCACTAGTATAATGAGTCACCGATACCAATAGATAGAATCACTGATAGAAGGAGTCACTGACCGAATGACTCACCGATAGAGGATTCCCCAACAGAATGTTTAAATTTTACTTTATTTAAAATTTTCTCTAGTGGTTATATTTGGGTGTATTAATTCTACTGATTCAAATATTGAATTTTGAAGACAAAATTAATGACTATGTGAGTGGAAATTAGCATGTATTAGGTACCTCAACATGCTTCCTGTCAGCCAACACAAGACACCCAAAATAAAAATAAAATCTTAGTGCATGAGCTGTATAAAAGTAGAGAACAACGGGAAAGAACATTCGAGTAGAGATACTAGACCAAGAATAAGAACACCAGAAAAAACTCTCATTCCTACTATTTGTTAACTAAAGGAGTATTTCTATGCCTAAAGTCTTAAATCATACTTACAACAATGAAACACTGAGGAGAATAATCCCATATTCTTTGAAAATAAAAACACAAAGCTTCAGGCCACTCTGATTTCAGTGTCTACTTCTAGAAGAGGACTCAATGTTCACATATTCTATATACAGAGAGTCCAAAGCTTCATTTAAAAACAGTCATAGCCTTATAAACTCTATCTAATTATTTCTTACTCAATTGTGTGAATTTTTACTACTTTTTGAAGAGTGTGTGAATCTATCTTTTAAACACACATCGTCTCCTGCAATAATCTTAAGGATACAAGATATCCTCACAAAAACATATTTTTACACCTATTATATCCCACATAGAACTGTGGTAGAGGTCCTATGTTACCTAGCTATTTTATTACCGACATAAAACTATGGTAGAGGTCAAGTGACCTTGAGAATTTGTATACTGTTGTGTAAACCCCGATCCAGGGTGTGGATCAAAGATATATATTTATATATATCTTAGTGGTAGGTGATCACCAAGTGAAGAGGATTAAGTCTCATATTGAGACTGAACCTCCTTTTTAATCGTTTGGGTTTTCAAATTTATTTTACTCTAAAATTACACATATTTCATAAAACCGAGTTTCACTTTGATAGTTAGTCTTGGAAAGTATTTGTAACTATTTTTGTTTAGTAAATTAGTCTCAAAAGTTATTTTAAGTTCTCAGGTTGATATAACTGAGAATTAATCAATATTTTGAGAAACTAATTGAATAATCAAACAACTATAAATTAAATAATTTGATAAAATATCGTATTTTGTATTTAAATTGTGGGATTTTCAAATATGGTTTTTAACATTAGTTTTTATAGAAACTCATTTCACCCCCCCTCTTGAGTGTCCTACTATGACCAACACATAGTACTTAATGATATGTAAGCACTAATACATTTATTAGGGTTGGGGGATCTACAATTTTTGGGATAATGTTAACATCATATTTTTCCATGAATATATTATTTGTATTAAAAATAAATCATAAAAACGTATAATTATTAAAACGCTATGAAAATAATTGAGGTTATATAATAAAGTCACAAAGAATAAAATAATAAATTATAAAGTAATCTATTAATAAAATAAAGGATTACAAAATATTTAATGTTTTTATGTAAATAAAGAATAATTGATTATTCACATAGGGATTAAAGTTAATGAAAATGAAAATGAAATAAAAATGGATAAGTTTAAAACTATAATTTTATAAGACGGGTAAACCATAATTTTATGAAAGTAAATGCATATAGATTCTCTAAAACTAAAGTAGAATAATTTTATTTATTTTTTACATAATTAGTATTGGATATCAGAGAAGAAAATATTTTTTTTGACAAGTGATAAATATATTGGAAAAATAGAACGATTTTTTTCTTTTATACATTATATGCTCTAACTTAAAGAAATTTCTGGGATGGTAGAATAAATAAGTGTTATGAAAAAATTGAACAAGGGAAAATGATTAATAATTAATTTAAAAATTTATTTATAAAATAATATAAAATAATTATATGTGAAATATAGGGTGATATAATAGGGAGATAAATATTTAAAAAAAATGGAATGAGAGAGAATGAGGGAGTTAGTGAGAGTGACCCATTAACTTGAGTCTTGTTTTTTAGAATGATTTCGTAATCCTATGAAAAAAAATTTCATTTAGTGTTATATTATAAAGGACATAATTATGGTCTATTTCATTTTTTATCACTATTTTTTGGTCATCGATTACTCATTTATTGGATTTATATTGTTTATGTTGGTTATTTTGGGTAGTTCATTCCATAATCCCATATAATTTTCAGAATAATTGTAATAAAATTTTCCTAATGGAACCATAATCTTTAGTAGTGTAAATATGTTAAGAGAAAATCATTCAAGTTGAAAAAAATTTAAATATTTCAAAATATACTCTAAAATAGATATAAATTATGAAATGATTCCCAATAAAATTTTCTTAGCTAGTAAAAAGGCTAGGATGGTTTCTTTTTTAATATATTAATTTTATGATTTTTGTCATTAAAAAATTATAAAATTGAGTTTAATTAATTTTTAATCATATAATTATAGATAAATTACATTTTTAAAACCTTCCATGAAATGTTTCAATGGAGATATCATCATCCACATTTATTGTATAATCCTAGTATGGTGTGATAAATGTTATTAAGAATGATTAAAATATAAAGAAAAAATTATAAATATTTGATTGTAAGATTTTAATTATAGAAGAATTATAAATCCACATTCATGTTATTGGAATTATAACTAATATAATCAATGGGTAAGAGAATTACAAAAATAAAGGAGTTGGGATTTAGAGCGCTTACCCAGCTCTATGAGATGAAACCATTGTAATGCAACCTAATACTTTAGAAAATGGTCTATTAGGTTAACCCAGTCATACCCAACCTATATAGAATATTTTATGGAGTTATTTTGGATGATATTTAGAAAAATAATAATTTTTAGATGTGGGTATATTTTGGGGGAGAAGCGTGGTATTTATAGGTGAAGGGGATGTGAGTTTTTGAGTAAAAATAAAATTTATATGTTATTTTTCCTCAATACTATTAATATTAGTGACTCTTACAACTAAATGTATCAATTAATCCTTGGAAGGGTAAATTATATATTTCATATACCATTCACTATGTAATTATCCACTTATTTACTTAATAATAAAAAATAATATATTTTTTGGAATATTTCAAATTTCATCTCAATATTTCACAATTATTGAATGAAACATACTTTAATCCTTACAAAATTTTGAAATTTTAATTCAAATATATACATTAATTTTTAAAAAATATATTTTTATTTTAGGTAATACCAATATTAATTTTATTTTAAAAGTAGTGTTTTATTTAATATTGTAAATAATGTTTTACTAAAAAATATGAGAACTTACATCATTTCACATAGGATGAGTAAATATTTTATGGAATTTTATTTCATATTTTTAATTACTTTATTCAATATATAAATAAACAATATGTTTATTTCATAAAATACCACAATAGTCATTTTAATATTCCAATGGTCAGGTTACTTTTTTAATAATAATATTTTTAATGAATATTTACCTATAAAAAGGGTCATATATAACTTCAAATTCTTATATATACCACTCAATTAATTCATTATTATTTTACATAAATTTATCTATGAGTTATAAATATTTGTTTAAAAAATCATATTTAGTTTATGATGTGTTTTATTTGTAATTTTATGTTTGAGACTTTTGAATTTTTTAGCGACCATGACCCATCAGATTCAAAACATTTGGAAATGTTATTTACTTATTCTTATTATTACCTTATACCTATATTGATAATTTATAATACATTCATCATGCCTTTAAACTAATAATTTATAAAATAAATATTTTTTGTTTTGTTTTGTTATGAAGTGTGTTCAATATGTTTATAGTCTCATAATTTAAGGGAAAAATCAACCATATATGTTTTAAGGATTGTTTTTTACATATAAGAAAGGGATGACATAAGGGTCTCAACTAAGAATTTGATTACATATGATACTTTATCTATTTTTGTTAGCCTCCCATTACATAGATTGATCATTTACTCACATTGAAGGATAATCAAATAATGTTCTTAGTGGTGAATCTAAGGTAAGGATATGTATATTTATTTGTCTCTTTATCTATTTAGATAAAAATATTCATAAATAGTATTTTATTCCATTTTATTTACAATTTTCAAAATTCTAGAATTGTATAGGATTCAATTAATTTTCTAACAAGAATGACTTTGATTGAAACATGAGTATGTGACCTAATGTATATTTAGAAATAAATTGTGTGTTTCATGCATGAATAAATGTGTAAGAGTAGTGTTAGAGACATTTTATTAGACTATTAATGTTGGTGACAAGACCTTGTGGTTATTAGTGAATACCATTTGAGATTAATGTGTACATAAAACATTAGGATCTAAATCAAGTTTAATATTATGGATGTGGAATATAATAGACCCTTATTGTCAGAATATAGTCATAAATTGGGGGATGGATATAATGTTCCCTATTTAGGGATACTATTATTGACATACCAACCTTTTCCAACATAGGTATTGTTGAGTATAATTTTATCCTAGTATGTATATGATTACACAAGATTCTTGTTTATACTGAACGGGCATCATACAATCACTTCAAATGGATGATATATATATATATTATGTTATTTTAATGTATAATAATGAAGTAGTAGTCGTTATTTTTACTCATATTTTATAGGAACACTTTTTATATACGGATAGATTTTATAATTTTTAATTATTGTAATTTAAAGGGCCCTATGAGAAGTGATATAGAATATCGATAGGAAAAATAGGAGGAAAAACATACCTAACCTGGGGAAATCACACATCATGTTCTTTGGTTATGTTGATTTTTTTTGATTATCATGCATATACAGATAGCCAAAAATATTATTTTACAATAAGTATTTGTTTTTTATGATTGAAAAATATTTCATATAATATGAACTCTTGATATAATTTGAGATTATGGATATAAGGTTTATTTTAATTATTTACATCATTTTATAATTATAATATCATGGTCTTTATCATTTAATCACTTAGTTCTGGGACTCATCACCAGTTAGAACCCTATAGCATATGGAGCAGCACACTTGAGATCACATGGCTCTCTGGAATGTGTGTTTGTTTAGTTATTCCCTATAAAAGTATTTAAAAAATTCATTTGAACTATATTTTTAATTATTTTACTACTTTGGGCATTCTTATATTGACGATATGAATTTTTTGGATTGTTATAGAAGTGTTAGTTATGACTGGATAATATATCTATAGCGTAATTTTTAGTTTCCAAGGTGGTAAGAGATATGATTTTGAGATATTACTATTTTTTATATTTATATTTATATGTTTCCTCTCAGTGAAAGATGAAATAGTGTATGAGTTCATTTATCATATTTCGTATATAGGATCACATGACATGTGTGTGATTTTATGTGATTATAGACTCAAATAATGAATCTAAGTGGACTAATTTTATTAAAACAATTATTGAATTAATATCTAGTGTTTTCGTAAATTAATTATTCGTGGTAATTATTTTCATAGGATTTTGAATTAGTTGTATGATTTGTTAAATTAATGTGTTATCTTGAAGAAAATATGACCAAAATGGGGAAAATGTTGTTTATATGTATTGGATATAAGTTGTTTCATTGAAAGGTAATGAAATTACAACAAAATGTCAGCTGAAGTAGTGATAGGTGGGTGAAGTAGAGTATGTAATGTCGGATATATCCAAAGAAACGTTAGTGGAAAAGATGTTTATAGTGAGTTTTTTTTGTTATTCAATTTTTAAGTAATAATTTCTCTGATTCTTGGCTATGATGGCTGGTCATACCTATGAGTTACATATGAAAAATTCACACATTTATAGGAAGGATGGTGTAAAAAAAGTATCTAAATAAAAATGGATAGGATCCATCATATTTTTAATCTAATTAGGATACCTGATGAGATAATGGTGTGGTTTTTTATGATTATAATACTTGAACCAATTCAATACCTGTGGTACATAATTTCATTGACCAATAAAGATGATGATATTTATATAAGATATATTTCAGGAATATTTTTAATTTTATTCCTATAAATATTAATGATAAAGAAATAAAAACTATGTATAAAACTCTTACAATTGAAAAAATCTTTTAGATAACACCATATGATAAATATTATACTTATTAAAATCATGAGCTTGACATGTTTGATTTTTAACTGAATAAAATACTATATGGGTCATAACCAATTCCTAATTAAAACAATGGTCATAAATTTTAACCCTAATTGATTTTGGATAAAACTTACTCATCCAATAAAACGTATTCATGTGTTTGTTGTAAATTAATTGTTCTTATCATTTTAATTCATATAATTTTATTTATTGGTTTGAGTTAATTAAATAATTATTGGATCATTATTGTGAGGGAATTTAAAGTGATTATTTATTATATAAAAATGAAAAATAAATTACTATAATGAATGTAAATATTTTATCTTTAAAATGACTATTTTAAGTAGAAAATATCTTCAAAATAATCATATACTAGAAATGTTATAATAATTAGAAAATAAATTGAGGAAATGTTGAATTTCATTATATAAAATACTAGAAGGGACTTAATGTCAACCTTGTGGGTCAAAAAGGTCTTAAATTCAGAACATGGGTGGTTAATGTTGAAACTAAATCATAAAATAAAATTGGGACAAGTGTTAGGGTAGATTAATTGTCCTTATAATATTATTTTTACCTATTATTACCTAACATACCCTTATCCTTGGTAAAAAAATTTATAAGTTTACTATTTATATGCTATAAAAAAAGAAAACAACATATCAAATTTGTACCTTAAAATTCAAAATAAAGAATAAATTTTTTACAATTAAAAACATAAAATTGTTATATTTTAATTTTTAAATAAAATATTAAAATGAAACAAAAAATACCTTTGAGAAAAAATGCCCTTTAAAAAAATTTAATAATAAATTCAAGTATAAAATAAATTTGTAAAACCATAATTTGATAATTTTGAATAAAAAGTAATTAATTTAATTTTAAAACTAATGAAAAATATAATTTAAATTTTTAAAAACATGAAAGAAAAATTTAAAATTCAATAAAAATCAGTAATTTTTACTATTTATTGAAAAATGAAACTATTCAAAAAAATTATGAAAAATTCACCCTGAAAAAATATTGATATTATTATTTAAAAACTTATGTTTATTTAATAAAATAATATTTATAATGTTGAAAATTTTGTTTTACAATAGTTGTTCCATTAAAAGGTGGCAAAATTGTCTTCTATAAGTATATAGTTTTTGGTTAATATTGGATTTATTATTATCTTAAGCCTATTAATGTTATTGGATGAATTTAAAAATATTTGATTTAATATATAATATATATATATATTTCTGTAATACCTTTTACTAATAATGATTTATTTATCATTTTATGATAAAATTAAATTGTGGGAATAATAGTAGTTTTTTATAAAAACTCATCCTTTATATTCAACAGGTTTTAATTTTCATTTCTAACTAATTTCTATCCAATGAATTCATTTTATAAACATCTGTAATTTTTTTTTATAATTTAGTTAATCTTTTTTATTTCCTCCATAATAAGGGCTATGTGATAACTATCACATTTAAATAAGAACATTTAGTCATTTTTTAAGTTTTATGTGATGTATCTTGTATGATATCAAAGATAGTTTTTTTTAAAACCTAGAGTGGTTTCACTCTACTTACATTAGTAAATTTTGTCTTGAAAATTTTAATTTTATCTTGGTAACCATGGTTCAACTTTTAAAAATACCTTTATTGAATTCCCACATCATAAATAAGACTAATAAAACTTTATTTTGAAGAGAGAGTAAAGGAAGTATGAAGGTCACTAAATATAACCAACAATAGGTTTCCATGTCAGAAAACATAGACATGGGAGCAAAAATTAACTCAAATGTACTAATAGAGATTGAGAGAGAACCTAGTTAGGACAAAGTTATCTATAAGAAAATATAAATATCTAGTAGTTTAAAAGGCCATTGATTTATAGGTAAGAAAAATAGTTAGATACCATTTCTTATATTAAGATCACATTAATTCCTAGTCTAATATCATGATGAAATATACTTACTTGAAAAGAAGAATTTCATTCTTTAAAACTCATATTTTTCTCCAAATAATGAGTATGATATTTTCATGAAAAAATATAAACAATCTCTTCCTCCCTAATTTTTACATTATCCAAAACCAAAAATTATAGTATATGATAAGATAGTTTTTCAAAAAGAATTAATCTCCGAAATTAAACAAATAACTATCCAAAAAATTCCGCACAAATATTCTAGTCAATGATTAAAACAAAAAAATAAAAATATTTGATCAAATGTCTTCCAAGATAAATTATTACATTTATTTCCAAATAACATTAATCACTCTTATTTTCTCATGAAGAAAATGTAATTTTATAAAATCAAAAAATCTCAAAGACATGTTACCCACACTATAAAAAATGGCATGTAGTGGCGGGTTTTTTGTGAACTGTTGGTAGTTTAAACCACTGCCTAATATTTTAGTGGTAGTTATTAAAATTACCATGTATTACATTATCATAAGTCATTTGGTGGTAGTTTCTTTAATTTAATTGAGGTTTTTTAAAGTTTCATTTCTGGAGAATTTAGAGGTGGTTAATTTTTTATTTAGTTGATGTTTTTTATAAAAAACTAGGGGAAATATGAATGAAATTAAAAGGACCTTCATAAAACATATTAGTAGTTATTTATTTTAGCAACGGTTAAGCATAACCATCACTAAATATATTATATAAAATGTGTTTTGTAGTAGTTACTTAAAACTGATGCTAAATTAGTTTTTTTAATTTTCTAAAAACTATAATTATTAAAAAACTAACATATAATAAACTAAAACAAAAATATATGATAAACCCATTGTATATATATCATACATTCATAACTATATACCAACACCTAGCTATAATAAGCTCAATCTAAGTCAACTCATAAATATTTAGATATATATATACAACATTTGACGCCAAAAACCATGCCCAATATACATCCATGTCATGAACTCCAATATATTTTTCTGTCAACATATCATGTCATGGATTGAAACCGACCATGTCATATCACTAACTATAAAAAAATAAAAAGAAAATTAAAACTACACATAATAAATCAAAATTATAGTTATTTTTTTTAAAATTTTAACATATCATGGAAAATAAGAACCATACCGACTTCCTTCTAAATAATATCCTAGATCGGAACAATCAATCTCTATCCAACTACCTGCATCAGTCACCTACAATGAAAACTAGAACATTTAAGAAAAGAAATGAGAAAGAGATATGTCATAGAATATATTTAGTATGATACACATAAAATTGGTTATTTTTTAATCAATAAAAATTCATTTTAACATAAAAAAATAAATAATTGAAAACACTTTAAAAAAATACACATATCTATTTATGACAAGATTCAACAGTTGAAACTGAAAGGGGATTAGTAAATCTTCTAATTTACTTTTAAATTGACGTGTATAGTGCTTGAAATATAATTATTTAAAAAATTATAAATATTTTGATATCAAAACATGTCCTATATTTTAAAAGCAGTTTAACGTTAGTTTTCCCATGACTGCACATCAATATAAATTCATTTTAGGTGATTTTTACCATTTTAAGCACATTTTAGTGTTTTAAATCACTAAAAGACTTTTAAGTCCATAATATAAAAACCATAATTTAAATGATGTGTCGTGAGTTCCTAAATTTTTCAATTGAATATATTGTTCTTGTCCCATGATTTTACAGAAATCTGATTTTATTTTCCTAGTTTTGACCCCACGACACTTTTTTTAATGATTTTTGTACCATTATGAATTTTATACCCAGTAATTACAACCACACTACCTATTGGATTGACATGTTGTATATGAATAGACATAAAAAACTCATCGATTGTTTTACCATGATTTCATATCAATATGAAGTTATTTTCAATACTTTTGACCATTCCCCACATGTTTGAGAGTTTTAAAACACAAAAAACACCTTTATGGGCATAATAGGAAAACTATATTTTAGAAAGAGATGCTTTTGATTCCCAAATTCACAATTAAATAAAAAACTTTGTACCATGATTTTAAGGAAATTTGATGTTTTTTTCCTAGTTTTTACCCCCCGACACTCATTTTAAAAGGATTTTGTACCTTTAATGAGTGTAAACCGAGTAAATATAACCACACTGTGCATCAAATTGATGTGTTTCCTACATGTACATGTAAAAAAACAACTTAGCTTGGTTTTTCCCAGGATTCCACATCTATATGAGGTCTTTTTTTAATTCTATTGAATATTCCTTGCACGTTTTAGTGATTTAAAACACTAAGAACGTGTTTACCACCATAGCATGAAAACCATAATTTAGTATGACGTGTTGTCAATTTATACATATGAAAATTAAATCTATGGTAATTTTCCATGATTTCATGGAAATATAACATAATTATCCTGGTTTTGACCCTCCAACACATGTTTTTAATGGATTTAATACCTTTTAAAAGTGTATACCGAGTAATTACGATCACACCACTTGTTAGATTTATGTGTTGACTATGTTTACACATTTAAAAAAATTTAACGGTGGGATTACCATGATTTTACATCAATTTGAGGTCGTTTTCTCTGGTTTTACTATTCTATGGACATTATAGTGTTTTAAATCACTAAAAACACATTTACAACCATAACGGGAAAACCATAAGTCGTAATGATGTGCTATTAGTTCATAGATTTCAAAATTATATATAATATTGTCATATTATGATTTCAGGGCAATCTAGTAGCATGTTTCTGGTTTTAACCCCATAAAAAATATTTTCAAAGGCTTTTATACCATTCATAATTGTATACCGTGTAATTTTGACCACATCACAAGTCGTATTGACATGTTGTCTATGCATACGCATAAAAAACAACTCTTAAGTGGTTTACAATGATTTCAAATCAATATGAGGTTATTTTATATGGTTTTGACCATTCCACACACCTTTTAGTGTTTTAAGACACAAAAAACACTTTTACAACCATAATTGGAAAATCGTAATTTTGAATGACATGATTTCAGTTCCTATATTTCAAAATTAAATATATTATTTTTTCCACCTTATTTCAGGGAAATATAACATCATTTTACAAGTTTTATCCCACCAAATATGTTTTTAAAGGCATTTGTACCATTCATAAGTGTATACTGAGTAATTCTGACCACACCGCATGTCAGATTGACATGTTTTCTCTGTGTACATGAAAAGAACTACTCAGATGTAGTATTTCCATGATTTCCTATCAATATGAGGTTGTTTTTGTGATTTTAGCCATTTCATGCACATTTTAGTGTTTTAAAATAGTAAAAATCGATTTAGGATCATAATGTGAAAAAAAATTGGAATGTTGTGTTGTTAGTAACTATATTTTAGAATTATATATATGGTCATTGTCCTATGATTTTAGGTAAATATGACATCGTCTCTTTGGTTTTGAACCCCTGTCACTTTTTTTATGGCATTTGTACCTTTTAGAAGTGTTTACCAATTTAAAACTAAGAAACCAAGCTCATATTGTTTTCAAACTTATAGATAATGATCTATAATTCATTTTAAAAGTGTAGGAGTCAACAAAATATCAATTATGCACAAGATATGGTCAGTTTGAGTTGAAATTCATGTTTGTTATATAAAACTGCAATTTTCATTTTATTTATGAATGTTGTATGTTTTATTTGAACTTGTGTGAATGATAAATAAAATTTAGAATTTTCCTTATCCGGATGATCTATAAGTTTGGAAATTTCCTCTGGTATAAAGTAATCAATGGGTACATTGAATATGACGATTATGGTGGTTTACACTGATTTGTTGATCGGCATATATCTTGAATTTTTTATGTTCTTAGAATTACAGTATTTCAAATGGTTAAGGTATATTAAATATATACAAATTGAAATAATGATATTAAAAAAAAGAAAAAGAAAAATTAGAAAAATGTAAATATGTTTGAAAAACATATCAACGAGAAAGTAAAATATATTTTAATTACTAATTTGTACATTGAATTATCTTCATCTTTATTATATTCATTATTATCAACCTCCATTGTGAAAAGTCCTTCATTTTCACCCTTTCTTGCAAGTTATACTACTTTGATATTTTTAGGAAGAAACTATTCAATGTTATGTGGTTTATGAGTTTCACTGTCACAAAGAACCAATTGATCTTCCTCACCCATACCATATAATTTTCTCTTCTTTAAGTGTACAAAAAACACTTTAAACTTCATGTATTTCACCATCCAAATATTAAACCATCTTTTCTTTGGAAGCCAAGATAAATGGATCACTTCTTGTACACTCACTAGAATCCATCAAGAGAGAGAAGTTGATAGAAGTAAAATGTAATGAATCTTTCATTATACCCTTATCAATGTTAAGAAACATTCATTTGAATAAGAAAAAAGAAAACTTGTCATGATAATTTAATTCAATTATATCATTTATATTCCCATATTATCCCACTTCCAAAAATTTAAATACAACACTATTCTAAATTTCATGTATTCCTCATGATAGATTTTACGATACATAAATCCATGACTATTATCAGAATCAAATCTCTTAGACTAACATAGATGAACTCGAGCCAAAAGAATCAAATCATTCAATATTTATTATCTAGAAAAAAGATACACGCCATCACACTCAACATAGACCAAATAAATACAGTTCAATAATATGATTTTGAGCATATACCTACACAATTGGTGAACTATTTGACAAGATCCGTATTAAGATTTTTTTTTAATTCTAGATCATTTCGAGCTCGGCCTATTAGTCTCCTCTATTTTTATAGTCACAATTCTTGAATAAATGGATCTTCAATAACACTATTCAGTAACACATATCTATGTTCTTGTAGAAAATCTAATTTAGTTAGTGTAAAATTTGACCTAATTCTAATTGGTCATAAAATAGTTGGAAATATCAATGACTGATTTTCTGAATGATAGTTGGTGGAGAAGTTGTCAGTATATCAAGGATTATTGAATCTTGTCTCAATTCTTTCAAAATACCTATAATAGAAGGTCCAAAAATCTTCAGCTATGTAACCTTCAACAAAATATCCTTCGGGTTGAAGTTTATTCCAAACTAATGATTTCAAATGACCTAAGTAACTTATGGAAAAATGAAGAATTATATTAAAAAAATTATTCAATGATTTGATAAAATCGAATTCACCAATGAAAATAAAAAAATATCAACGTACCTATCAATCAGATACATCCATTAATAGTGTACTAGTCCACCATGTTTATCTTCTTTAACCAAATTTATAGTCAAATAAATCCTGATTGTGAAGAATAAATGGGTAAATAACATCTCTAAATGACATATTATCAAAAAAATTATTCATTTAAGTTTATCAATATCAATTGGATTTTGATTTTTTTCACAAAGATATCTGAAAAAGGTACAAAACACCACTAGAACCATGATTAATTTTTCAGGTAAAATATTATAAAAAGATAATGACAACAACTGATCAATCAAAATATGTGAGTACTGACTTTTCAATCCAAGTAACTTTTGATGTTTTATGTCTACACACCTTGCTATGTTACTTAAACATCCATCTTGAACTTTTATATCCTTTAATGATTATAATAATACATATTAATCATCATTTTTAATTGTAAAAATAGTCAAAGGATATTATTCATTATCATTTACCCAAAAACGATGATTTATATGCATTCAAACCAAACCCTAATGATCCTTATGGAGATCCTTTGATTTACTCTACTCATTAGGCCCTGTAAAAACTAATTTATCACAAATTTTCTTCTCAATATGAATTATGTCAACATTGTGTTATAAAAAATTAAACTCCCAATAAGGAAGCTGAAAAAATATACTCTTTTTATTCCATTTTTTTGTTCCATCGTATTTGTATATTGTACATTGTTCTCCTTCACCCTTCTTTAAACAAATGACATTTTCCAAATTCCTCAGTGAAATTCATTAACCATCTCAATATTTATAAACCAAATATCACCTTTGGTGACATTCTCATCTCAATATCTTCATTTAATCATGTATTATTAAACATTGGTTTATGATAAGTATCAAGAAATCGAAGATGAAACATAAAAACCCATTTTATTTAATGAGGTAATCATTAAGGATCAAAATAAAAATTACAAATTGGATAAGTGAAACCATAATGAGTGTTCAAACCTGATAAATTTCCTAGTTTATGAAATTCACTAATTATAAACATTAAATAATCATTCATGTTGAACAATTATCTCATTGAAGGATCATATGTTTTCTTGCCATGATCCTATAATTCTTTTTATAATTCATAAGAGTTTGAATATACACAAAAATTTCATTTACATGAATTTTATTTCTAGTAATTATCACCAACATAAATAAATAATTCTTCTTCATACACAAATGTCGAGGTATATTATAGGGGATTAAACAACCAGCCAAATTCCATAATTAGTTATTATAGATCTAAAAGGGTTTAGACCATCTTAATCCAATCCAAAACGTACATTTCTTGGATCAAAAGAAAAATTTATGTTTAGAGAATCAAACATCATCCATGATGTTAAATCTTTTAGATGTCTCATAAAGACATCTTTACTATCCTAAGTATTCTACTTCATGTCGTATGCACTCTTAGAAGACATAAATAACCATTGTAAACATTGTTTTAAAAGAAAGTAACCCAATTACCTTTCCAGATTTTTCTTATTCTATTTCCTCAAGGGGTTTCTTTGATTTATGCTATAATTATTTTCCAAAGACATCCATCTACTTTTATAACATCTTGTGTATTCTTCTTTATCAGACTCTTCACCCTAATAATTCATGCAATCATTAGTGAAAACATATATTTTTTCATAATCAATTCCATGTTTTTATGACGTTCTTCATCTCATATAATGATGTAGGGATATTAGGTTTATTAAATGAATCATGAAACAATTCTAATATCATGGAAATTTCATTGTTAGTAATTCCACAGATACACTTGATATTATATAACATAAGTAGAATTGATATTTTTTAATACTTGGGAAACCCTTCATATAGTTCATGTTATTAATATTCAACTAATTCATAAAAATAATTTTTTTGGTCACTGATGTTTTAAGAAAGATTTACCTACTCATGATGAACAGTTGGTTCTGTTTATTAATTAAAATATTTGATACTAGATTCAATAAAACCAAATGTTTCAATTTAAAAAATTTGAACTGAATTCTTCTTTGCTGTGTCAATTTGTATTTCATTGACAATATTTTCATTATTTTTATTTTCCATAAGATTTTGTTTACCATGACATATCTAATATACATATCGATTTGGAAACTGTTTCAAGATAAAATTATCACCTCCATTTAAATTCAACCATTGCATGATTTTACAATTAGGACACATTCATTTTATTCTTCCATCCATATATATGTTTATTATTTCATAATAAAAAAATTCTTCGAAAAACTTTCTATACTGAGGTGTGTTTTGAGGTAAATTAATCCCAATTGTAACCATATGTATGGGATTGTATTCTCCCTATACATTCATATATAAAAATATAATTTTTAATCAATTATTAATTCTTAAAATTAAATATAACCGATGTTTTTCATTGACTCTTTTATAACAACTATAAAGGAAAATGGTATGAATCAAATAATGAAAATTTTCTTACTAAAATTCTAATATAAATATATAAATCAAATAAATAAATATTTCTCATAAACATTGATGAATAATGTCATAAATTTTATGACCACCACATTTTATCACAAAGGAGACCCATGAAAATTCTAAGGGATATCAAATATGTCTTCTTAAATTGCGAGCTGGAAGATGATGTGTCTTTATCTGTAAATAAAAAAAAATTTAGGTTAATGAATAATATATATAGGTTAGGATAAGACACATGATCATGGTATTTGAATTTAGATATATGATTGAAAAAATTAATAATTAATGATGGAAGTTTGGAAAAAAAACCTCCACATTACAGACGATAATTATGTATCAATTTTTGATATTTTATATGTAGATGATACCATTTTTATGGGAGTAAAAGATAATAGTGTATTCTACCCTAGTGTTGTAACTAAGTAGGGTTTATTTAATTGAATAGTTATCTACTTTGAGTAATTTCCTAACCATTTCCCATGATCTAACTAAGACCAAGAGAACACATTTCAAAATATGAATGCAATGTAAAATCTAATTGGATATCACAATATGTCATGCATTCCTAAAATATTCAGCTCTATATGTCTACATTGTATTGAACTGGTTTGGTGTGACTTCATGTTATTCAATGAATTATATAAATCAACCATGTACACATTACAATAAATCTTATGTTCCTCCAATGTCAGATGAACATAAAAAACATGATGTTAAAACAAATTTGAATAATGTGTATTTTTATTTTCAAATAAAATGATAAAAAAGTATTCATTTGACTAAAAAAACAAACAACACACTATAATTAGTTTTCTTAAAAATCATTATATTTAAAATTAAATCACTGAAACTATGTTGGCTACTCCACCTAACCTGTAATTGATTATCATGAAAGTAAAACTTCTCCCTTACTACTTCTTCATTATAAAAATGATTTTAATAAATTAAATGATTCCGCATATATGAATAAAACAGAAAACATTTGTATAAATTTTAAAAGCATATAGTATCTCATTTTCAATGCCTTTATCCTCAGAGAACATTCTAGGGGTGGTGATGAAACCATGTGTGACCACAATCCCTACAACCAATTTCACATGAGATGGAAAATATTATCAATTATGTATATTCCAAAAATTCGAGTTGTTAACATATATATAAAAAACTGTAATTAATTAATATCATATAAAAACCATTAAATTATGAATGATATAGATTTCATAACCGACATATATCCAAAATGGAATTTATTTATTTAATTTAATGAAAGATAACCAACATTAAATATTTTTATAACTCCAAAAAAATAAATTAAAAATAAAATTAACACATTATAAAAAAATTACATACATAAATTACTATAGGAAGATTAAAAATAAATTCTATACTCTTTTAATCACCAATTATTTTACATCTAATGATAATCAATAATAAAGATAGTTTTAGGATGATACAACCATTAAGGGGGTCTATATTGCTTCTGAGGAGGTGATCCAATATGTGGATAGGGAGAACATGGTTGGGGGTGGTCTATATCACCACCGAGAAGGGGAACCGAGCTATGGAGAGGGGGGGGGGAGTTGAGTGTCAACAGAGAGGAGAATAACTATGAGCTAAAGAGAGGAAGGTTGGAGGGGGAGTCCACATGGCCTCCGAGGAAGGGAATCAAGATGGGTAGAGGGAGGTCCGAGGGGGTGGGGGGGGGGGTGTTGTGATGGTCAGGTTCAGAGGGGGGTTGTCATGGGGGTATGGGTATCCAATGATAAGGAAGGAGGCATGTCGGATGGGTGGGGGGAATGGGGGTCATGGGGTCAGGGTCTCCACTGGGAAAGGGAGAGGAGGAGTTCATGGGTGGAAAGGAGTCTGGGTTGCGAGGGAGTGGGGGAGGGGGATGAATTATTGAGTGTTTTTTAATTTTAGGTGATGGTTTAATTAAAACTGAAGTTAAATGTAAAAATAATTAAAATATAGTAGCTATTTAATCATACAGATTCGATATTATTATTATTATTATTTCACTAGATTTACCTTGTGGTTGTTACTATAACAACCTCTAATAAACATCCACTAAGCATTTCTTCTATTATTGTTCCATTTACATAAATAACCAGAATTTATATAATGTCACCTTTAATATATAATTAAACCATTGGTCATGAAATATAATTATATTTAATAAATATGGTTTGAAAAATTACATGGATAACCATATTAGTTTCATAAAAAGTATATGTTCTAAAATTGTTACAACCCATGACATTCTCAAAATCAGAGATCATAAAGGACATATAGGCTTCCAATTCCTCTATACTTAAGTCTACCAAAATTAAAGGAATTGTTCCTAAAATAAATTTTTTTCATATCATAAACTTAGGTTAAAATGTACTTCGAACAGTCATCAATACTATATAGATCTCTGCAAAAGTATTTTCATTACTTAAAACACCAATATAGGTTTTCCTATGACTTAGAACATATGATCGAAAATTGAAAAATACTAAACTCCCTTGAGCTATCATCACTTCAATAGATGTCCCAACCTCAATTGTAGTAGAAGGAAATGATTTTCTACCCCTTTTTATTCTGATTGAAAAGTTTTCATCCTTGATTAAGTGACATTAGACACTCATTAACAGAATGTGCCGATTCATTACTAATAAAACATCTTAACATTGACTGAATATCTTTTATCCCATTCAAGGGTTTGTTCATGAATCTTTTTGTTAGAGTTACAAACCCTATGACTAAACTTACCACACTCATGAAATTTTCTAGATCCTAATTTTTTTTTCTCAAAATGTATTTTACTTCACATAGAACATGTTAGGAGGAAACCTAAATACTTCTAATTTTTTTGTTTCTCCATTTCTAGACACATTTTTTGTTTCTTACTCTTCTCAACTCGTGATAAATAAGTTTTGAAAAACTCCATCTCAAATTTCTCATAATAGGGAACAAATTTGTACGAACATTAAAATTATCATGCGACTAATGCTCCTCGTAATCATTATTTCTAAGTAAATAAAAATTTATAATTTTTTCTATTAGTGTCAAGAATTTTATCTAAAAAAATCTAGTGAATCTCACGAATTATACATCATATGAATCCAAATATTCATCATCTTTTTTTCTCAATTCCAATAAATGTTTCTCTGTCCTAAGTTGAAGAGTCTTTGGAAAATATTTCTCAAGATAAACAATATTGAAAGTGTCCCATTACAAATCATCATGATAAAATTTATCCCTTGTATTATTAACCAAAGACCAATATTGATCAACTTCAACTTCACAAAGATAAATATACCGGGTTACATTTTTTTTAAACTCACAATGGCCTTAAATATATTTTCTAATCATTGATCCATCCTTTTGCTACCACATCGTTAGATGATCCAATGAATTATGGGGGATTTTGTTTCAAAAAATTCTCTACTAATGAAATATTCCCTAGGGTAGTTCTCATTTATCCCTATAATGGATGCCACCACCATTTATAGCATGTTTCAACTGATCAAATATACTAAGGAAATTCCCAGTTCTGATTCCAACCATCTCGGGATGCAGATTTGGGAAGACATTGTCCCAATGATTCCTTCCCATTAAAGATTCCCTATTTCTGATATGGAAACCATTATGAATAGATATATTTTAGATGGAGGAAAAAGATAATCATAAAATCATATATAATTTCAACTTAACTATAAATTAAAATATCTCAAGAGAATTATATTAATATTATCTAAACCTCTTAAGTAATCTATGACCTACTCTAATATCAAATGTAGGGATCCAAACTCAAACAATACTTATTCTAGTATTTTAAAACATGAAATAACTTTCTATTTACAAATACATTTTAGGTTTAGTGTTTCATAGAATTAGTATAAACACATATATAAGAAACCCATATCTTACAATTGAATACTCTTACTCAATAACCATTTATTCCACACAATATAACCCCCCAACATAAAACATGGTTTTTATTCATGTTAAATTTTCACAATTTTATTCAAGATATCATCCTTATCTCTAAACATAATTAAAGATTGTGATTTTTTTAAAAAACATGTAATTAGTATAAAAATATCTGTAAGGTACATAAAATAAAATAAAACCATTAGTCCAGTGAAAACAAGAAAACTCATAAAACATTTACCTTTAACTTCAATGTTATTTGAGTATACAGAATAAAAGAATTTCACAAGAAAAAACACACTTGTTTTTAACAATTAAATCCTTAAAAACCCATATCATGGAATTTAAACCCTTTTCTAGTAAATTATAGAATAATAATCATAAAAACCATTGAAGACCCTTACAATTGGAAAAACCATACAAGAAAAATAAAATATAATTAAATTAACAACATAATCATCTCCCAATGTATTTGACAGCTATAATGGGGATCTATCATGAAACCTCCCTCCAAATATAGCCCTCCCAAGATGGAAATGAAGAAAGGGAGATCATGACCCCTGAGTCCTACCTCCAATAGGCCCTGGGATAAAGACTAGTAGTAAGGGTGTAAAAATATCATAATATGAGAGGAATTACCATTTTTAGAAAACAATACCAAGAGATAAAATGAATCATCCACAACATAACTCAAGGACACAATATAAAAAGAAAACCAAAATCCATCCCACATGCTTGAGTATAATATAACTTTTAAAAATAAAAATGTTTCCATGTTAAATATCTAAATGTAAATATATGTAGCGACACAAAAGCTTCCTAGATCTGAACTAGTAAGGTCAAACACGGTCCATGTAATCATCCTAGAAGCCTAATAAATAGTTTTAAATACATGGGGTGAGAATAAAAGTATACTTATAGGAGAATAAATGTCTCTCATGCACATAAGAAAGAGGAATTCTAAGGCACACTCACCAAATAACGCAAGCTAAGTAATTTAATAAAAATAAATAACTTCGATGATAGGTTACCCAACACAAATTTCCCAATAGTATGCCAGTCTTTCCCAATATCATACATCCTCGTGCTCCCAAAACTTACTTATATATAATCATATCCTACCCATACACAACTAGGGCTCACGACACATCCTTCTTACACACACCTGGGCCTCAGAACACCCCCTTGCACACACCTGGTCCTCACATCACATCAAAACCACACACATATAGGCCACACATAACATCCTATCTGCAAAAACCTAGGTCTCACAACACATAACATCTCATCCAGAAGATACATAGGAAAGAACATCACAACTCATCCTAAAGACACATGGGAAACAACCACATCCACTGCAAAAAAATGGGATGTCACGTCGTCCCAAAGACCCATTGGCCACAAATCACCATATAAGACACTAAGAAACCTCCATCAATCATATACTATTCCTTACATACCTATCCTGGAAGAGAGAGTGGAAAAGAGAGGCCACCTATCCATCTGTACTCCACACCATATGTTGGGAAATACACCCTCCCCCATGACGATGCGGGTGTTCTTCACATAGTGCTCAACTAGGTTTGGGAGAGTTTATAAATAACAAGGAAAATTAAAGTATATACATATATAATACCTAGAACAAAATCCAACCTATGGGTCCTTAGAAAAACCACCAACACACAACACTATCCACCTTTACTACTTTCCCTAAATGCACAACACCACACATCAATTCATAAAACCCATTTCACATTGTCAACCAATTTATTTTACCATTTCCATTCCTTATCCAAACCAAACTAAGACATTACAAGATTTCTTAAACAATTATTCATTCATTCCTTCACTGCAGGGAAACTATTTGACAATACACATATCAAGAAACACAAAAACAATGACTTTATAAGGTGAAGATACTTGACAAATTATGGTGACTTTACATTTTTTGACACATCAAACCACAACCTCTCAATACAAGGTCAATCTTTATTCATGTCACTCACAGAGAAACTCTAGGAGGATTACCTATACCAATCACTACAATCATTATTCAATGTCATCTTTCCCAAACCACCAATCTGAGAAAAAAATCCCCCAACTCACAACCACATCCAACAACATATTATGGAACTACTAGTTTTCTAGACTAGTTATACAATAATACCATGAGACCCTCACAACCCCATTTTACAACCACATGAAATCTATTTCCCCCATATATACAAACTACAGAAAAGACATATCACACCACAAAAAAACATTTTATAGGTTTATAAGAAAATCTATCACATTCCACTAAATTTATTTGGGGTGTCCACACAACAACCAATCCCATGGAAACAAATTCATTAGACATGTGTGTTTGGTTAGAAACTTTTCATTTTTGGGTGATACTAAACAATATTAAATAATGAAACAACCACACCAGATGTATCCAGCACAAACAAAGACACTAAAGGCCAAAAATTTTAGTGTGGTGTTTAGCCCAAATATTCAAAATATCCCAAGCAATATCAAAGATGTAAAAACATGTAGATCAAACCCCATTTCCCCTTTATATTCAATATACCGATTCTTTATCTTTTATTTAAGATAATAAAACCATGATACATAGATAAATAGAAGTAAACCCCCCCCCCCGCATGATGCGAATGTAAAGAAAAATGATGGAATACCTACCTCAAGGATTCTTTCCAATTGCGGCGCACTGTAGAGCGAAGAAGAACCCTCATGTACTACAAACACACCATGAGGAACCATAGATCAACCTATACAACACCATTGATCAATAAAAATAAAACTTGGAAATTACCCCAAAACAAATGAACACCATCACAGTGGGTCCCTGGGAGAAGAATTGAAGAAAATAAGAAATAACGAGAGGAGAAATAATCACATATTGACCACAGATTAGCAATGATCAACCACCAGGATCAAATGATAAGAGAGAGAGGAATAGGGCTAAAGGAACACCTTGAGGCGCCTACGTTTTACCCAAAATGAGAAGATAACGAAATAATGGCCGAATGAACGAGGGTTCAATCCAAAAATAATTTTTCAAACAACACATGATTGGGGTATTAAATGACATGTAATCCCATTTCATGTCATGTAATATCTGAGGTAAAGATTCCACTGAAAAATTCATCGTCTCTTTATTTTTTTTAATTTTTACCATGAAATATTATATATCATGAAACCCTTATTCTTATCTTGTAACATTTCTGCACAACATAAAAAATCCAAAAAAATACGTAGAAATGAACTTCAAATCATTTAATCCAGTTAAACGATGTGTAATCCTCATTCTCAAAATCTTTAGAATCAAGCTTCTCCCAACTCCTTCTGAACACCCCCAATGACCCTAACTAGAAATGTAATGGACCAGAAACGTATGAATCGTTAAACCATATACCTCTCAAGTGATTATCTCCCTCGAGAATCCAAAATCTAGACTAGAAGAAAAGGGTTCCGAACAACCACCTCATGAGATACCTCTCACAGATCTCATCATACCTCAAATGCTACAACCTTCCAACACGCCAACTAAAATGGGCATAAATAAAATGCACAACCCCAAGCTACCTCCTCTCCCACAACCAAAATTCCAAGCATCAACATCACTACTATCTCAAATACCAAATATCCTAAACCAACAACCACTAGAAACAATGAACCACATTGTCTCGAACACATGAATCAAGGAATTCCATCCTCCATGTCAAACTATTACACACTCTAGGTGACACTGACTCACCCGTATGGTTTTAAACACATCACAATAATTTTTTCTTGATTAATAATTAGATCCTACCCATTTCACATTTCAGTACTTTTATAACATATCACACCACACATGTCACAAACCAAAGAAAAATGATCATCTCATAAAACAATGGAATCCAAACATCACATCTCAATGAAAAACAGAGAAAATAAAAAATCAAAAGAAATTTTGGTATTGTGCACACATCTATGTTTCTCTCTCTCATGTACTCTCCTCCTGGACACCATGCCAGCACAACATTGAAACCAACAGAATGATCCATCTATACAGTTACTTCTTTTAATGATCATGGATCTCTAATAGATATTCCATAAATTTCGTGTCATCCTTGATATCCAAATATCCCTATTAAATAAAATGGGAGTCAGTGTGAAGATATTGATGAATCTAAGATACATGGAAGATTTCATGAATCTTATGCAAACATAAGGGAAATTAAAAATGATATTCCATATATCCAACTCACACCAACACCTTATAGGGATCAACTAAACTGGGAGAAATCTTACTCTCTCTATGAAACCTCTGCTACCACCATTGAGGATAAACCATAAAAAACAAAAGGTTTCCAAAATCGAACTATATGGGACTGCTCATTTGAATGGCATTAGAATTATTTTGGTGCTACAATTATTTCTCCATCTCAGAAACAAGATAGACATTTTTTTTCATTCTTTACACCAAATAGGGACCAAGAACGGCTGTCTCCCCAACCTCATTCCTGTACAACATATAACAAAACTATCTTGCATACAAAGACTTGAATGAATCCATGACAATGGAAGAGAGATATCTATTATTATAAGAAAACTATACCAAGGGTATGTGTCATACACACAACCCACAAAGGTCTAATATGATTTTCCACAATATATCCTCCATCATTTGGATAGTATATTCTATATTCCCATATTTTCGGGGGTGGAATGCAGTACTGAGGAATAATTTAGAGCCAAACGAATGCTGCAATACCCTCCAAAATCATGAGGTAAAATGTTTGTCTTGATCAAAGACATTAGACCTCATAATTACTTGAAAATTCTTGGCCTCATATACATAACTCTTTGATAAGTCATGCACTATTCCAAAATCCCCAATGCTTAATAATTGAGATGATTTCATCAACTGATCCACTATCACCTAGATACCATCACATCCTCCCTCAGATCTTGGTTACCCTATGAGGAAATCCATCAAGATTTAAACCAATTTCCACTTGGGTAAATCCAAGGGCTACAAAAAACCACTAGGAAAATGATACTAAAACTTTACCTATTAGATAAGGAATAAATATTCCATAAACCCTGCCACTTCTCGTTACATCTCAGGCCACCAAAAAAGAATCCTCAAGGCATAATACATCTTGTAAACTCTTGGGTTCACCGCAAAGGGTGAGATATTAAACGCACAAAGAACTATATTGTGAATCATCACCGTAATATGAAACAACCCAAGAAACATGATCCAGTTCACACCACCCTCTAACCAACCATATGAAGCATCACTATGGCCAACATGACCACACTTCACATAAGCCTTTGAGGCTCACCACTAAAATTATTCCACTTAAAACATAAATGAAGATGGAACTATCATTTGAAATAAATATCCTCTTCCACCATCCACCCTTGAATATATGTTCAAGGCTTCTAAATACTCCATAGCTCTCCATGAATACATAAATTCTTGAACAACATTCTTCTATGACTTTCCACTAAAAGAATCATCCACAATATTTCCCTTTACCGAGGTGTAGTAGATTCCAAAATCAGTGTCCTGAAGAATCTCCAGTCACCTCTATTTTCATAAAATCAAGTCACATTAGTAAAAGATATAACTTAGTCAATTGTTATCTATGAATACCATAGGGTTCTCCCCAATGAGGTAATTTCACCACCAATTCAGCGCAAACAAAATGAATTCTAATTTTAGATTGTGGGTGGAGTAGTTACACTCACGAGGACATAATTGGATTGACCCATAAGATTTAAGCACTCGCAAATCCATTAACATGAATCTCAAACCCATATGGGAAGAATCACAAAACACCTCAAATATCACCCCTTCATCTAGAAACTGGGGAACTGACCAAATTCCCCTTCAGAAAACTGAACTCTACCTAGAACTGATCAATCCACAAAAAATATTGGTCCTTCATAGTCCGAGATAGAAATGGGGTTGCAACTCAATAGAAATCAGGAACAAACATTCAATAATATCCTATGAGACCCTAAAAATTGTGAGCCTCCACCATGTTCTTGTGTACTTACCAATAAAAAAATGATATAACCTTTAATTGGTATACATAAAAACAATGATGAGACAAAACATGATCGAAGAAATTCACCTCTAGTTTCCAGAACATACACTTGGACAAATTTACCGAGAGGTGGTGCATTGAAGAACATGTAAGAAAATTAGGAAATGCTTGGTGTTCTCCTACTCCGAATCTGAGTAGATTAACATATCATCGATGAATATGATCATGAAATGATCCAAGATCACATGTAACATTGAGTTTATAAAACCTATAAAAACAACCGGTGTGTTCATTACACCAAAGGTCTTGAATACAAACTCAATGTTTTCATACCATGATCTAAAGATAGTCTTTAAGAAATAAGCCTCCTCACCCTAAATTTGTGATATCCCGACCACTTTTCAATCTCATAAAACCAAATCTCCCCTATTAGCTGGTCGAAAAGATCATCTATCATCAGAAGAGGGCAATAGGTTTTGGTAGTCACATGATTTAACCTTCAGTATTCTATACACAACATCAGTCCATCATCTGACTTCCATGAAAACAACCTTAGATCACCCCATCATGACACACTGGGTAAAATAAAACCTTCATGCCTTAGATAATATATCTTAATCCTAAACTACCGCAACTCAAAAGGTTCTTTCCGATAAGGATCCATCAAAATTAGAGAAGCAGTATAATGAAAGTCTATCTTGAACTCAACATTAAGTTGAGGGGGTAGCATCACAACCTCATGGGGGAAAACATATAAGAACTCCCCAACAACCCTTGGAACCTCTCTCATTTTGGTATCCATTGATTATACAAACAACTCAACCGATATAGAATGAAGGGGATCTATACAATGACTACCCACATGAAATTATTTATCTCTAACGAAAACCACTCATTGGTAACCCACATCTGAAAACACCACTCTACTCCAGAAGCTATCGATAACAGAACATACAGAATATAAAAATTAAATTATGAGGATGAAAACCTATTACTACCTTAGTATGAAGAAAAGATCCCCTTGGGACTGATGCGGTCCCGTCATTAGTCTACACCCCTGACACACAACAAACAAGATGGTCAAGGATCTGACAGGAGTACTTATCACTAGGGGCATGAGAAACTTATCATTGTATAGTCTCATATCATGGGATTGAGAGGGTGCAACAAAGGTGTGCGAAGATCCCAAATCAAACAAGGTACAAAATAGGGTACTAAAATAAATAATCATACCTCTGTTAATCTTTATACTTACAGAAACTACTACCACGACTGTGGGTAACTGACCACACCCATATCCTCCACTTCTCTGATGATGACCACCTCCACATCCATGCTCAGGCTGTGGTCCCTGAGCATGAGGGACATTCTGAGGTTGGCCTCTACATGCTCAATCTTCCCTCAGCAAAGAAAAAACCTACTTCTCATGATACAGAAATGGCATGAATAGAAACTTCTATTGAAGATGAAACTGAACCTATCCACTTCCATCAAACAGAGCTCAGGGAACCACTGGGTAATAGCTCGAGAGATGGACACAAACCCCATAACCAAACCACTCTGGCACAAAGCTCCTATAAAAATAAAGGAAACCACTTGCAACAGAATTCCAGAATGGAAGCTGTTAAGGTTGACTCCGTGCGATTATAACCTCAAATATCCTAGAACCTGAGAACAACCACTAAAAACTCTTCCCCTTGAAGAACCCATCTATTTCTCTTCCCACTGATAAACACCTCATGAGTATGTTTCCTCGATCACCTCTTCATTATTCTGAACATCCAAATACATTGGACACATAAAATGATTAACAACATACTTCATATAAGGATGAAGTTAATCCTCAAGACACCTCACACAAGGGTCCACATCTAGAAAAAGGTATGGGAAAAAATGTAGAAGGTCCTTGAACTTGATTCCAAAATCCTGCACTAACATATTCCCTGTCAAAGGGAGAGTAGCTCTGGCCACTTCTCAACCATCATGGTCGTCAAAAGGAAATCTTCCCAGAACTCCTTATTGAAGTATACCCACAAGAAGTTTGCTTCAGTCAATTACCTAAGATATAGTGTCCACCACAGATGCGCCACACCCTGCATCTAACTGACTTCCAAAGGGACCTAGTAATTTGTCTGGACTCAGATCAAATTGAAAGCAATATCAATATCCTATAGCTATATCTCTGTCTACACATCTAAAAAACTATCCTCAATCCTTTCCAAAGACTTACACTGGATAGAATGAAAATTCCTATTCTATTAATTATCATCCTCAACTAGATCAACCCAACAACGATCAACCAAATCAACCGGTTAACATCAACTAACTAAGCCACATGCATTCAATAACTATGATCCATAGCTGAAAGAAAAACAAGGATTTCCTATGCCTGAGTAGTATGGAAATTTACTATGATTTATTTTAATTTCGTTCATTCATTTTATCGATTTTAACCTTCCCAATACAACTCATATCAAATAAGAACACAAGTAATTATGATGGAGGAACCTTTTTAAGGTATCTATCCTATTACTAGGTCCATCTCACTTATCCATTCAATAATATTAGAGTTTAGGAACTAGATCATGGGGGAATTAAAATCCCATGTCCTAGCTAGTCTCACTGGCCTCTTTGACAAACTAAGGTCAACTGGAACTATTTCTAAACCATCCCATGAAATACTAACTTTTCCTAACCCCAAAATCCATCACCTATGATATCACTCTATCATGAACCCTCTATCCATAGATACCCCTCTTAGGATGGAAATTAATAAAGGAAGATAATTACCCCTGATTCCCGCCCCCAATAGGCCTTGAGATGCCGACTAGCACCAAGGATGTACAAATCTCACAATATGGGAGACATTGACCGTTATATAAAAAAATTTGAGAGATAAGATGAATCATCCACAATGAAACTACTAGGCACAATATAAAAATAATTCCAAAAACCATCCCACCTACATCTATTAAAAATAACTGATACAAATAAAATAGTCTCAAAGTAAAATACCCAAAAGTAAAGTTAAGTAGTGATATGAAAACTATCAAGATCCAAGATAGTACGGTCTAGTACAGTCCAAATAATATTCTTGGAAACATGAAAATAGTTTATCAAATATTGGGTGAACATATAAGTATACTGAGTATGAAAACCGAATGTTATCTTAAATATTTGAAAGAGTCAAATTAATGCTCTTGTGAGAAAATAGAAGAACTAAACAACACCTAAGAAGGTGTACTAACCATCCCAACCACATTATAAAATGATAAAAAAATAATGCAATTCAATTAATATTATATTAATAAATCACATAAATGATAGGGAACACCACACAACTTTCCCATTGGTATGCTGCTCTCACCCAACGTCGTACCTCCTGATGCTCTCAAACCATCAATATACCACATCATAACCCACATACACAGAACGGGGCCTCACAACACATCCCACTCGCACACAACTAGGACTTAAAACATGTCCTACTTACACACACATGGGATTCACAACACATCACATCTCATTTCGAAGACACTAATGAACACACATCACAACTCACCCCGAAGACACTTGGGAAATGACCACCTCACCCTCAAACACCCAGGACATCACATCTCACCTGAAGACACATGGGACAGAATCCACCATTAAAGATGATAAAAGTCCTCTAGCCATCATAGCATGTTCCATGCCTACCATTTCTAAGAGAGAGAGAGGAAAAGAGAAGGTACCCATCCATCCGTACTCCTCACCAAATGTTCGGAAAAAAACCATCCCCATGATGATGGGGGTGTTCGAAACAATGGGATCAACTAGGGTGGGGTACATATAGAAATAAGTATGAAAATACTAGTATATAAATATATGATACCAAGCACAGAATTCCAACCTATGGGTCCTCAGACAAACCACCAACCCAGAACACTTCCCACCTTTGTTGTTGTCTCTAAATGCACAACACAACACAATAAGCCACAAAACCTATTTCACATTCTCAAACAATTTATTTATATATTTAAATTCTATTAGACAATCAAAACCAATACATTATGAGATTTACTAAACAATTATTTATTCATTCCATCCATAAGATAAAATTATCAGGAACTAAAAATATAAAGAAACATTGAAAGAATCATTTCAGAAGGTGAAAAGACCTGATAAATTAAGGCAATTTCATGTTAAATACACATCATACCCCGACCGCTCGATATGGGTTGAAGATTTATGTATCATAATCATAGAGAAAAACTAGGTGAATTACCAATACCAATCACTACTTTCCTTTTTCAAAATCATCTAACCCAAACCACCATACTGACTAAAATAATCCCCTAAACTCACAACCACTTCATGCAACATATTACCACACAAATAATTGCACAACCCTGTTACATAATCATACCATGAACATTACAACCCCAATGAACAAACACATGCCATCCCATTCATCCACATATAAAAACAAAATAAAACACATATTACACCACAACAATACATTTTAGAGGTTCACAAGAAAATCTATCACATTCTACTACATTTCCTTCAGGAATTCTCACTGAATCCAATAATGGGAAAACCAATTCATTAACACAGTGTATGGGTCTGAAATTTTTATTTTATGGTGATACCATATAATATCAATCAAAGAAACAACAACAAAATCTATATCTTCCAAAAAAAATCCACCAAGGACCAAAATGTTTAGTGGGGATGTTTAGCCTATATAATCAGAGTATCACAAACTATTTCGAAGCCGTAAAAACATGTAGATAAGCCCTATTTCCCCTTTCAATTAAATTTACCAATTATTTATCTTTGATTTATGCTGGTAAAACCATAATTCAAAGATAAATAGAAGTGGAACCTCTATCTCATGTTTCACAAGTAAAGAGAAACAAGGGTATACCTACCTAAAGGAATATTTCCAATTTTTACTAACCATATAGATAAGAAGAACGATTGAGAACCAAAACCACACCATAAGGAACTATGGATTAACCTATACCACACCAAAGATCCATCAAAATGTAACCAAACACATAATCCAAACAAAAGAAACACCATTGTAATAGTTACCCAGGATAAGAGTGGAAGAAAGTGGGGAAGAATGAGAGGATAAATCAGTATAGATCGACTACAGATTGCCAACGGGAATCAACTGGGATCAACATATCTAGGAAAGAAGAAGAGGGCTCTACAAACACATCTGGGCACTTAGGGTTTTCTTGAAATGAGAGGAAAAAGAAAGAAAAAATGAATGAATGAGGGTTTAGTTGGAAAATATTTTTCAGAAATGCACATGATCGGGGTATTACATGATGTGTTATCCCCTTTCACAATGTGTAATACCTAGGGTTTTGTTTCCAACAAAAAATGTGTCACCTTTTAATTTTTTTTATTCATTTTGACCCCAAAATATTACACATCATGAAACCCATATTCACATCGATTAAAATATCTGTACATCGTGAAAACCCCAAGACATGCCATGACACCAAATTTCACGTCATGTAATCGAGTTATATGGCGTGTAATCCCCATTATTTCATCCTTTAAAAGTCAAACATCTCCAAAATCCCTCCAAAAAACTCCAACAACCAAAACATGCAAGGTAATAGATGAGGAAGGTATGAATTGTTATAGGATAACACTTTATATAAGTTATATCAAGCACACCCATTTTTCATGAGCTATAAGGAGGCTCAACCCTTTTTAAAAGCTTTGTATGGCTCACCCGTGAGGTATAATGTGGCTCAAACCATATTATAAGATGTTTTAAGCTCATGAACGAGATATAATGGGGATAAAAACTTCATATAAGCTGCACTAGGATCACTAATATCATATAATACCAATGTAACATAGAATAAATAAAAAATTTTATGAATCCACATTTCATCATAAAACCAATGAAGAATTATTTAAAACTCATTTGTAAAACAATTTTCCATAAAAAAATACCATTTTCTATTAAAAATTATTTTCAACACTAAAATACCAAGAATTATGGAAAGAGGATTTATCTTTGAAACAAATATTACTAAAAATATTTTGGAGGAGTTTTTTTCCATTTTGAAAACAATTACTTTTTGTAAAAAAAACCTCACACCTATATATGGAATCATTTTCATTGAAAATAAACTTTTAAACATGTAAAGTAATAGTCAAGAAATTTATGAGTTAGGAATTTGGGAAAATAATCATATTATTTATAAGTTAAAAATTATTTATTTATACTTTTGTAAAATGATTTGAAAAAGGAACATTAAACAAGGATTTTAAAAAGGGAGTCCCTACCTCATATTTGAATCTTCAAATAAAATCCTTATCTTTCAGAATAATAAAAAAATTTAATTTATAATATATTAAAACCATTTTAAAGGTTTTTTTATTAATTTTATATCACTTAATTTTTTTTGTAAATTCATATAGGTTCTCATCAAATGGTTCGATGATATTCGGTTCATATGTCCAAAAAGAGTTCAGTCAGTTGACTATGGTCAATGAGTTCACTATACCATAGTTTATAGAATAATATTAATGATAAAAATATAATATTTAATAATTTAATACATTTTATTAGATATTATTGAATATTTTATAAGTAAAATGAATCACATCGCTTTGTGGAGATGGAAGGCTGTGCATACGTATTACAAACAATATCATTTACATAAGGGTGAAGTAGTGGAGAGATAGATGATATATTAATTTTTCCAAATAAATATAATTTCATAAGTATTATATGTATCTATATTCTCCAACACTATAACCATCCATGTTAAGTGTTGATGGAAAATAATTACACCACTATGTGGTGATGGTAAGTCGTACGCACGCACATGCAATGCTTTCATTTTTCATAGGATGGATAAAACATGGAATATAGTTTTTTTTATAGTCATAATAAAATCTAATTATATAGATTACAATGGTTTTATTACTTTATTATGGGTATAAAATATTAAGGGACGGTATAAGAAGAATGAAATTTGAAAGTGTCGATAAAGAGACCCCCTCTTCTATGAAGGAACTCCTCTATAACTTCTCTTAAGGGACCTAGGGTAGGTATTTTGGAAGGGAAAAAATAACAATGAATTGAGTAAGAATTTTGATAAGAAAAAAATATAGTGGGTTTTAGATCTATATGGTTCAATATGTTCTAATGAAGTGAGTGTGGGGGCCCATTTATAATTGAGGTGAGGGGCACTGTTAGAATTTATCAAAATATTAAAATATAATAAGACTATAATAGATTCAAAAGCTTCAAAATAGCCTCTAAATGTATAGAGGATTACATTCTCAACCTTGAATTTTACCCATTGGATTTATTTATTTTTTTATGTTTTTTTAATAAAGTGATAAAAGTTAATATTCATGAAATATAAATATTGTTAGATTTGATACTATTCATTACCAGTAAATTAAAAACATTAAAATTATCAAATTTTAAAAAATAATTTTACTATATCCCATATATATAATTTTATAATTCATGGATCATATTTATTATCTCAAATTATTTTTTTTATATTTTTAATATCAATTATTTGATTGTTCTCTTAATTTAATAATTACTGAATTATTGTTGGGTAAGACTTTTTAGGTAATTATTTAATTGTAAATTTTTTATATAAATTTAAATGATGTAGATAATTGTTTTATCTTTCAATATAAAATTTATTTTAAAAAAATCTTCTGGATGACACTATATTAGAAATATTATACTTCTTGAAAACACGAGTATAACATATTTGACTTTTAATTATATAAAATAGCATAAGGGTCATAACAACTTCTTAATGAAATCAGTGGCTATAAATTCGATCCTCGAATGATTATAGGAAAAAATTAATCATCAAATAAAACTTATTCAATTGTTTTTGTAACTTAATAGATCTAATCATTTTATTGATATTTTCAATTAATTAAATAATTATGGATCACTATTGTGGAAGCCTTAAGGGAATTATTTATTACCTAAAAATTTAAAATAAATTACGTTGAAGAATGTAAATTTTTTTATTTAAAATTTTTATTTTTGGGTGAAAATATATTCTCTAAACCTATATAATAAAAATGTTATAATAATTAGAAACCATAATGTAAATAGTTTGAGTTTCTTTTAAATAAAATACTATAAGAGAATTTAAGTCAAAAATGAGGATCTAAAAGGTCCAAAATCCTATCCATCAGTGGTTATGGTTGAAAATGACTCATAAAATAAATTTGGGACAAGTGTTAGAGAAATTTCATTGCCTTTATAGTTTTATGTTTACCAAAAATTACCCAATTTATCCTTAATTATGGTAATAAAATTACTAAGTTTACAATTTATATTATCCAAAAACAAAAGGAAAATATTTAATAAATTTTTACATTGTTATTGAAAATATGGAATCAATATTTCAAATTTCAAAACAAAGAATTGTTAGAATTTAATTTATACCTAAACTGATGAAAAATAACGAAAAATAGTTTTTCTAAAAAAATCCATTTTAAAATACAATTTTTTTATATGATAAATTCACATATAAAATACATTTAAAAACCCATAATTAGATTAATTTAAATAAAACTTAATTAATTAAAATATAAAACTAATATAAAATTTAACTTGATTTAGTAAATACTTGAAAATTAAATTCAATTTTCAACAAAAATCCGTATTTTTATTATTTATTAAAAAATAATTTTTTTTATAAAAATTATAAAAATTCACCATAAGAAAATTTTTATATTAATATTTTAAAAATGAATTTTATTTTTCCATATAATGTTTTAAATTTTTTTTTCTGAATTTGGTTTTAAATCATGTGCACCCTTAAAAGGTGGTAAAATTTACTTTTAAAAAAATATATTTTTTTATGCTTGAAATTCGAATTATTCTAATATTAATCATATCATACATATTTTATGAAGTTAGAACCATTTTATTGAATATATAACATATATAATTAATTAATATATTTCACTAATAATGATTAATTTAATATATTAAGAAAAAATTCCATTTTAGGCATAATAATAGATTTTTATTATAAAAATAGATCCTTTATATTAAATTGGTTTTGTTTTTAATTTCAAATTTTTTCAAACAAATGAATTAATTTAATAAACATGTGTCAACTATTTTTTAAAATTTAAATGATCTTATTCAATTCTTTTATTCTAATTTCTAGGTGATAGCTATCAATTTTAAATAATAACATTTTATTATTTGTTTATGTTTGATGTGGAATATCTTGTACGGTATCAAATGTAGTGTATTCCTTTAAAAATAATGATATTACATTCTCCCACAATTCAATAAAATATTTCCTCATAATTTGAACTCAACCTTAGTAACTAAATGTCAACAATTCAAAATACCTTTTATGAAATCCCAGATCGTAAAAAAGATTAATAAAACTTCCATACGAAGAGAGAGTAAGGGAAGTATAATGCTCACTAGAGATAAAACATAATTTTTTTCGATTCAAGAAATCATGTACATGAAAAAAGTAACTCCCATGGATTGATATAATGTGATAGAGAACATTTTCTTGAGAAATATAACCATCAAGAAAATAGAAATACATGATATTTTAAAAGGCAATTTATTTATAATTAAGAAAACTAGACAGATAACATTTATTATTTCAATATTACTTTACGTCATACGGAAATAACATGATGAAATATACCTAATTGGTAATAAGAAATTTATCCACTAAATACCTTTCTTTCAAAAAAATAATGTGTCTAAAATATTCATTAAAAATGAAAAACAATATTTTCCTCCCATATTTAGACATTAACAAATAAATTTATTACAAGATAAAATAATTCTCCAAAAAGTATTAATCACCCAAATTTAATTAATAACTATAATTAAAATTCCTAAAAAATATTATATTCTGGGAATGAAAAAAAAATCAAAAGGATTCAATCACACAGTCTTCCAAGATAAATTTCAACATTTATCTCCAAATAACATTAATCACTCTTAATGTCTCATGAAAAAATGTAATTTTACTAAAACATATATTCTCAAATATATGTTAACCTTTTATATAAATAACATGAATTGTCATAAATCCACCTTTAAAATATATTTAAACCATTGTTCCATAAATAAAATGATATATTATCAAATAATGTTTCCAAAATTAAATTGATCACCATATTAGTTTCAAATAAAGCATATGTTCCCAAATTATAACAACCCATAACATCGTCAAAAATAAATTATCATAAAAATCATATAAGACACCAAAACCTCTAAACTTATTTATACTGAATGTAAAGGAATAATTCCTCAAAATAAATTTTTCATATCATAAACATAAGTGTTACATATTCCTGAAACATTTATCAATACTCAATAAATTTATTCTAAATTATTTCAATTAATTAAGATATAATAAAAGTTTTGACTCAAACTTTGAACAAATGTTCATACTTTGAAAAATACCAAGATCCATAGAGCTATCATCACTTCACCGGATAACCCAACATCAACTGCTGTAGCATCAAATTATTTTTTCTACCCTTTTTTACTTTTTGATCAAGATGTTTTCTACCCTGAGTAAGTGACTCAGACAACAGTACTCATAATATTCCAACTCATTACATCTAAAAAATATTACTGTTGAATGGATATATTTTATCTTATTCATGGATTGTTCTGTAATATTTTTCTTATAGTTACAAAACCTGTGACCAAACATACCCCACCAGTAACATTTTCCAAATCCTAAATAACATTGCCAAAAAAATATTTTACAGCACTTATAACATGTTTCGATCATACCTCCTAAATTATAATTTAGTAGTTTCACAATTTCCTTCCACATTCTCAATTTCTTTCTTTTTTCATGTAGTGATACATATGTTTCTCCAAACTCCATCTCATCATTTTCACCACAACAAACATATTTATTATAATATTTAAATTTTTAAGAGTCAAATTAACTTTTCAATCTTGGTTTCAAACTAGGGTAAAATATATTAATTTTTTTTCACTATATCAAATGAAATCAAGAAGATACATATCAAATCTCATGATGTTTTCTTCATATGAAGTCACATAATCTCCATCATTTTTTCTGAAATTCCAAAAATTATATCTCCATCCCGAGTGGAACTGTCTTTTAGAAATATTTAATGTAAAAAAGAACATGAATGTGTCTCACACGGATTAATAAATATAAAATCTTTCTAGGGTATTCCTAACCAAAGAACACCCTTGATCATATTCACCTTCAAAATGGTAATTAAAAAGGGGTAAATTTTGTCATTTTTAACTCCCCATGACATAAAATATATTTTTGAGAATGTTGATCCATTTCTTAGATACCGTAGGGTCATATAATCCATTTAATGATAGGGAATGTTGTCTCATAAAATGATCCAGTAATGATATATTTCTCTATGGTATATCTAGTTACTCCCTATCATATATGCCACCATAATTTATACCTTGCATCAACTAATCCATTATTATCAAAAACTACCACATTCTGATTCCTACAATCTTAGGATACTAATTTGTTATGATATTGTCCTCCCTAAACCTTACCATTATAAATTCCCAATTTTCTCTACCGAAAAACATTCTAAATAGACATAGTTTATATAGGGGAACATAATAATATTAAGAAATGATATTCTTTTAACTTAACTATAATGTTAAATCTTTTATGGGTATGATATTAACATCATCCAATCTAATAATATTATATAAACCCTACTCTGATACAAAATCCAAGGATCCATCTTAAACAATAATTATTCAAGTTATTTTAAAACTATAAATCAATTTTTTATCCAAATAACATATAAGTTTATAGTTTGATAGAATTCCGAAAAACTCAAAAATAAAAATATCATTGTTTAAAAATAAACACTCATACTAAATGTTCATTTATTCATAAAGTAAAAACCTTTAAAATAAAACTTTATATATATTCTTATTAAATATTCAAAATGTAAAGACCCATAAAATTTAAAAAAATTTCTTTTTCAAATTTTATTGGGAATTTTAAAAAAATACAGTTTCTGACGGCACTTGATTCTGAGGCCCGGTGTGCCCGAAATCATTTTCCGAAGTTTGGCTCGGGTACATTCAGTGAACGAACGAGCGGGTTTTCCTAACTTTTGAACCGGTGCTCGAAATCGAATTCCAAGGGCTCCGATGAAATCACAGCATTGGTAATTGCTTAAGAACGCCTTTTCCGGAGTTGCGTTTTCTCGAGTGAGGTTATTAAATTTTTTTGGTTAACTAAAGAATAAAATAAAATTGTGCAACATATTTTATTTTTATTCTAAGCAGTGTTAATATAGGAATGGTGGTTGGAGTGGGACCCACTGATATCCTAACTCCTAGGTAGGATATTAGTGAGGTGGGGTCCACATGAGCCCCACCCCTTTATTTACATTTACCTTCCACGTGCATTAAATTTGGTAACTCACCTGCACCCCTCATCTTAAATGCCAAGTCAAATCTCACGTTTAATTAATTATTAAACAACTCTTTAATTGGGCGGTGAAAACTCTTCAATTAAATCAATTAATTGAATGATCTGTTTTTGATTTTCAAAAACAGTTGGCGTGAGAAATAAAATAAGGCTATGCCCTATTTTATTGGGGTGGCTTGGGTTGTGCGAGGGGAATTGAGAGGTTTTACTCAAATCCTTGAAACATCATCTTCCTCCTTGAAGAATGCAAAGAACGCACCGTCGCCAACAAAGAACGCCGCCCTCCGATGAAGGGAGGCGAAGAATGCTAGTTCCCCGAAGATTGACGACGCGACGCCGTATACCGCGATGCCAACAATCCTCTTTCGCGACGCCGTATCCCGCGACGTCTTTTTCCCGCAAAGATCTTCATTCATCAACACCTTGAGGTAGGGGGTTTTGGTTCAATTAAATCTATGTGATTTATATCCTCGACATGTGTTTAATTGTCAGAAGTCGTTTGAACCGCTAACGTGGTGGGTGAGGACCAACAAACAAGTCCGAACCCACCGTTTCTTTGTTCTTGGTGTGCGGATCGACGAGCGGCATCGAAGAAGGCCACAAAGGCATTTTAAGGTTTTCACAGTGAAGAGCTGGTTCCGGAAGGACCACTGGCGAAGACGACAGGCAAAACGGACAACCAGAGCGCGTCCAGTGGTCCACGGAAGACCCCGCCGGCGCGCCGCCGGGAAGGGCCACTGCGGCTGGTCCCGCGGCCACGCGGGACCATGGGAGACCCGGAGCCGGGCCGCGTCCTCTGGGAAGGAGCGGTCCCCATGCAGGGGCCGTGACTCCAATCAAGGGGGCAGCGCCCCCTTTGCGCGGCAGCTCGGCCCGCGCCAAGCCGACCCCGCTCGGCCAGCGCGGAGCCGCCCCGGGCCGGACCGGCCGCACCGGGCCGGGCCGCGCTGGCAGGGCCGGGCCGCGCCCTAATGGGACGGACCCAGACCCGGTTCGGGGCGACCCAGTTCGGGGCGACCCAGGGGGGTTGGGCCGGGTCGGTCCGGGCCCAGACCCCCCATTTTCAGACCACTTCTGGTCTTTTTCCCTTATCTTGGGCTACATGCCTCTGATTGACGCACCGTTAGTTGCGATACGATCCTTGGATCAATATGGTCGTTTAGGTATATTAAACTCAAGGTTTTGGAGAACTTTGTGTTTGAATGGGTTGGTTCGAACATGAAACCAACCGGGCCCTCAGAGCGGAAACACTTATAACTTGTGCTCCGGACGTCCGATTGACGTGTCGTCGACTTTGTTGGATTCCTCTTAGTGAGACAGACCTTTTGGATTACTCCGCTGGAGATTTTGATATAGTTGGAGTACGGTCAGATTGGTTTTGACTTAAAAACTAACCGGGCCCCTGGAACGAAAAAGCCAATAACTCTCAGACCGAGCGTCCGATTGACGCACCGCCTGTCGCGTTGTGTTCCTTTAGACGAGACGGAACTTTGGGATACATCAACCCCGGACTACGTGTCATTTGATGTATCGACCTATAGGCTCAGGGAGTGGACCCTCCCGGAACGAGCGTGCTGTATGTGGAAACCCAAGAGCCGGCTGCGTCTGCAACGACGATGACTTTCATACTAGAATCCTCAGTGGGTTCGACGACGGTGACAACCGTACAGTAATCCTCCGTGGGTTCGGTGGTGATGAATATGGTACTTCAATATCTGTGAAACCCTAGAGCTAGCTTAGACTTGACGTCTACTGATCGATCGACTCGATGTGTTCGGATAGCCTAGTGGGGAGCTCTAGGTTGTAACGGAAGACCTACGGCGGAGGAGCGCTTGGTTGTAGCGGCAGACCCAGGGTACTCAACAGAAGGAGTACCTCTGGAGGCTATGAGGGGGATCTCTTGGTTGTAGCGGTAGACCCACGACGGAGGATCACTTGGTTGTAGCGGAAGACACACGATACTCAACAGAAGGAGTACCTCTGGAGGCTATGAGGGGGGAGAGCTTGGTTGTAGCGGCATACCCATGGTGGGAAGCACTTGGTTGTAGCAGAAGGCCCAAAGTACTCGACATGTGGAGTACTACAACAGTCCAAGGTTAATGGGAAATGCTTGGTTGTAGCGGCAGACCCACTGTACTCGAAAGAGGAGGAGTTTTCCCAGCAGCTATGGTTTTGACATCATGATTAAATCCTGGTTTGAGCTGAGTTTTGACTTTCAATCTTTATCTTCGATAAGATTGACTTGATATCCTGTGTGGATTACGTTATGATTTCCTATGTGGATTGAGTTGGGTTCTCCTATGTGGATGTGATCGAACGCGGGATCGGATGCTAGAGCCGAACTGGAATGGTTGACTTAGGTATATGTATGGGCATATACCTAAGTAGTGTCAGATGTTACTTCGTGATTGTATCTTCCTTGGTGGATTATCCTTTTTGGAATCTGGGAGACCTTCGGGGGTCTTGGGGTCCCTACTAAGTATCGTATACCCACCCCTGCACGGGCTATGCCCGCACTACATTGTGTTGGATGCAGACGACGGAAAACACTGATCTTGGTGGAGGCTTGTGGAGTAAGTCAGTACATGGAGGTGGACCACTAGGCGGGACGCATACAGGGCGGACGGAAGGACCCGAGGAGATGAGGAGGCTATCTGTACCCACCCTTCAGGTGGGATTTCCAGTGGATGGCTCGGCGTTGCCGCTTAAATTTTCAGTTGCTCTACTTCCTTTCCAGTTGTACTTTACTTTCAGTTTGGGTTAGTATTCTGGTCCACATACTTTTCCACACTTACTTGTACTCAGTTTACTTCGTGTTTACTTATACTGACTTACTCTGTGGTGTTGTTTACTTTATAAAGGCAATGCCTTCCCCCATTTTTCTAGATTTACACCTTGGTGCTAGTCTCCATCCCTTGGCCTATGGGAGGCGGGCTTGGGGTAGTCACGACATGGGTCCCGAGGACGGGTCGTGACACAAACTTTTCTTCACGATCTCATCTTTGTCCATACTCGCACTTAAACCTAGTAAAAATAATTTTAGAATCATGGGATGAGTGCAAAAATATGTGTATGATAAATAAAGAATGAAAACTATTAGTCCACTGAAAACACGAAAAAACATATCATACTTACCTTTATATTCATTATTATATGATTTTATGAAATAAAACATTTTTCATGTGAAAAACACACACATGTTTTTCTCAAAGAAATCCTTTAAAACCCATAGTAAAAAAATTAAAATCCATTTTTTAGTAACATAGAGAATCAAATTCATAAAACCATTTCAAAAACCTTTTAATTGGAATAACCATACGACAACTTCTAATATAAATATTCATATAATATAATCATTACACAATTCATTTTAGAGATATAATGGGGATCACACTTTATATAAACTATATCGGATTCATCCACTTTTCATGAGTAATAATGGGGATCAACCCTTCAAATAAGCTATATCAGTCTATGTCATGATCTATAATGGGAAAAAACTTTTGTATAAGCTATATTAGGCTCACTTTTGAGCTATAATTGGGATCAACCCTTCATATAAAATTAATCCAGAACACCTATTTCATATAATTCTCATGTACCATATCATATATAATGAAGATTTATACATGACAATTAGGCCTCCCTAACTCTAGGTGTTTGTTTACCAGTTTCCTAGTTTTCTTATTTTTTTATGAATCATTTTTCATTGATAATAAAAGTTTGAATTTATTAGTAAAAAACAATTTTTTGGAAAATTAAATTTCTATTTAGAAATCACACATTTTTTTAAAAAAATGGGACACTTATATATGAAAGCAATTTCATTGAAAATAAAATTTTATATATGTAAAGGAATATTTAAGACATTTATTCATCATGAAAGTGGGAAAGGGTTCTTATTCTGTATTTTAAAAAAAAAAAATTATTTATACTTTTGTAAAAGGAGCTAAAAAAGGAACTTTAAAAGAGGATTTTTAATAGGATATACCTTATTTGAAGCCTAAATCATAACGTAAAATATTTACATTCCAAAATAAATAAATTAGGTTAATTTATAATATATTAAGAACCTTTATCATTTTTTTATTAATTTAATTTCACTTATTTGGGTTATACATTCTTGTATGTTCTCGTTGGATATTTTGATAATATTCGGTTCAAAAGTACAGAATGACTTTGGTAAGTTAAATACGGTTAGTGAGCTCATTAGTCCATAATATTCAGAATAATATAAATGATATAAGTATGATATATAACTATTTAATACATTTCTATAGATATTACTAAAATTTTGATAAGGAAAATGATCCACATTGCTTTGTGGAGATGGTAGGTCGTACATACGTACGAGCGATAATTTCACTACCTTAAGGGTTAATGAGTGGAGAGATAAATGATATATTAATTTTAAATAATCAATATAATGTCATAATAATTATATTTATCCATTATTTACATCAATATTACCATCCAAGTGAAGTGGTGATGAAAAATTAATTACCCCACTACGTAGAGATGGTAATACGTACCTACGCATGTGCAGTGATTACATCTCTAATAGGATGGGAAAAGTGTAATATGGGTTTTTCATAATCATAATAACATATAAGTATATATATGATACAAAAGTTATTTTTTAGGGATCGGTCCAACATATTAATATGAGTTATAAGAAGAAATAAAATTTAAAGAGTGTGTAAAGAGACAACCTCTCTTACGAATGAGCTCCTCTATAACTCTCTTGAAGGACCTATGGTGGGTATTTTGGAAGGGAAAAATCCTCATGATCTTAAATAATGATTTTAATAAGAGAAATGGATGGAGTTAGATATATCTAGATAACTAAATCAGTTGTAAAAAAGTTATGGAAGATATTCCCTTTTATAATTGATGTTAGGGGAACTTTAAGATTTTCTCAAAATATTAAATTATAATAAGACTTTTGTAGAGACAAAAGCTTCCAAATAACCTATAAAAGAATATGGGATGAAATTTTAGATCATATATTATCCCTTTTGTTGTTATTTAATATTTTTATTATTTTTAAATAATTTATTTAATTATTATATTCATGAAATATCATTATTGTAAAATTTGATATTATTCATTTCAATGACATTAAAAAGCATTAAAAAGAGTCAAATTAAGGAAAATTATTTTATTATATCCTAAATATGTTATTATTCTTTAAAAAATATGTGTATCATCTTAATTATCTCAAATTAGAATTATTTTAATACATTTAATATCATTTATTAGATTTTTCCACCAATTTAATAATTAGTGCATCTTCCTTGTCTAAGCCTTTAGGGTAATTATTTAATTCCTAAATTTTCTAAATAAATCAAAAGGACATATATAATTCCTAAATATTTTGAAATACTATTTATTGTAAAAAAATATTCTCGATAACAACAAATTCGAAATATTATACTTATTAAAAACATGAGCATGACATGTCTGAGTTTTAATTAAATAAAATAGCATAAGAGTCACAACCACTTCCCAATGATAAAAAATTGTCATGAATCAAAACCATGATTACTATGAAAAAATTTACTCATAATATAAAATTTATTCATGTGTTTGTGTAATTTAATCATTATTATCATTTTAATTAATATTCGTTTATTTATTTACTTTTTAATTAAATAATTATTTCATCATTGTTGTGCTGGATATTAAGGTCATTATTGATTCCCTAAAAATAAAATATAAATTACCTTGATGAAGATAAATATTTTACCCTTACAATTAAATTTTATTTTGTTGAATATATATTCTAGAAAACGATATATTAAAAATTTTATACTAATTAGATTCCATAGTGTGAACAATTTTACTTTCTTTTAGATAAAATACTATAATGGAATTAACATCACCATTTGGATCGAAATGGACCTAGATTTGACCCATGGATGGTTATGGTTGAAAATAACTCATGAAATAAAATTGGTAAAAGTGTTAGGGTAATTTAATAGTCCTTATAATATTTGTTTCCCTGTAATTATTTGATTTACCCTTATCTATTGAAATAAAATTACCAAATTTACTAGTAACATAGTCTAAAAATAAAAGGAAAATATTTACTAAATTTTTATGTTATGATTAAAAATATTGAATCCATATTTTGAAATTGAAAACAATAAAGTCTTAGAATTTTATTTATAATTAAATAGATAAAATGAAATGAAAAATAGTTTTTAAGAAAAATTACCCTTTTAATATAATATTTTTTAATGATAAATTAAAGTATAAATTCTTTTTAAAAAACCAAAATTGGATAATTTTTTATGAAAATGGACAAATTATATTTTAAAATGAATATGAAATATAAGTTTAATTTTCAAATACATAGTATGAAAATTCAATTTTCTATAAATATCGGTATTCTTTTACTTTTCATTGAAAAATGAAATTTTCATAAAAATAAAAAATATTCCACCTAAGCTAATTTTGATATTTATATTTAAAAATTGAAATTTAATTTTTCAAATAAAACTTATATAATTGTAAAATTTTAATTTTAAAATAGCTATTCCAATAAAAGGAGAGAAAATTATCTTTTAGGAAAATATAGAACTTTTATACTTAAAATTGTATTAATTATTATATTAAGAACATAAAACTTATTGGATTAATTTAGAAACATTTTATTTAATGTATAAAATATAAATTTTGTTAATATATTTCAATAATAGTAATTAATTTAGTTTTTAATATAAAATTCCATTGTTGGAATAATAACATTTTTTTTATAAAAACACACCATTTATATTCAATTGGTTTTTATTTTCATTTATAATTAATTAACATCCAATGAGTTAATTTTATAAACATGTGTATAATATATTTTCTATAATTTAGGTAATATCATTAATATTTTCCATTCTAACAGCTAGGTGAAAACTTTCACATTTAAATAATAAAATTCAATCATTTGTTTATGTTTGATTTTTCATATCTTGTACACCATTGAACACAATGTTTCCTTTTAAAAACATGTGATGTAATAGTATACTTATATATTTATATTTAGTGAAATATTATATAAATTATCTCAAAATTGAACTTTATGTTCTTCTTCTCTAGTTATTTCATGGTTTTACATGTCTCCTTAACATTTCAACTCATTTTGTTTCAAAATTCAACTGAATGGATTTCTGTATGTGGAGAAAAACATATAAATTTCTATTACAATTAATTTTCCAAATTTTCCCTAATTTTGATATGAAGTTATTGATTTAATTCTTCTTAAATATATTATTTATTAATAAATTATTATATTACCATTTAATTTATTTACAAAACTATGAAATGAATTTTTTAATTTTTTATGAACTATTTCATTAACATATTATTTTCATCAGTTTTCATTTCATAAAATATTTTACATATTTTCATAATCTTTCAATGTAATTTTTGATTAATTTCATATTCTTTTTATAAAGAAATAATTCTAAAAAAATATATGTATTTAAAATAAAATACAAGAAAATATCAGGGAACTTTATATCATTTTCAAAATTAATTTTATAATACTCTAATAAAGTGTTTCAATTCAAGTAAATATCAATTTACATTTTTTATGATTCAGTGGGGATATTATCTAATGATACTATACACTTTCCCTATCTAGATTCTTAATAATCATATATTTACAAACTTTCATGAATATTTTATTTCATAATGGTTAAGTAAGTTTTGATGAATTGTTAATGTTTTCAGGTTCATGTGGTACACATATGTATGATTTTCCATTATATGACATGTGGGTTTGAAATAATATATCTCACTAATGCATTTTTTGAAGTTTTATATCACATGATATGGCATGAAAGGGACTAGGGAGAGAACATAGTCCATAATGTTAATGGAAATGGAGAGTGAACCAAATTCATTATATCCCTCTATCCACTATATGATGAGCGTATTGTCTGTCAGTCATGAAAAAAATATTGTAATTCATATCATTATGATTTGGACACATTTTTGTGATTTGTGTCAATGTTTTAGGATAATTATATTATTATTCCATATTCATATACCTACATTCTCATGTTATATCGAATCCTTATATCAGGATTCATTGGTTATGATCCATGTTAATATTGGTCAAGATTTATTTTTATTATGTTCATGTACCTTGATTATGTTCTCATACCCACATTTTCTTCTCATGCTCATTGATAACCATTGATGGATATCTCTTATAGTCACCCCTTACTATGTGTTTGATCAACCCATTATAATGTCTAAATTCCCCTAATAAGGAATATGAGTATTATATAGATATGTTTAGAATGAAATCATGTATTGAGAATTTTTGGGGAGATGATGAAGAATTATATTAAAATAATAATTTAATATAGATACTATACAAAAACACTAAACATAAACTCTTTGGGTGTGTAATTTACTAAAAAATGTAATTATTATTCCTATAAAATTATTTAATATGTATGTTATTATGTTATGGGTGGGTTATTTCACATGGTGTTAGAGTGGAGTTTATTTACCTTTTGGGATAAAGTTATGATAAATAAAAAGAATACGGGGATATTAGTTGAAGTAATCCATATAAAAAAATGATATAGGAAGAACCCAAAAATAACCATGTATGAAATGGAGGTTTTATAATTTAGGACATATTTTGATTTTTTCTATATCATATGATTTTTTACTATAGTAAATAAAATATTATTCCCAGTCTAACATTTTTGGTTTTATTAAATGGATATAATGATAATAAACTGAGTAAACGAGGAGTGTAATATACAATTAAATGATTATACTAGTGGGAAACTAAATGTGGTAGAATCAAATGTACGAAATATCATGTCTATGACCACCCAACAATATAAATATATGAGTAATAAAACAAAATATTTCAATCTCCTACACAACCTAAGGATAAATCAAATATACATCATGTCATTATAACAATAACCTACACCATCCATTTTTTAGTCTTTTAATCTATTATTTTTTTGATTAGTGGATCAATATAATAAAAATATATTTTCTATTATGTAGTTATCATAGCATAAAAAGTTTTTTTATTTATAATTTTGATGTTGAAGAAGATCATTGGTGAACAAAATCATGTTCATAATCTAAGAGGAATAAACCAACATAATGAAATAAAAATAGTTTAAGATGAAATCTTTCCACAAATATTATACTAGAACACATCACAAAAAATAGATAGGTAATTAGTTGAAATGATTCCATGTAAGGATAACCAATGGTACCCAGGAATAAAACATCACTAGACTTTCAGTGTATGATTTTGGTGTCTTCATTGTTATAGAATAAAAAATTGATCATTTCCTATTTGGTATAAATCCATCTATCTAAAAATGCATATATATGTGTGGCCTTGGTAGATATGAAAAAATTTATTGATGCGATCTCACGGTAGAAAAAAATTAGAATCATGAGGTATTCTCATTTTTTGGGTATGAGAAGTAAATAATGGAGTTTATAGATTCTCAAATGATAAAAGTAATATAGCAAAGAAAATCCATATTCTTTCAAATTGAAAATTTGGGAAGAAGCATTGGGGGATTGTCTAAAAGGGATAGGTAAATGTTTCATGTGTGGAAGATAAGGAAACCCAACACAATAATTATAATGAGATATAAAGTATAATAATAAATAAATATATGGAAATAAATCCCTTCCCAATGATCCTCCCATTATACATTTATTTAATTGTAAAGATTATGGGCATTATTCCATCAAATGAATAAATATGAGGGATAAATATAAAAACTGATGTATTAAACCACATAAGAAAAGGGAAAAAGGGAAATAATACACAATCAAAACTACTAAAATGGTTCATGGAAATGATATTTTGAAAGGTACACTCATTCATCCCCCAAGAATATAAAATTTCTTTTTTTTTCATTATACTAACTCCTTTATTCCAATAATGTAGTATAAGAGAATCAAAATGACCAAAAAATTGGCTATATATTAAATTATAAATAAATAATTTTAGTGGTAAAATTATTTTATCCCATGTATATAATATCACTATGATATAATTTTACAGGAATGTACTTCCTCGACATTTTAATATTATCACATTAAATGATTTTTTTTTTTGATTTTGGGAAATAAATGACTCTATATAAATTGAGAAAATATTAATTTCTGATATTGGGAAATAAAATTTAATATCTATAATTTACATATGGTTTAATATCAATGAAAAGTGGACTATGAAATCCATATGCAAGTAACTTCCCATGTATGGGTTTCTCTAAATTATAATGTGTGGTCTTTAGATCAAATGGTTTTGGGAAGAATAAATATTGGAGATATATATATATATATACATATATTAGATGAGATTATATATATTTATTTGTAAAATAGTTTTATACTTTCCCCCAGATAATGAGGTTGTGTTTTCAATAGAAATAAGTGGTTTTTGGCCATTATTAAAGACAACTTATAAAATAGCCCATATTGAGTTATTGTAATTGAAAATGAAACTCCACGCAAACTTGGAAACATTTTTTTATAGAATCATTGGCTTCAACACGGGGTTAAATAGTTCTCTATATTAATAATAAAAATTGATCAATGAATCCATACATTTATTATCATGAACATAACAATATCATAATCAAGAACATGTGTCTTTCACCTCAATTGATATATTATTTGACCAACTGTAGGGGGATAAATATATATCATAGATTTAAATTTGATATATATATATATATATATATCCTAAATTAATCATGAAAAGGGTTGATATACACAATATATACTTCCATATAAGATATGAAAACTATTAATTGAAAGCGATTCCATTTGGACTTAAAAAAGTCCTTGATATTTTCAGGGATCTAATGAATATATTTTTAAGTGATTACATTGATTGATTTATGGTACTATGTGTAGATAGTATTCTTATATGTTATATGTTCCACTAATCTCATGAAAATCATCACAGATTGGGTTAATGTTCCTGATAAGGGAGAAATTGTATGAAAAATTTAGCTAGTGTGATTTATGGCTGTTGACTGAAAATTAATTTGTATTATGGAAATGTCAACCTGTCATAAAGAATAACCCAAATAAAGGGGTTCAAAATTGGTGAATACATAGTTTAAAACCTCAATATATAATATTACAATAATTGGGTATGGACCCTATACTAGGGTGCACAGTCAATCTCTCTCCTGGCCTCCCTTGGTTGGCTAGACCATCAGCCTCACAGTTCGCTTCCCTCCATGTGTGTTGATTAAAAATTTGTCATGTGAGAGTAATTATGTAGTTGGTGATGTAATATATCAGCAATCATGGTATAATATACTTATTTTTAAGGAACAGAACCAACGCAACTAAATTTGAATCATCCTTTTGAATTTGGATATTGTGATTCTTGCAAATTGTAATACCAATGTCTATAGATTTTAACTCTACTCCTATATGCATGCCTAATCCATAAAAGGAACACAAACCGAGGATAAAAAAATCAATATTTTCACATACCATACCAACCCCTATTATCACTCTATAATACATGAACCATCCATTAACATTTTGAACAAGGAAATGTGGAGCTTCAAATAGACCCACCGCCACTAGTTAGCACTTATATTTTCACTATTCAGGCATAACACTATAATAATCATACTTCATTGAGGTAAAATCCACCCCTGTATTTTTTATGAACCCTAGTTTTTCAAATATTACCTTAACTCACACCTATATATAAGTTTATGATTGGTTAATACCTTCTATAGAATTATTTATTGTTTTCTAGAGAGTCTACCAGACAACTGCAAAAACAATACCATGAGCCTGGAGTTCGATCCCTACCAGAACAACACCTTGAATCAAGGCATCTAGTATTTCATGAACTGAATCCAAACCTCTGAAACAGTTTAATTCCTACCTCATGTTTCCACAAAACACATTCATCCAGTCTCTTGGGGAAAAAGCATGCCAAGTAGTTTCATGTTGGGGCCTCACAAAACAATGTTTTTAGAGGCCAATGCGACTCCCTTTTTCTTAATATTCTTATTTGTAACTAATAACTCATTCAACAATATGAAAAAATGATTTTTTGTTATAAATATATATATATATAAAAGTCTCAATGACCTTTCATTGAATTTTTTTCTTGCATGAATAAGTTTTCTGAAAAATTGACCACAAAAATTCCCAGAAGTTGAACGTGAAAAAACACATTATTTCAAGTTCATCAACCAACCTAGTGGTATCATAAAAGTTTTTCTAACACAGATTTATAATATTATCCATAAAGGTTGTAAAAATTATGTTCTATTTAAATATATGAATTTTGGATCACTTAATCATGAGTGATAGTAAATATGTGGTCTTTTAATTATATTAGTGATTGAAGAATAACCCAAAACAACCACCATAATAGATATCCTTAGTTTTACTATATTGGATGAATACTATAGTTTATTTGGGAGAAGTATTTCATGACTATGAAATCCACTAACCATTTTAACTTGGAAGAGATTCTTGTTCCTCTATTTAGATAAATGTGATGAAAATTTCAGTAAGGTTTTGACAAGGATAGTCACTACAACTACACTCACACTTCCCAATAGTAGAGAATTTTATTGATATAAAATGATTCATTAAATAATAAATAAGTATCTTTTATCCCAAAAAAATATATAGTGGTATAATAATAACTACATCAATTAAAGAACCTTGAGTAAGTTACCATATGCATGACTTAGAACTAGTATCAATAAAATTGGAATTAACGACATGGTGACAATATATCATTAGAGAAAAACATTATATATATATATATATATCAAAAAATCATAATTTAGATATTATAAGATATGGAGTTGAATATGTTATGAATGACATGTTTGGAATTGATTATGGTTTATGTTTTCTCAATAAAATATCACCCTATGAAGATTAATATTGTGGATGATTCTTTGAGTATGAAGGATCATGTAACAAAACGAAATTTTCATATATATATCCATTTAAATAACTATAATGTGTTGGATAGATTATAATACATATAATACTAAATTAAAATTAACTATGATATATTTTATTACATTGAATGATAACCATTAATAAATTTTCAAAATGAAATATAAAACATCATTAAGAAAACTAAAAGAGGAACAAAACCAAATGTGAATAAAAGGGCTATGAACGTGAAATATTTATCCTCATGGTTTCCTAGAAATTAATACATCCCATTATGACTATAGAAATACTGAAAAACCTTATAATTATAATTTTTTTTGAAATAATGAAATTAATGATTTAAGAGATATATGTAATGCTATATATAGGAATATAATATTTTTGTTGGATATATGGTCATTATCCTTATGGTCCTTGGACATATAGTAATTAGATATATGGTCATTGGATATATGATCATTAGATATATTTGGCATGTTTATAAAAATAAAAGGATGATTATAACACTAATTTATTGATAAAATTGAATATTAATAAGATTAATAATTGCATGTGGTTAAATTCATTTAAAATGGGATAATTTCTAAACATTTTATTTTCATTATTGTGGGTATTTTGTTATTAATAAATTAAATTGATCAACATTGAACATTTATTATAATAAGGAATATATATATATATAATAAAATAATATAATACTAAGATGATGATAACTAATTTTAAGGGAATATAAAGAAATATATTATTGTGATTGAAAATATATTTTTCGAAAAAATGTTTTTTAATGTGTTATGAAATTTTATTTAAAAAAACTAAATATATTATGGTTAAATATTGATTTTAAAAAAATATAATATTATATATATAAGAACTGAGAGTGAGGATAATGTAATGATTTATAATTGATAATACACAATTTTAATAAAACTATTGCTTGAAATTTTTTTTATACAAAATATGTTTTCGCATATATTATATTATTCCATTTAAAAAATGAATTCCATATATTTATAACTATAATTTCATTTAAATTATTCCAAATTTGAAATCAATATGTAAAAATTAGGAAATAGAGGCCATCAAAATTTTTTAGTAAAAAAATTTAACACTGTAAATAATTTAATAAGGTATAAATAAGTAATAATTGTAAAAAAACATGGTTCAGAATTTTGCTTACTATAATGATATAAAATCATTATTGAAGTCATTTTTAGGTTTGGGAGTCAATAATGCACGTCTTGTCGACATTGTCTTACCTAACTCACCCAAGATCCTTGTGATTCTATCATTACACTTCACCAAACTAATGTTTCCAAAGAAATGACCATCATTTGCAATTATAAATGGATATATCTTCCACTCTGTCCAAAAAAAACATATACCTTAATTTTATCTTAAATAATATCCCATATTTCCCCTCAAAAATTACTCTACCTTATATTGAATACTTTGGTCATAAGATGAGACACCCTAGACCCCGATTCTTGGATTTAATGTTAAAAACACATACCTTTCACACTGTATTTGATACTAATTAAGATGAATCAAAAATTTAATTTATATAGTTCAAATAATTAACTTAAAAAAATTACTACCAAAAAATAAGATTAATTTTTTTGTACCTCAAGGAATGGTGTCATTGGATATCAGCTAATTATATGTCTTATTTCAAATTATTTCTTCAAAATACCTCATAAAAATTCTCCACATATGACTTCCTTTTAGTCATGTTCATGTATATAATTACATGAATAATAGATAAACAAAAAAGGGTAATCTCAAACAGTTAATAAATGAAACATTATGAAAGATTCATAAAGGGTTATACAATACTTAGGAAGAATACATGAGATATAAAGAAACACATAATTAGATGAAACATAGATGCATAACCATTATTAATAAATCATGATAAATAGACATATAACAGAAAATGATGAGAAATATAGCAAGGATTAAGTGTAAAACAATAAAAGACAATAATCTCGAGACATAGATCATAATACAAACATGCGTCATAACATTGGAATGTGTAATAGAAAATGTATCAATAGATTAATCATAGAAAATCATAAAATATTTTTAGGTTACCTACTCATAACAACATAATGTAGTCGATATGACATTACTACCCAATTCCCTTGACATAGTGGACCAGGAATTAAAACTAGTGTTCTATAGTGGATGCATCATTATAACTTCTCTCCCATAATTATCTCATAAGATAAAATGATTTAACCAATTAATTAGAGTTATATATAGAACCTATATGTCACATAATTAGAAACCATACATATTGTTCCACATAATTTCAATGACACATCTTTCATGTATTTCCCATCAGAATAAAATGGGTAACATAACCTTTTCAAATTTTATCCCATAATATGATATATTAAACTATATTAGTTTAAATCAAAGATTTAATCTCACAAAATAAGTATATAAAAAGATAATTTTTTGAGTGATCACTAAAATTACACATATAAGATAGATATATTTGAGATATCATGGAACACTGATGCAAATTCCTAAAAATATATTTTTTAAATCTATTAGGATGTTTTGGTAAGAACTAAGTTAAAGGGAACTTTTTGAGAATCACTTTGAAGAAGTGTGGAATTTTAAACCCACAAATTAAAATAATAAAAAATAATGAAACCTTGTTAAGAAGTAATTTATACATAAATAAATATGGATTTAAAGGTAAAAATAATTGAATACGAAAAGAAATTCCCTTTTATGATTTATAGTATTTTTAAGTGGAAAACCCACCTAGATAAAATATTTAAAGAATATCCTATTTATAAGAAAGTAAATTTAAAGATGAAACTAATAAAATATAATGTATAATTTGATTTCAAAATAATAACATAAAATATTTTTGAAAATATAAACATGGAAAAAGAATAAAGAGAGGGAGTTATTAGAGAGGATTGGAATTATTTTTAACAACATCATTTTTTTGAAGAAATAAATTAATAAATGAGGTTGATTTAAATTGAAACGTTATTTCCAAACATTAAAAAACATAATTCCATATGAAATAATGAAATGTTATAAATATAAGAAAATTATATGAAATTAGTCAATAGAGGTGTAATTTGACTCAATGAAATGAATGTTAGGTCAATAAAACCCTTATAACTTTGGTATTAAATATATCAAAAGAATATAATGGAGGGATCATCAAAATAATTTCAGATATCATGAAAGAAAAATTTATATTAATAGTAAATTACAATAGCTTATTAGGTAGACCATATTTATGTAGAATAGGTGCATAAATTGAAAACAGACCCCAATGAATGGAAATTGAGATGAAAACACTTATCTTGGATTCCTTATTGATTAGACATACTTTAGCCTCCTTTATAATAACTGTCGATTCAATAAATATATACTTCATTAGTTATAAATATTTATTAATTTCATATAATATTTATTTATTTATTTATTACATGCTTATTAATTGTTTTCAATTAATATGGATCATCAGTAGTTAGTATATTTAAATATAACATTCTATTTTTGTTATAACTATTTTAGTTATCATTCCATTTTTAGTATTTAATTATCTATATAATATTAATGGTACTATAATAGATGTTACCTAATGAGTTATGAATATATATATTTTTTTCTTGTGTTTTTGAGATACAATTCATAAAGACAACATCTATGATATGGTTGTTTTGGGAAAAATTTTATAAACTAAATATGATACATAAATAATGAGTTAAAAATTATTAATAAAATTAAGGAAAAATAATAACTTACTCAATAATATATTATATTATTTGTAATTATGTTACCATATTCATCAGTTATATAAATTTATATCATCGTTTATATTAGTGATTGAAAAATCCCAAACTAGAACAATCTATAATTTTGGGGGGTGAGGTTATGGAAGTGATTTTTTAATAAAACAATGTTACAAAATAAGCATGATTAAATTAATTAGAATTTATTAAGTTTATAAATCATGTTATATAATCTGGGGTTGTAAATATATATATAATTAATTAATAAGTAGTGGATAATACTCATGTTAAAGTCTAAAATATTATATTGGAGAGCCTGTTGGATACGATGAATTTGGAACACCTTCTTATGACTTCAGTTTGAAAAATATAACATAGGAATATTTGAGAGGAAAATCAGTTTTAATTAAATAGGAATTATAAGGATTATAGTGATTTGTATTTGTGGTATCATAGCCTATTTTATAGTTGAAAATGAGGTACCATTCATTGGGTTGTTATGTAAGGTGATGGGCAACGATGGGGTCACTTAAGTGTTAGGTGAGTTAGGTAATGAAATTTTGGTGAGACATATATGATTGACTCCTAAACCAAAAAATGTATTATAGAAAGTGATTATATCATTTTAACCATAATAAATTTAAGCCATATTAATTTACCCCTTTATCCCATTTTTTACTTTATCAAAATAATTACATCATTAATAATTTTTTTATAAATAAAATATAACATAAATTAAAAAAATTTGAAGTTAAGATTCCAAATGTAGACTCTATTTAATCTGATTTAATTTCTATATATTATAAAATTAACTTTTAAATAAAAACATTAGATATATAAAAACAATTTTTCGTAGAAAAATTACTTTTTAAACAATACGTTTTCAGATTATTATTTTTTGTAAATTAATAACTATATTTTTTGTTAATATATTTTTTTATTTAAATAAAAATTAAATTAGTGTGACAAATTAGATTATAATAATATAATTTGTTTTCAATTAAAAATACAAATCTCTTATAAAACAATATTTGTAAATATCCCTTTTACTTTATATACCATGATTAATATTTATAGGTGGGAAAATTATATTCATGTCTAAACATAAAATTGAAATTTTCCCATAATTTGAAAATTATGGCTCTTAATAATAAATAAATTTTATTATATTTGATTTCAAATTGTGATAAATTTAAAATTTAATATAATGCACAAATAAAAACAAATATTTGAAAAATTAAAAATTTAAGAATAAAAAAATAATTTATTTATTTATCAACTATAAATATATAAATGAATATTAATTATTTTTTATATTATCAATATATTTAATAAATATCATTGTTAAATAGTGATTAATGTAGTTTATGAATAAATAAAACACAGTACATAAAAAATGTTTTTTTGAAAAATATTATTTTTTATCATGAAATTATTTTAACTGCATCCTATTAAATAAAATTATTAATATTTATCCATTTAATTTTATCAATTAAATAGTAATAAATCATTATTTAAATTATATAAATACATTTAAACCATTCTTCAATGATTACAATAATATTTATAATAAGAATGTACAGACAATAAATATAAAATATTTTAATTAAATATAATATTTTTTATTTGATTATATTAATTTTATTTTCTTTAAAATTACACAACATCAATATACTATTTTGGGTGCATACATAATGATGAACAATACCTTCAATGAATATATATCAAAATACCATATTTCAATTGACCAAATATGTAACTTTCATATTTCATTCCAATATATAACCTGTCATATATAACCAATATCATTCAATATATTCATTTTATTATATCTCAACAAGTATAATTATTTTATAATTAATTTCATCACTTATATATCTCTAATCTGGGGGCAATCCTCATTATAACCCATATGGATAATGATTTTTTGTCGTTTTATATTCAACCCCCTTGTGATTTTCTTAATGATATTTCATAGTATATTATCATAATGTATTAAACTTAATCTTGAAATGCAATGTTTTATCTCAATAAAATGTATTTTTGGTTTGGTTTAGTTAGGTGTGGCATGTGAAAAAAGATATTCATTAAATATTTTATTTAATAGAATAGTACATAGAAAAAATCATGAGGTGTTATATTCCACCCCATTAAATGAGTGTTCCTTAAAAATGTTATTACTATGATGAAAAATGACTATACTTTTACATTTATACATAGTCTGATTTCTATGTATGGTACACAAAATATATATTATTATGTAGAAATTTTATTATATTTTTTGATTCTCCAGAGCTGAGATTTTGGAATCTAGTGAGGAATAAACAACATATTTATAAAAAAACATTATAATGAACAAAGGTGACCTAATTTAACAGTCAATAATTACAAGATCACTTTAAAAATATTAAGTAATTATATTAGAAATACCTTTTTAGGTTTAGATATTGTAGAGCTAAGAAAAAAATCTAACTAATGAATCCCATGTTTTTATTGTAAAATGAACATTTTCCCAATATATAAGAAACTTCTCAATATGTAATGAGTCTTTATTATCTGACACAATATTATCCATAGATTATAATCTTGTAGAAAATATCATATGTAATACTTGTATGCATACCATAAGGAAATTGAAATATAATAAGGGTAATATTAAACACTCAGTAAAGTAAAAAATTATATTAGAAGCTATCAAGGAATGAAAATTCCAAGAATAACATAGAAAAAAAAGTGATAATAAAATAATTCCATATAACTAATCAAATGAGACTGAAATAAATCTATGATTAACAATTTAGAAAATTATAAAGACAATAATAATTTAATCATGGGGATTGAATTTGAAATGATGTACATCTTGATCTTTACCCTTAATGACTCAACGAAAACATTTTTCTTCTATCAAGGATAAAAAAATGATATCATTATTTCTATCAAGGTCATACCGAATACATCATGTTTTCATTGGGTTATATTACAACAAATACCCAAAACCTTTGTCTCAGGAGGCCAACTGATGCATCTAGGGGATATATAACACCCAACCCCACTCGTCACTTCTCTAAATCCGATGCATTCACCATATGAATGACATGAATATCAATATTAATCAAAATCAACTTTCCTTAGTAATTAATAAAATAATTATTAAGATACAAACATATGGTATGCCAATATTTTTCCACATATTCATATATGGGATAAATGATCATAAAAATAAAAATAAATAAGTGGTTTGGCCAATAATTACAAAATAAACATTTTAGAGTAATCAATAAATATTTATATTGTAATAAAAAATAACAGATTCTCATTAGTTTCTCAATTGATAAATTGAACATATTTATATGAAAAAATCTCTAAAACATAACACCACATACATAAATAATTATATGGTTTTGTTAATAATTTCTCCAATCAATAGATTCATTCCATCTTGGTTAAACCCCTTAATAAAAGGAAGTAAATATAGTGTCTTCGTAGATGAAAGACGTTGGAAGAAATTTTTTGCCTAAAACAGCAGATGATTTGGAAAGACAAATAATGTTATGAATCAATCCTTTAATAGAAAATTACATCACATGATCCATATAGATAAATAAGACATATGGGGTCATTTTTATAATTTACTCAATCTAGAATAATATATGTTCAATGGAAATGAAGTAGATAAAAAACACTTTTTAGTAGTTTTAGAAAAATCACTATAGAAATAAGAAGTATCCTTGATTCTTTAATACCATATATTTTATAAAACTAAGAGATTTGTTATTGAGAAACCATAAAGGAATGTATATGAAGATTCATATAAAATACAAATATTATGTATATATGTTTTTATTTGGAATACAAATTAAAAAGTTATTTTTTAAATTTTCATAACCTTATTGTAAACACATGAAGTAATAGGTCACCGTAAAAATTGATTTTCCAAAAGGTTATATGATTTTTTTAAAAAATTTAGTTTTGAAAAATAAACTCTAACATAGATCCCTTAAAAGGCATAATGGTTATTAAAATAAATTTGGGGTACATGATAAATCATTTGATTTTCAATGGAAGGAAAATCACAATAGTATTTTTGTAATACCTTTTTTAAAATCCCACATAAAAAAGAGGTAGAAAGACATCCCATTGAAAAGTGGTATAAGAAAATAGAAAGGTCACAAGAGAAAATAATTTTTTTTTTCAAATATAGATGATAACATTGGTGGTAATGAAAAATATGGACAAGTATGGGATACCATTATTAACGAGTATTAGAATTATTCTCCATAATGATATACTTATTTCTAGCAATGAAATTAATCAAGAAGTAATATTTGAATAAAAAATTATCATTTTATCTAGTGATAAAGTTAATTTACCCTGAAATTAAATATTAGGGTGAAATAAAAAAATATTGTAAGAAAGAAGTTAAATAATAATCACTATAACCTAAATAATGAAATTGATTTAAAACAAACCCATAAACCATTGATATCTTTTGAACTGGATTCCAGTTAATAAAATAACATCATATAGATATTAAAAACCCCATGACTTTTATGAAAATGGTAAAATTCAATCATTAGGCATTAATAATACCACATTAAAGAAATTATGGTTCTCAAAATCAAACATGTGTCATGGATTTAAAAATGATACAAAAAATATAAATTTTTTCGGTAGTTATTCAAATGCACTCTATGATGTAGGGGTTGATATAATGTAAAAATCACAACAAATATTTATTTTAAATTATTTTTTCAAAATATCTTAATCCCTTTAATCATTGAATTTTTACTTTTACAATTTTTTGGTTTTCCTATTGTAACCATTTCTTACTGAAGTAAATTAATACATATGCCCAAATTTAGAATGTCCATTATTATATAATTTGGAAATAATTATAAAAAATATGAAATAAATTTTATCAGATAAAATTTCTATGTATAAAAAAATTCAATTTTAACATTAACACATGTAATGTGTAAAATCCATTCATAGAAAAAGTATATTTTTAAGCTTATAGTTTATTTAGGGGGTAAAATTATAAATTTATTTGATTTTCATGAATTCAATTATATTGTTAAAAACCAAATAAGTTTATATTTCATTCAAAAGTTTCTAAAACAAATTTCTTTTATAAATAATTTTTAATTTAATGGGTAGACAGATAAAATTCTTTTATCTAAAAATATTACTTATGTTCATAAAGTGTTTAACATAGGTTTTATAAATTTAGTATTATATTTTTGTAGTACCCCATAGCTACACACCTAAGCCTTGTTCTATGAAAGTTTTTCTTACATACTAGATTTGATAACTATATTAGATTACTGGACATAATTATCCCATAAATAAATGTATTAAACAAAGTATAGAATTACATACATTTCTAAGAAATATTATATTTATATATTTAATGAATTACGATAAAACATAATATAGAAAATCCCATTTACTAGTAACCAAAATGAGATTTTCTTTCCACTATATAAGATCCAAATTATTCCTTAGTTAGTCTTCATTATCCCCAAAAAATTATCTACATGATTAATCCTGATAGACATATCATATAGAGACCCAATCATTTTATATATATTATTACATGATTTTTAATATAAATATCCATTAATTTCCAACCAAATATCTTTAGACCTAGTGTATTTTGATGACTAGGTTCATTATACATTAAAGTGACAATAAAAATAATACATTTTTATTTTATTCTCCATAATGAGCACCAAAATTCTTTTAAGGTCAAAGAACTACATCGAATAACCAAGGCATACATAGACAAATCGGGTGAGCTAAAAATCACATGAAGGGAGTGACCACTAAAAGGAAACAGAATGTGTGTTAAAGGTATAACATAATATCATAAAAGATAAGGATCAAGGGTAATCACAAGGGAGGATAACATAAAGAATATTTTATCATAAGATCATGGAATCATAGTAAATCTGGTAGTAACATATAAAATGACATAAACATGAGTTAATGATAACATCCTAGAAAATATCACATAGTGAAAATGTCCTATGATGTATAAGGTTCACTTCCCAATCCCATGCCTGAAAGCCCATGAGACTAATGCTTTACCCAATGCGTTGGAGCACTATATGGGTGCAATAATCATAACATGTTCAGGATTTATGTGAAAATTAATGGAAATAAATTATAAGTGTTAACATAAAAAATACCCATGGATTAAAAAGTTTATGAATAATCATACCTCATATCATAATTATAGGAAATTTCATAATGAAATAATTTGGAAAATGAACAAAAGGAATGTATTATTCCATCATAGTAAGAGATAATAAGATAGTTATACATGTAAAGGGAATATATATATATATATATAATCTAGAAAAAATTATTAACATCAATGGTTGTCATTATGGTTGATGTTTTGTTTATAATATTAAATAAAACATTTCCTAAGTAAAATACATCCTCACTTGGAAATCACATTTTGAAAATCTAAAAATTTAAAAAATATTATACTTTTCTTAAAAAAATAAACAATGAATGCTTATGAAGGAAACATAAAATAATTTAGTGTACATGATAGTTGGTACATTAATACAAGAAGTATAGGTAAAAAAATATTTCTTTCAAAAAAATTTAAAATGCGTAAATAGTACCATATTTATAAAAACAACATGAAGATTCTTTTAAAACCATTTTATAAAAAGTAAAAAATACATAAAATTTAATTAATAAATCATTTTTATAATATTGAAATTTTTCATGATTTTTTTAGAAAACATGTATATGGATGATAAAATATATTATACAAAATATAGAAATGATGTCATTTAATATTAAATATATTTTCTAAATAATTTTATGCACAAAAGAGATGGAAATTGTAAGATTACAGGAAAATTTGATGAATAAATAGAGTAAAAGAACATTAATGGATTTTATTAGACAATTATCCAATAAATTCATATAATATAAATTCATGTATGAATAATCATGATGAAAATGGGTTTGAAACATAGACCCTAACCACTTTGGGAACTTTTGAATCACAACTCTCACGAACGATGTAATGTCCCGGTTCCGGAATCCACCCAGAGGCGCCCGGTTCCTAGTTGGTCACATGGCCTTATGTGAATTTCCCCGAATGCCAGAGGCTTCTGACTAGAAGCGAGGGCCTTGGGTGTGATAGTGGGGAAACTATGCCTTCATTGGTAGAGTACATATAGGAAGTAACAACACATACAACAGTGGAAGTGGTAAATATCCAGCAACAATAACAGCAGAAGACTGATAAGTAAACAACTAAAGTAGAAATATATTTAAATGATGCATGATACATCTATGTCTAGGAAAACATCCAAACAAGTCACAATGCTAAATACAGTACTAAACCAAAGTATAGAAGAAAATAGATTAGCAACTCCTCAGCATCACAAACCTCGGCTTGGTCCCATGCTCTCCAGCTCCAGTGCGATCAAGACCCTATAGTAGAAGGGTGCTTGCCCTTATCCATACATGTAACAATATAATGTGTTTGGGCCCAAAAGCATGGACCAAATAGGGTGTGAGAAAAATTCCCAATAGGAAACCAACCAAAGATCTGTGCCTTACAATCAGTGAATATATGGCAGGTCAAAGTACAAAAAACAGTAAACATGAAAATACTCAGTAGAAAAAAATCCATAGTTTCTAGAATATAATAACAAACAAGGAAGAAGCCACTCAAGAAGGTTGAAAAAATAGGTAACCTCTGGGTATTTTTCACAGCCTAACCTCTATGGTTCTACCAAAAATGACTAGCAACCCTATGGGAGGCACACACAGTCTCACACCTCTGGTTCAGCTACAGAAACATACTCTATGGGGAAGCACTCACCGTCGATTCCCCCTATAGTCTTGTATCGTAGTAAAGGCGCTCTGGGAAAACACTCAACATCTCATTCCCCTTGTGGCCCATGTCGAGGAACTATAGACACTCTAAGGAATCACTCAACCCTAATTCCTTTTATAGTCTCTCATATTGAAATTAAAGACACTCTGGAGAATCCCTTACGTCCATTCTCCATATGGTCTAGTACAATAGGTTCTCACAGCCTTGTGTAAAGTCAGTAAGTATCGCATCGCGTAACAGCCAAAGTATCCTCAAGAACAACTTGGCTAGAATTATACAACATCTCACCATGGAATAATAGTCACACCATCCTACAACTAGGCATGGAACTGGAAATAGCATAACAGGCAAAGCTAGATCAAATAGTCATAATAGGAAAACATGCATGGGAAAAGCATCCAAAGCCCAGTAAATTACCCTATTCACAAAAAATAACCTCTAATCAGGCATATAAGCAAAGCATGCAAACAACAAGGGAAAAACAAGAAACACGAAAAACCACGTTCAAGGGTATTGGTGGAATTTGCACAAAATACTCAAATACTTTCTATAGAAAGGCACAAACCACCTACCTAGACATTGTAGGAATGATATACATGAACCTCAAAGCTTGAATCTCCTTCGAACATCGTAGATATATGAAAACACATAAAAAATTCAAGCTACGATAACCTGAGAAAGAGGAGGAATTGGAAAATGAAGCTCTAGGAGAAGGAAGAGCTTACCGTTGCGGTTCCAACGCAATCGACAACAGCCGATTCAGAGAACAGATGGAGGGTCGGGGGCTTAGAGGAGATTCTCGGCTGTAGGGGATGCTCTCGGTCGAAGAAGCGGGAGAAGAAGACCGGTCTGGGGTTAAGACGCGACCCCGATGCATTTAATGAAAAAAATAAAGTACACGACATGTACTTTTGAAGTACATGGAGTGTACTTTCCTTTTCCGTACTCCAATTAAGGCGGCCTCCACAACACCCCTACATGGCCATGTGTGTGGCCATGACACGGCCAACACATGGCCTCGAGCAGTAACAAAGTACACGGCGTATACTCATAAAGTACATGCCGTGTACTTCAAAAATATCCAAAAACTCCTCTTTTCTCAAAAACATTAGAAAAAGGAAAAACATACCTGAAAAGAAGGTCCGGGTTCTTACCCCTTAAATAAATTCATCCATGAATTTCCCTAGCGAGGCGTATAAGAAGAAACCCCGAACAACTCTAGCCATTGGGATCTTACATCGGCCTCCCTCTCCAAAGTATTGTCCTATACTCGCCCGTGCTGCTACAACACACGTACCAGATGAACAGACCGACCACGAAGAACCTTTGTACTTCCATAAAAAATCTGGATAGTATCCTCCTAAAATGATGCATCTACTTTGATCTAAACCTCCTCATGTTGAAAGACATGAGACAGGTCTGAAAAGTAACGTCAGAGCTGAGAAACGTGGATGACGTTGTGCATAGCCTAGTACCTCTGAGGTAACTGAAATAGATATTCAACCGGCCCAACTCTCTCCAACACCTAAAACGGCCCGACGTACCATGGTGAAAGCTTATCCTGTCTCCAAAGCCTCTTGTATCCCATCCTCGGTGCGACATGCAGGAAAACCTGATCCCTGACCTCGATCTCCAGAGGTCGTCTCCACTGATCAGCATAAGACTTATGTCGAGACTATGCAATAGCCATCCTTTTTTGAATCAACTATATCTACCTAGTTGTCTCCTGAACAAGGCAAGGTCCCATCAAAGCTACCTCTCCCGCCTCCAGCCAATATAAGGGTGATCGATATGGACTACCATACAAATCCACATAAAGTGCCATCTGAATAGTTTCTTGAACACTATTATTGTAGGAAAACTCCACAAGAGGTATATGCTTCTACCAATAACCTCCAATGTCTAGAATTCTAGCTCGAAGCATATCCTCAAGAACCTATATTATATGCTCGGACTGTCCATCTGTCTAGGGATGGTTTGCTGTACTCAAAATTATCTGTGTACACAAAGCCTTATGAAGCCCCTACAAGAACAGAGAAGTAAGGCACACATCTCTGTCTGAAACAAAGAAGTGTGTAACTCCATATAGACATACAATCTCTCGGATGTACAATCATCCCAGCTCATCAACGCTGAAGGTCTCCTTGATCGGCAAGAAGTGAGAAACCTTTGTTTGTCTGTTGATGACAACCCAAACAACATCACACCCTTGAGGTGACCTCGAAAAACTTGTCACAAGGTCCATAGTGACATCGTTCCACTTCCACTCAAAAATTGGTAACTGCTTTAGAAGACCTGCTGGTCACTGATGTTTCGATTTCACCTACTGACAAGTGGAACACCTCATGACAAAACCAACAACATCCCTATTCATACCTGGACACCAATACTGATTGTGTAGATCACGATACATCTTGGTGATTCCAGGATGAACTGTCCAAACTGAGGAATGAATGTCCCGCATCTGCTCCTCGCATATGTCTGCTGGCACCCATACACCTCACTGTAAACACAAGATCACATCCTTACCTATTGTCCATCCTGGAAGAGGGTCCCCTCCTGACACACTCTCCCATAGGACTAGACCTTACAAGTCTGATAGCTGCCTCATTCGTACCCGATCAAGAAGAGTAGTGGTAATAGATACAGAAGATATAAAGGTCTTCCCCTCTCTGTCGTGCACATGCAAATGCATTTTATAGAATAAAGCAACAAGTTACCACTCACTGTTGTCCTCTTGAACTTCTTGTATCTATGTTCTCCTGCTCAATGCATCAGCCAGTAAGTTTCCCTTTCCTAGCGTATAGGCAAGCTCATAGTCAAAGGAATGGAGATACTCAACCAAAATACGCTATCTCAAATTCAAATCATGCTGGGTGAAGATGTACATGAGACTCTTGTGGTCAGTGAAAACCACAAAGTGCTCTCACAGAAGATAATGTCTCCAACAGCGAAAGGCATGAACAACTACCGCTTGCTCGAGATCGTGCATCAGGTAGTTTCTCTCATGTGGCCTCAACTACTGAGACTTGTACGCAACGACTCCATCTCCCTGCATAAGCACAACTCCCACCCCGATACCTGAAGCATCACAGTAAACAATGTAGCTCTTGCCTAGCTCGGAAAGACTAGTATCAGTACTGATGTCAACCTCCCTTTCAGCTCCCGAAAGGCTGACTCACAATAATATAACCATAAGATCATCACCCCTTTATTGGTCAGACCTGTAAACGATGCTACTAAGCATGAAAAGACCTATATGAAGCATCTGTAGTATCCAGCTAGCCCTAAAAAACTCTGCATCTCAAAGATGTTCTTCAGATGCTCTCAAGAAACTAATGCTCTCACTTTATCTGGGTATACTGATACTCCTTTCTTTTAGATAACGTGTCCCAAAAAGTGAATCTGATCCATCCAAAAGTGGAATATTGGGAGATTAGCATATAACTGGTGCTCTCTCAGTGTATTCAATACTATCTCAAGATGGGCAGCATCGTCGTATCGAGTGTGAGATTACACAAAGATATCGTCTACGAATACCACCACGAAAGAGTCTAAGTATTGATGGAACACTCTGTTCATTAGTGCCATGAAAACTAAAGGAGAGTTCGTGAGGCCGAACGACATAAACATATACTCATATAGACCATACCTACTTCTGAAGGCAGTAAGAGGTATATCAGATGGTCTACCGCACAACTAATGATAACCAGAACTCAAATCAATCTTTGAGAACACCCGGGCTCCTCGAAGCTGATCAAAGTGGTCAGAAATCCTAGATAAGGGATATCAGTTCTTGACCGGAAACTGGTTCAGCTTTCGATAATCCACACAAAGCCTAAGGGTACCGTCTGCCTTCTTCGCAGACAGGACAGACGAACCCTAAGGAGAAGTTCTGGGTTAGATGAACCCTTTGCCTGTAACTCCTCGAACTGCTTTTTGAGCTCCTGTAACTCAGTTGTAGCCATCCTATAAGGAGGAATGGACACCAGTGCCACTCTTGGCATGAGCTCAATAGAAAAGTCTACCATACTCTCTGGAGGAAAACCTAAAAAGTCCTCTAGAAAGACATATCCGAAATGATCCTATACTGGAGGAAAGTCTAACTGTGAAGTTCCCTGGTCATCCATATATATACTAGCAATCTGATTTGTAACTTCACCTAACCCATGATGCTCGGGTCCTGCTCTACTCGCCTAGACATCCCACTCGCCCCGATGGAGAAAAGGCTCACCCTCTGGTGATATGACACTCACCCTCCAGAAATAACAGTCGATGATTTCCCGAAAGGGAACAAGCCAATCCATTTCGAGAATGAAATCATAGCCTGTTTTCTCTAGGACATAGAGGTCCCATAAGAAGTAACACCCCGAAACCTCAAGAGGAAACTCTCTGCACTGACATACACTAACCATTCTAGTTCCCAATGGTGTGTCTAGAGTCAATGTATCGGTAGAGGAAAAGATGCAGAGCCGAAGGCTCCCCACAACAAAAATAGAGATAAAGCTATGGTAATCCCCTGTATCGAAAAGAGTAGAAGATAAAATTGAGGCTACTAAGATCATACCTCGAACTGTAGAGGGCCTGGGATCCTACTCCTGCTGGGCCTGCTCCACTGCTAAGGCCTAACTTGTACCACGACCCTGTGACCCTGCCTGACCACTCTAAGCTGATCCACCCTGCAGTCGCTGAATGACCGGTGACTGACCATCATGGCCTTGACCTCTACCTTGGCCCGAACAACCGAAAGAACTTCCGTTCCCAGACTGGTGAGAAACTCGTGGTGCTGCTCCTGAACAAGGAGTCATGGATGAACCCCTATCACAAGCTGCTGGAGAGAAGATCTAACAGAAGCGCTGAAGGTGACCCATCTTTGGGTCTCTCTGGCACTGTGGCCTCATATGTCCATCCCTTCCACACTGGTAGCATACCACCTGGCTACCTGAAGATGTGTCACCTTGCCTTGGATCCCCACATATAGACTCCCTACGGCGCTTCCTACTGTTAGCTGGTGAAGCACTAACTATAGAAGCCGAACCACCCTGGATCTTAGCTCCAGAATCTCTTAGATTGTGCTCTGAAATTAGTGTCCGGTTGACGATGAATGTAATGGAAGTCAACCTGAAGATACTCACCTGTGAAGGGATCTCCCGTCTGAGACCATCCTAAAACTTCCGTGCAAAGAACAAACCATCTCCTCTATAGAGGGGTGTGAAATTATTAAGCTCAGTGAAACGAGAGGAATACTCAATGACAGAAAGAGTACCCTACTCTAGGCTCATGAACTCCTGGGATCGGTCGGCCCTCAAGGTCTCCAGATAGAAGTAGTCATAAAACTCATGCTGAAACTCCTCCCACACTATAACTTGCTGATGAACCACCTTTGAGATCACATACCAACACCTATTGGTGGAGTCCAGTAGCATGTAGGTAGTGATCTTGACCCGCATTTCTGGAGGCGTCTCCAGACGCTCGAAGATAGTCATCATGGATTCTAGCCATCACTCTGCAGCCTAAGGTCCTCCATCCCCTGAGAAGGTGGGAGGATGCTGCTGCTAGAAAAACCACATCAAGTCTTCTATATTCAAGACATGAGGCAGAGATCCCTGGAAGGTCTACATCATCCTACGAAAACCTTCCCTAAATTGCGCCTCAGCACCTGCAATTGGTATAACTACTGGTGCCAAGGCTGGCACAACATGAGGATCTACAGGAAGTCTCTAATCATCCATATCGGGCGTACGATCACTCCCATGCGACTGGCGGTAAATCAGAGGACGTCTAGGTGGCCTGACTCTGAAAGTTCAAAATCACACCTTAGATTCATAATTAACAAGGACTAAAAAAAAGAAAGCATAAAAAGAAATAGGGAAAAGAAGGCATCCAAGTTATGAAAAACATGACTACATGGCGTGTTCTTTCCTTACACGGCGTGTTCCCTTACGTCATTAACATGGGCATGTAATACTGCCTAAATAGGTCATGTAACACCCCAAATACACGACGTTTTGTACTAACACACGATGTGTACTTGAAATATCTTCCCTACCTGAGTCCTTCTACATGGTTAAGTCACAAGACTCCTCTAAGACAAATCTACATAGCATGTTCAAGGCAGACACAACGTGTACTAGACATGACTCACCTAACACATGTTGTTAGGGACACAACCTGACATACGACTGACAATACACAACGTGTTCCAGGTGGACACGGCATGTATGAGAAAGGGTAACATCGACCCGTGTTGTTTGTGTCACAGACGGGTACCTAGATCAGACTACACGACGTCTAAGATTCAGAAATGGCGTGTAAGTGAAAAGATAACATGACCCGTGTTGTTCGTGACATGGCCGGGGTACCTATTTCATACTACACAGAATTCATAACTAGTACACGACGTGTTCTTATAAGATTTTTCACAACCCTGTGTCCCTGCTCACACAGTCAGTGACATAGCTATAGACTACACGACATGTATTCATAAAGTACATACAGTGTATTCTAGGGTTTTCCATACATTTTCCATAGAAACTGCTCCGAATCCCAGAAAACACAAAAAACCAGCGTTAAGGTGCCAAATTCAAATTCATGAGGGCCCATACTCCCCGTGAATTAATTTTTTGCATCTTATACATGTTACAAACAAGGTAAATAGCTAAATAATCCACCAAATTATGGTCCATGAGGGCCCATATCACCTCAAGTACCAAAATTTGGCATTTATTTAGGGAAAACCTTACTCAATCAAAGCTCTAACAAGAATCAGATATTTTTATCAAACATCTATGACAATTACATGAATATTCTACACAACATCTATCACAAACACATGAAATTTCTAATGCATCCCAGATAGAATGGCAATAATTCATGGCATCTGATCTCCAACAAGTGCCTATATTATGCATGAGATGGCATATCCTCATCTAATCGGGTTGCAACAGAAATAGAACCGCAATAACAACAACAACAGTAATAGCACAAAGCATGTGAATCACCCAATGGTGAAATCAAATCAACTGTAAAATTGAAAACCAGTAAAATTTTAATAAACGGGGTAGTATGGCTTTTCCCTGTACACATGTTAGCTACTCCCATGAACAACTTATTACCAAGTACCTATTCCTTCTTATCTCTGGCTATAGGCTCTAAACAGTAAGTCAAGAGAAAAGAAATGATTTGATACCACTTTGTAATGTCTCGGTTACAGAAGCCACCCAGAGGCGCCCCGTACCAGGTTGGTAACATGGCCTCAAGCGCATTTCTCCGAATGCCAGAGACATCCGACTAGAAGCGAGGGACTTGGGTGTGATAGTGGGGAAACTATGACCTCATTGGAAGAGTACACAATGGATGTAACAACACATACACTAGCGGAAGCAGTAAATATCAAATAATAATAACATCAGAAGACTGATAAATAAACAACTGAAGTAGAAATATATGTAAATGATGCATGATACATCTATGTCTATGAAAACAGCCAAACAAGTCAAAATGCTGAATATAGTACTAACAAATGTACAAAAGAAAAATAGATGAAAAATTCCTCAGCATCACAAGCCTCGGCTTGTTCCTATACTCTCCAACTCTAGTGCAATAAATAACCTTTAGTATAAGGGAACTTTCCGTTATCCATACCTGCACCAATATAATCTGTTTGGGACCAAAAGCATGGACTAAACAGGGTGTGAGATAAATTCCCTGTAGGAAACCACCCAAAGATCTGGTCCTAATAGTCAGTGAATATATGGCTGGTAAAAGTACAAAAAACAGTAAACAGGAAAGTACTCAGTAGCAAACGGTCCATAGTTTCTAGCACATAATTACAAACAAGGAAGCAACCACTAAAGAAATTAGAACAAACAGGTAACCTCTGGGTAGTTCTCATAGCCTAACCTCATTGATTCAACCAAAAAGTACTAGAAACCCTATGGGAGGCACACAAAGTCTCACCCCTCTAGTTTTGCTACAGAAATATACTCTCTAGAGAAGCACTCACCGTGGATTCCCCCTATAATCTCATATCGTACTAAAGGCGCTCTGGGGAAGCGCTCAATGTCTCATTCCCCCTGTGGCCCACATTGAGGAACTACATACACTATGAAGAAGCACTCAACATCAATTCCTCTTGTGGTCTCACATCGTGAAATTAAAGACACTCTCGGGAAGCCCTTATGTCCATTATCCCCATTGTCTACTATACTAGGTTCTCATAGACCTGTGTAAAGTCAGCAAGTATCGCATCACATAACGGCCAAAGTATCCTCAAGAGCTACTTGTCTAGCATTCTACAACAACTCAGCATGGAATAACAGTTACACCATCCTGCAACTAGGCATGGAATTGGAAATAGCCTAACAGGCAAAGCTAGACCAAATAGTCATAACAGGAAAACATGAATGGGCAAAGCATCCAAAGAAAACAAAATTACCCTATTCACAAACAATAACCTTTAATTATGTATATAAGTAAAGCAGAAAAACAACAAGGGAAAAACATGAAACATGAAATACCCCGTTCAAGGGTATTGGAGAAATTTGCACAAAATACTCAAAGAATTTCTAGAGAAAGGCCCAAACCAGCTACCTTTATATTGTTGGAACGATATACGTGATCCTAGAAGCTTGAATATTCTTAGAACTTTTTAGATCCATGAAAACTCATAAAATTTTCACCTAATATAACTTGTGAAAGATTAGGAATTGGAAAAGGAAGGTATAGGAGAAGGAAGAGCTTACCACTGCGGTTCCAACACAATCGACGACGGTCGATTCAGGGAACAGGCGGAGGCTCGGGGGCTCAGGGGAGATTCTCGGCTATAAGGGATGATCTCGATCGAAGAAGTTGGAGAAGAATACCGTTCTAGGGTTAAGACGTGACCCCAGTGCGTTTAATGAAAACAAATAAAGTACACGACGTGTACTTTTGATGTACACGACGTGTACTCGCCTTTTCCATACTCTGCTTTAGGCGGCCTCCACATCACACCTACATGGATGTGTGTGTGGCCATGACACAGCCATCACACGGCCTCGAGCGGCAATGAAGTACAAGGTGTGTACTCATAAAGTACACGGTGTGTACTTCCAAAATTTCTAGAAACTCCTTTTTTCTCAAAAACTCCATAAAAAGGAAAAATGTACCTGAAAAAATGTTACATGTTCTTACAAACGATGTAAATGATTTGTAACATAAAGTATCATAAATTATTAATTATTAATTATATAACATATAAAGGGGTATTATATACACTTTTTTAAATCAGTTAGGTGAAAAGGGAATATGCATAAAAAATAATGATGTTTTGAAATGAAATACTGATCTCATGTCCTGAGATTGTCAGGTACTAATTTTATAGTATTCATAATAAACATATATTAAAAGTGTGTTTTTACGAGAAATTTAAATGTTTTATACCTTATAAAAAACATTTTTATCTTATATTTTAATTATGTATGTGTTTATTCAATCAATTATGTCCACATTAGGTGTGTTCTGGATGCCCAATTCCTAATTTGAAAACGACATAGGTGTGTTGACTGTGGTAAAAAGTGTCTTTGTTTCATCATCTCCATAATAATAATCTTGAAATATTTATAATTTTTATAAATGATATATAAATTTTAAAATAGAAATGAATTTTGGTTATGAAAATGAATTATGGTATAATCATAGAGATGGTAGGTCATACATAGGCATGTGTAGAATTTCCATTTTTCAACAACCATAATGGAAAGAAGTTAAGTGTTATTTCAATTTTAAAAAATTATAATATAATAACAAATATCCTATAATTTCATTAATTATATTTACATATACCATCCATTTTATGTGGTAATAACAATCAAAATCCCATCACTTTGTGAGGTAGTAGTCCATTTTACTCCCGAATGACATTATCATTTTTCCATTAATGGTAAGGTAATAAATTATATGATATATAATGATTAATGAAATATTAATATGTCATGAATATCATATATAAATAATAAATCCATCATCATAATTAATCTTTAGAGGTGATAATGGAAAATAAATTACATTGCTTCACGAGGCGGCAGTCCCACATATACACGAACGATGGACTCATTTTCTGTTTGATGGAATAAGAGATGTGTTTAATTTAAGAAATTAAAATAATAAAATATTAGTATATGATACAAACTTATGTTATTATATGTGCATGATTGCGTAAAATGTTTACGGTTGTGGAAGAATAAAAAAATTAATGATGCTTAGTTAAGAATGATACCTCTTCTGTAGACTACTTAAGATTATACCTAAATTATCTCTAGATTAGATTTTTGATCAAAACAAGGAATACAATATGTGTTTAGAGAATTATTTCAGACAGTTTGATATATATTTTTTGAACCACACAGATTTATTGGTGTAAATAATAGAGGATACGAGGTTTTCTTTTATAAGTGATAGAGAGGACAAAGATAGACCTTTTAAAGAAAAAGATACATCCTATTTTTTACACTTTCCATAAGGAACCAAAATGGATCATTATCTAACCTTATATGACATTGTTTCTAAATATTTCCATAAAGTATAATTTGTATATGTTTTTATGTCGTTTTATCCCATATCATTTTAGTTTTCCCCCCGTAAACATGTTTTAACCTTAACCGTTGTAATTAATTTTAAATGTTGTTACCATTAAATATAGAAAAATAATGTTTTCCATGCTATATATTATTAATTATTTTTTCATAAAATATGTATTTATATTTTTTTAAATTAAATATTTATAATTGGAATAATTTAATTTAAAATTAAACCCACAGATGTGATGAAAAACAATTTTTCCAAGAAAATGTATATATATATATAATGTTTCTATATAAAAATTAAACTTGAAACTAATTCCAAAGACCTAAATTGGATTAAAAAAAGTATAATTGAGCAAATTTTAATTTTAAACCATATTAAATCAAAATAGGCATTTTTAAATAATTTAAATAAAAATTCATTTTTCAATAATAACTAGTATTTCTTCCTATTTATTAAAAAATTAAACTCAGCAGAAAATTTTAAAGAATTTAACCTAAGATAATTTTGACATGATTATTCCAGAAATATATTTATTTTGTTTCTAATAATTTTCTAGATAGGGGAAAACTATATTTTTACATAAAAAGAAACTAATATAAATTTTTGAGAAAAAAAATATTAATGATGCCTATAATGTCTTTACCATGAATTGAGTTATTATTTATAAATATATTTTATTTATACTTGACAATTAATTTAATTTTTTTATTCATATTAATAATTAAAATTTTAATTTCTAGGTATTGAAAACCATGATAAAATTATAAAATTTTATATTATATAGGGGTTCATTTTATCTCAGTGTTTTGTATTATATACATTATTGAACATAGCAATTTTTTAAAATATTGTGGAGTTACATATCATGTGTTATAAATTTATTAATAAAATCTATAAATAGAAACATAAGAATGGGTCATCTGAAATTCTAATTAATGATTAACATTTGTGATAACTATTGAAGATCATAAGTGTGTATAAAATGAGAATAAATAATATGGTAGGAATATATAATAAAAAATAGTTCCATAATAGAATAAAACCAAAATTATAATATATAAATGAATGATAATGAAAATAAATTTATCACATGGATACTAATTATTGAATTTATAGTGACAGATTTCATCATGTTAGAATTTTTTATTTCACCATTTAAGCCTCAACCATGACATCATTCTTATTAGAATAGTCGTAGCGAAGACACCATTCTTCTTGTAAAAATACTAATCATGAAATATTATTGAATTTGGTAGGCATATAAGAAATATCTAAACATTTTTGTTTCATGAGTATCACTAATGCATAGAGGGGCTATACAATTTTGGCTACACAATTCATTTTTTTATGTCCAATGTATTAAATATTTGAGATAATGAGTAAAAAATAAATAATCAACATTCCTAATAATAAAAAATATTGGAATAAAAAAATATTAACAGTGATACATTTCCCCATGACAATAAAAAGGATAACATGATCATAAGCAATCTATAGGAAGAAGGTGAATAGTTAAACAATATATAATTAACTTTTTTCAGTTATCAATAAACATCCATATTAGAGTAACAAATATATATGATATCCATAGTTCCTCCATAAATAGAGGGATTAACTATTTATGTAAGTGTCCCTCAATATAATAATGCATAGATAAGTGGATATACATTTCTGTTTATAATTTCTACAATCAATCAACATTTGGAATTTCAGTGAACACACTCCAATCAAAGGAATAGAATATATATTTTTCCTAGAGAAAATGTATTGGATATAAAATAATTCCTTTAAAATATGATGATTTGGAAAGAAAAATAGGTGATTGAATATTTTTTATTGAAAATAAGATTACATAATTCCTCCAGAAAAATAATGTGGATGGTTTCAAAAGAATCTAACCACAATGTAATAAATTAAACTAATAAGGATGTTGACATAAAAAAACATCCTTGTAAAATAATTCCTCGAATAATACAACAGAATTAGGTTAAAAGAATAGACTTATTTGATACTATTATTTTATTTTGAAAATTATAAAAATATATATTTTTTGGGGATAAATCATGTAACATAAATCCCATGACTAAAACTCTCTTTTAATATAAAAAACAATATAGTGGTAAAAATTTGAAAATATTTTAGAAAGCATTTTGGAAATTGATGTGAAATTAAAAATTATATACCAATTTAAAAAAGAACTCTTGTAAATTTCTGGTGATATAGTATAAATTTTTTTAATCTTAAAAATTCCAAAATAATAGAGCCTGGAAATTGACGTAATGTTTTCTATAGTAAATGTAGAGAAACATTAATAATATTTTATTGTGGAAGAAACCTTTTAATTTATTTGAAATTACCTTTGTGAAAAAAACAAAATGTAAAATAGTAAAAAAACATTTTTTTAGTAAAATATCAATTTAAAAAATAGAATAACAAAAGACCGTGTAAAAAAATATTAGGCTGGGGGCACTTGAGAAAGGAAGAACAAAGCTCATGATAATACTTTATATCTCAATAAGAGGATATTTTAGCTATTAATACCCATTATGGGAAACGTAGTCCATAAGGTATAAGATATTAAATGAGAATTTATGTGATAGGAATGTACACATATTGAAAATAATGAGAAATCTCTACATAATACAATATAGTGTAGGATAAAACCAAATTATATGAAATAAGTTCAAGATAATAATAATGACTAAGAAAAAAAGTAGATATTCCTAAAATCCTTACTAATGGGTTAAGAATAGAATCAATATAATTTTAAAAATGGAATATTATTTTTAGTATATCTGATTAAATACATTTTTTTTAATAAAATACATACATGGTTTGTAAATACACTATATAAGGAAAACATGATGTACAAAATTTATTATGCTGCAAATAATTAGAATTGAATCTTAGAAAACCCTTAAATTTTATCCAAGAAACCACGGATACAATCAAACCTATTGTATAATAAAATATATCTTAATAAATTATTTCATAACCTTATTATTTTATTTTTAATTTTCTATATTCATTAATAACCATTCCCGATATTAATTCTAGTTAGTTATTACCCATTTTCAATATTTTCTGTAAGTAATCTTGACCATTTTGAACTAATTAAAAAAAGTGTTTGTATTCATTATTGTAACAAATTTAAATTGAACTAGATAATTATTTTGACAATAGTATATGATATATTATATGTGGATTGTTATAATTTCATTTCATATTTGTTTTGGTTATAATCCATGTTAATAAAACTGAAGATGATCATGTTGTGATGAATCAAGATAAATTAAAGGTGCTTTATTATTTAATTAGTTTAACAATAATGCTACCATTACATAAAAAAACATTATTTACATAATTATATCATATTATACTAGTAGTTATCTTCTCATAGTAATCCATGATATAAATTAAAATAATTGTTCTAGTAGGTTGTTAAAACAACCCAAATGTGAAGAAACTCAGATAAATAAATGATTATGTGTTTGTTTAGCAGTAATGTAAATAAACCTAAAGTATAATTATATTATTTGTTCTTTAATAGTGAGATATATCATAATTTTATGGAATTATAAAAATATGTAAATGGTATAAAAATATTATATAATATGAAAACAATTCTGTTAGTATACTTGTTTTAATTGATTGAATTAAAAATGACCATTTATTAATAATATCATTAATATGTTCAACAATTTATAAAAAAAATGATATCATAAACATAGTATTTATCTAGAAAAACCATTCTTAGGACCATCCATGAACATAGGAAATGAAAATAAAAATGGAAATCAATCATTCACCATTGGATGTTTCCAACATGTACACATGGTTTATGATTTCATTTTCCATTGAATAATTGAAGTTCATAATATATTTTATAATTTAATAATTGTAATCTTAAAATTAAATACTTATTTATTATATTCAATATTATTTCAATTTGGATAAAGCGTTCAATGAAAATTACACAAGATGATTCTTAGAGGGAGTAATCTGCACACAAGTATGAATATCATTAACATTTTTCTCAAGTGAATATGGGAAATGTAATTAATGGTTAGTTATTTATCATAATAAAATTTAGTCTATAACTAATAATAATATCATTAAATATGGATTTAAATGTAATCATTTTTAATGTAATATAGAATGGAAATAAGTTATGGAAATATATTACTCATGTTGAGAATATTTAGTTTTACCTGGAAAATTCCATGGAATAGGATAGATTATGTTAATATATTGTGAATAAAATCAATTAGACAGAAGATGATTCTATTGTTTAAAAAACTGTTTTGGATTTTGGAGAAAATATATTATTTGGATTGGTATTTAAATAGTGTTGAGAAGAACTTTTATATGGAGGAAATAATGACATTTTTGTAAATTTCCACAATTTTTAATAACGGGAAGTCAATCTCACGTAAAGTGGTTCCAAAATTCAGAAAAAATGAATTTTGAAGAGATAAGGTTGATCAAGGCCTCAATAAAACAATATCATGCATGTTTTTAGTATGGCTTATCATTTTAGAACATGCTAAACCCATTTAATTTTAATTTACTTTTTCTATAGTAACCCGTTTTTACATAAGTGATTTATAATTTGTGCATAAAAATAAAATTGTCCTTATTACATAATTTATAAACAATTATTAAAAAATTGAAATCAATTTTTTTAAAATAATTTCTTATAGTGACAAGAATTAATTTCAAAATAATAAATGTATAATATATTAATAATAATTTTATTAGAAAAAATATTACACAATTTAAAAAATATTGGATATAGATGTGGAATCTAGAATAAATATCATTATATTTATAATATCATACAAATAATGTCATCAAGACATGTAATTTGTATAAATGGTATGTTTTAATATTCACAATATAATCAGTAATATAATGGCTAGGTATTATTGGTAATAGTTAATATTTATATTTATTCAAAATATATCATGGTATCACTTATGTTTAGTGTTGCATGTGGATAAGGATGTTACTCACATTGACTTATTTAAAGGTAATTATATATTAAATTATAAAGGTGTTACAGTCTACTGCCATAAAAAATTATCTTCCTTGTAATTTGACTAATATGTTTGGATTAATTTCTATAAAAACCCATAATTACCCATATAATGCTAGATGATGATGGGGTTACCTATAATATAGAGTAATATTGATCAATAATAAAAAAAATTATAATACCGATATAAATGGAGAAAACACATTCCTAATTGTACATAAAATTCTATTATTCGAAGAAGATAAAGGTCTATAAGGAATAATTTCCCACAAACCTTGAAAATGACTTAATAATAATCAAACTACCAGATGTTTTTTTGTTTTAACTCAAAATAAAATATTTATTTAGAACTTTAATGACATAATCCATATGAAAATATATATTGAAAACTAACTGTCTACTACATCAGTTGTAATTGCATATAATTTTACCTATTTTCAAGGGTTTTGGTGACTATTTACCTTATTGGCCTATGTATTGGGGAATCGAGTCACATAATTCCCAACTACCATATAATTGAAGCAACATATTTTTATAACTTCTCTATTTCCCCTACATATATGATTATGATGGACTTCATATCAACACTTATAAAATATATTTATGACTTTAATGTAATTTCCGTCATGATAATTTTTGTATATAAGAAATTAGAGAAGTTGAATATTCTTTAATTCATCATCTTATCCCCTGAACTTCCTCAATACTCCTTTCATACATTCTTTGGTGTGTTTTATATTTTAATTATGTTCACATTGTTAGTCATATAATATATATATATATCGTTTAGACTAATAACTAGTTTTTTTCATCCAACTACCATTTTTATGAGTTGATCATTGAGACATTCACTATATTTCCCTCACACCCATTGTTAATTGGGTTCCTATTAGCTCCATCCATTACTAAAACCAAATAAGGTTAATATATGTTATGAACAATTAACTTCATAAGATAATTATAAAAATTAAACATTAAGATGTACTACATTATCACACTATCGTGTTATCATATATTTATTTTACTCTAACCAATATCACTATAAATTCAATATATATTATCCATAGCTAAAACTATATCATTATACGTTCAAGAAAAGATACTCTCTATTTGGGTTTTCTCATAAAACATAACCAATTCCATTAATATAACAAGAAAATAAAACTATTTTACAGGTCAATAAGGTGAATATGAATAAGAAAATAATATTTTAACACCCTAATATTCCACGTTATGCTTCCTTTTAAATATTTCAGTTGTGTGTGTTGCACGCCACACTAAGTTCAAGCACACCACAACCTATCAAACTAGCCATTTAAAAAAGATATTATGAATAATATTAACCATAATTTTGAAATTTTATAAATTTTATTTTTCCAAATAGGCTTCATTTTTAAACTCAAAATTTCAAAATTATCTTAGGGATAATTTTTTGTATTTTTCTGAAAACTTTCAATTTTTGGTGAATAGTGAAAAACACTACATAGTTGGTTAAAACCAACTTTTTCATTTAAATAATTATAAAAAATAACATTTATTTCAAATTCAATATATATAAATAATATATATATTAGTCCAATTTAATTCATTGAAATAATTTTTAACAGGGAATTAGATATAAAAAATCATTGGACATTTTTAATGTCTTTTTACCCGCCTTTTAGCCACATTTAAAGATTAGCATTCAATGAAATTTCACTAATTCTATGAATTAAATTTTGAAAATACAACATAAAAGTTCGTAATGAAGATGATAAATTTTGTGTAATAGGATCAAAATAATTTTTGGTGAATAGTAACTTTTGAATTTTATTTACCTTGATTAAAGGTAAATAGGGAAATTAAAAGTAAAAATAATATTGTAATAATATAAAATTACCCTAAAACTTGTACTAACCATATTTTATTAGTAATGGATGACCTAAAAACCATTTGGAAACATATTTGTCAATTGGAATTCACTTGGGTGTGATTAAGACATGTATATCATTTAATTTTAAGTAAAGTTAAAAATATCATAAACATGACTCTTATTACTAATTTTTTTTAATATGGAATTGTATAAGTAATATATGAGACTATAAATAGTCATTAGAAAGATAAAAATATTTACTAAATTATTTTATTTTATTTATAATTATTATACATTAAATAAATAAATTTATTTATGACACAATGATGATACAGTGATTACCTTATTTATAAAATACTCATATAAAGGATATTATAAATTTTAAGAAATGTAATTTTAAAATTTTGTTGTCAACTAAGAGTTTTATGGATTAAAAGGACATTATATATTTTATTTAAGGGATTATTTTTAGAAATAATCTAGTTGTTATGACTTTTACAAAAAAACAACGTATTAAATAGTGTCAAAATTGATATAAATGATACTTTAAAATAAATACTATTTTATTATGTGATATAAAAATACAAATAAAATATAAATTTTTAAAAAATAACTTCTATAGTGATTAAAATTTGTTAAATTATCCACATTAGGTTTTCTTGGAATTTTATAGTAACTATATTAACCATGTAGTGTAAACATACAAGAAGACATGGAAAGAGTTAAAAATTTTAAGTATGGGTTAAATCTAAACAATAATGTTAAATTTGTGACCTAAAATCTCTAGAAAATATCATTTGAGAGTATTTAAACCCATAATCATATTATCCCCGAATTTAGTCACTTTTTATATATTAGAAACTAGAAATCAATTAATAATAAATTAATATTTTAAGATCTTCCAAAAGTGACCCTCACAACTTTTATAAAATAACACTTCTCCTCTTCAATTTACACATAAAAACCGAGTTTTATCATCCAAAACATGAAACTATCCTCTCAGAAAATCTCTCAAATCAACTTAAAGGCAACACTTTGGGTATAAATCCATCATAGGGATTCATTTTGTGTAAATCAAAAAGAGACACCTGAAAAGATGTAATTGTTTTATCACCTCTTTCAATGTTCTTTTATTCTTCTACTTCCAATTTCTCTGTTATTTACAAGCTAAAATAATAACATCAGTACCTTATAAATTCTTATATGTAATTATATTTATTGTAAAACCATATTCCTCCATTTACCAATCCTACGAAAAACAATATCACCATGTGTGCGTACGTACAACCTTCGGTCTCCACACCGTGGTGTAAATTGTTTTTCTTGTACACATTATTTATATGGGTATAAATATAAATATAATGGATGTAAATAATTAATATATAATGATATTTTTTCTTTAAAATTCATATTCCATCTGATTCCATACAATTTTTCCATTAATAAAATGATACTGTCACTATTGCGTACGTTCGACTTACCATCTCCACGATGTGATGTGACTCACCTTCCATGTTCACCATCGTAGAATGATTATAAGAATAAATATTATTAATAAGTATGAATATATGATATAATAATTCTATTAGGATGATAAATATATATATATATATATATATATATATATTTTAATCACTTACTTCCATTCAATACGATAAAAAATGGAAACATCGTTCAAGCATACTATAACCTACCATCTCTATGAATGGTGTGATACATTTTATTTAATATAATATATATATTTATATAAAAAATATATATGATATATAATTCATGTTTTACATTCTATAATTTTGTAAATTATGATTTAAGTAATACGATAAAAAATAACAAGTCAAAACATGAATGATAAAGAAAGCGATTATTACCTAAAATGTTGAATTAACATGGAAATTATTAATAAACAAATAATATAAAGTCTTAAATGAATCATATATGATATAATAAATTTGGAAATGGTCCGGGTATAATTTAATAATTTATTATAACCATTATACATGAGGATAAAATACCCTTTACTAATGGAAAGTGTAAGGAAAGGGTTAATTTCTCAATCTCATTATTATCCGAGATTGTTTGTATGTAAGTATCTACTGGGGAATATTTATCATCGAAATCCATGTTTGGTAAAAATATATTAAAAATATTTTTTCTATTTCTATACAAATTTTAAGTAATAATTTCCCATTTTTTTGGATTTTTATAAAACATTTTGAAAGGAATATTTATGTAGCTTTCCAAATAAGGTACTTTATACCCTTTGTGAAAAATTTAGGAAAGAATTTTTTTTAACTTTTACAGCACGAGAATCTATTTTCCACTGTTATGATGCCTCCAAAATTTGAAGCATTCCTTACAAGCTTACAAGTTAATTTTTGAAGGAAATTTTTTCTTTTAGAATTACACAGAGTTTTAAATGATTACAAATCAAAAAATGGATACTTCTCTAAAATAGTTTTAATGAATTTATTAGATTACTTAAATATATTTCAAAATCCTTTGTTAGATTTTATAATTAGTTATGGTTGATTTATTATTATACAATAACCATATTGTATTGAAGGTTTTATGATATGTTGACTATGGATGTGGTATTTTTTATACCATTCTTGGTTTTGGTAAAAGTATCAACATTTTGTCTGCATGTTTTCATACGAATTTTTATTCTATATTTCACCCTTTTCATTAGAGGAATGCATTGGACATTTTAGGTGATGGGTGGTTCCCACTACCCCCCCTCGATGCATCGAAAGGTGTCATTAGACAAACTAGTATCTTGGCACAAGGCCTTGACATAATATCTATGTGTGGTCTTGGTATGTGGCCTTGACATAGTGGTTAGAATGTCCGACATTATTTATTCCCTTGTTAAGAGATTAGTTATTGATTTTACATGTGATTATTTGACTAGTAGAATATACATGATAATGTTTAAATGTAATTATCTTATTTATTATTTCCATATTATATTGAAGATACTGTTTTAAAAGGATTGTGTTTTAGTTTTGTTCCTTTCCTAAAAAGATTATGCTTATTTGTGACATATTCTTGTATATTGTTTATCCTTACTGAGCATCTGAGCTCCCCCTTCATATATTTTATTTTATCAGGATTCCAAGAAGTGTTTTATGATTGATATATAGGGTTAACAAAAGGGAATAATGGCGTTCCCAAAGGGTTATATATGCTGTATTTTATTTTATAAATTGTAATGTAATGTTCATTTATTTAATATATTTTCCAAGACTGATAAAATAATATGTCCTTTATTATTTGAATCCATGTAATCATTCCTATTTATTTAAATAATTAACCATATTTAGGATTCTGGGATCAGGGAATTACCGTTTGTATCAGATTATTTTTAGAAACAACATAGGAAATAGATTTAGAAAACATTGATTAGGGATCATAACCCTAAGATAGACTTTGAGAATAAGTATAGAAGAACCAATAGAATTTTGGTAAAGTAGATATTATGTTGATACTACACAAAATACATCCATTTCTTGATAGTAAACATGGATATGGTTCGGGAATAGATGTACCAAGGTGTGAAAATTCCAATTAGGTGTTCCGGGGTTGAATCGGGGTAACCCGGTACCCTACAACAGGCCTTATTGCGCACTTGGTTTGACACTACAAGGGAAAATTATTAGGATGATTTATATTTTACTTACCAACTATTATGAATGATTTATGAGTATAATTGTCTTCAAAGGAACCGTATTTATGATTATGTATAAGAGATGCACAAATTGTTCAATTTATGTTAAGTATTTTACTAGTTTGGAATTATGCATTATGATTCATAGATTAACCTAGTGTATTCCGTTAATTAGAAATGGGGCCAAGTGGATGAAAAGGAAAATTTATCAACACATGTAATTCATTTAGGTATTTCCCACATATAAAAATTAATTATAGTAGATATGGTGATGCAATTAGTGCGAAACAGCTTACAACCTTACTGTGAAAGCTATATCAGGTTATGAATAACAATCATACTCATTTGGATCAACCTGATCCACAATACAGCAGATTAATGTTATATTGTTTCATGAGACAATAACCTCTAACATTAAATGGGACTAAAAATCCATTTCTGTCTAAGCAATGGATATGTTCAATAGAGAAAATATTTCTTGCTTTGGGAAGTAACGAAAGGGAAAAAGATGTCATGGCCATTTAAAATCTCTCAAGAGATTCAAATCATTGGTGGTCATTAATTCAATACTAGAAAAAGTATGAGGAAGTATAAAATATTAAATAGTGGGAGTTTAAATATGTTTTCATGGAGAAATACTTTCCTCGTAAAAAGTTGGCTAATATGGAATAGAAATGTCAAAGTCTGAGGAAAATGGAGGATAATAATGTTGAAAAGTTTGTGTCTAACTTCATAAGCATATAAATGAATGTTTAAAACTATATATGTAACCCACGATGTAAGATTGACAAATTAATTTAGGGGTTAAAACCATTCCTCTAACGGTCATTGGTCTTATAATCTTTTTCATTGTAAGAAGATATAGTCTGGTATGCTATTGAGATGGAAAAGGAATTCACTATGTCTTGTTAAATTAATGTATTGTAAGATAAGAAGAGAATAGTGGTGTAAGATATAGATAAAGAGAAAAAGGGAATGATGGATTTTCCCTTATGTGATAATTATGGGAATAAAGACCCTGGTAATTTCTGAAAAATAATGCCATTTTGTTATAAATGCGGAGAAAAAGGTCACAAGGCTCATGATTGTAAGGGAAAGAAAGAAGTTGTGCGTTACTATAATTGTAAGTATATTTGAAATTATTCAAATGATTATCCAAAGAGTTAAGGAAATATGTCTCTAATGAAGTTAATGAATTAAAGTCAAGCTTATGTTATTACTACGATCAAACTGGAATAATTAATGTATTTGTGTTTTTGGATTCAATAATTATATTCTGTTTATAAGAAGAACATCATATATATATATAATAATTCTATTACAGTATTTTCTGTTTTCATTAAGGTTTAAATATTATGTAGGTAATCATATATTCTGTATGTGAAAATAATAGCAACCTTACATTGTTTGGTTAATCTGATGTTACAATTGATTTTAGAAATTTAGAGACCTTTTAGAGAGAGTTTGGACATAAGTATTTTCGATAACTCTAAAGGTTGGAATAGATTATGTTAAAATTTTCATACTATTTTTTAAGGTTAAAAAATTTCTTAATATATTTTTTTTAATGTTATAAAAATATAGTTTTAGAGAAAGGACAACCCACGGGTCAGGTGAAAACCTGTCACGACGGAAAATGCAACGGGAATCAAACCCACAACCAAAGTACGACAAATCTTTATCACCTACCACTTTCTTACAAGATTTATATGGTTAATATAACATATATTTATTTATTTAAATGTTATATATTTATATTTGGCACCTTATACGATTAAGATAAATTGGATATTTTTGAGTTTTATTTTTTTTGAAGAGAAATATGAGTTTGTGGGAGGAATTAGTTAAAGGATGAAACTCTTCATGTCAATTATTCTCCCCTATGTTCTTAGACTATGAAGTAGATTAATTATTCAACACTAGGTAAAGGATCATATAATGAAAAATATTCCTTATATTTTCATTTGTGATGAATCACATGGTCCCTTGGATTATCTCATATTTATAGATTTTATGCTACTAACTTTAGTCTAATAATGTTCTATATCACTCTCCATGAACACTAGCTGGTTACATTTTCTGTCATGTCCATGTTTTACAATATGGAACCATAGTATGGGTTATTTGTGGTAACCTTCATACTTCCCTTTCATTATTTTAAAATAGAGGGCTCCTTAATCTTATTTTAGATGTGGGATATCAAGAAAGATATTTAGAAAGGTCAAACACGCAGTTTTTAATCTAGAGATTAAATTTTGAGGAAAAAATTTCTTGAATGAGGGGAGAATTTAACACCCCAAACTACCATAGTATACTTCCTCTTAAATAATTAAATAGCATGCAATGTATGCAATACTGAGTTTGAGCTCACCACAACTTATCAAAATAGCCGTTTAAAAAGAGATTATGAATAATATTAAACACATTTTGAAATTTTATAAATTTTATTTTACAAACTAGACCTAATTTTTGAATTTATAATATCAAAATTAGTTTAGGGCGACTTGTTGGTATTTTTTTGAAAAACATTCAAATTTTTATGAATAATGAAGACACTACATTTTGGATAAAACTAACTTTTTCATTTAAATTATTATTCTAAATTATATTTATTTTAAAGAAAAAATATATACATAATATATATATATATATATATATATATATATTAGTCTAATGTAAGTAAATGAAACAATTTTTATAATATAATTAGATATTAACATTCATTGAACATTCTTTAACGTATTTTTACCCAACTTCTAGCCACATTAGAAGATTAGCATTAAAAATATTTTCACCACATCTATGAATTAAATTTAGAAAATCATACATACATGATTGTAATCAAGATGAATAATTTTGTCTAATTGGATCAAAATATTTTGTTGATGAATAGTAAATTTTGTATTTTATTTACCACAGTTGAAGGTAAATAAGGTAATTAAAGGTAAACATAATATTATAATAATATAAAATTACCCTAAAACGTGTAATAACTTTATTGGATGAGTAATGGACAAAAAAGAAAACCCTTGGGACACATATTTGGCCTTTAGAAGCCACATGGATGTGATTAAGATATTTAAAACATTTAATTTTACGTAAAGGTAAAAATATCATAAACATGACTCTTATAACTAAAACAATATTAATATGGTGTTATAGAAGTAATATATTAGAAAATAAATATTCATTAGAAATATAAAAATATTACCTACATCAGGCTATTTTATTTATAATTTTTATACATTAAAATAATAAATATATTTCTGACATAATGATGATGCAGGGATTACCTTATTTATAAAAGATTCAAATAAATGATATTATAAATATTAAAAAAAAGGTAATTTAAAACTATTGATGTTATACTTGAAATTTATGGATTACTATGACATGCTATCTTCGAGTTAATGTATTTTTTCAAAAGAATCATGTTTTTACGAATTTAACAAAAAACCAAGTATTAAATAGTGTCTAAATTGAAATAAATGAGATTTTAAAATAAACATTATTTTATTAAAGGATTTAAAAATCCAAAAATACTAAAATTTGGTAAAATAACTTTAATAGTGACGATAATTTCATAAATTATCCACTTTAGGTTTTCTCGTTATTTTATAGTAACAATATTGACCATGTAGTGTAAACATACTGGAAAACATGGTAAGAGTTAAGTTATTCAACTAAGTGTTAATGCTAAAATATAAGGTTAAATTTGTGAACTAAACTTGTCTAAAACCAATTTGGTGAGAGGCTTTATAACCATACTCATCTTAGCCTCTAATTAAATCGCTTTAGTGCTATTATAAACTGAAAATAAATTTATAATAAATTTATATTTTAAGATCTTCCAAAAGTTCCCCTCACCCCTCATATAAAAGGACACTTATATTTATATTTAGTTAACACCTAAAAACCTCATTGTCTCAGCCAAAACATACACATTTCCTCTCCCAACATCCTTTATATTATCCAATAGGCTTCACATTGTTCAGGAATCCATCGTAATGAGTCCTTTTGTGCAAATAAAAAGGAGACACTCAAAAAGAGGTAATTGTTTTATCACCCCTTTCAAAGTTTTTTTCTTCTTCTACTTCATCATTCTCTATTGTTTCCATACTAAAATAATAAATATAGTACCTTTAATATACTGAGATTCGATTATAATTATGGAACAACCATATTCCCCCTTTTACCTATCCTACGAAAAACAATACCACCATGTGATAGTATGTAAGACTTATAGTCTCCACGCTGTGGTGAAAATTGTTTTACATATACATCATATTTATATTAGTAAGATGATGAATATAATGGATGAAAATAATAAATATAGAATGATATTTTTTATGTACAATTATATGTTAATGGTTAATTTTTCAATCTCATTATTATCTGAGATTGTTTATCAGTATTTACTTGGGAATATATATAGTCCACATCAATGTTTCATAAAAATACCTTTAATTTTTTTTACTATTCTTTTAAAATTATTAAAATCAATTTATTTCATGTTTGAATTTTGATAAATTTTTTTAGTGGAATCTTTTAGGTTCTTTCGAAACAATGTATATTATTCCATTTTTTACAAATTAAGGAATTTTTTTAAATTTATAATGTGTGGTCATGTATTTTTCTCCATTATAATGCATTAACATTTTGAATCTTCCCTTAAAAGCTTACAAAGTTATTTTTAAAATAAAATTTTTCTTTTATAATGAAATAGGCTTTTAAAAGATTACAAAGTAGAAAAAGGATACTTCTCTAAAATAGTTTTAATGAATTTATTAGATTACTTTCATCTATGTCAAAATCCATTGTTGAATTTAATTTTTAATTGATGTTATTTTATTATGATACAATATCCTATATTGTATTGAAGGGTTTATGATATATTGACTATGGATGTTCAATTGTTTATACCATTAATGTTTTATGGTGAATGTATTAAAATTTCATATGCATGATTTAATATGAATATTTATGTTATGTTTTATTAGTTTCATATGAGTACTGCATTGGACATTGTATGTGATGTACGAGGATCACTATATCCCTTCAAAGCATTAACAGGTCTCTTGCGAAAAAATATTGTCTTATCACAAGGACTTGATAGAATATTTGTGTTTGGTCTTGGCACAAGGCCTTGACGTAGTGGTTATGTTGTCTGACATTATGAATTCCCTCATTATGAGATTAGTTATTGATTTTTCATGTGATTATACAACTATTATAATATACATGTGAATTTTTAAATGGAATTATTTGATTTATTCCTTCCATATTATGCAAGGAAAATGTTTTAAAAGGCCCGTGTTTTTGTTTTGTTCCATGGTTTAAATGTTTATGCTTATTTATGGTAGCTTTCGCTATATTGATTATCCTTTTTGAGCATCTTCGCTCACCCCTTTCTTATGATATATTTTCATAGGATTACAAGAAGTGTTTTATGATTGATATACATGTTTAATCTTGGAGAATAATGGAATTATCAAAGGTTTTTCTATTATGTATTTTATGTTATAAATTTTATTGTAATGTTCAAGTATGAAATAAATTTTACAGGACTGGTAAATTTATCCGTCCTTCGAGATTTTATTAGTTTTAATCATGCCAATGTATTAAAATAATACATCGAATCTAGAATTTTGGGGTTGGGGCATTTCAGTTAGTATCAAAAAAAGATTATCCATAACCTTGGAAATTGATTTAGAATACTCAGATTAGGGATCATAACCCTAAGATAGACTTTGAATATACGTATAAAATAACCCCATAGAATTTTGGTAAATTGGAGAGTATGTTGATATTCAAATAAATACATCACTTTCTGGATACAACAAGTGGAAGTGATTCTAGAACATATGTACCTAGGAATGAAAACTCTGATAAGGTGTTCTAGACAAGACTCATGGTAACCCGGTACATGAAAACGGGCCTTACTATGTATATGATTTGACATTCTTAGAGGATATGCTTAGGATAATTGATATTTTATTTACAAACCATTATAAAGGAATTATGAGTAAATATGTCTTTAAAATAACCATATTAATTATTATGGATTAGATATGAATAATGTTTTTAATTTATGTTAAGGATTTTATTAGTTTGGAATTATTCATTATGATTCATAGACTAATCTATTGTATTACATTGTTTAGAAATGATGTATAGTGGAAGAAATGGAAACCGTATCAACATACATAATCCATGTAGGGATTTCCGTACAATACAATATAATTATAGTGGAGAGGTTGATGCAATTGGTTCTGAACAACATATAACCATACTGGGATCGCTGACTAAGGTTATGAATAACATCCTTACCTGTTTGGAGCACCCTGATCTACAATGAAGAGGATCAATATTATACCTCTTCATGAGATAATAACCTCTAACATTCAATGGGACAACCAATACATTTTTGGCTGAGAAATGAATAAGTTACTTAGATATAATATATTTTTTCCCATTGGAAGTAATGAAAGGGAGAAAGTTGTCATGACAGTTTACCGCCTCTCACGACATGCAGATCAATGGAGGCAATTAATTAAAAACATGAAAGAGGATGATGAAGTAACAAATATGGAATGGGGGGAGTTTAAAGAACTTTTATTAGATAAATACATTCCTTGTGAATAGTGAGATGATAAGGAAATGTAATTTCTGAGTCTGAGGAGAATAGAGGATGATAATATTGAAAATTATGAGGCTAACGTCACAAGGATATAGAATAATGATCCAGACTATATATGTGACACAATAGGTAATTTTTTTGAATATTTTATGGGTAAAAACCCTTCCTTTAATGGTCATTGGTCTCAAAATATTTTTCACCGTACGATGATATAGTCTCATGTGCTATCAAGATATAAAATGAACTGTCGATGTCTTATGACATTAATGTAATGAAGGATAAGAAGATAATGGTGGAGAAAGATATAGTCAAAGGGGAGAAGGAAAATAATGATTTTCCCTTATTTTATACTTATGGGAAGAAACACCTTAGTACTTTCCTAAAAGGAATGAGAGTTCGTTACAAATGTAGAGAAAAAGGTAACCAGGATTTTGATGGTAAGGGAAAGAATGAAGCTGTGTGATGCTATAATTTTAATGATATGGGACGTTATGCAAATAGTCTTCCAAGTAATCAAAAAAATATGTCTCCAAATAATAAAATTGATGAAGGTTATGTTTATGTTGTTACTATGGTCGAAGTGAAAAAATTAATGTATTGTTGTTTTAGGATTTAAGAATTATAAGTTATTTATAAGAAGAACATGATATATTAAAGGAATGTACAATGGTAATTTTTTTTCAATATGTTTTTAAAATGATGAAGGTAATAATATATCATTTGTGTGAAAATAAGGTCAAAATTACATTGTTTGTGGAATCTGAGGTTACAAATGATTTTAAAAATTTAGAGACCTCTTAGAGAGATTTTGGACAGAAGTATTTTTGATAAATCTAACTGTTGGAATGAATTTAGTTAAACTTTGGATTGTATTGTTTAACGTTAAAAATTTTATTAAGATTATTTTTGGATCATTATAATAATATAGTTTTAGTAAAAGAATTACCCGTAGGTCGGGTGACAACCCATCGCATCAAACAAGGATGTGAGAATCAAACCCCCAACCGAAGTGTGATAAGGATTTATTGACTAACACTAGCCTTCAAGAAGTCTTTGGTTATTATAACAGTGCATATTTTATTTAAATTTAATATGTTTATGTTTTTAACCTTATAAGATTAAGATAAATAGAATATTTTGGAGTTTTATTATCTTTTTAAGAGAAAGATGTGTTCATGGTAAGAATTATTTAACGGATAAAACTCTACATATCAATTAAGTATGATTGCTTGTGTTATTATCTTATGAAGAAAATTAATTCTTTAACACTAGGGAAAGGATAATAAATCCAAATAACATTTTCTAGTACTTTATATTATGATTAATCAAATGGTCCCTTGGATCATCACATATTTATAGATTTTATATTGTTATCTTTCTCCTACAAATGTTCCCTATCAATATAAATCCAAACATGATGGTTAAATTTTATTTCATGTTTGTGTTTTCTTACATGGAACCATAATATGTGTTATTTCCATTAGCCTTTATACTTTCCTTTCTTTATTCTAATATAGAGGTCTCATTAATCCCTTTTTTAATTTGGGATTTCAACCAAGATATTATGAAATGTGAAACCCCTAGTTTTTAATCCTATGTTTAAATTATGTGGATGAAATTTATTGACGGTGGGGAAAACATAACACAACTAGATTCCATGGTATGCATCCTTTTAAATAATTCAATAGTGTGCGTTGTATGAAACATTGTGTTCGAGAACACAATAACCTATCAAACATGCCATTTAAAAAGTTATTATGATTAATATTAACCACGTTTTGAAAAATTTTAAAATTTATTTTTCAAAATACACTTCATTGGTGAATTCCTTATATATTAATTATCTTAGGGTGAATTTTTGGTAATTTTATAAAAACATTCAAATTTTGATGAATTGTGAAAAACAATACATTGGAGATAAAAAAAAATTTTTCATTTATATAATTATTCAAATATTAAATTTATTTTAAAGTCAAAATATATACATAATATGAATATTAGTCCAATATAATTCAATGAAGTCATTTTTATAAAAGAATTTTATAGAAACAATTCATTGAACATTTTTAATGTCTTTTTACGCACCTTCTAACCACATTAGAAGATTAGAATTAAACGAAATTTCACCACTTCTGTGAATTGAATTTTGAAAATTTGACATTAATGTTTGTTGGAAAATGAAAAATGTAGTCTAATTAGATCAAAATAATTTTTTTTTGAACTTTAACCTCTGAATTTAATTTAACATGGTTAAAGGTAAATATGGTAATTAAAGTTAAAAATACTATTATAATAATATAAAATAACATAAAAAATTGTAATAACATGATTCGATGAGTAATTTATGACCTAAAAAACCCATGGGATACATATTTGGCCTTTGGAGGCCAATTGGGTGTGATTAAGACATTTATACAATTTATTTTTGTGTAAAGGTAAAAATATCATAAACATTACACTTGTTACTATAACTATTTTAAAAAGGGGTTATATATGTAATATATTATACTATAAATAGTAATTTGAAATATAAATAGATTTACTACATCATGGTATTTTATTTATAAATTTTTGACATTAAATAAATAAATTTATTTTTGAGACAACGATGATGCAATGATTACATTATTTATAAAATATTCAAATAAATGATATAATAGGTAATAAAATAAATGTTATCTGAAAATTTTGATGTCATACATGAATTTTATTGATTAATATGACTTTTTATCTTTGATTTAATGTCTTTTTTTGAAATAATCATGTTTTTTTTTCATTTACAAAAAATAAAATATTTAATAGTATCAAGATTGATAGAAATGAGATTTTAAAATAAATACTATTTTATTAAATGATATATAAATCCTAGAAATCTATTGTTTGGAAAAATAACTTGTAATGTGATAACAAATTCATAACCTATCCACTTTAGGTTTTCTTGGAATTTTATAATAACTATATTAACCATGTAGTGTAAACATACAAGAAGACACGGTTAGAGTTAAATTATTTAACTAAGGATTAAATGTTAAAGATAAGGTTAAATTTTTGATAGAAACATGTATAAAACACACTGGTTGAGATTATTTCGAACCATACTCATATGTTCCATGAATTAACTCACTTTGGGGAAATTATAAACTGAACATAATATTTATAATAAATAAATATTTTAAGATCTTTCAAAAGTGCCCCTCATTTCTATTATTAAAGGACACTTCTCCTTCTCTTCAATTCAGATAAAAAAACCCATTTGGCTCAGCCAAACCCTTCCCATTACTTCTATGAACATCCCTAATATCATACTATGGGACATGTAATAATTACACCAATGGGCCTTGTAAGGGTTCCACCTTACCCTTTGAAAGGTTCATTAAAAAAAATCAATAAAAATGAAGGCCTTTGGGCCAATGGATGGATGCAAAGGATACACCCGAAAATAGGTGTTTGTTTTATAACCTCTTTCTTGTTATTTTATTATTCTACATCCTCTTTCTTAGTTGTTTCCATAATAATTATGGTACAATTATATTCCTCCTTTTAACCCTCCAATGAAAAATAATATCACCATGTGTGTGTATGTATGGATTTCCGTCTCCACACCGTTGTGTAAAACTATTTTTCTTGTACACTTTACGTATATGGTTATAACGATGTATATAATGGATTTAAATAATAAATATATAATTATGTTGTTTTGTACAATTCATATTCCATCATATTACATACCATTAAACCATTAATTAATGATACCATGGCTCGTGTGTATGTATGACTTACCATCTCTACAACGTAATGAGACTAATCTTCCATGTTCACCGTTAAAGAATGATTATAAGAATAAATATTATTAATAAGTAAGAAATATATGATATAATAATTATATTTAGATTATATATATATATATATATATATTTACATATATTTCATTCACCTACTTTCATTCAATATGATGGGAAAATGGAATCAACGTTCATGCGTATGTACGATCGACCATCTCAAAGAACGGTGTGTTCTATTTCATTTGTAAATCGATTATATATATTTTTATATATTTATATAAAAAATATATATGATATATAATTCATGTTTTACATTATTAATGTATGTAAATTATTATTTATGTAATACGATTGAAAATAAAAAGTGAAAATATGTTTGATAAAGAAAGAGATTATTACGCAAAACATTGCTTAAATTTAGATATTATTAATAAAAAGGTAATATAAATTTATACATGAATAATTTATGATATAAAAAATATGGATATGGTCATGGTATAATTTAATTATATTTTTTTAACTATTATACATGAGGATAACTCACCCTCATCTAAAGGAATGTATAAGGTAAGGGTTAATTTCGAAATCTCATTATGATCTGAGATTGGTTAAATATAAGTATATAGTTGGGAATATTTATCATCCACATCCATGATTCTTAAAAACACATTTAATATATTTTTACTATTTATCAACATCTTTTTAAAGTTATTTTTCATAATAGTGAATTTTTATAAAATGTTTTGAAATGAATCTTTATGTCAGTTTCCATATGTGGTACTTTATGCCCATTCGACAAATTAAGGACAGAATGTTTTTAAACTTTTATGAAACAATCAACTATTTTAAGAATTATAATTCCTTAAACTTATGAATCATTAATTAAATTAATAAAAGTTTATTTTAATTGGAAATTTTTTCTTTTGTAATTACATAGACTTTTAAATGATTACAAAGTAAAAACCGGATACTTCTCTAAAACAGTTTTAATGAATTTATTAGAATAATTTCATCAATGTCAACATACTTTGATAGATTTTATGTTTAATTAATTTTGATTTATTATGTTACAATCTCCCATACTGTATTCAAGGTTTTATGATATGTTGACGATGGATATTCTATTTTTTATAAAATTCATGGTCTATGTTTAATGTATTAACATTTCATATGAAAGTATTAATTTGATTTTTTATGTTTTGTTTCACCCTCTTCATATGAGCAATGAATTTGACTTAGTAAGTGATGGGTGGGTCCCACAATATCCCCTTAATTCATTTCTATGTCTCATGAGACAAATAAGTGTCTTTTCACAAGGCCTTAAACGAATATTTGTTTATGGTCTTGGATCCAGGCCTTGACGTAGTGGTTTTGATGTCCCTCATTGCGAATTCCCTCATTATGAGATTAGTTATTGATTTTACATGTGATAATTCAACTAGTAGAATATCTATATGAATGTTTAAATTGAATTATTTGATTTGTTATTTCCATATTATACTGAATATAATGTTTTAAAAGGACTGTGTTTTAGTATTGTACCTTACCTTAAAATTTTATACTTATTTATGATAGATTTTTCTATATTTTTTATCCTTACTGAGCATCTAAGCTCACCCCTTTGTTATGTTTTATGTAACACCCCGACCATAGAAGCCCAGAGTCGGTGCATTATTTTAATACATTGGAATGATTACAAGGAATAAAGTCCTGAATGACCGATTAGTTTAGTTGTCTTGGAAAATAGATCACATACATTAACGTTGCATTACACATTAAAAAACAAAACAAAACATAAATGATCCATTGAGAATTCCATTAATGCCTTAGATTAACTGTACTTATCAATAATCATACACTTACAGGGATCCTGGGGAAATAAAACATAAGAAAGGGGTGAGGTCAAATGCTCAGTAAGGATAACAATATAGAAAATTCTTTCACAAATAAGTATAAACAGTTAAGGCAATGTATACAAATAAAACAAAATCATTTTATACTTAAAATTCAGAATAATATGGAAAAGATAAATCAAATAACTCCATTTACTTATTCCCATTGATATTCTACTAGTCTAATAATCACAAGAAATATGCATAGACAATTTCATAATGATGGAATTCATAATTCCAGAATTTATAACCACATAGTCAAGACCTAGTGCCAAGAATAAAAATAAGATTTTGTCAAGTCCTTATGTCAATAATCTTGTTTGTCTCATGAGACCTATCGATGCATCGAGGAGCTATAATAGGCTGCAACCATCACTTACTATGTCATATACATTCCTCATATGAAAAGGTTTAAACATAAAATAAATATTCATATTAAAACTAGCATACAAAATGTAAATACGTTATCCATAAACCATGAATGGTATAAAAATAACACATCCACATTCTAACATAACACAAAATCTTTCGATACAACATAGAAGATTTGTATCATAATAAATCAACTTCAAACAAGTTTAAAATCAATCAAGGGTTGTTGACATAGATGAAATGAAAACTATTTGTAAGAAATACATCTTTCTATTTTGAAACCATTTAAGGGAAAAAATTTATTTTGGAAAAATTCTTATAATATTTTAAGGTAAACTTCAAAGGTGTTAAAAAAGTGGAGAATAAATGTACCCTCCGTATAAGTTAAAAAACATTCTTAGCTTAATTTATAGAAAAGTTCATATAGTACCTTGTTTTGAAAATGATGGAAAGAATTATTTGAAACCATTTTATAAAAATCCAAGAAAGGGTATAAAAGAATTTAACCCATAGTCTAGTAAATAGTAATTGTTTAAAATAATTTTTTATGAAACATGGATGTGGATGATAAAGAGGTCCCAAAATATATTCACATAAAGACAACATCAGATAATAAAGTGATTGTGAAATTAACCCTTACCTTGTACTTTCCTTTGGCCAAGGGTAAATTTAAACTCTCATAAATGACTATAGTATTTTATAAATTATACCAGAACCATATTAATATTTATTATATCATACATGATTCATTTATGACTTTATACTACCCATTTAATAACAATTTCCATCAAAATTAACATTTCGGTAATAATCTCTTTCTTTATCTTACGTGTTTTAACTTGTTATTCTTGATCGTATCATTTAGATCATGAATTACATTCTTCCAGAATATCACACATGATTTATATATCATATATATTTAGAATATAAATATGTATAGTAGATAGATATATGAAATGGAAAACAATGTTTATGGAGACGGTAGGCCGTACGTACAAATAAACGTAATTTCCATTTTCATATCGCATTGAATGGAAGTAAGTGAATATAATATATGTAAGTAAACACACACAGACACAAAAACACACATATATCTATTCATAAAAATTATTATGTCATATATTACATAGATATTTTTATAATCATTGTTTAATGGTGAATGTGGAAATAAATCTCACCGTGTCGTGGATACGGTAAGCCGTAGGTACACACGAGCGGTGATGTCATTTGCTTAATGATTAAAAGGTGTGGAATTGGATGTTATATTAATTTTAAAGAGAAATTAGAATATTATTTTCATTATTTATATACATATTACACATCATTATATCCATCCAAATAACATAGTGTTGAATAACAAATTACACCACGACGTGGAGACTGTAAGCCTTATGTACGCACACAGAGTGACAATATCATTCATAGGACGGATAGAATAATGAATATGGTTATACCATATTATTAAGAAAATCACAGTATATAAAAGGTACTGGAGTTATTATTTTTGTATGGAAATAAAAAAAGAAAGATAAAGTGTAAGAAGAAGAGAACTTTGAAAGAGGTGAAAAAATAATTACCTCTTCTTTGGGTGTTTCTTCTTGATTTGAACAAAAGGGCTCCATAGGTTTTCTTTTATGCTCAAGAGAAGGACTATAAGTTGAATTTATTGAAGTTAGGATGAGTTTTGGTCAGGGTCTGTCTGATCCAAATGGCTTCTGAGTTGTGATTTTGAGAGAAGGGGAAGTACCATTTTATAAGAGGGGTGAGGGTCATTTTGGAAAAGTTTGAAATATTATTTTAGAATAAAATAATTTCAGGATTCTAATGGCTCAAAAAAGATTTAGTTCTACGAAAATGCAGGTATGGGTCTAAAAACACTCAACCAATAGGTTTTAGACAGGTTTATCTCACCATATTAACCATATCTTTTATATTTAACTCTTAGTTAAATAGTTTACCTTTTACCGTGTCTTCATGAATTCTTACATTATAAGGTTAAGAAACTCATTATAAACTTACAAGAGAACCTAAAGTGATTCATTAATGGCATATATAATATTATTTAATCCATTTGGCTGAACATTAGAATTTTAGGAATATTATATAATTTAATAATATAATATTTTTATTAAAAACTAATTTATATCAAATTTGAAAATATTTTGTATTTGGTTTTTGTGAAAGTCCTCATAACTTTATTACTTCAAAGAAGTTACATTGAATCAACCCTAAAATGTCATATTCCCCTCTAAAATTAGTGGATGTCATAAAAACTGTGAAATTATATTTATTTTAAAATTTTTAAAACCATTTATTTGATTCTTTCATTAATAAGGTAATTACTCCATCTTCATTGTGTCATAAATAAATTTAATTATTTAATGTCTAAAAATTATAAATAAACTACCATTATGTAGGAATTTTTTAGATTTCTTATGAATATTTATTGTCGAATTTATCTTATTTGTAACCCTATATTAAAAATGGGTTAGTTATTAAACATTGAATTTAACACTTTTAACTATTCTTTAAATTAAATAATAATAAATATCCTAATCTGATCCAAGTGGACCTAAAGGATCATATTTTATTTCTATGAATTTTTTGGTCGAAATAAACTTATCCAATAGATTAAGGATATGTGTCAGGGTAATTATAATATCATTTTTACCTACAATTACCCTATTTACTTTTAACCGTGGTAAATAAAAGTCAGGAATTACTATTCACCAAAAATTATTTTCTTCTCATTGAACCAAATTTTACTTACTGATATCAACCATGTATCTCAGAGTTTTTAAATTCAACTCACAGAAGTAGAAAAATTATTATTTTTGCAAATTTGCAAATGCTCCGAGAAGGTAGGTAAATGACGGTAAAAAGTTCAATAAACATTTATACATATAATATTATTCTAAAATAAATCCAATGAATTAAATTGAACTTATATAGGTATTATATATATATTTTCTAATTTATATAAATTTAAATAAAATAAATAATTATTTAAATAAAAAGTCGGTTTTAAATAATAATGCATTTTTTTTACTATTCATCAAAAATTGAATGTTTTCAGAAAAATACCAAAAAATCACCCTAAGATAATATTGATATTATAAATTAAAAAATGAATTCAATTTTACCAAATAAAAAAATAGTAGTTGCAATAATTAATTTAAAACTAATTCCCGTTGTCAACACAAAAAAGAAGGTTTTTAGAATGTAAAGACTCTCAAAAGATTGACTTGGGTTTATGTCAAATTTAAATGTGAAATTACTTATAATGACCTAAATTGTATTAAATGATAAAAATATAATCTAATTATACATCAAAACCATTCAAATGTATAATCTAACACTATAAATTATTTTGACTAAAAAATTGATTTCAATTAAAACATAGTATTTTTCGCTATTCATAAAAATATGAATATTATCTGAAAAGTACCAAATATTTACCCAAATTTTTTTATGCCCCTATTCAAAATAATAATTTAATTTCATTGAATTTAATTGTAAAGACCCAGAAATTTCAAGGAAATTTTTTTCTTAATTTTCTTTGGGATTTTACATGAACACAGTTTCTGACAGTGCCTGATTCCGAGGCCCGGTGTGCCTGGAATCATTTTCCGAAGTTTAGCTAGAGTACGTTCAGTAAACGAACGAGCGAGTTTTTCTAACATTTGAACCAGTGCTCAGAATTGAATTCCGAGGGCACCGATGGATTCACAGCACCGATAATTGCTTAGGAACACCTTCTCCGGAGTTGCGTTTACATGGGAGGTGTTGTTAAAAATTGTTGTAGTTAAAAATAAAATTTAGCTACATATTTTATTTTTCATTCTAAGTGGTAGTCCTTTGATTGGAAGTTGGGAAACCACCCAACTTCCTATGAGAGGTTATGAGGGCGGTAGAGCCCACACGAACCCGACTCCTTCATATTCCCTAACCTCCCATAACCCTCTTATTAAATGACACATGAGTTAATTAAGTGGTGTAATTCAATTTTTTTTGAATTTCAAACTTAAGTCATGAGTAATAAAATAAGTGAAATACTTATTTTATTATTGTTGGGATTGTTGTGTTGAGTCTTTGGGAGAAAAAGGGAAGTCTTGAAGTTCTTCGTTCTTTGTCGAAGAACACGAAGAACGCATCGCCGCTGACGAAGAACGCCGACCTCCGACGACGGACGATGGCGAGAGATGCCTTCCTTGGAGATCAAAAAACGCCAACGATCCTCTTCTTCTATGATGATAAATTCTGCGATGTCCCTTTCCGCGACGCCTTCTTCCGCAACGAACCTTTGCTCAACGAATTCGACGAGGTAAGGGATTTATTATTTTTATTCGTGAATTCTTCTGTCGTCGTTCCTCGTTTCAAATTGGACTACTTGCTATCAATTAACGGGAGGAGGCCGGATCGCACAAACACAACCTACCCTCCTCCCATAATTATGTTGATTAACCTTGTTGTGGTTTGGAACGGAGATGGCGCGATGTCGTCACACGTCGCGAGATCATGCGGCAAGGTCGCAGCGCCGTCGCACCGCGTCGGAGAATCACAAAAACACCGCGGTCGGAGCGGGGCTACGGCGGAGTGGCGGGACGTCGTCGTGCTGTGCCGGACGGACCATGGCCGCGACCTTAAGCCGCGGTAGAGCAGGGACCGGCGACCTGTTTCTGGCGGCCGGCGTCAGAGTAGGGGGACGGGACCAACCAGTCCCGTGGCAGCAGTAGTCAGCCGACAAGAGTGTGTCGGCCGGTCAGGGGAGAAGGCGGGGGTTCGTAACCCCCAGCAGTACGAACAGTAGAGGTCCCCACGTGGGGGGGGGGGGGGGTTTAATTGAACAGGGGGCAGCCGCGCCCCCCTGCCTTGACCTCCCATCTCGGTTACACCAAGCGGGCCAGCGGACCGCCAGCGCGCCAGAACGCCGGGCCGGGCCACACCAAAGCGGGCTGGACCCGGACCCGGGTCGGGTCGACCCGGTTTGGGCCGACCCAGGGGGTATCGGGCCGGGTCGGACCGGGCCCGAACCCCCTATTCGCGGACCTCTTACGGTCTTATTCCCATATCTTGGACTACCGACCTCCGATCGACGCACTTTCAGCTACGATGCGATCCTTGGATCGAGATGGTCATTTTGGTATATTAAACTGAAGTTTTTGAAGAACTTTGTGTACAACAGGGTCGGTTCAGATACGAAACCAACTGGGCCTTCGGAGCGGAAATGCTTATATCATGAGCTCCGGACGTCCGATTGACGTGCCGTCGACTTTGTTGGATTAATCTTGATGAGATGAAACTTTTTTAATGCTTCTCCAGAGTTTTGGTTGCAGTTGGTTAGTGGCTGGGTTGGATTGTACCCGAAATCTAACCGGGCCCCTGGAACGGAAAAGCTGATAACTTTCAGACCAGACGTCTGTTTGACGAACCGTCAGCGGCGTTGGTGATCATGTTAGGAAACGGTCCCTATGAGTATACCCTATGAGAGTTCAGGGTACAGTTGAGATGCGGTCGAGTTGGTTCATACACGAATCCAACCGGGCCTCTGGGACGAAAATGCTAATAACTCCCAGACCGGGCGTCCGATTGACGCGCCGTCTGTTGCTTTGAGACCCCTATGACGAGGCGGTTCTCTGAGATACTTCTTCATGGGACTTGTAATACTTGGAGTATCGACCAGTAGCTCATGGAGCGGACCCTCCTAGAGATGAGCTAGCAGAGTGCAGAGACCTAGTAGCTGACTGAGACTTGATGACTGCTGATCGATCGACTCTGAGTGATTTAGATAGCCCAGTGGGGTGCGCTTGGTTGTAGTGGTAGACCCACGACGGAGGTACGCTTGGTTGTAGAGGCAGACCCGCGGTACTTGACAGAAGGAGTACCTTTGTAGTCTCTGAGGGGGTGCGCTTGGTTGTAGCGGCAGACCCTTGGTGGGATGCGCTTGGTTGCAGCGGCAGGCCCACAATACTCGATAGGTGGAGTACTTCAACATTCCAAGGTTAGTGGGATGCACTTGGTTGTAGCGACAAGCCCACTGTACTCGACAGAGGAGGATTTCTCCAGTAGCTGTGGTTTCGTTATCGTGAATAAAATCCTGGTTTCAGCTGAGTCTATGACCTTTGTGTTTTCTCATGATTGAGATGGGTCACTTGATAACTTAGGTATATGTATGGGCATATATCTAAGTAGAGGTTATCCGTTGATTTCATAACCATTGTATTTCTCAGGATTGAGATGGGTTACTGATGACTTAGGTATAAGTATGGGTTTATACCTATGTAAGAGTTTTCTGTTGAGTTTCTGCTTTGTGGTTATCCTTGTTGGATTTTGAGAGACCTTGAGGGTGTCGGGGTCCCTACTGAGTATTGTATACTCACACCTGCACGGGCTATGCCCGCACCTCGTTGTGTTGGTTTCAGACGACGGCAGCACTGACGGAGGCCGAGTGTTCGAGGACTGAACGGTACCCGGTGGTGGACTTCATGACGAGACGATGCTCGAAGGAGGTTGATGGGAGAGAGCATTGGGAAGGCTATCTGTACCTACCCATCAGAAAGGATCCATGGTGGGAGATCCAGGAGCTACGCTATCTCTACCTACCCTTCAGGTAGGATCTGAGGAGGACGACCTAGGAGCTACTTCTTTTCTTCCAACTGTTTGTCTTTTCTGTTGTACTTCCTTTCAGTTGTAGCTACACTTTTCAGATGGGTTTGTATTCTGGCCCACTTACTTTTCAGCACTTCCTTTTTGTACTTAGTGTTTTACTTCCTCTAGTACTCTGTGGTGTTTTGTTTAATTTTATAAAGGCAATTCCATTCCAGTTATCGGGAATTAAGCCTTTGGTGCTAGTCGCCAGCCCCTGGCCTATGGAAGGCGGGCTTGGGGTAGTCACGACACATGCCTCGAGGGCGGGTCGTGACATTAATATATAAAAGTGTCAAATATTGTGTTTGAAAATGGTTCTCCATTAAAAGGCGGTAAACCATCATTTTTTTGAAAAATACTTCTTTTAACTGAAAAAAATGTATTTGTTCACAATATATAGATGTTAAAAATATATAGAGTATATAAGATTCAAAATTTAGTTAATACTATTAATAACCACTTTTTTGAATGGCTCGTTTAGTAAGTTGTGGTGCGCTCGAACTCAGTGTTGCGTGTAGGGAAAGCTATCCAATTACTTTAATGAGATAACATACTATGAAATCTTGAGGTGTTACATTCTCCCCTCCTTCAATAAATTTCATCCTCACAATTTGAAATTTTTCTTTGAAAATAAAGGGTTAAAAATAAAAAAATACCTTTGTGGAAAACACATATTGGGAATTGAGTTAATAAAATGTTGTCTTAATAAGTGGGAAAGAGAAATGAAGAAGTAATCACCGAATTATGATCTTGATTTGAAGAACATTGGGGGGAATTAGGGACACATAATTGGAGGAAAATTTTAAATACTAATAGGGAGTTTTTGAGTGCATCAATTACAAACAAGTGTAAAATGGAGGGCCTCAAATCCATCAATCTATGATGATTTAAAATATCATCGGTTCAAGAAAACAAAAGTTATTAGGATAACACATTTTTGGTTTTAAGATCCATTGCCTAATGTTGAAGAATTAATTTATTAATAAAACAAGAGAAAAAAATATACTCGACATGTAGACTTTTATCTTTCAAATATTTCCTACTACAAACTCATCTTTCACTCCAAAAGATAATATAATTCAAAAGTAATCTATTTATCCTAATCGTATAGGGTTACAAGAAAAAAGAATTTATAATTAATCTGTCAGACCATTTTAGAAAAACTACATTATACAAACTAGGAAATCACATAGGCCAGTTGTAGGTGATACACCCTTGTCGCCCTTCGGTTGGGGGCTCACGCCTCGTGACCTTGACGGATGCAATGGATTGTCACCCGACCTCCGGGATGTCCTTTCAATGTCAATACAAAAATAATCTCAAGAAACAATTTAACCTTAACAATAGTATCCAATTTAAAACTTAATAAATTCCAACCTTTGGACTTATCCAAAATACATTAATCTAAACTCACAGTCCAAAATTTATAAGGAAGGTAAACACAATAAAGATCAAATTTTCCAGGTAATAACACATGAATACCTTCATTATGTATTCTTTTAAAACACGATAACACCTTGAATTATCATATAACCATATTAATTACATTTATTCACCATTATTCCATATAGAATACTGGATATTCTCTTTATATCCCAAAATGTTGTAAACTCCAACAATGATGGAATATACAAATCATTAATCAGTTTCAAGGTAATCAAGAATATCAAATATAATTTATCCAAATGAATAATATCTTTTTACAAAATCACTAACTCAGTATCAGATCCATAATAAGGTTTATCTTTCCGTCAACCATTTATTTTTCAAAAAGTTTAACTTGTTATTGAGTTACTTTTCTTAGAATCATATAATCTCAAATAATTAATGAAATAGTACTACAATACAATCCTTATATACTCAATAATACTTATAACATGTAAATAATTAATAGAATATTCAAATGAAACAATACTTTAATAAAAACGTAATAAATCTAATCATTCTTCTCTATCATTGATAGTATTATAACATGATTATTATCCAATAGAAGCATTTGGGGTGTACTCTGATGATTTGGATATTGATCTGCATAGAGTCCAAACTCTTTGAAGATGAAGCATTGTACATTTGAAACCTTTTTCTTACCCTTTCAATCATGTACTTGGTGTCCTTTTTCTCTACATTTATAAAAAAATCCCATTCCCTAATGCAATTACTAAGGTGATTCTTTCCATAGTTATCTCATTTGGGAAAATCGTTCTTTCCCATTTTCCCTTTATCCATCTCTCTCTCTACCAACCTTTTCTTCTCTTGCTTCCCTTTAAAGCCATAGGGATCAGAGAATTCTTTAATTATCTTATTAAAACATGATATTATTATTCATATGATGAGAATACCTGGGAAACTATTTCCCTTCTAAATGTTGGCTTAATTACATGGTAGATATGACCCTTCATACTTATTGGATCATGCTTATTGTTGGAGTTCTCAATCCTTCTATTAAGAACCATTTCTAAACAATGGCATACACTAGATTAGTTTTTGAATTTCATTTCATAATTCCAAATGTGTAAAATACTTAACATAAATTGAAAAGTTTTTGCATATAATCCATAATCCTAAAAATGCATTCATTGAGGAAGTATTTAATCTTAAATCCTTCACAATCGTTTGTAAGGAAAATGTGAATTATCTATAGCATACCCCCCAGGAGTGTTGTAACCAAGAGTGAAACAATGCACATTTTCGTGTATCAAGACACCCTTAGGTCAAGACCAAAACTCCTTATCGGAGTTTTCACTCCTATGCACATCTGTTCCAAAGCCACCTCTACCAGCACGTATACAAACATGGATGTATTGCTTGGAAAATATACAAAATATCTACATTACCAAAATTCTAGGATGTTATTCTATAATAATCCTCATAGTCTATCATAGGGTAATGTGCTCTAATCATAGTTTATCTAAATCTATTTCCAAGGTTGTTGCTAAACTTCCTTTGATACCAATTATAACACCCAGACCTCAGAAACCGCGAGTCAGTGCATTATTTTAACACATTGGCATGATTACTTGGAATCATGTCCCGAAGGACTGATCAGTTTAGCAGTCTTGGAAAATAGATTACATACATAAATGTTCGATTACAGATTAGAAAATAAAACACAACATAAATGATCTTTTGATAAATCCATTAACCCCTAGCTTAACCCTTCTTATCAATCATAGTACAGTTATTGGAATCCTGGGAAAATTAAAGATAAGAAAGGGGTGATCTCAAATTCTCAGTAAGGATTACAGTATATCAAAAACTTTCACAAATAATTATAAACGTTTAATGAAATGTATAAGACAAAAACAAAATCCTTTTAAACATAAACTTCAGCATAACATGGCAATGATAAATCAAATAATTCCATTTACTTATTCACATGGATATTCTTCTAGTCAAATAATCACATGCAATATCTATATCCAATTTCATAATGATGGAATTCATTATGCCAAACATTATAATCACATAGTCAAGGATTTGTTCCAAGACTATAAATAATAATTTTTCAAGACCATATGAAAAGACACAAGTTTTTCTCATAAGACACACCGATGCCTCAAGGAGCTATAGTGGGCTCCACCTATCACTTAGTAAGTCCAATTCATTCCTCATATGAAAAGGCTTAAACATAACATAAACATTCGTATTAAAACTGGCATACGAAATGTCAATACTTTATCCATAAACAATGAATGGTATAAATATTAAAAATCCATAGTAAAACATATCACAAAACCATAAATACAACATGGAAGATTTGTATCAAAATAAATAAACTTCAAACAAGTATAAAATCCATCAAAGGCTATTGACATAGATGAAATGAAAACTATTTGAATGAAATACCTCTTGCTATTTTGAAACCATTTAAAAGAAAAAATTTATTTTGGAAATATTCATATAAGATTGTAATTTAAGATTAAAAGGTGTTATAATAGTGGAGAATAGCTGCACCCACCATATAATTTAAAAAACATTCTTACCATAACTTGTTGAAAAGTTCATAAAGTACATTGTTTGGAAAACGAGTGAAAGATTCCTTTCAAATTTTTTATAAAAAGTAAAACATGCGTATAAATGAATTTAAACCATAGTCTAGTAAATAGTAAAAATGTTTTGTAATAAATTTTTAAGAAACATGGATGTGGATGATAAAGATTTCCCAGTAGATAGTCATGTGAAAACAACCTCGGATAATAAAGAGATTGCGAAATTAACCCTTACATTGCAATTTCCATTGGTTGAGGGTACTTTTAACCTTGTGTATGATGACAATAGTATGATATAAAATTATACTAGAACCATATTTATATTTATTATATCATAAATTATTTAATTATGAATTTATACTACCCATTTAATAAGGAATTACATGTTAAATTAAAAGTTTAACTAATAATCGCTTTCTTTATCGTACATGTTTTAACTTGTTATTATTTATCGTATCATTTAGATAATGATTTACATACATACATAATATAACACATGATTTATATAACATATATATTTATAATATTAATATGTTTAGTAGATAGATATATGAAATTGAAAACATCGTTTATGGAGACGGTAGGTTGTACGTATACATAAACGCTGTTTCGGTTTTCATATCGTATTGAATGGAAGTAAGAGAATAAGATATATGTAAGTAAATACATATACATATACATATATATATTTATATCTAATAAGATGCGTTATTATGTCAAATATTACATATATATTTTTATAATCATCGTGGAATGGTGAATGTGGAATTGAATCTCATCGCGTCGTGGAGACGGTAAGCCGTATGTACACACGAGGGACGATGTCATTTTACTGAATAATTAAAAGTCATGGAATTGGATGGTATATTAATTTTATGGAGACATTATCATGTTATTTTCATTATTTATGTACATATTACTCATCATTATATACATACAAATAACATAGTGTTGAATAACTAATTACACCATGGCGTGGAGACGGTAAGCCGTACGTACGCATGCATGGTGACATTATCCTTCATAGGATGGATAGAATAATGAATATGGTAGTAACATATTAATAATAACATCATTGTATGTATAAGGTACTTGAGTTATTATATATTTATGGAAATAACAAAGAAATAGAATGTGGAAGAAGCAAAGAACTTTGAAAGAGGTAATAAAATAATTACCTCTTCTTTGGGTGTTTTCTTTTGATTTGAACAAAAGGGCTCCTTAGGTTTCCTTTCTTCTCAAGGTAAGCACTCTTGGATTAATTTATCGAAGTTGGGAGGAGATTTGGGTAGGGTTTGGCTGAGCCAAATTGCTTTGGAGTTGTGATTTTGGGAGAAGGGGAACTACCCTTTTATAAGAGGGGTGAGGGTCAGTTTAGCAAAAACATGAAATATTATTTTTTAATAAAATCATTTTAGGTTTCTAATGGATCTAAAATAATTTATTTATAGGATAAGGTGGTTATGGGTCTAAAACCACTCAAATAATATGTTTTAGACAGGTTTAGGTCACCAAATTAACCTTATGTTTTAGATTTAACTTCTAGTTAAATAGTTTAACTTTTACCGTGTCTTCTTGTATTCTTACTTTTATGGTTAATAGACATACTCTAAACATCCAAGAGAACATAAAGTGGTTCAGTAATCATATATATATTATTATTTAACCCCTTTAGACTAACCTTATATTTTTAGGAATATTATATATTTTAATAATATAATATTATTTTTAAAAACCCATTTATGTCAATTTTGACGCTATTTAAAATTTGGTTTTTTTGAAAGTCATAAAAATTTTATTACTTAGAAGTATTTACATATAATCAAAACTAAAAAGTAATAGTAACCTAGAAAATTATTTTAATCCATAAAAACTTTGAAATTTTATTTATTTTAATATTTATAAAACCATTTATTTCATTCTTTCATTAATAATTTAATTACCGCATCATGAGTATGTCATAATAAAATTTAATTATTTTATGGCTAATATTTATAAATAAAATACCATAATTTTTAATATATTTTTATCTTTATAATGAATATTTGTAGTATAATTTATCTTATATGTATCCCTATATTAAAAATGATTTAGTTATTAAACATTGAATTTAACACTTTTAACTCTTCTTTAAATAAAATAATAATAAATTTGCTAATCTAAAAGAAGTGGATAAAAAGGATCATATTTTATTCGTATGGCTGTTTTTAGTTGAAATAGACTAATATAATATAATTAGGACATGTGTTGGGGTAATTATAATATCATTTTTACCTTTAATTACCCTATTTACTTTTAACTGTGGTAAATAAAAGTCAAAAGTTACTATTATTAAAATATTATTTTCATCTCATTGAACTCCATTTTACATACTGATATCATCCATGTCTCTCTGAGTTTATAAATTCAACTCGCAGATGCATTAAAATATTGTTTTATACAAATTTTCTAATGCTCATAGAAGGTAGGTAAAAGGTGGTAAAAAGTTCAATAAAAATTTATACATCTAATTTTATTATAAAATGACTCAAATGAATTACATTGAACATATATAGGTATTATATATCTATTTTTAATTAAAATAAATTAAAATAAATTTAATAATTATATAAATAAAAAGTCGGTTTTAAACAATAACGCAGTGTTTTCACTATTCATCAAAAATTGAATGTTTTCAGAAAACACCAAAAATTTACCCTAAGCTATTTTTTATATTTATAATTAAAAAATGAATTCTATTTTACCAAATTAAAAAAATATATGTTGAATTAATTAATTTAAAATTAATTCCCGTTGTCAAAACTAAAAAGCGTCTTTTTAAAAAGAAAAAACTATCAAAATATTGACATGTGTTTATATCAAATTTATGTGTGAAATTACTTATAATGACCTAAACTCTAATAAATAATAAAAATATAACTTATATATACATAGAAACCATTAAAATTTATAATTTAACACTATAAATCATTTTTATTAAAAAAGTTGTTTTCAATGAAAACATAGTGTTTTTCATTATTTATCAAAATATGAAACTTATCAGTAAAGTACAAAAAATTTATCCAAAATAATTTTTTATGTCCCGCATCTAATGAAGAATTTATTTTCATTAAATTGAATATATAAAAGAATCAGATATTGGTTTTAAAAAGGGTTCATTATTTAAAGATGGTAAAATTTCATTTTTTGAAAAATACTTCTTTTATCTGATGAAAATGAATTTCTCCACATAATATGTATGTTAAAATTATATAGAGTATATAAGATTCAAAATGCAGTAAAAAATATTCATAATTTCTTTTTTTTGAATGGCTAGTATGATACGTTGTGGTGCGCTTGAACTCAATGTTGTGTGTAGCGCATGCTATTGAATTACTTTAAAGAGATAACATACTATGAGATCTTGGAGTGTTACATTTATTTTTCCCAAGATGCCAAAAAGTGTTTTATTATATATATTTAGGGTTATGCTAGGGGAATAATGAAATTATAAATGGGTTATCTATGCTATATTTGATGTTATAAATTGTAATGTAATATTTTCATAAACTGATAAACAAATCATTCATTTGAGATTTTATTCCTTTTAGTCATTCCAATGTAATAAAATATTGAACGGACTGAGGAATTCAGGGGTCGAGACATTACAACTATCCATTTAGAGTATCTATATAGTTGTTTATTCTTATAACCATTCACTATATGCTATAGTGATGAAAGATTCAACTATCGATAAACATTTTTCTAGGTGATTACCACAACATGATTTTATTCTTTAGACACATCCACTTGAAAGTATCTAGACAATGATATAATTTATAGGAAAACCCCATAATCCAAACCCCACCAAAACATCATAATGTCATTCCATATAAAGAAATATTCATAGGATTTCCACTAAATTTATCATATCAATTTTTTCATATAAAATGGGAATTATTACCATGAAATTAAATCATAAACTATCCCAAATGGTTATCTATACATTTTAAATTATGATCCACCTTAACTTCTCATACCTTAAATTATCCTCAACAAACACCATGATATTTTAAGTTACCTAAAATATTATCTCATACCAACTATGGTACACTATACCCATATTCCAAAGATCAGTTCCATAAATTCATACATTACATACTAGTTTTGATACCAACTATATTTTCTCAGACATAAATATCCCACAATTACATGATTGAAAGAAATTATTCAATTGTATCCATTCCCAAGACCATTTAGGTTTTGATCTCTAGATAATTAAGATAAAATATAAACTAATAAAACCCATGTATTTTTAAACTAAGGGAAAATATATTTCAACAATATAAGAAAGTAATTAATATATAATAATTCTTCAAAACCCCCCCAAAAATTATCTATAAATTCTATCCTATTAGACATATCATATGCAATACATTTCTTTATAACCTGCGAGAATTGAAAAAGAAGAAGGGGGAGGGGTTCAAAATATTTGTAAGGGTAAACATAACAGATAAAAATCTATGATCAAAATTTATTTTATGATGAGAATTAATAATATGGTAGGAATTGATAATAAAATATACTTCCATAATAAAATTAAACTAAAATAATAATATATCCATGGATAGTAAAAAATAATAATTAGATCACCAGGATATAAATAATTGAAATCATGGTTATGAAATGTATAATGAAAGATATATTTATGTTATCATCCAAGCCTCATTAGAGACATCATTCTTTCTATTAAGGCCATAACCAATCATTCATTCTTTTCATTAAGACCAAAGTCAATACATATTGCCTAATTGGGAAGGAAAAAAATAAAAAACACAAACATGTTTGTCTCATGAGACCTAGTGATGCATTGTGATGTTATATAATGTCATCACCAACTTTTCACTTGTTTGAGACTAATTCATTCATTATATATGATAAAGAGTAAAAATTAAATGATAAAATTTTAAAATAATTATCTTCGTTGGAATAACATCAAATGGACAACAAATGGGATTGCATAGTCATTATTGTTCCAGAGAATGTAGGTGTATAGTTAAAAAAAATACAATGTTAACATTCCTAAGCAATCAATAAACATCCATTTCAAAATAAAAAGTATACATATTATCAATAGTTCCCTAATAAATATATTGCATATCTCTTTATGCAGGTAACCTTCAATATAACACTGTATAGATGAATGGGTAAATAGTAAATTCAATGATTTGAATAATTAATCAAAGTATGTTATGGATATAAATTCCCTTAAAGGAAAGGATGGAAATATATAGTGTTCATAGAGGAATGAAATTCAAAGGAAAATTATTTCTATAAAAGAGGATGATTTTGTAAGAAAAAGATAGTGATAGATCATTAAATTTATAGAAAAGAACATTACACAATCTAACTAGAGAAATATGGTGGATGGTTTTAAAAGAAAATCTCTCCAATGTAACAAAAAAATGAATGATGTTGAAAAATATAAAAAAATTCTTACAAAATAATGCTTCCAACATTATCACACAAGAAGGGATCAAGAATTATAGTTTTTTGATACCTATGAGTTCAATACCAAGAATTTTATATATATCTATCTATTTTTATTGAATAAATCACGTGACATAAATCCCATAAATTTAAAACCTTTTGAATATTAAGTATAATATTTATTTGAAAACATAAAATAGTTTTTGGAAATAATTTATAAAATTGAGGTAAAATAAAAACATTAAAAACACATTCAAAAGAAACTTTTGAAAAGGATAAGCAATGGATTTTCAATTATTTTAATTTTAAAATAATATCTGATAATTAATACTTAAATATTATATATAGTCTTCATTTAGAAACATGGATCTAAATATAAAAAATTTTATTTGGAAAGGAATAAATTTTAGTACATTGAAATTACCAAGGTTGAAAACCCACATTGTAAAAAGAGTAAAAAAACATATTTGAATATAAAATAATTTTTCAAATGTAGATTATGAAATAAAATATAATGAAATCTCTAGTTGGGAGAACATGGGCATGGATGAAAAAATTCAAGAAATAACACAATAACTTAATGAAAGGATATTTGATATATCAACAACCCTTATGGGAATGTTAATCCAAAAGTTATGAAATTAATAAAGGATTTATGTGTTAGGAATTTAAATCCATATAAAACAATGAGATAATAAAAAAAATAAAATCCATGTTATTATTTAACTAACATATTTGAAATAAGTTCAAGAGAATGATCATAACTCCTAGAATGAAAGCTCAGTTTCCATAAATCCTCATTACTAGTTTAATAATTGAATCAATAACCATTTGAATAATGTAATTCTATTAAGAATAGTACATCCCATGAAATAAAATACTATTGGATAAAAAACATCTATTTTCATTAAATATACTCTATAATGAATAAATGGTGTCTAAAATGTATTATAACTCAAAGAATAATAATTGAGATAAAAACCCTTACCTTTATCATAGCTTCTATAAACACACTATACAATCTTCCATAAAATACATATATATCATTATAACATATTTAATAAACATAAACGTATCCTTTTCAATTATTCTGTTTATTTATAAAAATTACCTATTTTAAATCTTCTGAGTTATTTTCAATTTTTGTTGTCAGGTGTAAGTAATCTGGATCATTTTAAACAATATTCATAAATACAATGTTGAAATTTATTATTATTAAAAAATAACTAACATTTATATAATTAATTTTACTTGAATAGAATTTTATTTATTTGTATAAATTTATAATTTCATTCAATTGATGTTTTGGTTACAATCCATGAAGATGATGTCGACACCGACCTTGTTTCGTTACCTCTTAATTTATGAACGATGTTTTAATTATTTATTATTTTAGTAATAATGATACCATTTAAAAACCAAAAGCAAATAAATCTATATTTTTTTATTATATAATTCTGGTAATTATATTCCCATAGCCATCTATGATATAAATTCATAACATTGATCAATTAGGTGCTTAAACCGACCTAAACATGAACACACCTTGTTTAATAGATGATTTTGTGGCGGTTTAGTTGAAATATCTTTATAAAAAAATAATTTCCTTTTTTAAAATTTATTATTGTAATATATCATAATTTTATAAAATTAATATAATAATTAATTCGTATAAAAATATTACAAATTACAAATAAAAATATTTTATTCTAGTGTTTTTTATATTTTATTGAATGAAAAATGACAGTTCATTGATCTTATCATTTATAAGTTGTAAAATTTATCATAAAAACCCTAATGATATAATTAAAATCATATTTATCCATTAAACCCATTATTTTAACCATATATGAGGTTTATTAATGAAAAATAATACATAAATCAATCATTCAATAAATGTTATAGTCCACAAGCACCCATGGTTGAGGATTTCATTTTCAATAATACGAGATTAATATATAAATTTATTTTCATTTAAGAATCATAATTTTGTTATAATTATCATAATTATTTATTTAATTAAATATTTATACCATCAGTGTATGATTGTTAAGGAAAAAAACATGACACTTTGTGGTGGAGATAATCCAAACATAAGCATAAATGTCGTTTTTGGGGTTTTTACGGGTATAAGGGTAAATAAGATAATGGTTATTACCATATCTTAATAAACATAATCAAATAATAAATAATTATTTCATTAAATCATTATTTTAAAATTATAATTGAAAACATAAAATGGAATGAAAATAAATTAAGGAAAAATGATTACTAATATTGGGAAATTTGAGTATCACTCTAAGAGATCCTTGAAAACGGATAGATTAAGGTAAAATAATGTGACCATAATATCATATACTAGAAATGGGAAATTTTGGAAGGAAATATTGTTGGTTTTCATGAGGAAACATAACATTATTCCTTGTATTGAAAGATAGGTGAGAGGACCCATTTATAAGCTAGAAGGGTTGAATTTTTTTTAAATACACATAATTTTTTAATAATGGGAGGTAATTATTAAGGAATGTTTATCCAAAATTTAGAAATAATATAATTTGGATTATATATGGTCCATAATGGCAAAAAAAAACACATTGTCATACATGTTTTTAATATATTTTATCCATTCACTCCACGTTAAGCCCCATTAACGCTAATTTACTCCTACCATTATAACTGTTTTTACCTTATCATGTGTACAAAAAAATAAACTAGAAATTATTTCATAATTTTTATTTACAAATTAAAAAATTGCATTATTTGCTTATTAAATTTTTAAATTTGTTAAAAAATTATTTTAAAATAATATGTGTATAATTTACTAAAAACATTTTATTGAGAAAATTATTACCTGTGTTCTAAATTTTCAGATATAGGGTATTAAAATATAGTAAATATTTTCGAATTTATAACTTCACTTATAAAATAAATAATTTTATAGGAAATATTTTCAAAATTTTTTATGGTATACTAAAATATTAATAATGTCATTAATTTTATTTATTTTTAAAAATGATATGTTATACTATTCATCTTGACATCATTGTTTTTTAAAATATCATATAAAATAATATTTATTAAATAAAAAGGTGAGGATTTAATAAATACTTTTGATTTTTTAAAATTCACATTCTAAAATTTATACATTTTAATTTTAATTAATATTATAAAATATAATGAAAAACTACTTTTATAGATAAACTAACTACTTTGGATATAATTTATTATTATTTATATTTTATATTCGTTATTAACTATTTTTAACCAATTATTAGGAACAATATCATATTTTCATATTTTTCTTTTGATAAAAGATCATAGCACATAAAATGAAATATTTTTTCAAAATAAAATTTTTTGCTAAAAATGATCTTATTAGTCAATTTCCAATACCAAATGAATTTCATTCATATTAAAAGTAGACATTATTACACACTTATATAAATATCTCATAAAGTGGTTAATAGTATTCATTTCATGTAATTTAACTAGTAGGTTTAACTACCACACATTAATATTTATATTTAATCTAAATATATAATTGTTTCATTTATGTTTAGTGTTGTGTGTAGAGCTAACTATCGAACACATTGACATATTTTATAGTAATAATAAATTAAAATATTAAGATGTTAAAGTTTAAAGATGCATTATTTTATACCATACATATATATTTTATCAATTAATAGGTTATATATACATCTAAGTCATTCTTATATAATGATAAATTTGTTAAATTTATAGTTTTTTCTAAAAACTGTAATTTTAAATATTCATTGAAAATAAAAAATTTACAAAATCCCAAAACATTATGTTATGTTAATATAAACATGATGAATAAAATAATTATTTTTATTCATTTGAATTAAAATTCTTAAATGCGAGAATATTACTTTTAAATAAAAAGATAAAAATATAATGAAAACTATTTTTATAGAGAAACAAAAATTAAAAATATTAATTATTATTATTCATATTTACTATAAATTAATAATAAAATTGATATTAATATATTATTTAAATAAATAATATATTCTAATAAAAACTCATAAAAATATATTTTTTAGAATGGAAAACTTTTAATGAATACATCGGTCTTATTAGTTATTTATCTACACTAACTATATTTTCATCAATGACCTAGACTTAATAATGACATATTTTTATTTTTATATATATTTAATAATTTTGTTACATCTATTTTTTACCTTCTAATTGGTTGAATAAATTTTAATTGTTATATGATGTTCCATATTTCACTGTGGTTTGGTGTCGAGTTTATCATAGACTATCAAATATATTAGGTCATAAAATAATATACAATTTAAAATATATGGGTGTTATATTCTAACCCTTAAATAAAATATGTACTCACAATTTTAATAAATACGCAGTGATGAAATTATATGAGAGAAGTTTTAAGGAATTTTTCAGTAAGGATATAACATATAATATGAAATCATCTTTAATATCCTAGGATAGAGTAAGTTATCTGTCCTAAAGAAATTTAACATTTCATCTAAATAATATACTTAGGTATTTATACACTATAATCATACATTCAATGAAATAGTACTTTCCCAAAACCTTTTTAATCTATGATATATGAAACCATAGGGATCAAATATATTATTCCCAAAATTTACACTATATTTAACCCTAAAATGACATTAATTAGTATGTCATAAGATCCCAATCTAGAAAATATATTCCATAATCCCAAAAAATAATGAACATCAAAAAAAGTATAAGAAATCAATTCTCATTCGTACGGTTATCGATACTATCTAAATTAATTTTGAAAAATCAATCAACACTTTTTATCTCATCCTCAAGTGTTTATTAATCCCAATATTTATCTATACTGCAATCAAATGTTTTTTAATTGTTATCCCCAAAAATTTAAAACCATGTCCTAAAATCATTTTTCATTATTTTTGATATCATTTTATATATTTTTACAAACCATTAAAAAAACTCCCGAAGAACAATCCTAAATGTTTCACATAATCCTTAAAACATTTAGAATATACTAGAATATCATTGATAAACATAAATTACTAATTAAAATATATATGAGTGTAAACATTTAATTTCTATTAAGATAATGACCTCAATAACTTATATAAGACTATAAAACTATAAATTTTCATCATAACATGCATATAAAAATATTGTCAATGATTTATGTATTCTCACTTATTTAGTTATAAGGAATAGTGTTTTTAGATACATACCTTAGCTTAATATTCATGATAATGTTTCCATAAAATACTAAAACCAAAATTGTTATGATAATATCCAATGTATGAATATGAAAACATCAATCAAAATATGTCTCCATCTAGGTCCCCTTTGTTTTTAAGAGAAGATACCTTCGGTTCAACCTAGGCCTCTTTTTTTAAACCATGGTTATAAATGGCCATTTCTTTATTAGGTTCTCTAAACTATATATATGATTTCATACTCAAATCATTCATAATAGTGCATAATGAAAATTTTATTGACCATAGAATATCATATGGGATCTTCAATGAAGGTGTATAGTCAGGCCTCTTTTTGAAAAACATAGTGATGATAGAGTTAATACCAAACACACCTTTAAAGGTCTACAAGCGCAAGGATAATTTGTGAAAAATATTTAATCCACATGTTGTATCTAGAAAGGTATGTAATTTCTAAGAGAACCACATAATCTACCCTTTACCAAAATTTTGGGTTGTTATCCTATATTTAGACTTATTCTCTTGTCCTATCATAGAGTTTTCACTAAATATATCTTATCCTAATACCTAAGATATACAATATTACATTAAATAACCTAAATAATTTTCTATACATTTGAAATTAAGAACCTCCTTAACATACTAACCCTTAAATTATCTTCAACTAATAGACTAACCAATAATTTTCTCTAAACTATCCTTTGATACCAATTTTGACACCTCAAATTCTTAGTCCTGAAATATGGTGCGAATAAACACCATCTTAAAAACCAACACTAAATTAAATCAATGCGACTCAATTTTAACCATCAATAATTATATAATCACTAATAAATCTTGATTCATTTATATTCAAATGAACTTTTAGGTTTTGATTTTTTGAGATTTAGAAAAAAACTGTAACTAACAAAGTCCGTGTAGTTCTCATCAAATAGAAAATTTTTCAACTATATAATTAACTAATTAGTCCATAATAAGTTCTCAAGGCATCCTATAAAATTCTCCACTCATGATAAAATTATTGAAATATCATACACAATAATTTTCATTATATCCTCAGGAAATGGAAACATGGGAAGGGTTATCTCAAAATCGCTGTAATGGAATACATAAATTAGATTATACTATGTAATAAACATGGTGTGAATAATATGGAAAGAAACAAATGATAATAAAATAATTCTATATAAATATCACTTGAGATCAAAAAAATTCCTTAGTTAACAATATAAATAAACAAATATAAAATAATAAATGAATACATTGGGATAAAAACCATAATTCTAGAAATATTTATCTTTACCATAAAAGCCTAATCCAAGACATTTTTCATGATACCAAGGCTGCAACCAAGATATCATTTTTATCATCATGGTCCCAGTCAATTACTCATTCATAAATTCATTTTACCTACACGAAATACCAAAACCTTTTGTCTTATGATTCCAATTTACATATTAAGGGGAAGTATAAAACATGGACCCACCAATATCTATTTAAATTTCAATTCATTACCCATATTAATGATATTAATATCAATAAAACCTATAAATAAATTTTCTTATGAATTAATAAGTGTTCATATTAAGATACAAACATAAAAAATTACAATAATTATCTCTTTGTAAATAAAAGGGATAACATGGTCATAACTTATCCATAGAAAGAATATAGGTTGTTAAACAAAATATAATTAACTTTTCTAAGTAATTAATAAAAATTTATATAAGAATAACAAAAAACACATTTTCAATATTCCCCCAATCAAGTAATGGAATAGATTTTGATGTGACTATACCTAAATCTAACACCATATAGATTTATGGGTATACCATTAAGTAAATAATTTCTCTAATAAAGTGACATATGACATCTTGGTTAAATCACAATATTCAAAGAAATAAAATATAGAGTGTTCAAAGAGGATAAACTTTTAAAGAAAAATTATACATAAAATAGAGGTTGATTTAGAAAGATAATTTCAGTGATTTATCATTTCATTGATAGAGTAGAACATTACACATGGCATCAAAATAAATATGGTATGTGGTTTAATTTTTAGAATATACTCAATAAATCATAATATATTTCATTGGTTAATGACTTGGATGGATATTTTTTTGAAAATTTATAAAAATTACTGTGGAAATAAGACACATCCTTGATATTTTAAAACATTTCTTTATAAAACATAGAGTACAAAAATTATTGATAAACCATAATGGAAAAATTTGGAATTTTTATAAATAATATATATATATAGTAAAAATATGTGTTTAAATATATGAAAACATAAATATAGTTTATAGAAATTGTTTTTTAAAATATCTAAAATGCATAACCTATAATTCACTATCAAAAGTTAGTTTAAAATAGTTGAATTTAAAGCATTGATAAAATTTAGTTTTTAAAATGAAAATATAGTAATATACCAATGAAAATATAATAATTTTTTCAACATAAATATGCGGTTGAAGATAATATATTTTATTTTGGAAGGATGGAAAACCACTTTGAAATTTTTAAATACTATTATTGAAACCCCACATTAAAAAAAGTGGTTATAAAACTCCCCTTTGAAAAGAAGTAATGGAAAATAGGAGTGTCACATGATATAAATCATAAACAGGGTTTTCAAATATAATTTATGAATTTATTTTTGGAATGTAAAATATAGACATGGAGGGGGATATCATTGATAAAGAGAATGTTAATTATTCTCAATAATGATATACTTTTTATAATGATGAAATTCATTGAGGAATATGATTTGAATGAAATGTTTCAATTTTCATACATATAAAGAAAAATCCCCATGAAATAAAGTATTACTATTGAATAAGATAATAATGAAATAAATAAGTTCAACATGATGCATTATAACTCAATAAATATAGTTGAGTTAACAAAACACTTATAACATAGGTATGTTTGGAAATGATGTGCATTTTAATAAAGAACATGATATGATCTAAAATACCTCTCCAGTATTCTGAATATGTAAAAATAAATTCATTAAAATATATTCATACCATATAAGATAAATCATGGTGCACAACATCAAATATATCTCAGGGATTATAAATTGAGACAAAGAAACCATTACCTTATTTCCTCTTTTAGTAAAATGAACTCTAAGATCCGATATAACAGAGCTAGATATTTTGAAATTATATTTATAAAATGTCATCATATATTTGAAATTTTTTATAATTAAATTATTTTTATTCAGTGTATGTATATTATTTATTTTTTACCTATTTTCGATGTTGGGTGGGATTAATCATAGTCATTTTGAACTACTTTCATTATAGAGGTTTTGTAATTCATTATTCACACAAATTTCATATTTACTTTTTTATTAAAGGCACTATAATTTAGTATTTATAACTATTTATGAATATATAAAATCATTATATTTGATTTCTGGTTATAATCCTCAAATATGAAATCAATGATGGGCATGTTTTGGTGATTTTAATTGAATGATCGTTTTTATCTTAATTAATGAGTTTAAAATTAATGTTTTCACAATAGGGACAAAAACCTTTTATCAAATTATTTATATAATATATAATCATTTATTATTTTTTTCATATTGATCCCTGATATATTTTATATAATATTTAAAGATGGCTGTTATACTGACCAAAATATGAACATACCATGCTTAATTATTGATTATGATATTTAAGTTGTTTATTTTTGAATAATATCACCATTTCATAACAATAAAAATATTTTTAGATATCCTTAAGGTTAATAATCCAATTTTAATATGTTTTAATAAATAATAAATAAACTAGAGGAAAAATGAGACACATTACTTCATACATGCGGTAGTCTAGATGTTGGAAAAAAATCCCTCAATTCATCACGGAAGCATTTTTGAGGTGATTGTGTTTGTTGACAAAGTGGAAAACTCTGCTGTGATTGTTGAAAAATCAAAAAAATGACATAAAAATTTGTTTACAAAGGGGATTTCATGGTGTAATGTTGAGTTTGGGAGTTGTGGTCAACGATCCATGTTTGATTCAAGAGCGTCGACAAAGGAATGGATGATCTGGAGGTGGTACAAAAAGAACAGATACAAGGTTGCGCCGTTTTCCTGTGTTTGCCAAATTTTTGGGCCTGAAAATCGACAAATGAAGACAAGTGGTTTTTAAAAAAGGGACCTGCGCTCCGTTGAGTTGATGTAGAAGAAACTTGCACGCCATATGTTTTTCATGATCAGAGCATCAAAATATGGCAAAGGAAAGAGGGACGCGTAGGTATTGGTGTGGTCGTACAGGTGACATGCGCGTTGTGAAGAGACTTGCGTGTCGATGCCTTGGATGCATGAGAACTTGCATGCCTATTGATTTTCAAGATCAGAAGATCAAAATATGGAAATGGAAAGAGGGTCACACATGTATTGGTTTGGTCGCACAGGTGACTTACAGGGGAAGAGACCTGCACACTGAGACTTGCACGCTGAGGGGTGACTTGCGCACTGCCACGTAGTTTGACCAAATGCCTATAAATATAGGACCACCCCTCCTCATTTTGAATGGAGTTCAATACATATAAAAATCAGATCTCTCGTCATGCTGGTGTGGTGGTGGTGTAGGTGTTGTGTGGTCATGCAGGTGGGCTTGTGCGCCAGTGTTTGATGTTGTGTGCCGGTTGGTAGTTGCATGCCAATATTGGCTTGGACGTAAAAGGGATTGCGTCGCGCGGGTTTGGAGTTGCAGAAGATTGTGTCGCGCAGGTGGTAGAGGTAGACCTGCGTGCCAGTTGTGACTTGGGAGCCGATACATGTGTGTCGAGTTAGACCTATGCGCCAAGTAAGGTTGATTCCCCGATAGTGTTTTCGGGCTGCGTGGAAGCTGGAAGTTTTCCTGATACCTTCGGTGTAAAGAGAGATTCATATACAGGTGAAAGTTGGACTTCAACAGAGCATCCATATACAATAGAGGATGTATTCATTAGAGATAATGAAAAGACATACAAGTCTATAAACTGTGAGTTGATCCTTTCTGGAGGAGTGAGAAAAGGAAGAGGAAGATGGTGATCCTCTCCACAGATAGTGAGACAGAGAGAGAGAAAAAAAGAGTGACTCTTGGGAAAGCAGTGAGCTGACCCTAAACCTTCTAAAGGTAGTGAACCTTGGACAGAGTGACTGTGCCCGAACCATGTACTCCACATTTAGTGATGTTTAGTGGAATTTGGTAGGACCGACAACCTTTCGGCTTATGCTCCTTGGACATAGCCCTTTGCGGTGAACAAAGTAAGAATTGTTGTGTCCTGTGCTTTCTTTACATTCTATTTATACTGTGAAGTAAGAAAGAGAGAGAAGAGTATTTTTCTTAAAAGAGAAATAAGATCAAAATGGGATTTAATTCTAAATTTTTTATACATTGATTCACCCCCTCTCAGGGTATTCAGCCTTGTGGACCGCACAATTGGTATCAAAGGAAAATGTTGATATTTTTTGTTCTCTCAATGGAGGTCACTAATTATAAAGGGATTCTGATCTTCGACTAATGTAATTTTCAGATATGGAAGAATTGAATGAAACACTATTTCCAATATTTGGGAATGGATGTGTTTTCACCAGCTATGCATGGTATCACAACTGATATTAATAGTGGTGTATTATCAGAAGCTGGGAATAGAGAGTTGGACGCTGATTTCAAAGAAATCAATGCCTTAGGGGGAGCCATTTCCAATCCCATCTATATAAAGGTGATGTCATGAAAAACGTCACATGCCATGTGGGAAAATATTTTGAATATATATGAAGGGGATATAAAGGTCAGAGAGGCAAAGCTTCAAGTGTTGTGGAACAAGTATGATGATCTAAGAATGAACCCGAATGAGCCTATTGATGCTTTCTTTGACAGGGTAAATGCTGTGGTAGATGACATGCGAGGTCTTGGTGAAACTATCGAAGACATAAAAATTGTGATGCACAACTTGAGAAAACTTCCACCTCGGTTAAATCTGAAAGTTTCTATTTTGGAAGATAAAGACCTGAATGAATTGACATTGGATAACCTGCACAACAACCTTGTTGCCTATGAAATGAGAAATGATGATAACGACACTGTGGAAAAGGATAATTCTAATAAGGTGGCATTTAAGGCCATGAAGAAGCTCACCATAGAATATTCTCAAGTGGAAGAAGAGACATATGAGGTAATGTAATTCTTCTCCTCAAACCTTCAAAGAGGAAAAGGAATGTTCAAAGGGAAACTTCGTCTTGCATGATTTAGATTTGGAAAGACTGGAGATCTTGTAGCAATATGCCCCAAAAAGTTTCAAGAAGAAAATGATGAAGATGATGTTGAAATTCCCTAGAAGAAATATTCATCCTATGTGGAAGGGAAGAAGCAGTTCAAGAGAAATGTTTTTAAGAAGAAGAATATTTTTTCACAAGAAAATAATAGTTCAGATGAGTCGGAGGATGAAGAGGTTTAGGATATTGAAAGCTGCAATGATCATAGAGAAAATACAATGGTGGTGGTCATCAGTGGTTCTCATGAAAAGGATGGAACTAATGTTGGAGAATAAGGAGAAGAAGTTGAAGGAAGAGTTGATATGGAATCCGAATTGTAAGCAGCTCTTGGGAAGATAGGCGTTTGGAGAGATAAAATGAAGAAAGCCAATAAAGTGGTTTGTGATGCCAAACTCTATATGCAACAATATGATGAAGAAAATTCTGATGTGTTAGAAGAAATTGATAGACTAAAATCCTCAACACCAGAGAGCTCAAAAAATATTATTGAGTATAAGATTAAAATTGAGCAACAAAAGAAGGAAATTGATTGTTTGACCGACACATGAATGGAGCAGCTCAGACGTATAAAAGAGCTTGAAGAAGAAGTGGTCAGTCTGTGACGAAATATAAAGGATTAAAAAAAACTATTGACCTCTAATGTGATGTCAGGAAAGAAGGTCATTCCGAAGACTAAAAAGGTAAAAGAGGAGCCTAGTTATTTAGCAGGAAGGAAGTAGTAATTGAGCTCAGAAGTTATGGTTGATTCAGGGATTGATAAGAAAAAAAAAATGTGGCAATTGAAGTCAGAACGCAAGCACCCGTGCCAAAATTTACGGTTGATTTGGGCACAAAGAAGATTCAGAATATTCAGAGATCCCAATGGTAAACTCATAGTGTTTAATAAACACGAAGTAATGCACCTTATATCAGGTGTTATTGTTGTGGGAAGATGGGACATTCACATTATGTGTGTTCTATAGCCCAGAGATATCAGAGGGAACAAGAACAGAGGTGGTACCCAAACAGAGAATGGTTTTCCAGAACATATTTATAAGGACATTGTTTTTGGTGCGGTGGATTTGGGCACATGGCTAGGTACTGAACTTCGACCATACAGAGAAATGTGCCAAAACAAAATCAAAATGTTTGCATGCATCAGATCAATAAACCAACATGTGAGTTAAAAATGCAAAACAGATTTGTGGATTTGCAAGATGAAGCTGGTCCAACATACTCTGAGAAAGAACAGAAGTCTCAATCCATGCCGAGTGTGAAGGAAAAAGTATGGACCAAGAAGAAGAAAAATGAGATGGCTGTGGTGGCATAAATTGACCTTAAGGCATCAGATCGGTCTGGTGTATGGATCCTTGATAGTGGTTCCACTTCCCACATGACATGTAATAAGGATCTTGTAACAGGCATAAAATATGAAAAAGATGGAGTTGTAAAATTTGGAAATGATGAAGGCCTGAAGATTGTTGGCTTAGGAAAATCCTTGTTTGGGGGAAAAGAAATGAGACGTATTAGTGTCTTGGTTGTAGATGGTCTTAGTCATAACATTCTCAGTGTCACTCAACTATGTGACTCTGGGCACTCTATCTGATATACCAATAAAATGTGTGTTGTGAAAGGAAAATATGGAGCAGTTGTTTTACAGGGAAAAAAGACAAAGGGAAATCTTTAACTTGTAGGTGGGGAAGAAGATGTGTGGATTTTATCCAGAGATAAAGAAAACTAGTTGTGGCATAAGCAACTTGATCATCTATGCCAACATTCCATGGAGGATCTGGTAAAGTGTGATGGTGCTAGAGACCTTCCCAAACTGTCACGTGATCACACTCATACGTGTGATGCATGCCAACAAGGGAAGATCACCAGAAAGACATATAGGAAAAAGGAACAGAAATGAACTAGATACTTGAATTGGAGCATGCTGATGTATTTGGACCTATCTCACCACGAGTTATAAATGGGAAAAGGTACTATGTTCTTTTCATTGATGATTATAGCAGAATGGTTGGGGTGTTTTTTGTTACCCATAAGACAGAGGTGTTCAGTTGTATAAAGCAGTATAAGATGGAATCAGAAAGGATTCTTGGGAAGAAAACTCTAAAGTTTCATACTGATAATGGTATAGAATTGACAAACATTCAAGTCGAAAAATATCTCTAGTAACACAGGATAAGGCAACAAGTTTCATCAGTGAGAACTCCCCTACAAAATGGAGTGGTTGAGAGGAGAAATCGGATCATCAACAACATGGCCAAAACAATACTTATTAAAAAAGAAATACCAGATAAATTTTGGAACGAAGTGGTTTTGACATCGGTCTATATTTCGAATAGGTCTCTGTTATTTCCAAAGGAAGGGAAGACTCCGTATGAAATGTGTTACGGAAAGAAGCCAGCGCTGAAATACTTTCGAATCTTTGGGGGTAAGTGCATCATTCTCAACAATGAAAATAAAAAGAAGTTTGAGTCAAGAATATATGAGGGGATATTCCTTGGCCACTTAGGGCAAATCAAAGCATATAAATATTTCAACAAAAGGCTAGGAAAAATTGTTGAGAGCAATGCTGTCACAATAGTTTAAAATTAATAGAATACTCAATGAACCAGTGAATAGTTTCTAGATGAAAGTGATGATGAGGTAAGCAACATAGGGGGAGAAGAAGTGGAAGTGGATGACTCAGAAGAAGATACTGATGATGAATAAGAAAGTGACAAGTCTGTGTTTTCCAGGAACCCAAAGAGTCGAGCTGAAATTGACAAGCAGAATATCATTGGTGATCAGACAGCTCTAGTTCAGTCTCGATGAATGAAATCATTACATCAAACATCATTTTTATCTCAGGTGGAGATGAAATGTTTTTCCGATGCAGCTGAAGATGAAAACTGGTTTTAGGCTATGAGTGATAAGTTTGATCAGATTGAGAAGAACCAGACATGGGAGATTGTTTCGAGGCCAGCAGACAAGAATTTCATCGGGACTAAATGGGTCTATCACAATAAGATGAGTGAATATGTAATAGTGATTCGAAAAAAAGCACGACTAGTGTGCAAGTTATACTCCCAGATAGAGGGAATAGATGTTTATGAGACATTTTCCATGGTTGAATGGCTGGAGACAATCATATTATTTTTGGCCATATCCGTGCAAAGAAAGTTGAAAGTGTTCCAGATGGATGTCAAATCTGCATTCTTTAATGGTGTTCTAGAAGAGGAGGTGTATATTGAGCAACCCGATGGTTTTCTCATTCATGTGGATGAGAACAGAGTTTTCAGGCTAAAGAGGGCATTGTATTGGATGAAACAAGCACCAAGAGCAAGGTACTCAAGGCCTGATTAGTACTTGAAGAAGCTTGGATTCCAGTGCGGGGAGTTGATTACAATATCTATTTCAGCAACAATAGTAATCAAAGTATGATGGTGTTGGTTTATGTCGATGACATAATATTTGGTGGATCAGATGAAGCTCATTGCATACAATTTTTCGAATTCATGAAAAAGAAGTTTCAAATGTCAATGATTGGTGAACTAACGTTTTTCCTTGGTCTACAGGTGACACAAGGAAGGAATGGAACATTCATTTCTCAATACAGATATTCCAAGGAGGTGTTAAGAAGGTTTGGCATAGAGAATTACAAGGAGATGAAGACTCCGGTTGCTACCCAGATAAAATTATCAAAATATGATGACGATAAGGCAATTAATATCACCGAATACAGGCAAATCATTGGAAGTTTGTTTTACTTGACCGTGAAAAGGCCTCATATTATTTTCACCACATGCCAAGCAGTGAGATATCAGAGTAATCCCAAGGAAACCCAAATTCTTGCAGTGAAATTAATAATTTGGTATATCAAAGGCACCATGGATTTCCGTCTGATGTATAATGACAAATCACATTTAATTTTATTGGGTTACACAGATGCAGATTGGGCCGGATCATCAGATGACAGAAAATCAACATTAGGTGGTGCATTTTATCTTGGTGGATTGTGTATTTCTTGGCTAATCAAGAAGCAATATTTCATTTCATTGAGAACCACGGAAGGTGAGTATATTACGACCACTCAAGCATTCACACCATTATTGTGGATAAAGCAGCAGCTTAATGATATGGGAGTTGAAGTGAAGTCTCCGATTAGAATCCAGTGAGATAACTCAAGTGCTATAAATCTCAGAAAAAATCCCATCCATAACTCAAGGACAAACCACATTGAGAAAAAGTACCATTTCATCAAGGAGAATGTTGATTAGGGAATCGTGATGTAAGAGTATGTGCCTACAGAGCTACAGGTTGCAGACATTCTGACAAAGACCTCACCCAAGGAAGCTTTGGAGAGGCATCGAAAGGATATGTGAGTTCAGTCGACTCCCTGCACATAAAAGAGTATGGATGTGAAAAATCCTTTCTTCCAGAGGTATGATGTGTTTTCACTAATGTTCTAATATGTGTTCTCTACAATGTTACAACCTACAAAGGAGTGACCTTTGGGTTCATTGTCAAAGGGGGAGAAAATAGTGATTGGTCAAGGGGGAGACAGTGTGGAAATTTGATAAGTCATAATTGATATGGGGAGAAGATGAAAAGTGGAGCAAAGAGATAGGGGGAGAAATGAAAAAGGGGGAGGGTATTAAATCTGAAGATGCTAGAAGTGATCGATCAAAGAATAGATATCACGAAAAATGAGGATCGTGATAAAATCATAAGAGTGGTGTTGGAATGTGGTAAGAATACTTCCATAAATTGCTATCAGTGTGGTAACAATTGGTATCAGTTTCATTTCAACAGTAGGTGTCAGAGATGAAGTGATTCATTGATGAACGTTTCATTTACTCTTGTTTCTCAAACCGAGCATTGCTCAAGTGGGCTTAGAGTATGTGTTGAGTAAATCATTGATCACTATCAGAATTGAAATTGGAAAATGGTGGGTTAAGAGTTAACGATGTATATTTTTATGGAAGTGTTTTCAACAAACCCAAAGGGGGAGATTTTTTGGAAAAAATCCATCAAGCCATCATTGAAGCATTTTTTGAGGTGATTGTTTTTGTTGACAAATTGAAAAACTGTGCTGTGATTGTTGGAAAAGTAAAATAATGACATAAAAATTTCTTGATAAAGGGGATTTTATGGTAAAATGTTGAGTTCAAGAGATATGGTCAATGATCCCTGTTTGATTCAAGAATGTTGACAAAGGAATGGATGATATGGAGGTGGTACAACAGGAAAAGATAGAAGGTGGTGCCATTTTCCTATGTTTGCCAAATTTTTGGGCCTAAAAATCGCCTAATGAAGACAAGTTGTCTTTAGAAAAGGGACCTGCACGCGATTGAATTGATGTAGAAGAAACTTGCTCGCCATATGTTTTTCAAGACCAGAGCATCCAAATATGGCAAAGGAAAGAGGGACGCGCATGTATTGGTGTGGTCGCACTAGTGAACTGCGCGTCGTGAAGTTACTCGCGTGCCGATGCCTTGGATGCTTGAGAAATTGCGCGCCTGTTTTTTTTCAAGATCGAATGATCAAAATATGGCTAAGGAAAGAGGGCCACACAGGTATTGGTTTAGTCGCGCAAGTGACTTGCTAGGGAAGAGACCTATGTGCCGAGACTTTCACGCCGAGGGGTGACTTGCGCGCCACTGTGTAGGTTGACCAAATGCCTATAAATACAGGACCAACCCTCCTCATTTTAAAAAGAGTTCAACACCTTGAAAAATAAGATCTCCCGTCATGCTGGTGTGGTGGTCGCCCATGTGGTGTGTGGTCGCGCAGGTGGACTTGCATGCTAGTGTTTGAAGTTGCGTTCCAGTTGGTAGTTGCGCGCCAATATTGTCTTGGGCGTAAAAGGGATTGAGTCATGTAGGTTTGGAGTTGCAGAAGATTGTTCCGCACAGGTGGTAGAGGCATACATGTGCGCCAGTTTTGACTTGTGTGCCGATACTTGCGCGACAGGTTAGACTTGCGCACCAAGTAGGTTTGATTACCCAATAGTGTTTTCAGGTTGCGTGGAAGCTGGAAGTTTTCCTGATACCTTCGGTGCAAAGAGAGATTCATCTACAGGTGAAAGTTGGACTTCAATAGAGCATCCACATACAATAGTGGATGTATTAATTAGAGATAATGAAGAGACCTACATTGTGAGTGGATCCTTTCCAGATTAGTGAGGAAAGGATGAGAAAGAAGGTGATCCTCTCCACCGGCAGTGAGCTAGACAGAGGGAAATAGGGAGTGACCCTTGGGAAATATGTGAGCTGAACCTAAACCTTTTAAAGGAAGTGAGCCTGGGACATTGTGACTATGCCCGAACCTTGTAATCCACAACTAGTGGAGTTTAGTGGAATTTGGTATGACCGACAACCTGTCGGCATATGCTCCTTAGACGTAGCCCTTAGTGGAGAACCAAGTAAAAATTGTTTTGTCCTATGATTGATTTACATTCTATTTGTACTGTGCAACTGGAGAAAGAGAGAAGAGTATTTTTCTTAACAGCGAAACAAGATCAGAAAGAGATTTAATTATAAATTTTTCATACCCTGATTCACCCCCTCTTAGGGTATTCATCCTTGTGGACCTAGCACCAGAATACACATGGGTAACATATTTACTTATCAAAGAATGCAAGTGAAATAAGTAGTACTACATTATTAATTTACAATAATAATAGTAATTATATATGTCATAGTTATTTTTCAATTTTAATTATATATCCAAAGAATAGATATGTTAGTGAAAATTTTATATAATGCATGGACCATAAACATTAAATAATCATTACTTTTAGTCAAGAATTTCCATTATTTCACATTGAGGATATTTTCAGGTATATAATTTTAGAAAACTATTCATTATAAAATACATAATGATACCATATAATATAAGGTTGAAAATTACAAATAATACAATTTTTCCCCTATATAAATCTTTAAAAAAATAAATAAATCATGATCTCATATGGAAAAATATTCATGCCTTTCAACTGGACCTCTTGCAATCCCTTACTCATTAAATATCGTGATTTTTTTAAAAACATGGGATGAGACTAAACTAATCAATAAGGGATATAAAGAGAAGGAACCCATTAGTCCATAGATAATCATTGAAACTAAAAAAAACCTTTCCTGAAAACATAAAATTTCACCCAAAGAGGTAGATATCATTATTTAATAAATATTATTTATTTTACCATTTGAAAACAAATGACATATTTGAAAAATCCTTATTATACATAGAAAATTCATGTAGGTAACTTGGATATTAATCACATTGAAACCTTACAGAACCCTTATGGATTGGGATAAGCATATGAACAACTCCCAATATATTTATCTATTGAATATAAAAATTTCCCAATTCATTGGAGGATTATATAGACACACCCATCATTTAAGCTGTAACGGGCTCAACCAAAGATATATGGAAACAAACACCATTTATTATGTCAAATTACCACAACAAGAAATAAAAGATTTCATCAATTGAATAAATATTTTAAACTCGTATGAAAATCACTTTCACATACTAAAAAACCATTTCTTTAAAAAATATTGTTTTCAATAAAAAATAAAACATTATTCTAGGAAAAAATTTTCGATATCAAGAGGAAAAAAAATTGGATTTTAATTTATGAAAACAAGAGATCTTTGAATGGAATCAAAAAATAAAATCATGTCGGTGATAGCAGAAAATTCATTTTCACCCTTTACATTAAGAATATAATATTCATTTTGTTATTTATAAAAAAATCCATATAAAACACATAAAATAATACTTTTTGAAAACATTTGAATTAAATTTAAAAAATAAATAAAATTTTAATTATCATTCCTTTATAAAATTTATAATGTAAAACAATATCAAGAATTTTTACTTGGATAAAAAGATTTGAAAACTAAATATTTGAACATTTAATGTGACCCATACCGATCTAAACATTTAAATCATAAGCCCCAAGAAAAATTAATATTTTTTTTAAAAACTAAATAAAATGATTGTAGATAAAATATGGATATATATTGTTAAGGGGGATTTACATACACCTTTCAAAATAATAAAGGTTCATATCTTCATGAAATTCCTCACTGAAGGGAAATTGTGATGATATCCCTTACCTATAGTCTGACATGTCACATGTGTCTTTATATTCCCGAATAATAAACATATTGTAGTTATATAATTGGTTTATATACTTTTTAAAGTATATATTCAATTTTATTTCACTTATTAAAATTTTGTAAACTACTATTTTAATAATGAAGTTTATGTAATATGTTTTTCTATATTTGGTTTATGTGTGAAAAACGACTTTGGTAGGTCAACTATGGTCAAAGGGGTCATTATATAAACATATATTAAATATTAATAATGTAATAATTATCATATTTATATATTAAATTTATTTTAAAACCTAACAAGAATGATGGTATTGAAAAATGAACCAATGTTACAATCATAGAGACGGTAGGCCGTACGTACGCATGAGTAATGTTCTAAATTTTCTATGATCATTATGGATAGAAGGTATATAAAATTTAAAATAATATAATGATAATTATATCCTAAATACAATATTATTTAATCAGATATACTCATATATATTATTCTTGAGATGTAAAAGGAATCCCATCGTGTTGAGGAGGCGGTATCCCACACATCCACGAACGATGTTATCACTTTTTCATTATTTGAATGGGAAATGATGAAAATGGTATATAAATTTTATATAAAGATACTTTTTTCATGAATATTATATTTATTTTATGTATTTCAAATATTTTTAATTAAACCTATCCTAAATACATTCCTTGTAATGTGTGAACGTATCACATCGCTTTTAAGAGGCAACAGTCCACACGTCTACAAAAGAGTTATCATAATCACACAAAATGGAAAGCATGAAGGGATACATAATATAAAAATTATATAAGTATGAATACAATATTAATATCATATATATAATATAAAAATATTGTTTCGTTCATAATTTCAAACCATGGAGGGTGGTAAAAGAAAAATATATGACATTTTTTCATTAGGCGGTAGTTGTTGTACATGAATAATAATTTCATTACCCATATGATGGAATTGTGTAAATTTTTATGAAGAAACCTTAACATAAAACAGATCAGTATATTTTGGATACATATTTTATAATATAATAATTTAATTATTTGAAATTAAGGGGCATAAAAAGAAATAAAACATAAATTCACATTGAAGAATGTTACCTCTTTTTTAGGTAACTCTTTTCGGTTTCCACCAAAGGGATTCTATTGATGAATTTATAGAAGAAGATAGGAATCAAGGGTGAATATAGGAATTTTGGAGCATATTAGGGAATGGTTTGGTAGAGTCAAAGGAGATTTTGAGGAGTGAATAAGTTGGGAGGGTGAATGAATTTTTATAGTGCAGGGAGAGGGAACACATAGAAGTTTCGAAAATAATTTTGTGATCCTAATGTTTTTACCTGTCAATAGGCTTGCATAACACTAAATATTAGTCCCATCAAAGGTAGAGGTCAAAATAAGGAAATAAAATGGGTTTTGGAAAATTTTATGGACATTGTTATACCTTATTTTTAATGTTTAATAAATAAGTAATCTTATTTTTACCCTGAACACATTAATTAATTTTAATCAAATTTTCTAATATTTTTGGTCAACAATTAAGTTGAACTTATTATAAAGTATAAATTAATCTGATTAAAAATATAGAATCCATTTTCCAATTTAAAATCATATAAGTGGCATAAATTTATTTAAAGTTAATCCGATAGATGGGAGGACAAAGCACATTTTTAAAGTGAAAATGTTCAAAAGTATGATAAGTTTTTATATACAATTTCACTGTAAAATTTAATCCGATGAAATAAATTACTTAAACTGATATAAATTTTTTATAATTACACTTAAACAAATTAAATTATAATTTTACTATATAATTAAATTATATAAAAATGATGATTGAATTAAAATTCCGCAATATTTACTATTCATTAAAATATGAAAGTTCTCGGAAAAATAAAAAAAATTAATCAAAATTAAATTTTGATATCAAGTTGTTGAAAAAAATGTTTATTATAACATATAGTTTTTTTTATAGTGTGATAATTTAGTTGGAATAAAGGTATTCCATAAAATGCGGTAAAAGTGATTTTTTATAAAAAAGGATATTTTAAGTGTAAAAATGGTTGTATTCTTATCTTATGTCTAAAAAATTTATTGGATGAATTGTAATAAAATTATAATAATGTCTAACCATAATATATTTAGTCTTATTAATTCTCTCTAATACAATTACTTAGAGATAAATTCCCTATTTAAATTTAATATTAATAGTATATTATTGTTTTGTATAACTCAATGTTGTTTACAATGAAATCTTTCAAAGAAACTCATTATTGCATGTAATTTACACTATGAGACATAACATCCCTTTTATGGTAATAATAATATTCAATTCATAAATTTTTATAAATATGAAAAGAAATTATTATATCATTACCTGGGATGTTACATCCTTCCCCATTTTGGAAATTTCATCCTCATAATTTTATTAACATATAAAATAAGAGGGGATATTCTCCCTTCATATTATTTTCATATTCCCACATTGCCTCTTCAATTATATGGTTTTTTTATAAAACCATTACTTGAGGAATCACCTTACTCTAAAACACTTTATATCTACAGTCAATAACCTAAACTAGTTGTTCCTCATACTTACGATTCCCTTCCATCTAATGTAATTCAGGGATGAAAACATGCGATGAATTTGGTACGTACTTCCATAACATTGAGACATGAAGTACATTTTGTACCAAGGATAAAATCATATGTAAACTCACTCAATAGGAAACTGATCGAACTTTCTCTAGAATTTCAAATGGTCCAATAAACCATGGACTTAGTTTCCCCTTCATTACAAAATTCATCATACTTTTATATAGAGAATATTTTAAAAATAGATGATCACATACCTAAAAGGAAGGATCTTTTCTTTTGTTATTTGCATAAATTTTCTACCTACTCTGATATGTCCACATGTGTCATCGAATCACCTGAAATTTCTCTACCATTTCCTATACAAACACTGGTCACATTAACATTCCCTCTCCAAGATCATCTCTAAAAGTTGATTCCCAACACCGCTTTTAATATAATGCCTCAAATGGTTCCATATATATACTAGAGTGGAAACTATTATTATAATAAAAATAAACTAAAAAATGATGTCAATACCAACTTCCCTGGTAATTCATTGAGGAAGAATGTACAATATATTCCAATGTCTGAATCGTTTATTGAGAGTGTCTCTCAGATTGAGGATGAAAAGGTGTACCAAAATTTAATCCTTTTCCCAAATACATCAGAAGTCCTTTAAAAAATTGAATTTGAACCTGGGATTATAGTCTGATAAAATGAAGAGATCCACTCCATGTAAAATAAAAAAATATTTTAGATATAGTCTATAAATCCACTCTAAAGACATCATATCTCTACATGGATGTAAATGTATAGATTTAGTTAATCGATAAACAATAACCCAATTCATATTAATAAATTAACAAGTATTTGTAAATCTTACTGTTAAATCAATTGATATATTCTCTCATTTCTACTCCAGCATTGCCAATAGATGAAGCATCCACTTTGGTAACTTTTCTTCAACTTTACTCTCCAACCAAGTGAAACATTCAAAAATTATTCAGAAACATCTCTTTTTATTCTATCACTCCAGTAATATTTTTTATGGTCTCTGAACATCATAGTGCTTCCCAGATTAATGAAACAACTATGATATTTAGGAAAAAACTCTTTGTCCAATTGTGAATCACAAGGAACCCAAAATCATTTTCCAAACTATAAGACTCCTTCTTCATTAAAATTAAAATTTGGAAAATTAACCTTGTTAATAGATTCTACCTTTTATTACAAATATTGTTCCACCTTATGATCCTTAATAATTATTTTTTACAAAGTAAAGTACACTAAATCTTGAAAAAGTTAGGGATTTCTCTATATAAAAAGAATGCTATGCCAAAATATATCAAATAAGTAACCAAAGTGTAACATTCCAAAGATAACATAGTTAATGTAGCGTTACTCTTTCAAATAAAATCATCTATAACCTTGTTTTATTTTAAAGGATAATAATGAATCATGAAATCATTATCCTTTATTAGTTCCAGCCATATTCTTAGTATCACGTTTAATTATTTCTATGTGAATATATTCAATTTTTTTTTGAATTGAATACATTTCAAAATTTAATCTATAAAAATGAAGCCTCCAAATTTTTAGAGGAAAAATTAAAATACTAATTCCAAATCACATATCGGGTAATTTAAGCCATTACGTTTAAACTGGCATGAAGCATAAGAAATTACATGATCATTGAAATTTTGAAAAAAAAAACCATGTCCTTTTAATAAAACATCACGGTAGATGAAAAATTCACCATTTTTTTGGAAAGGAAAAAATAAGAGCATTCACCAATATTATTTTTAGTTCTTGAAAAAAATCATCAAAATCTTTTTTCTAGATGAGCATAATTCTTTTTTCGAGTTAACATAGTCCAACGGCTAGATAACAAAAATTTGTTTTTCGATAAACATCTTGTTTTAACCAACCAATCTAAGAAAACTATTAATCTCAGTGATATTTTTACATATTATCCATTCCTCATCAAATTAAATTTTTGTAGGATCAATAGTTATGATATCATTAGAAACAATGTCACAAGGGAATGAAATTTATTTCAACCAAAATTCAAACCTTTTAAATTTTCCATACAATTTATTTTCTTCTAGGGGTTTAAAATAAATGCTTAATTTCCTTTTAGGTTCCACATAGATTTTAGAATATCCCAAAATATCATCTGTAAACTCAACCACAAACTTATAAAAGTTCAATTTTTATATCCTAAGTCGAATATCTGTTTGAAAATATTCTTAAATTTATCCCATTACAGATCAAAAATCTTATCACATTCAATAAAATTCTTAACCAATAACCCCCATTAATAATCTTCACTAAAAAATGAAAAATTGGAAGATTTATATTTTGGTGGTCCAAAAACCCCATGACATATAATATCATTTCTAGGGATTTAATCATTCATTCGTCTAGCACAAGGTTAGATAATTTTCTGAATGACATGGGATATTTTATCATAAAATGATCCTCCATCAACATGTTCCTTGATGGTAGATATAGTTATTTTATTTCATGGAAACCACCCCCATTTATTCCCTATGTAAACTGTTCCATCACAAAAACAAACTCTATAGTTCCAATTCTAACCATCCTAGGATGTTGATTTGAAAGGGTATCTTCCTCTTAATGCTATCTCACTATTGAATCATTGTTTCCATTGTAGAAAATCATTCTGAAAAAACATAATTTAGATGGATCAACATGTATTCCTTTGAATTCTATATCATTATAACTTAACCATAACGTAAAATATTCTACATGAAACGCAATTGACACTATCCTAACCTTAAAATTTGGTTAAAATAACCGTTTGATACCAATTATAAGGGCCCCACCTTAAAAATTACATAATATTTCATTTTATTCATGAATTTACTTTCTTTCACATTGAGGGTGTTTTCAGGTTTAGTGTTTTATTAAATTAGGACATATATAATACATAACAAAAAAATATAATACAATGTGTAAATTTCTGAATGGTATCCATCTTTCCACCTTATATAACTTTTTTAATGACAAATACTTATGAATTTATTGAAAAATTTGAATTAAATTCAATTGGACATCTTTCAATAACATAATCATAATTAAATTTATTGAAAAAAATTTAAAAAAATGGATCAACAAAAAAATATCAGTAATTGATAATAAATGAAAGTGATCAGTAGTCCATTGATAAAAATTAAAACTCTTGAAAAAATATTTCTTTAAAACATAATGTTTTACCCATAGTCCAAAATATAATTATTTAATAAATATCATTTATTTTACCTTTAAAAAAATTATTTTCCAGTAAATCATTATAGAACATAGAAAATTTGTGTAGGTACCTTGGGACATCATCATATTGGACCCTTAAAAACCAATATAAAACCATTCTAGATTGGAATAATCATATATCTAGCTTCCAATATACTTATTTAGAGAATGTAATCATTAACCATTTCATTATAGAACTATTAGGTGCACCAATTGTTTATGCTATAATGGGATCACATGGTGCTATCCGGCCAAACCCGTTATTTACAATGTCCAAGAACTATGACATGAAATAAATAATTTAATCATTTAAAAAACTCTTATAAACTCATATAAAAATAAATTTAAAATATAAAAATACCATTTTTTTGAAAATCCATTTTCAATAAAAAAGATACATTTCTTTTGAAAAACTATTTTCAATACCAAAATTCCCAAAAAGGAAAGAAGGATTTTTCTTAAAAAAAGAAATATTGATAAGTTAGTGAAAAATAAACCAATGAACATGGTGGAAGAGTGGTCATTGTAACAATATACATTAAGAATTGAACATTCATTTTATCGTTCATAAAAAAATTTCATTTAAAACACCTAAAAGGATTCATTTTATATTTTTTTGATGAAATTCCAAATAAACATAAAATTGGTTTTATAATCCCTTTATAGAAATAAAAATCTAAAAAATATAATAATTTAAACATGGATATAAATATTTGAAAATTAAATCTTTAAACACTCATAGTGTCCCATAGAACATTGAACGATTAAATCATAAGCTCTAGGAAATATTAACACATAAAAAACATTAAATAATATAAAAATAGATAAAATATAGATTTTGAATATAAGGCAGGATTTATATACACCTCATAAAATATTAAATGTGCATATCATCAAGAAAATGCCTAAATTAAGGGAGACTGAGATGAAAACGATAAACTTGAGTCAGACTTGTAACATGTTTATTTATATTCTAGAATTAATAAATTATGTTAATTATTTACTTAATTCAGTACCATTTCCATGTTTATCAAAATATTTATTTCACTTATTGCAATGTTGTAAAAAAATAATGAAATATTTATGTTTACATCGGGTGTTTTGACCATGTTTATATGTCTAAAAAGAATTTTGTTGGTAAACTATGGTTTACAGGGACATTATTTAAACATATTCAAAAAAGTAATCAAGACCTAAATATCATATTTATACATCAAATTTAATTTTTAAACCAATAATTAAATCTGATTATGAAAAATGAACCAACATTATAACCATGGTGATGGTTGACTGTATGTACGCATGTGTAACGTTACCATTTTTCAATGACAATTAAGGAAATAAGGTAAGTAATAATGTCATGAACCAAGCTGACTACCCTAGTAACCTGATAAATGATCCGGTCATGACATAACTTGAAGAGAATTTCTGATCACAATAGGTTAGTGACTATCACTTGACATCATCCAAAATGAAAGTGGGTATAGTTTTTCTACAAATATTACAGAAGATAGATAAAAAATCTGTATGGAAAAAATTGAAAATATACTGGGAGTAATGTACCACTATTCAAATATGAATAACAAACCAATTACTATAACCAATTACTAGAAAACAAATCTTCCAATGTAATAAAGTATTTAACTCACCAAGGACACATGTCAACACCTAGAACCACATCCATGTGATCCTTTTCCCTTGTACAATCCTAGAATAATATAATCTTCAAACACCCAAAGGCATAAGTAGGGTGTGAGTTAATGCCTAGTCAGATTTAACCAAAATTTTCTATAACAAGATGACAATATCAAAATAATAAATAATTTTCTTTCAATGTTCAATTAAAAAGAGTTGACATATGAAAAACATTTCTATAAAAATCATGATTTAAAATTCAAAATATAGAGATACATAATGAAATCATGATTCAAATTTGAAATAATGGAAATATATTTCAGATGGTGGATTTTTCTTTTAATCAATGGATGGTTTACAAAAATGGAATATTTAAAAATAGGTTAAATAAAAACTTTTATATAAAATATTTTTTTTAAATTCACAAGGCATGTTGAACAGTTTATAATAATAGAATATACACATTAGAAATACAAAATACCTAGAAACATGGTCATAAGCCAAATAACCACGATAGTTTTAGGATATAGGGATTCGAAACTATGAAACAAAAAACATGCACATAAGCCCCTTTAGGTTTAAGGCTAAATAGGACACATCACCATTACCTAAGGGATTTGACGTGCTAATATAATTCTTGACAACATTGTAAGTCATAAGGAACCACCCAAAAACATAAAAATTACCAAATGATTTCATATTCTCCAGTACAAACCAACTATGGGAAATCAATTTCAAGACTATTTGAAATATAATTAATCCCATCCCCATTTCAGATTTTCCAATTTTACTTTTGAAAAACATAACTGAATTTTAATAAAAAACATTCATTTTCATGATGATGAAACCATAAAGTTTCCATCAAACCATTTTCAACCATTTTATACAAATAAATATCCTAAATCAATTCATTCAGTTTCAAAATCAATTTAAAATCAATTCATAAAATTAATTTTTATGCATTTCCATCAATTTAACAAAAACCCCCCAATTCAATGGAAGTGGGGGTTTTATCAATTCTCTATCAAAACCATTTCCAAATTAAAAAAAAAAATTTGATTAAATAAATTTCAAAAAAATAAATAATTTATATTAAGAAATTTAAATTTCACAAATTACCACAAAAACGCCCCAATTAACTGAGATTGGGGGTTTTCCAATTTCATGCAAAACCAATTTTTCTTAAAACCCCAAATTCAATGGAAAGTGATTTTTCCAAAAAAAATTGAAAGCCATATACTCAAAACCAATATTTTTATTTAATTAAAATAATTGGAATTAATCTACTCAAATTAGGGTTAATATAAATTGGGCGTTGTAATGAAACCACATACCATAGAGTCTCTAGATCTCGAAGCATCAAACCATAAACCATGATTTTATAAGGAATAATGATAGCAATGAAAACCCGAATTAAACCTCAGAATAAGAACCTAAAATTGGGGGTATTTGATCAATAAATCAATACAGGTATCCATGAAACCCTAGAGAGAATAATAAATATCGTTGGAGAAAATGATATGGAGGATGAAACTAACAACAATAAGATCGAAGGGCATTACTCTAGATTTTAATCTCTTTTGGGATGGATCTAAGGGGACAATAATCCTTCTTAGGAGATATAAGGTTAGGAAAAACTAGTTTTTGGTTATACTAGTCCATCAAGGTCCTAAAATATGGTTTAGGGACATTTTAATAAAATTTCATATCATATAAAATACCATGAACATGGTTTCCTAGGAAAAGGAACACGATTTATAAAAACCATGCACAAGTTATGCGGTGGTTATAAATGGTCTCTATGGTTTCTCCTAAGAGTGTGGATGAATTAAGTAACTATATTCCAACCATGAAAAATACTATTTCCTTGGGATACATGGTTTTCTCTAATAGGGCAGATGGTATTCCAGAACTGTGCGCTAACCATGTACTGGCCCATAAAATTCTTTTGTTTTCAAAACTTCTCCCAAAGAAACCAAAAAATGAAACTAAACAAAGTCATGGTAAAAAGGATGGTTTTATGAAAACTTTAAAATAGTAACAAGATGTTACAACCAACCATCCTTAGAAACTTTCAATCCCCAGAAAGCCTACAGAAAATCTTCCATGAAAAAAATAGGAGGCCACTACTCTCTCATCACTGCCTCCATCTCCCATGTAAAATGACTATCAGAACCATGATTCGATTAACAGATGAACCATATGTATGTTCTTTACAATAAGTATATTGGTTTTAGAATCAATAATCCTGACTAGATGTTATGTCATGGATAAATTGGGTTTGACATTAAGATCACTCCAGCTCAAAAAATGAGATGGATCTAATGGATACATTATCATCTATAAATCGTGGAACCTGTTATGTAACAACATCAACTGCAGTGGATATTCTAAATGATATGAAACTTTCTACACATTATCATTGAACTCTAAAGGTCCCACAAAACATGGATCATGTTTCCTTTCCTCTCAAGCCATCGATAACCTAATCAGGGTGAAACCATCAAGAACACCTGGTCACCAACTCAAAATTCCAAAGGACTATGATGATGATAAACATAATAATTATATTAGATCTATGTCTTCAAGATTATTTAATGAATAAATTTAATCATTGAGGTTGCCTCTTGTACCAAACTTGGTAAAACTCAAAAACATTCATCAATATCTGACCTAAAAAAAGTGATTTACAAGGCCGACCATACAAGGCCTCAAAATGAGTCATCCTAATAACATACCAGTAACTGTTGTTATATAAAAATTTAACCAACTCTATGTGTTCATACCTTTTCGAACCAATTTTGAGAACAAAATTACAATGAATATTCAGTAGAATATATATATCTATTTCTATCTAGCCATCTGACTATGGATGATTTGACATACTCAAATAGAAGTGAGAGCCTCAGGCATCCTGAAGGACTCTCAAAAAAAGAATATTGAACCGAGGATCCCAATCATAGACTGTATAAAATGTAACTCTGTGAAAATGAAAAATCCCTTTTACATAAATATTTCCCAACTACTCAAATTTATTTGTATCATAAATGGGAAAAAAGTGAAATGATTACATCAGCCTATCGATCAAAACCAATATCACATTATTATTTCACTTGGTATATGGAGACCCAATGAAAAAGTCCATAGAGATCCCATCACACTTTCGTGTCGATACTGGATGTGGTTGAAGGAAACTTGAAGGTTTTTTTGGGATTAGCCTTAACCAATAGGCATGTATAAAAATAAGTGACAAAATCAGCAATGCCACATCTCATACCTGGCCACTATAACTCCCACCATATTTCATCGAACAACATTGTGTTTCCTAGGTCTCAAACCCATTGGGAACTACGGAAATCCCCCATAACATCATTCCTTACAAAATGTGGTACTAAAAAATAGTTTTGAAAGCACATAATTCCTTATTTTGTGAATACAAAAACAAGAATGGTATCCCCTTTTTAAGAGAGTATCGAATGATATGAAATTAATCATCTAGCTATTGTTCTTATAGAATCAACAATGGAAGAGTGGATTCCAACTAAACACTAGCCAATCAAATCTAAGACCCATTATCCTGAACTCTAATATGAAACTATGTAAAGAGATCCCTCAAATTAGAGAATTCTGATGATTCTTCCACTACTTGGTTCAGAAGTTACCTGATCAAATCATCTACAATGACATTCCATTTTCCTGGGGTATAGGAAATAAAGAAATCGAATGATTATAGGTATTCCACCCAATTCCTCTGTAATATATTAAAATCTTTTTAAGAAAAGATATTACTCAAGATCTTATGATTTGAAAACAAGGTAAACCTTTCTACATAAATTTATTGCTGTTAACTCTTAAGTGCGTGCATCACATCATCACTCTCATGGTCATGGGTCAGATAATTTTTCTCATGCGGCCTCAAATGAAAATATCAATAAGACACAACATTAATACCTTACATAATAACACATCCCAAACCTAAAACCAATGCATCACAGAAGACCACATATCCTTGCCCGTCCACTAGAAGAGTTAACATCAGAGAAGTAGTCAAAAGATTCATAAGTTCAACAAAAGAACTCTAATATTTATCATTCCAGGAACAATTTATTCACTTTAGAATAATGGAAGTAATTGGAGAATCCAACTTTGAGAAGTCCTTAATGAATCAGTGATAATAACCATATAGAACCAAGATGCTTCAAATCATGAAGACATTATGTGGCTGTTCCCAGGCTATAAAAAACCTCACCTTATCAAGATCAACTGATATCCATTGTTCCAACAACACATGTCCCAAGAATTTCAATTCCCAAATCCAGAAATGTCACTTCAAAAGAATAAAATAATGTCACTAATTTCTCAAAAAACATAGAACTGTTCTCAGATGATGCACATGATCATCCTCAGACATAGGGTAAACAAGTATTTAATGAAAAAAATACTAAAAAGGAATCCACATACTCATAAAAAAACCTATTTATTAACACCATAAATACTGTAGGATAATTGGTCAGGCGCAATGGAATAATAGGTAATCATAATGACTCTACCTTCTCCAAAAGGCCCTTTTAGGAACCTTAGAATCTTTGATCCTCAACTGATGGCATCTTTAACAAAGACCAATATTTAAGAACCACTTATCCCATTAAAAATGATCAAAAAGATCATAAATATGTGGTAATAGTTATTTTGTATTTATTGTAACATGATTGAGCTGTCAGTAATCAACTCATAGGAGAAGTGAACCATCAAATCATCTTAGCAAAAAGATCATCCACCACCTAAGGTGACACACTCAGGGGAATAAATCATTTCTAAAGAAGATCATCCAACTAGGAATTTAAATCTTTCAGTTCATCTAGTTCTATTTGGTAAGAGGGAATTAGAACTAGTTCAGTACCATGAATTATGTCAGTAGAAAAATCAACCTCCATTTACAGTGAAAAAATAGTGAAGTCATACAGAAACACATCAATATACTTGATATAAACAATATAGATATCACCAATCAAAGCTTACCACTCTATATGAAGGTCAAACACCAATATTACTTTCCGTAACTATGGAAAAGAAGGCCTATCCCTACTCGATCTTGGAGACCATTCTCTTTAAAAGACACAACACATAGCACTGGGTGTAGTAAGGGAGAAATGTCAAAGATAATAATTAATACATGATTAATTTTAAATGATATAATCCATCACAAACTTGATGTCAATATGTTTCATGTTAAGAACAAGAAAACTATAAGCGAGCATGAAATCTGTTAGAGAGAAGACAAAAGAAGAAATACTAAGACCTTTTCTCACTTCATTCCAAGGGGTATAGTAATATCTATTTCACAGGAAAAAGTATTCAGAGGAATATTAAGAATTTTGAAAATATTTTTTGAAATAAATAGATGATATGAACCAATATCAAATTGAGAAGTCGCTAATGATTAATCGAAAGTAATGGTACCTCTCACAGTCACTGAAACCATATCCAATTCTTCTGAGGACTCTTCTAATGCATGAAGCAGCTTCATTCTAGATTTCTATTCCTTGAACCCTTCTATATCTGATTAATCTTATTTCCCATAATTTTTAGATGGATATTAGGGTCCTGTTACACTACGTATAGTGGAATAAATATGGAAGAAATTTTCTATCTTCCCTAAATTCTTGTAGGATCCACAATTATTTGGTGCATTAGTGAAAACCCTCTTTCAATGTCCTAGATTTCCACACTAGTAGAAACTAAAAGGACCTCTTCCTAGTATTATAGGATGTATATAGTGACCCAGTTGTCAATAAATTCTAAGAGAACCATCAAGCTTCCAATTTATGATAATGGAACTCACACTTCCACTATGAAAGAATGAAACTCTTAATAACACCGAATTTCTAACTAGGTCTATCTCAACCACAAGATCTATATCCAACACATCAATATAAGAAGGCATGTACAGAAATAAAACCAATGAAAATATATCTTGAAAACACCCCAACTCGAACGTTTGGTCCTTTATCTTCTCATTCGACACAATCTCAAGTGTGAAATGAAAAAGCTCAAAAAATGGTTTTCAAACACTTTGATGGTCCTGTTAGCTTGCTCAAGTTTGAAGAACTCAATGGACTTGGATAAAAATATCAACTTTGGATAGAACTAGTCAGTTAAAATCTCCTAGAACTATTTCCAATATTTTCCCTCATGTTTCTTAGCCATCGCCATTGTGTCCACCCATATCCATTCTTGTTCATATAACATGATGTTCGAACACTTTACCATGATTTCATCAGGTGTGTCCATGAACCAAAATATACTCTACATTATTCCCATCCATTGCTCAACCCGTTGAGGATCGTTTGAGCATTCAAATTGTATTGAATTTGCGTGAAGGAACTATTGAGAAAAAATCTTGAGATAACCCTCCTAGATTCCACAGCTGGAGCCTAAATGGTATATGTAAGTGGTTCATATCCCAGATCATGGACAGTGTGCACAATCACCTCAACTATATTAATATATATAACAATGTTTTCGCACTTTTTTTAGTAGAATATTAATACTAGATCTGATTCACATATCTACTCAAAGGAATGCTGCTACCCAAATTAAATAGATAATAAAGAATACATCATATTTATACTCGAACAAAGAAACATTGAAAATAATCCCAATAGATAGAATAAAAAATATTTCAATTTCACTTTATCGAAATCAAAATTGGGAAAATACTAGATCTAATACATAAGAAAACAATTCTTCACCAACCCAGTGACTTAAGGTTCATTATGGTGAGAGATTTCTAGAAATTGAATCAAAACTACCTCCTTAGTCTTGAAAATATTTTAAAAAATCATACTCAATTCAAGAAAAGAGATCAACCTCACCTATAATAACACATTTTCATGAACTATCTTGGGTACCCTTGTATCCTAATAATCGAGCCAGTCCTAAAATATCCAGAATGGAATTCTCGATCCCCATGGGTCGGCGACTAACATCTTCTATCATACAAAATGAATGTGGGAATGGTTTTTCCACATACATTGAAGAAGAAAGAAAAAATATCAGTTTTCATACAAATGAAACTCCAATATGAGTAATGTACCAGAAGTAAAACATTCATATCAACCAAATTACTACAAATACATTCCAGAAAATAAGAAAACATTCAAAAATCCTATGGATGAAACTCAGCAAGACCATAGTTCAACAGCTAGAACCACCTCCATGTGATTCTATTCCCATGTTTGATTATAGAATAAGATAATATAGAAACAACTAAGAGAAAAAGTATATTGTTATCCAAATCCTAGTAGTATTTCACCCAATGGTTCCATGAAAATATACCTAATTTTTTTTACCAATAATGTAATTTCAATTTTCAAATAAATATGGTGGAATTCCAAAATATTATTTATAAAAATCATGATTTATAATTTAAAATATATAAATACTTTATCAAAACATTATTAACATTTAAAATAGTTGAAATAATTATCAAATGGAAGAAATTTACTTTAAGATAATGTGGCTTTACACAAATGGAAGTTTTCCAAAAAAAGGATTAAAAAAAAATTTTTATATAAGACATCATATATAAATCAACAAGGAAGGTAAAAAAATTACAAAAATTTCAGACATAAATTTTAAATAAAAACAAGCAAGAAATATGGTAATATTATAAATTTGTGTAATAGTTTTAGGAGATAGGGTCCCAACACCATGAAATATCAAGAATTTAAAAATGCCCATTAGGGCCTAACTCTAAGTAGGCCTCATCACCATCACATAAGGGATGTGGTGTAATGATAACTAACCAACCACATCAGGATTTCAAGTTCTATAGTATAAAACAATAATGGGAAATTGTTTTCAAGACTACATGAAATACAACTAATCACATTCTTTATTTCAAATATGCCAATTTTACCTTTAAAACCCATAATGGGATTCTAATAAAAGCATGAATATCCACAAAGATGACACCCTAAGGATTCAATCAATCCATTTTAATCCAATTTTCACAAATAATTATTTGAAACCAATTCATTCAATTTCCAAACCCGTTTAATAATTAAATTCATCAATTTATTTTTTTTTACAATTCCATCAATTTCATCACAAACCCCCAATTAAATGGAATTGTGGTATTTTAAAATTCTACATCAAAACCATTTGAAAAATTAAATTAAATAATATAATTTAAAAATTTATATAAATTCCATAATTTAAATTAAACTATTTAAATTTAACAAATTTCAATAAATGCACCTAAATTCATTGGGATCATGGGTTTTCATATTTCATTGTAAAAACCCATTTTTTTAAAAAAAACCCCAATTATATGTATTTGGATGTTTAAACAAAATAATTGAAATACATTTTACAAAATCCAATAAATAAAATATAATTAAAACATTTTAAATTAAAAAAATCTATTTAGAGTTAATGTAAATTGGCCATTATAACGGAATCCACTACCTCAGAGTCGTTGGATCTCGAAGTGTCAAACCCTAAATAGAGATTTTAGGTGGAATAATGACAACAAACAAAATGGGAATCAAAACTAGGTTTAAGATACCAAAATATAGGAGATTTGATCCATAACTGAATACGAGGGTCCATGGAAACCTATTAGGAAGAAGGGAGACCATGGGAAAAAGAGATCATTATAAGGAAACTAACTAAGAGATTATCAAAGGACATTCCTCTAGATTTTAATAGCTTTTGAGAGGTATTTTAGGGGAAAAGAATAATTATTTATAACACCAAAGTTGGTAGAAAATGGATTGGGGTTGTACTAATCTTTCAGGGACCTAAAACCGGGGTTCAAGAAATTTTAAGTAAATTTTAGATCACTGAAAATCCCATCCACAGAGTTTCTTAGGGAAAATAAAAACTATTTAGAAAAACCATGCACAAGTTGTGCACTAGTTATAAATGGTCCACATAGTTTCTCCTAATAGGGCACTTGCCTTTACTAATAATCCACCATCCGTGAAAAAAACCACTACCATGGGTTGCATGATTTTCTACGATAGGGTCTATAGTGTGGGAAAATCGAGCACCAACCACTTAGTATCCAAAACAAATTCCAATGTTTTCCAAAATTCACTTGAAGCAACACAAAACAAAACCCAATGAAATATTAGTAATGTGGTAGGGTTTAGGAATACCGGAAAATAGTAGGTGGATGTTACAAACATTTATATTTATATAATGATCATTATATAAAAAATAATACATTATTTAATCATATATACCTTCATATATAATTCTTGCGATGTTAAATGAATCACATCTCGTTTAGGAGGTGGTAGTCCACTCGTGCACGAACAAAGTTATAAAATTTTCTTTGTGCGAAAGGGTAATAAAAAAATGACATATTATATTTCAATAAAAATAATTATGCAATGGATATAATATATATATTATTTATATCAGATATTTTTAATTTAACCCATCCTCAATACATTCCATGTAATGCGTGAACGTAACACATTGCTTTGAAGAGGCAGTAGTCAACAAATGATGTTATCATATTTCAAAAAATGGAATAAATGATGGTACATGTTAAATAACAATTTAAAAATTATTAATCCAATATAAATATCATATATCTCATCTAAAATTAAAATTTCCATCAGAATTTCATACCATTGTTGGTGGTAAAGGAAAAATGAACGTCATCATTTTGCGAGGTGGTAATTCACTTTACACGAATAATAATTTCGTTACCCATTTGATGGAAGTGTGTGATGGTGTAGGTTGCAACCTTAACATAAAAATATAAAATTATATTTAGGATACATATTATATTATAAAATAATGTAATAATAATAAATTAAGGGGTGGAGAATGAAATAAAACCTATGTTCACATTAAAGAATGTTACCTCTTTTTCATGTAACTCATTTTGGTTTCCACTAAAGGGCTTCCATGGATGGATTTATGAAAAAATTGAGGACTCTAGAGTGAAGGTATGAGTGTTGGGAGATTATTATTGTAGTTTTTTTGTTGAGAAAAATTGTTTTTAAATGTGTGAAAAATAATGGAGGGTGAATTCATTTTGCAGTGGTGGGAGAGGACACACTTGGAATTTTTGAAAATAATTGGTTTCACCCTATGTTTTTATATACCAAGAGTCTTAAATAACAGACCAAATTATACCCATGACATTTTTATTTCTAAATATAGATATAGAATAGGTTTTTGACATGATTATGGACATTTTAATACCTTCTATTTATTGTTTAACCACTAAGTAATTTTTTACCTTAAATGTTGTAATTAATTTTAGTAACATTCATTAATATTTTTGGTAAAAAATAATTTGAAATAATTTGAAAATATAATTATGACGATTCCAAATATTGACTAATTTTTTCAAAATTTCAGTTACATAATTTTCAAGAATTAATTTAAAATTAATCCTGTAGAGGATATGACAAAATGAGGTTTTAAATTGAAAATGTTGAAAACATTGCTATGTTTTGATATAAAATTTATATGTAAATTTGATTAAATGACCTAAATTTGTGTAAATTATATAAAATTGATTTAATTATACATTAAAACCTATTAAAAACATAATTTTTCTATATAAATAAATTATATGAAATTGCAATTTTCAATTAAATGTCAATATTATTAACAATTTATCAAAATATGAATGTTCTCATAAAAATAAAAAAGAGTCATCAGAAGTAAATTTTGATATACCAATTTAAAATATTAAGGTTATTTTTACAAATAAAAATTATTAAATTTTACTAATTTAGTTTTAAAATAGGTGCCCCACTAAAATGTAACGACCCAAACTTTCATTAATGGAAATTTCTCTTGATCTAATTAAATGTATATCATGGTTATATAAAATGTGAAATTCATTGGTTTTATGTTTTTCGACTTTAAAATATTGTTATGAATTCTGACCATCGCTAATATAGCCATTTAACAGTGATCACATGATTAATATAAATATAGGGCTTTAGGAAATCCAATTTACATAGGCAAAGGAAGTGATGACCTCATCCAGTAGACTCGCCCTGTACGAAGACCAGTTTCCAGAGCTTAGAAAGGAGGTGAAATCATTGGGAATCTCTCTTGACCAAGCCCAAGCCAAGCCTGAACATGTTAAGTTAATGTCGAATGAACTAGGAGAGAAGTGGATGTTAATAGAGATTACCACCCGAGTGATGTTATCTGAGCCACCCCAGGAGCCTATCACCATCGCACACCTTACCCTTTGGTCTTATGTGGGAGTTATAGGGTTAGGTAACAGTACCCTAGATCTATGACAATGTACATTTTTTTATAAAAAATGTGCATTCATTTTATTATTGTTACTTTGTAAACAGTTTTTCAAGCACAAATAGTATTTTTTGTTATTATTCAACCACGAAATATATTTTAATGAATTAAGAGATTTTTGAATTAAAAAATATTTTAATCTAATATTATTATTAGATTAGTTTTTATTAAATATGAATGATCATATAATGTTATGAATGAAATTGTAATTTTTATTAATGCATGAAAACTGTTTTTGTCAAAACCCACGATTTTTTATGAAAATGTCGGTTTATATTTTTAAAGCAAAAATTCCTATATTTATATAATTACTTAGATAAAATAAATATTATTCTTGGAATTAGGACATCAATATTATCCAACAGTGAATTTTTCATAATTTTCTGAGTAAGTCATTTTTTTGGGGAAAAATTAAATACCGTTTAAATATATAATGTGTTTTATAACATCATAATGACCCAATAGTGAGGTAATAAAATACTATAAACATTATTTTCTACCAATATATGTTTTATAATTAAATACATGTGATTTTATATTTGTTTGATTAATTTTACAATGCTTTTTTAGACCATACAACACTTATAAAACATTTTTCCCTTTTAAATTGTTTTCCTTGAGAGTGTGACTCACCTCCACATAAGAAACCCTATCATTTTAAGAAGCTCGTCCATTGGCCTTATAAAATATTTTTTTCCACTCCCCTTTGGAAAAAACCATGGGCAAAAACCATGGGGAGGTTTATGGTACTGATTAGTTTAATGTGAGGTGTCCCAAACCGAAATAATAAAGAATTACATCTCCTTTCCAATTAAAACCCACCAAATCCCCCACTTCATCTTCAATCAATGATTTTGGAGTTATAAAAACCATTTCCATCCTCTCTCTAGAATCCTCCCAAGGTTCCCCAAGCTCCAAATAATCCCCTCTCAAGCCTTCCAAAGCCGTTGGTATTACACTTCCAAGTAAGGGATTTCTTCATTTCTCATTTTGTCCAATTTTATTTAAGTTGTAATGCCCTTTTTTCCAATAAAAAATAATGGGGTATGATTTATCCCATCACCCATACTTATCTATTTATGTTTGAATGATGGGAGACCCCTTTATCTCTCATTAATGACTCCCATGTACTCCCGTTACCATGCCAACATTTTGTGAGGGATTTCCCTCTCCTCTTTTACATCAATGTAATTATTTGGTATTACGCATCTAAATTACATTAAATTTGTTGGAACTTGTCTCTATATAAACCAATTACATCTCATTTCATGTACATATTATGATACACCCATTTATATCTCTTCAACCATTTTCATGAATCCCTATGTCACACAGTTTTGCTGTAAAAATTGCACTGCATTTTTCCATGAAAAAATCATTGTGTAGTGAATATCGTACCCATGTCCTTATCAAGGGTATTAAACATTATTCACATATACCTATTGAATGGTACATTCATGTATTTAGTCCACATTACTTAATATTGGAATAACCTATGATGTTGACTAATTCCATGTTATATGATCCATGTGGACCACTTAAGCATGAAATGAAATGTTTATGAAGGGTGCACCCAGATAGTGCACCAATGCATTGGGTAAAGTATAGTATCAAGATAAATCATGTGAAATGGGTTTTGACTCATTCTAATTCAATTTCAATGAGGTTTTACTCATGCTTCATATGCAATGTGGGTTTACTCATGCTCTATGTGCAATGAGACTTGGCTCATTCTAATTCCATGTTAAGTGTTGTCTCCACATTTCCATGTTATGATTATAATGATTTAGCATGCCTTTATGTTCATGTTTCTATTATGATCCATTGATATGCCTATTGTCTAACATGTATTGTATTCCTCATGTAATTCCATTTTTATTCCCTTACTAGGCTTTATAGATCACCCTTTTCTTGTGCATGTCCTCAAGTTATTCCATACAATGCTATGTAAGACGGAATGTAGTGGTCATGTAATGGATGATTTCAATAAATATGTTGTGTGTTTTATTTTCTAAGATTTTATGTAATGTTCCTAAGCCCCATATACACTAGACCTCTCGATCTTCTATGTTGTATGAAGTCAATATTTTATGTAATAAATCAGGTTTAAGTGTGTAATAAAAAGAAGGGTTGTTATAGTTGGTATCAGAGGATATGTTTAGTTACTTTTGGGATTATGATTAAAAAACCTAGTGAATAATTAGAGAGAATAATATGTATAATAAAAATGTCCCTTTCTATTGGTGAGTATTTAGTATGTGGTTTATCATGAAAATACATCCATGTTTGGATACGAGCATGTAGAGGCGACTCTGGAACAGATGTATCCTAGGGGTAAAACCCGAAAACCCCACTTTTATCTAGACTCAAATGGGAACTAGTGAACTAAAATAGGTCTTTATGCACTCTTGGTTATGACACTCCCAAGGGATATTCTTTTATAAATTCATGAGTTTAGTATGAACCCTTATTAAGGTAATGAAAAAATTCCACTAAGAATATATTTTAGAAAGTAGATCATGAATAGAATATATAGAAGCCTAGGGATTCCTAAGATAAGGAAATAAAACATACTTATAAGTCATCAATTTTGTCCTTGGATTACCCTTTATGTGTTACCCCTAACTTTCCTTTTATTACAGCCAATGGCCGGTAATAGGAGGAATCGGGCTAACCACCGAAGTGAAGATCCATGTAATGATTATGCTAATGAGATGCCCAATATGATGGGAGAGAGAAATGTGAACTTTTTCACACTTATCTCTATGTTAACTCAAGATTTGAATAGAAACATGGGCCAAGAGGAATGTTCAACCCCCCATAGAAAGAACAAGTTGCTATCGAGAGCTTCACGAGACAAAGGCCTCCTACTTTTAATGGATCATCTGATCTCTCAATCGTCGAACAATGGATCAACTCCATTGAAAAGATATTCTCCATACATGAATGTTCTAAACAAGAGAAGGTTCTCCTGGATGCTTATTTTATGGAGGGTAAAGTTGATCAATGATGGACGTTGATCAAAAATACGAAGCCTGAGGATGAGATCGAGGCATTGGAATATAGAGATTTCTGGAAGATGCTTCTCAATATATTTTGTCCGTGCACACTCTGAATTAAGATGGAAAGTGACATCCATGCCCTCAAGAAAAAAGAAGAAAAATTTGTCAAAGAATATGACGTAGACTTAAAAAGGCTTTCACGATATGTCTCTGTCTTTGTCGTTACCCCCAAATGCAAGGTTGACCACTTATTTGGTGCGCTGAATTCTAGCATATAGAAAGCACTGGCGATCCATGAATTCGAAAACTATATGGAAATTCTCTGATGATACCTCAAGGTAAAAATGGATATTAGTGAATCTCAGGGGTAAGATTGGGATAAGAAGCGTGAGGTGGAATTCAATGATAGTGGTCCAAATGATAAATCCAACACTACTATGATGATCCAACACCCCACTTGACAAAGGCATGGAAAGAAGCACCCTAGGAATTGCCTGAAGGGGATGAGGAAATTCATTAGGCCTGAAAGAGAAGGGATCCTAGATATTAACTGTAGACAAGAATACCATTTGGCTACAACCGAGGAAAGGAAAACTCCCTTCGAGACTCAACCTGTTGTTCATTGCTACAACTGCAAACAACCAGGGCATCTTGAAAACCAGTGCCCTAAGCCGAGGGTTTTCAAAGGCAACCAACAACCTCCAAGGCAGTAAGAGGGATATTTTTCCATTACTTCTACTGATGTGAACCCCGAAAACTATGTGGTGATAGGTATGATTTTTATTCATTCATGAATAGAGAATTTAATTTTTGATTCTAGTTCTAAGAATTCTTTTATATCCCAAAGGTTTAGTAGAACAATCCCTACACCACCACAAATAATGGAAGTAAAGATGTCAGTGACTATGAAAAATGTGGAAATCATTGTATCCCATGAATATAACTCCTCCCTGTCATAATCTGTGGATTGAATTTCCTAGAAAACCTCGTCATACTCCCTAGGGTGGAATTTTATGCAATTCATGGTAGGGATTGTATTTCTTTATATAGAGCCAACATAAATTCTTGTGAGAGGGAAAACACTCTCCATGGGGAGAATCAACCCCCCTGATTGTATAAAAGTGCAAGGAGGAAGATGAATCTTCTTTAGCTCCATCATCTCAAGCGTTGATATTACTTCCCTATGAGCACACATATCTAGCTCATATGATTGAGTCTAAGGAGGAAACCATCGTTGAATACATGCCAATTGTGACAGAATTTGCTGAAGTGTTTCCCAAGGAATTGCATGGTCTTCATTCTAGAAGGGATGTTGAACTATCAATTGATATTTTACCTATGGCATTTCCAATATCCATGAATACATATATAATATATGTTGTGGTGCTTGAGGAGATAAATAAACTACTACATGAGAGTCTGGATGAAGGGTTTATACGCCCAAGTGCTTTACCATGGGGTGCACTAGTCCTTTTTGTCATGATGAAAAATGGGTCAATGCGCCTTTGCATCGATTATCGCGAGCATAAAAAATAATGATAAAGAACAAGCATCCTCTCCCATGAATTGATGACTTTTTCGATTAGCTATGTGGAGGAAAATACTTCTCTAAAGTGGATTTGCGGCCAGGATATTATCAAGTAAGGGTGAAGAAGAAAGATATCCCCAAGACTACTTTTCGTACAAGATACCGGCACTATGAATTCATAGTAATGCCTTTCTAACTCAGTAATGCTCCAAAAATCTTCCTGGACTTGATGAATATAGTCTTTAGGGATTTCCTAGACAAATTGATTGTCGCCTTTATAGATGATATTCTAATATTCTCCAAAACCATAGGATTATGATGAGAATATAAGAACTGTACTGGAGACCATGTGGAAGGAGAATCTCTATGAAAAGTAAAAAAATTGTGAGTTCTAGTTGAAGGAGGTCTCATTCTTGGGCCATATCATCACAAGAAATGGGATATCTATGGATCCCTCCAAAACAAATTCAATTGAGGGATGGCTGAGGCCAATATCAGTAACAGATATCCGTAGCTTATTAGGGTTAGCTAGATATTATCTATGATTTGTGAGAAATTTCTCATGACTTTCCAATCCTCTTACTAAGCTAACGTGGAAGGGAGTAAAGTTTTCCTGCAGTGGTGAATGTGAATAAAGCATCAAGGAGTTAAAAAGGAGGTGTATCACTGCACCTGTTCTCACATTACCCACAAGTGGAGAACTTTATGTGTATTCAGTGATGCTTCAAAAAAAGGTATTGGGATTTGAGTTGATGAAAAATGAAAATGTCATTGCCTATTCTTTAACGCAATTGAGTGTTCATGAGTATAATTATCCAACACATGATTTGGAGTTGGCTGCGGTGATCATTGCTTAAAAAATTTGGCAGCATTATCTCTTTGGGGAGAAGTGTGAAATATATACGAACCACAAAATCTTCTAGTATATATTCAAAAAGAAAAAGATGAAGATGGGCCAATGATGTTGGTAAGAGCTGAATAAAGACTATGACTGCTCAATCCATTACCACCCTGGGAAAGCGAACAAGGTGAGAGATGCTCTAAGTAGAAAGGACCGAGCGATTCTATCACTGATGAGGATTAAGAAGGATCCAATCTTCTTAGATTTGATGTAAATAGAAACAAGAATCATAAATAAGAGAACGTCATCAATACTTTCACAAATGTTTTCTCAACCGTCTCTTTTGGAAAGGATTTAGGATGCTCAAAGGGATGATGCAAAAACTCTGAAGAAAGTGGAAGCTTTTAGAAAAGGGAAATCGTTGGAGTTCAATGTTAATGAAGAAGGAATTGTGAGATTTGGGAAAAGGCTATGTGTTCCATCAAGTCTAGAGTTGAAGAAGGAACTTTTGGATGATTCACATAGTTCAAACTTCTATATTCACAGAAGAATCAAAAAGATGCATCGAGATCTCCAACATCATTATTGGTGGGATAATATGAAGAAACAGATCACTGAGTATACATCAAAGTTCCTGGTGTGTCAGCACGTGAAGGAAGAGAGGAAGAAGTCTTAGGGGATGATGCAACTATTTCCCATACCAGCATTGAAATGGGGGAACATCAACATGGTCTTTGTCATCAGACTTCTAAAGACATCCAATGGAAACAATGCAATCTTGGTTGTTGTGGATCGTCTTAGAAATTCTGCACACATTATTCCAATTCAGTAGGATTTTTCATTAGATCATCTGGAAAAGATATATATCAGCGAATTGGTAAGTCTAAATGAAGTACTACTATCTATTGTATCCGATTGAGATCGAATATTTACCTCTATGTTTTGGAAGAGTCTTTAACATGCTCTAGATACTGAGCTGAACTTCAGTACAACTTATCATCCTCAAACTGATGGCCAATCCGAGCAGACTATCCAAACACTTGAGGAAATGTTGAGAGTGAATTATATGGACATCAAAGTGTAGGATTGAATATGTAAAAAGATATGCCCAAATACAAGAGGGGGTGAATTTTATATTTTAAAAATTCATTTGGAACCTTTAAAGTTAAGTTTAACAAGATTAAACAAACATTCACAATTCCTCCTAATGAATCTTTTTTTATTTTCTTAAAAGAAGGATTCTACCTTAATGCTTATAGAATCTGTAATATAATCAGAGTAATAAAATTAAAAAGTATAAAAAGGTTATACATTCTAAATTTAACAAATTTAACATACAACAACAGAATTAAAACAACTTGTAATGGTAAACAAGTAACAATAAAATTATTTTAACCCAAAGAGAAGGGTATCCACCAACCATGGATAAAGGTTCTATGATTTATACTTTCCTGAAAGTCTATCTTACCCAACCCCAGATAAGACCTCAATATAAAGATTGTTATCTATCTTGCCATCCCCACAAGCCCTCGATTTAGAAGGAAATTAGAACCTCTGTCTTCCAAACCCGGAATCCCATGATCAGCACGATCAGAGTCCACACAAAAAATGTCTGAAAAAGTTGTTCCCGCCTGAACAAGTTGTTCACAACATCTGCACAAAGCACTAAGAGTAGTAAGATCCTCTCTCTATAGAAATCTCATCACATCTTTTACTCGTCAAAGTCAGTTATCAAAGTTGAAGTCCTTTTCTCATTCAAATTAGCTTGTATTTATAAGCGAAACTTCCCAACAGTCGGCTCCTCTCCAACGATCATATTTTCCTTCAATTTTGGAGGGACTTAGACATGTGTCAAAAATACAATAGTTAGTGTATAACAGATTGTACGACATCATTTCAATTAACAGAAATGTTGTTAAGTTAAAGATAAATGTTAAGTATACGAGAGCATAGAATCAGATATCATTTTAATGATACATTTAAACAAATATAACATTATGAAAAAATTTAATCATAAGAAATCAAGAAAACAGATTCTTAAGAATGACATTATAAAGAAAATGGATTCACAAGGAAATGTAAATCTGATTCTGAAATAAGTATCTCATTTTTTTCTGGAATCGGAATCATAAAATCGGAATCACATATACACCTGATTCAGAATAATAAAAACTTAATCACTTATAAACGAGATTCAGAATCATAAAAACTAAATCTAATATACACCGGATTCAGAATCAAAAAAACTGTATCACCTATACACCGGATTCGGAATCACCAAAACTGAATCACATATACACCAGATTTGGAATCATAAAAACTGAATCACCTATACACCAGATTCAGAATTATAAAAACTGAATCATATATACATTAGATTAAAAATCATAAAATCGAAATCAGAAATACATTGGATTCAGAATAATAAATATTGAATGACAAATCATAATGACAGATCAGTTAGTATAACAGAATGGGAAATCTGAATGACAGATTTGTAAGTATAACATAATGGAAAATTGGAATGACAGATCTGTAAGTCTAACCGAATTGAAAAACGTATTGATATATCGGTAAGCATAACAGAATGGAAATTATGGATCTTAAGAAAAATATAGAACTTAAAAAACATTCAGTACTTATGAAAAAGTGTTTGTGATTTTCAAAACATAAAACTATAAGGAAAGGAGAAGTCATAAGATATCCTTAGTGACTCAACAATATCCCCCTTTTTGGAAAGCACAAACAACATTGCTGAGGAAGAATATATTGACATAGATAAACAAGTTTGAAAAAAACTTATCTGCCCTTTTGAATTGGATTTTAGTTGAATACGACTAACTCTCTCTTAGGTTATGTCTTCCAAGGATCATGTTTTTTATCTTTGAAGTCAGGTTTACTTAAGGTAATATCCCCCCCTTAGACATAGAATTATTTTTCAAAGAAAACTCCCCCTTTGAAATTATCCTTCTCTTCCATACTCCCCCTTACTAGATTTTCCTTCTCAGAGATTAAATTCTTCCTTTAAATAAATTCTCCCCCTCTATGATTTCCAAAATGTGGAAAAGGAATGGAGATGTATAAGATGTACCTGTAAGGTTAGGCAATCATACATTCGAAAATAAAAGAAAATATTAATGAAACTTCATTAACTAAATTTAAAAATAAGGTTTATATCATAAAAAAACATCGGAATATAAAGAAAATTCATCCATTCTTCTTCTGCTCAGACAACATCTTCTTTATTAGGGCTTTGAGTTTCTTCACTTCTTTATGATCTTCTTCAATATTTTTCTACAGGATCTCCTGATCATGATTCTTTTTCTCTAAAGACAAGATCCTTTCTTCTTGAGAATCCACCTTTTTTCTAATTCAGCTCTGACTTCCTTCTCACTACTGATAGATCGAGCAACAGAATTGAGTTGACTAGATTTCTCAGAGAATGATGTCTCGAACTTGTTGAACTAAGTTTTACACGTATTAAAATATCCTTTTGTTGAATTCATGATGTCACCGAACTATCTTAGTTCTTCATTTAGAGTTTTCGTACGGTTAATGACTTTCTTAAAATTCACCTTTTGATCTTTGAAATCAATCAAAAGAATACTGATGTATAATTCTTCCTTGACAACCATGTCTACAAGCATATTAGTAGAGTCCGTATTTTGATTCTGGGTTTCCTGCATCATTTGACTCAAGTCATCTATGTTTGAAAGAACTGGAATGGTGCTGACCAACTTTCTTAACAATAGATTAACAAAATCCTTTTGAACAGATGAAGAGGACTCATATCCTAAAACATATTTTTCTTTCTCTACTCCTCTTGGAGTTAAGGAAACTGGTCTCCCTATTCTCTTAGCGTACTTCTGAGGCATTTCCTTATTAGATGGAGCGACAAAAACATTCTTTCCATTAAGAGGGTATCGAGCTAGATATTTTTCATCTAAAACTTGAAAAAAATTTAGATCTACATGTTCATTTTATTCTTTTTCAAACTTATGATGCTGAGATCCTCCTTGTACCTCTTCTTCTTAAAAATATTCCTCTTCTTCACCTTGTTGTTCAAACTGTTATTTCTCTACTTATTCTTCTAGTTCTATTTCAACTTATTCTTCATCTTCAACTTCAATCTCTTATTCAAGTTATATTTCTTCCTCGCGTTCTTCTTCAACTTGTCTTTGAAGTATTCTACTGAAACAAATTAGGAAAATGAACTCGAAGGAGTTCCAAAATATTCTTCCACTTCCCTTAAAACATCATCATCATCATCTTGGATTATCTGATCGTCCATTTCTTAAACTAGTTCTGATAAGGATAAGACTTTCTTAGCTTTTTGGATTTACATAGTGGCCACCAGTTTCTTATGAACAACTTGAGATTCAGGTACTTATTGATATTTCTTTTCTACATGTTTTAGAAGGTACTGAAAAACTTTATCTTCCAAATATTTCTTCTTTAACTTCTTCTCCTTCTTTTCTTTGTCAAGATTTTCAGCATTCTAGATTCTTAGAGACATAGCCTCTGTAGGATTCAGGCCAAAAGAAGGATCACCTTCCTTTTTAGTAGCTGCCATTTCTCTCCACTTTGCAACTGTTGCATCTAAATAAGATTTTGGTTTCTTTACAGGAGGAGGTGCTGAAACCAAAACAGATGGACCTGGAGCTGGAAAGCTCGGTTGATCAAGTTTTCTTTTCTTAGGAACCAACTTTGAATATTCCGGAACAACACCCTTGTTCTGGACAACCATTTCTTCAAAGTTTTTTGATTCTGGAAGAAACTATACATTCATCCTCCTTAGAGTGTCATCACTAAGAAACAAAATCTTGAAAGTATTCAAGACAGATCGGCATGGAACATTTAGGTTCTTGAAGACCCAAAACAATTATCCTACAAATGGTCGCTGGGTACATAATGATCTGAGATATGAAGGTTACACTTTTTATTTCTTGGATGGTGAGAAATATGTACTTCACCAAGTTGATCTTCTTTACGTTGACAAGGAAGTTTAACTGAAAGATATCACATATCATTAGAGAATCTTTATCTCCCTTTCTTGGAATAAAAAATCCTTGCATCTAGAGAGCCACCATCTTGTGGTTCACTGAATGATTTGTAATTTTAAGATTCTTAAAATATTTAAGACCAAGAAAATCCAAACCCTTGACTTTTTCAAAAGATCCTTCTTTATCAGGGAGTTCTTGAGAGCAAAGAATAGTCTCCCCTTCATACAATATGTTAAGAACATTTGCTGCCTTCTTCTATGGGACTGTATATGACTTATCAAATCATTTCAACTTAAACAGATCCTTACCGTTCTTTTGAAAGAACGTAACAGATTCATAGAACTGAATATGGAGGTCAGGATAAACTAGATCATGAGATTTCTAATTATCCACATAGAAACTTTCCCATCCATTAGATCTTTTCACCTTAGAAATAAGGGAGTCATATTTTTCCACAAACATAGGAAAAAATAACCTTTCCCTAAAGATTGACCAGTCCATAATCTCCTTGCTAATTGGAATCTGATCAGTTGAAGAATACAGAGTCATTCATGGTGATAGAGAACATCAGAATGAAAGCTTTGATGGCAATAGAACTTTGGCACTAATATCAGTAAGGATGGTGTGATACTTCAAAACAAGTCACCCTTTATATAGTCATGGCTATTAATTTTCAACTTCCATAAGATAATCAAATGACTGATAAAAACCTAATATGATCTGACGAATGATAATGGATATAGAAAATATGAATTCTGATCTTTTGAAGTAAAGTAAACCAAAATTTAATAAATTTTGAAATACTAACAAGAAAAACATAAGATAAAGAAAATAATGAGTAATAAAGATTACCTTTTGGAATACTCTGAGATATTTATTTATATTATAATAATTTTTCATGGAAATTTTCAAATCTGACATTTTCAAATTCGACATTTTCAAATCTGAGATTTTCAAATCTGATATTTTTAAATCTGACATTTTAAATATGAAATTTTCAAATCTGAGATTTTTAAATCCAGTATTTTTAAATTCGACATTTTCAATTCTGAGATTTTCAACTCTGAGATTTTCAAATCTGTGATTTTCAAATCTGAGATTTTCAAATCCAAAATTTTCTAAGGAAAGAAAAACTGTTTAAATAATGAAAATAAACAAACATATGTACTCCTCCTAAAATAAGAAGTAGTTTAATGTTAGACAATGATTTAAAAAAGAAGTATATATTAATGATTACCTTATATAAATCATTCATTGCTCTAGTTTAATGTATTCAAATCTATCGAAAGGTAGAGGTTTTTTAAAAATATCAGTAAGTTTCTCTTGCGTTCTGAAGAATTGAAGAATAATATTTCTTTTAAGTGTGTGATACCTAAGAATGTGATATCTAATATCAATGTGCTTTTCACGAGTGTGATGTGAAGGGTTCTGACTTTGGGAAATGGCACTTTTGTTATCACATATTATTTGAGTCCTAGTAAAACTCATACTATATTCTGTGAGTGTGTGTTACATCTACAACACTTGAGCACACCAACTTCCTGCTACTACATATTCAGCTTCAGTAGTGGAAAGTTCTACAAAACGTTGTTTCTTGCATGAACAAGAAACTAAGGAATCTCTAAAGAAATGAAAAGTTCCGGATGTACCCATTCTATCCATTTCACAACCACCAAAGTCAGTATCTGAAATACATTTCAAGACAAAATAATTTCCCAATGTACAAAAGAGTCCTAAATCCATGGTTACCTTTAATTAGCGAAAAATTATTTTCACTGCCTTTAAATGAGATTCCTTAGGATTGGATTGATATCTTTCACATAAGCATACAAAAAACATTAAGTCTAGATGACTAGCTGTCAAGTAATGTATGCTTTCAATTATACCTCTAAAATATGTTTGATCTACTGGTTTCCCAGCTTCATCAAGATCTAGTGTGTTTGAGGTACCAATGGGAGTACTAATACTCTTAGTGTTTTCATATCCATAGTTTTTAAGAAGATATTTAATATACTTATGTTGGGATATATAGATATATTCTGGGTTTTGATAAATTTGAAAACCAAGAAAAAATGTTAATTCACCCATCATACTCATTTCAAACTCAGATTTCATTAGATCCGCAAAGGAATTAGTTAAAGATTACTGAGTTGATCCAAATATAATATAATCCACAAAAATTTGATCAATCAAAACATTTTTCTTATCATTATTTATAAAAAGGGTTTGATCTTCAATTCCCTTAACATAATTATTTTGAAGCAAAAATATTGTATGTCTATCATACCAAGCTCGAGGAGCTTTTTTAAGTCCATACAAAGATTCAATAAGTTTATAAACATGTTTAGGATGTTTTGTATCATCAAAACCAAGAGATTTTTCAAAAAAAACTTCCTCTTGAACATAACCTTTAAGGAAAGAACATTTCACATCCATTGGAAAAAGTTTGAAATTGAAGAATGCTGCAAAGGCAAGTAAAATACAAAAAGATTCAAGTCTAGATACTGGAGCATAGGTTTATTCATAGTCTATTTCTTCTTTTTGATTATAGACATTAGCAACTAATCTTGCATTATTTCTTACTATGATTCCATTTTCATCACACTAATTTTTGAAGACCGATTTTACTCCAATGACAGAAGTTTCCTTAGATCTTTCAACCAAGGTCTAGAATTCATTCCTTTCGAATTAATTCAGTTTATCTTGCATAGTTTTTATCCAATCATCATCACCTAAAGCTTCATCAGTTCTTTTTAGGTCTAATTAGGAAAGGAATACTAGATTTTCTACTTCATTTCATAAGGAACTTCTTGTCCTTATAGGTTGATTTACATTACCAATGATACGATCAATGGGATGATTTTTAAGAAATGTCTGATTTGGGTTTTGTAAAACATGTTCATCAACATAGGGTAAGAATTCTTGTTGGGTAAATACTTCAAAAGCATCTTCTGGGATATTTTCCTTATCAGAAGGATCATTTAACAAAGGTTAATAATCGGTGTTTTAAAACACATCTGTGGCTGTAGGTTGGGGTTGTTTAAAAATTAAGGGATTAGTTTAATCAAATTTTACATGTACTGTTTCTTCAACATTACAAGTGTTTTTATTAAAAAATCTATAAGACTTAGAAGTTGGGGAGTAGGCTAAGAAAATTCTTTCATTAGATTTTGGTGCAAATTTCTGTAAGTTATCATTTTTATTTAGAATGAACACCTTTCATCCAAAAACCTTGATATAGGAAAGTCTAGGTTTCTACCATTCCATAACTCATAAAGAGTTTTATTAAGAAAATGTCTCATTAAAACTCGATTTCTAGTATAATAGGCAGTACATACAGCTTCAGCCCAAAAATATTTTTCTATAGAATATTCACTCAACATGGTTTTTGTCATCTCTTGAGGAATGTAATTTATTCTTTCAACATCACCATTTTGTTGAGGAGTTCTTGGAGCTGAGAAGTTGTGAGTAATACTTATTTTACTACAAAAAGCTTCGAAATCAGAATTTTCAAATTCTCCCCAATGATCACTATGAATAGTTATCAATAGTAGGTTTTCCCATTTTTAACTTGAGCTCAAAATATTTTGAAATAAGAAAAAGCATCAGATTTCTTTGCGAGAAAATACACCGAAGTAAATCTAGTGTAGTCATCAACTAGTACAAACACATCATATTTGCCTCCAATACTTCCAGTTTGTGTTGGAAAAAATAAATCCATGTGCGCAAACTATAAGGCATTAGATGTTGTCTCTTCACTTATAGATTTAAATCTTGATTTATGTTTCTTCCCTTATTGAAAAGGATCACATACCTCTGAAGAATAAAACTTATGTTCCAGTAGATCCTGAAAAATTTCTTTCTCAGAAAGCTAACTATTATTCCTTAAGTTACAGTGTCCATGTCTCCTTTTCCAAAGCCATGATGGATCTTAAAATGCACTAAGGAAAGGTAGATCTTGATTTATATGGTCTTTTAGGTTTAATGTGTACACATTTTCACGCAAAAGGACAGAGAAAATAAACTCATCCTTGGAATTGTGAACTAAATATTTATCACTTCTAAAATTCAGACGGTAACCTAATCACATTATTGTCTTATGCTTATGAGGTTGTTCTTAAAGCCTTTTATAAAAATAACATTTTAAATAACAAATTTTCCAAGAAGAATAATGTTACCTATACCGACAATTTCTCGTTGAGAGTTATCACCAAAAGTTACCTTGTCACCTTTTTTTTTTAAAATTTTCATGAAATAGTCTTTGTTACCAGTCATGTGCCAGGAAAAACCACTATCTATGTACCATAGGTGGTTGGTACATCCTTATTTGTCCTGAAAAAGAAAGAGTTAGAGTTTTTGAATCCATATTTTCTTGGATCCTAAACTATTTGATAATAAAATATTGGGTAACCATATTTTTTTTAAAAAAATACGCTTTAGGAAATCCAAGGGATTGCACTTTTTTTTAAGAACAATTTTTCTTCCAATTTCCACCACTTTTTCATTTAGTATAAAAAGGGGCTCTAGAAGGAACAAAATAATTATTTTTAAATATTGGTTTTTCATGAGAATAGCCCAATCCCTGATTATTACCATGAGGTTGGATATGAAAATACATCTTTTCAAAAATATCTTTACCGGAAGTAATGTTTTCAAGACATTTCTTAAAAGAATATATTTTGGATTTTAGTCTGATGACTAAATTTCTATCCTTAGTAATTATTTCCTTAGAGTTATATTTTTTTTATAAAACATTTAATTTTAAAATAACATTCTTAAGATCTTTATAAAGTTTTTCCTTTTCAGAATTTACTTCTTTAAGGTCTTTAGAAAGTCTTTCTAAAATCTCATCCTTATCTTCAAGATCTCTAGAGAGGTATGGAATCACTTTTGTAATAACTTTTTCTCTAGTATTTTCCTTGTCCAATTTCTTATAAATTTGGAATTTTTTTTCTTCTAACAACTTGGAAAATCTAGCTACTTCTTTATAAGAAGGTATTTTTTCATTATCTGAAGATGAAGTATCTTCATTATAAGTAATATCTCCAGAATAGAAATTCTAATCAAGAGAGAAATATGATAATGCCTCGGCAGATCATTCCTTGGCCACAAGACATGTATTTGGGAAAGAAGTAGTAGCAATGAATCCAATATTTCTATGTGCTCATGATTCATATTCAGATGATTCACTTTCCGAAGAGTCTCCACAGTGAGTACTCCAAGTATCGTTGGCTTTAAGTCTTTTCTTGTGCTTCGAACGATAGAAATTCTTCTTGTTTCGTTCTGAATTCCATTCCTTTTTTTCCTTCTGTTTCAATAGAGTTAAATCAGGTCAGATATGACATGTTCTTCTATATTCATAACAAGTTACTTCCCCATCTTTCTCATATTTGTAGTCTATCTTCATGTACTTATTTTGATAGTTATTTTGAGCTACTATCTTGTTCATTATCCGAGCAAGATTAGAAAATTCATTCTCAGATTTTTCTATATCACTAGATTCTAACTAAATAGTAACTTTCTTTAAATTTAATCTAGTTAGTCTTTCTGGAGTCTCAGTTTTCATATGATTAGAAGTAGTTGTAATAGAAACTCCTGCATTCAAATTCTTCTTTTTAACATTATTAGAATCTCTCTTCATTCTAGTCTCATGCTGAAGAAGAGTTCCAAACAGCTCATCTAAGGAAATCTGGGTAACTTTTCTATTCTCATCAATTACTGTCCGCTTGGATTCCCACTCATTTGGCATGATGTCTATGATATTACCAACAAGGGCCTAATCATATAAACATTTTTCTCCCATAGACTGTAAGTTATTAATGATAGTTATAAACCATTACTAAAATTTTCTTATAGGTTCTCCATATGGAATTTTAAAGCCATGGTATTCATCTCTCAACATAGCTCTTCTTGTCTCTATAACATTAGAAGTACCAAAATGTGCAACTTCAAGTTTCTTCCAGATACTGTTTGCAGCCACACATGAAGATATTTGACTATAGATGTTCCTAGTCATGGAACATAGAAATGTATTTCTGACTGTGAAATTTTCTTGATATTCTGATTTCTCCTAATTAGTAAAAGTTCTCAATTCCTTATCAGGAATCTTATAGTCTCCTGTTAGCATTAGATAGATATCAACTCTAGTGTTTACAACGAAAGTATTCATCCTATCTCTCCAGTACTCATAATAATTTCTATAAGAAATAAGAGGTCTGGTAGGATTGAGATTATCTAGAGATCCACCATGAATGCCTGCCACACTAAAGGAATTTCTATCCAAAAAATGTATTAATAGTAAAAGTTTAAAATCAAATATGACAAACTTAAGAAAAGGAAAAAACTTGAGTAAGAAACCTTATATATGGATATAAGTATTTCAGAGACCTTGTCTAAAACCAATTATGAGATTGGTATAGGGTATGAGGTCACCAGCGTCTGATACCAATTGTAGGATCGAATATGTAAATAGATATGCTCAAATAAAATAGGGGGTGAATTGTATATTTTTAAAATTCCTCTGGAACCTTTAAAGTTATGTTTAACTAGGTTAAACAAACATCCACATGACCTATAAAAGAAACCTTTTCTATTTTATTAAAAGAAAGATTTTACCATAAAGCATATAGAATCTGTAATATAATCAGATTAATGGAATTACAATGTAAAAGAAGGTTATACTTTCTATTATTAAAGAAGTTAACATACAACAGCGGAATTAAAACAACTTGTAATGGTAAACAAGTAACAATAAGATTCTTTTAACCTAAAGTGAAGGGTATCAAACATCCTTGGATAAATGTTCCTTGATTTATACTTTCATGAAAGTATGTATTACCCAAACCCAGATACGACCTCAATATGAAGATAGGTATCTGTCTTTCTATCCCCACAGGCCCTCGATTTAGAAGGAAATTAGAACCTCTGTCTTCCAAACATGGAAGCCCCTGATCAGCATGATCAGAGTCTGCACAAAGCAAGTCTGAACAAGTTCTTCATGCCTGAACATGTTGTTCACAACATCTGCATGATGCACTGAGGGTTGTAAGAGCCTTTCCCTCTAGAAATCACTTCCTAACTTTTAATCTTCAAAGTCAGTAGTCGAAGTTGAATTCCATTGCTCATTAAAATGATCTTGTATTTATAGGTGAAACTTCCCAAAAGTCAGCTCCTCTCCAATGGTCATATTTTTCCGTAAATTTCGGAGGGACTCTAACACGTAGAAAACATACAATAGTTAGTTTATAACAGATTTTACGACATTGTTTCAAGTAATAGAAACTATTTTAAGTTAAAGATAAATGTTAAGTATAAGAGAAAATAGAATCTGAAATAATTGGGATGAAACATTTAAAAAACTCTAACATTATCAAGAAAACATAATCATAAGAAATCATGAAAACAAGTTCTTAAGAATAACATTATCAAGAAAACTGATTCAAAAGGAAAAGTAAATCGAATTCTGAAATAGGTATCTCATTTATTCCAGAATCGGAATCATAAAATCGGAATCACATATACACTAGATTCAGAATCATAAAAACTGAATCACATAAACACCGTATTCAGAATCATAAAAACGAAATCACATATACACTGAATTCGTAATCATAAAAACCAAATCACATATACACTTGATTCAGAATCACAAAAACTGAATCACTTATATACCAAATTTGGAATCATAAAAATTGAATCACATATACACCAGATTCAGAATCATAAAAACTGAATCATATATACACTGGATTCAGAATCATAAAAAATAAATCATATATAAACTAGATTCAGAATCCTGAAAACTAAATGAGAAATCTTAATGACAGATTCATAAGTATATCAAAATAAAAAATATGAAGGACAGGTCTATAATTATAACATAATGGAAAATAGGAATGACGTATCTGTAAGTCTAATAGTATTGAAAAACATAATGATATATTTGTAAGAATAACGGAATGATAATTACAGATCTTAAGAAAAATGAAGAACCTAAGAAATATCCAATAATTAAAAAAAGTGTTTGTGATTTTGAAAACATAAAACCATAAGGAATGGAGAAGTCAAAATATATCCTTATTGACTCAACACAAAGGAGGGTGGGACCAACATCTTTCAATGGTTGATTTCTCCTACAATAATAGTTTCCACTCGAGCATCTAAATAGCACCTTATGAAGATTTGTATGAGAAGAGGGGTAGAAAACTAGAATGTTGGGGTGAAGTCTGTGAGCGTAAGCTGCTAGGACCCGAAATGATCGAAGAAATGGTAGAGAAGGTGAAAACCATTCAACACCACATCAAGGCATCCCAAAGTCGACAGAAGTGTTATGCAGATAACCATCAATGAGACCTTGAATTTACTATTTGAGACATGGTATTTATGTTCACATATCCATGGAAGAAGGTCACGAGGTTTGAAAATAAAGGGAAGTTAAGTCCTAGGTATATTTTCCCCTTCGATATTCTTGATTGTGTTGGGGCTGTGGATTATTGACTAGTAGTTCCACCTACCATGGACAAACTACATGATGTCTTTTATGTATCCTTATTATGAATGTACATACCAGACCCTTGACATATAATATCTTCAGAAGTAGTACAAGTAGAGGTTGATCTTTCTTACAAGGATCAACCAGTGAAGATCTTAGATCATTGAGAACATGTTCTAAAAAATAAGACAATTCCCCTCGTCAAGGTGTTGGGGTGAAACCACTAGATTGACCAAGTGACGTGGGAATCAGAGGAAGTGATTAAGCAGAGTTACCTGCATTTGTTTAAGAGTGGGAAAATAAATTTTGAGGGCGAAATTTATTAAGGGAGAAGATTGCAATGACCCAAACTTTCAATAATGGAAATTACTCTAGATCTAATTAAATGTTTATTATGGTTATATAAAATGTTAACTTCAAAGGTTTTATGTTTTTGTAATTTAAAATAACGTTATGAATTGTGACTATTGCTAATATAGCCATTGAATAGTGATCACATGATTAGTATAAAAATAGGGCTTTAACAAATCCAATTTACATTGAAAAAGGAAGTGATGGCCGCATCTAGTAGGCTTTCCTTGTACGAAGCCCATTTTTCGGAGCTCATAAGGGAGGTGGAATTATTGGGCATCGCTCTGGACCAATCTCAAGCCAATATTGAACACGTTATGTTTGAGCGGAACCGACTATGGGAGAAGTGGAAGTGAATAGAGATTACCACCCGAAGGATGTTATCCAAGCCACCCCAAGAGTCGGTACCCATAACACACCTTACCCATTGGTCTTATGTGGGTGTTATAAGTGGTTATGTAACAATACCCTAGAACTATGACAATTTACATTATTTTTTTATAAAGAATATGCATTCATTTTATTATTGTAACTTTTTAAATAGTTTTTCAAGCTAAAATAGTATTTTTAGTTAATATTCAACTAAGAATCCTATTTTGACGAATTAATGGATTTTCGAATTAAATAATATTTTAATAAAATATTATTATTAAATTGAATTTTATTAAATATAAATTATTATATAATTTTATGAATGTAATTATAATTTTTATTAAGGTTTAAAAAATATTTTTTTCAAAAGCCATGACTTTTCGGTAAATGTTGGTTAATATTTTAAAAGAAAAAATGACATATTTATAAAATTATTTAGATAAAATGAATATTATTTTTGGAATCAGGACGTCAAAATTATGCAATGGTGAATTTCTCATAATTTTATGAGACAGTCAAATTTTTGGGTAAAAATTAAATACCGTTTAAATATATAATGTGATTTATGAAATTATAATGACCCAATAGTGAGGTAATAAAATACTATAAACATTATGTTGGGATTATATATATCTTATAATTAAAATAGTTTGATTTTAGATTTCTTTTATTTATTTGAAAAAGCTTTTGTGGACCCTCCAAGACTTATAAAACATGTTGCCTTTTTAAATATTTTTCCTTGAGAGTGTGACTCACCTACACATAATCAACCCAATTATTTAAAGATGTTTGGCCATTGGCCTTATATAATATTTTATTCTAATCACCTTTGGAAAAACCATGGTATGGATTATGGTATTGATTAGATTAATTTGTGGTGTCCCAAACCTAAATACTAAGGAATTTTATCTCATTTCCTATATAAACCCACCCATGCTCCCACTTCCTCTTCACTAGAGCCTTTGGAGTTAGACCACCCTCTGAACTCCTATTTCTATAGCCCTCCCAAGGTTCTTCAAGCTCCCCATAAGCCTCTCTCAAGCCTCTCCCAATCATTTGGAATTACACTTCCAAGTAAGGGATTCCTTCCTTTCTCATTTTTGTCAATTTTTTTAAGTTGTTATTGCATTTTTTTTTCAATTAAAAATTATGGGGTATGATTTAGAACCTCCCCCATAATGACCCCATTATGTATGAATGATGTTAGAGCCATTTATCTCTCATTAATGCCTCTCATTTACACCTGTTACCATGTAGAAATTTTGTGAGGGATTTCTCTCTCATCTTTTACTCTAATGCAATTCTTTTGTATTATGAATATAAGTTCTGTTATATTTGTTGGGACATGTATCTATATGACTCCCTTACTGTAAATTTCATGTAAATATGATGAGACACCAATTTATCTCCCATCAACAATTTTCATGAATCCTTTTTTAGGATGTTATGCTGTTGAAATTGCACCGCGTTTTTCAAAGCAAAAATCATTGTGTAGTGAATACCATACCCAAGTCACTATCAAGGGTATTCACCATTATGCACATATACCTATTGAATATTAATTTCATGTATTTATTCCACATTACTTAATCATGGAATAACTTATGATATTGATTGATTCCATTTATATGATCCAGGTGGCACACTTATGCATGAAATGAAATTTTTAAGAAGGGAGCGCCCTGATAGCACTCCAATGAATTAGGTAAAGTATAGTATCATGATACGTCATGTGAAATGGGTTTTGACTGATTCTAATTCAATTTCAATGAGGTTTTACTCATTCATCATGTGCAATGATGGTTTACTCGTGCTCCATGTGCAATGAGCCTTGGCTCATGCTAATTTCATGTTAAGTGTTTTTTCCACATTCTCATGTTATGATTATCATGCTTTATCATGACTTTATGTTTATGTTTCTCTTTTTCTCCTTTTATATTTCTGTTTTATAACATGTATTGTATTCCTCACATTATTCCATGTTTATTCCCTTACTTTGCTTTTATATCTCACCTTTTTCTTCTGCATGTTCTCAGGTTATCCCATGCAATTCTATGTACGAGTGAATGTATTAGTCAGGTAAATGAAGTTTTCAATAGAGTTATTGTGTGTTTTATGTTCTAAGATATTATGTCATGTTACTAAGCCCCAAAGATACTAGAACTCTTTATCTTCTATGTTGAATCAAGTGAATATTTTTGGTAATAAATCAGGTTTAAGGGTGTAATAAAAAACAACGTTGTTATATAAAAGGCAGTAAAACACCTTTTAAGAAAAAATAAGATCTTTTAAGTATAAAAATGAAATTTCTATTATATTATGACTTTAAAATTTATAGGTTGAAATAAAAAAAATCATAGAAATAAGTAAACATAATATTGATATTCATATTCATTCATTCTAATACAATGTCTATGTGATAACTTTCATATTAAAAAATAATATTAAAAGTATATTATGGTTTGGTTTAACTCAATCTAGTGTGCAACACTTGATATCGATAATACCCATTATTTTTTTGTTATTTTGATATTGGACATAATGTCCATTTTTAAGGAATAATAACTATCTAATTCAAAAATATTAATAAATATTAAATATATTTTCCTTATCATTACCCGATATGTTACGTTGGAAGTCATCACTTGATAGAGGATGTAGTATGCATAATACATGAAGCAAGATTTATTTTGACATAATAGAAAATTTAGAATGATATTTACAGTTATTACCATAAAAATAAAATTTAGTATATAATAATTAAAAATTAATTTTATATGAGTAATAAAATTAGATTATTGAACGTATTATATAAAAGGAATGATGTTGGGAAAACGTAATCACGTTGGGGACTTGGGATTTCCCCTGGAATACTCATTTTAAATATAGTTTTTAATCAAATATCTTATAAATAGATACTAAAAAGGAATATTATTCTAGGAGAAAAAAATATAATTTTTTTATGAGGGAACCAAATTTATCGGGTGGTCTTGAAGGGGCTGTAAGAGGCCCCTTTTATTAGTGGAGTGAATTGATTTTTTTGTAAATATTTAAACTATATATAAAGAGAGAGAATGTTTAACATTTAAATAAGACTCCAAAATTACCAATAATAGAGTGTGGGATGATAATAGTTATAACATACCTCAACCATTAATTTGAACAATGTTTCTAAACGTGTTTTTATTTCCTTTACTCTTTCAATTTTCACTTTTTCTATTTTTTTGGTTTTTACATTGTAAATGGTTTTCACCTATGTAAATCATTTTCATGGACAAAATAAAATAATATTTATTTTAAAATTTAGTCCTATTAATTAGAAATATGAAATAAATTTTATCATATAAAATTTATATGTGTAAGTAGAATCAATTTGTACATTAGCGTATGTAACATGTAAAAACCTGTTATTATAAAAAGTGTATTCTTAGGATTAAAATTTATGTATAAGGTAAATTTATCAATGTATTTTATTTTCATGATATATATTTTATTTTTATAAAAACAATTACATGGCTTATAAAGAAATATAAAACAAAATTTAACCAAAATCATTTTGAATTAAATGAAAAGTTTAAAAACAATTTCTTTTATTGGAAATTAATACTAATGATCATAAAACAGTAAATAAAAGTTCCATAAATTAAAAATAGTATTTATAAATGTATAGTTTTGTTACATAAATATATATTTGATTAACTAAGTTGTTTTATAGACTTTTAGATCATTCAAATTTAATGTCAATAACATTAAATTTATAGTTTTGTTAAAAACTATATGTTTGACTATTATCCTAAAGTCAACAATTTTAAAAACAATAATGGAAATTCATCTCAGGATAATATTGAAATGATAAATATATAATTTTTTTGTCAATTTAGAATTCAATATTTTTTAAAATTAACTTTTATATAAAAATTAAAAAATATAATGATATTTTTTATAGAAAAATAAACTAGTTAAAAAATTAATTATTCTTTCCCTTGTTTATTAATTATAAAATTTGTATTATTATATTATTCATCTCATCAATATGTTATAAAAATACACAAAAAATATAATTTTTAGAAGGGTTACATTTAGAATAATAAATCAGTCATAGTAGTTATTTAGATACAATAATTAAATTTTCAGCAATACTATAATGTTAACGATGACATTTATTTTTATTTCTATAAATATTTCATATTTCAGTTATATCTATTTTTACATTCCAAATATATTGATAAATTTTAATGGTTATATATTATTTAAATTTTTTTTTGGTTTAGTGTTTAGTTTACCACATGCTATTAACATATTAGACCTTAAATGAATATATAATTTATAATATCTCAATATTATAAGTCGGTTAACTTATTTCACATCACTTAATCTATTGGATCAGGATATCCACTCGATGTTCATTAGAATAGAGATCATGTTCTAATTTCATAAAATGTAAATTACTATAAGTTATGGATCTAGTGTGTACCTCCTCAAAAGTGATACAGGGAATATATCAAGTACCTGAGAATGGGTTGGAGGTAGTGCTAAGAGATAAGATATAGTCCCTACATGATCAAGAATATTTAAGGGGATGATGTATATAGGGATCAACTTTTACATCTTCCCAAATACACTACCCTCTTCTAAGAAGATATTCAAGAGAATACACAATCACCAAATTCAAACTCTAGATCTCATCAATGATTATCAATATAGATGTTATATCGAATTTGTGTTACTTTGAAATGTCTCTACCTAGTATGAAAATTTTATATTATTGCACAAAAATTATAAAGTCCTAAAATCATACTCTCTCCAAATGCATCCCATCATGTTAGAGTTATATATCTATTCTCATATAGTGATTCATATAGTTCCATTTGGATGATAGAGTAGAGACTCTTATCACATGGAAACTCAACATGTGTAAAATTTTGATCTCAACATTCAATGAATTCCTTTGAGTAGGATCATATCATATATTCTAATGTTTTAGTAATCCATTAAAATTAAACATATATTAGAAGATGGTAATATCTTATAATGATTATTCTTTTATATATTAAATATAAAATACTCCTCTATAATTATGTTTTCAACTTTGGATAATAATCAGATACAATTTAATGTGCTACTCAATCTATCCTTACTATTTCCTTTATGTTTAGCATGGAAGTCTGTTCTAGTGAGAAATCCGTTTGAATAATAACGAATTGTGTAGTATTTGTAATTATATATTGTATTAAGAAGATGGAATTATATCCTATAGATGATTAGGGATGACCATGGAGGATATCTATGGAGATTTTATCTAGTTTCTATACTTATAGAGGTAGCAATTTCACCATCCCCTTATATATATAATTTTTAGTCTTTACTTTTTGGCATACTAAGCATCAAAATATATACTATCTAATAACTCCCATTATGTCGTCCCACAAAATGTCTTGTTTAACATCTTTATAGATTTATATTCTCCCTCAGTGAATAAAGAATGATGATCTATGTGAATTTTCTAGAATATCATTCTCTAATTATCTTTTTTAAGGGATGAAAATTAATTTATTTAATCTAATAATTCCCCCACTAATAATGTTGAACTAAGAAATTGTCCCTAAATTCTTCTATAGATCCATATCATATTTTTATTCTTTCTTGATCAATGCACAATTATTAGGATGAGAAACTATTTGAGAAAGGTTGGAATTCATCTATTTAATTATGATTCTCATATATATCCATTTAACATTCATAAATATTGGTCCCCCATCAATCCTCATCAGTGATAAGATAACATTGTAATTTCTAGTCTGAGCATATACCATCTTATTTTCCCTCAAAGGATAATAATTTTTTTAAGAAATCATAGAATTTTAACAATTAAAAAAGATCTCATTTGGAATATTTCCATCTTATTCTATGTGAATATATATTTAATCTATTGTGACCAATATATATCACATTTTTTACCATATATATTATATTAAAATATTATTAATGAAAAAATAATTTTTTCTCTAACAATTTATAAAATGGGATAATTTATCTCATGGATATCTAGACAAAATGATTCATAAGATATTAGATTTTTATTTTTCACAAGGACACATCTTATACACTTATTTGAAGAATCATTGTATATAAAATACCAATATATGCTTCTCAGAAGTTTATAAACAATTTTTGTGACTAATATATTCATAATATCCTTGATTATATCAATAAATTATTATATATAAAGGAAATTTACTCCCTTCCATGTTAAATTTTCTAGAGTATTTTAAATGTGTGAGAAATTCCTAAAAAATGTTATTAATATTTCTTGGTAACTCAAAAAAACTATATATATTTCTCACAATGGGTGGTCTATGCATTTCATTAATCACCTCATCCATCAATGAATTCACACACACACACACATAAATATATATATATATATATATCCTTACCCATGATTATATGAGCCCTGAATATTATTTTTTGTATTGAAAGTACACATTTTTTGAACATGGTGTACAACATATCCTTTCATATATTTTTTAAAAAAATCCTAAAATGATCTTTATATTCGACATTAATCAGGTAAAATATGAGGATGCTATAAATAATGACTACCAAAAATTTATCTTGGTAGTTTCTAATGTCTCAATTAGTTGGATTTTTAAATATTTTGAGGGTTTTTTATATGTGAATGTAATATCCTTGAATTCATAGTGTCCATATATTTTGTGTAAAGATATCTTAATTATATCTTCACTATATAACTTTAATTTAGGGTATATGGACTGAATATCCACTATTGAGATGTATTTATACCCTCAATGTTCATAAAATATATCATCAATATATGTTAATGATATTTTTTCTTCACCATGATTTTTCAATGTTCACTATAATTGATGAAAATGAATATTTATCAATAAAACTTCTTGAAAAATATAACCAGATCACCACATAAAAGAGAACTTATATACATGATATTTCTATCTAGAATATCTTTATTTTTCTTGTCCAGTTATTTCCATTCAATGTCATCCATTCAGTAAATACTCATTCACATTGGCATTGAAATTGGTATGAGTTCGATTAAAAACTCAACCTCGTGTTCATGAGATATAATTGGTAGTTATTCATGAAATAAATCACTATACATACTTATGATTGGAATGTTCTAAATTTTAACAAGGTAGTAAGAATATGTTTTATAGGTTTATTTCCAAAAACCATGATCAAATATGATTAATACACCTTGGATACATCCATCACTACACTTGTTATATTTCATGATAATTAATTTAGGATTATTTTAATTAAATCCAAATAATAGGTGTATTTAAGTTTGTGTATCATATATTTCATAACCTAAATCCCAAAAATAACGTAACCCCACTCTAAGACCAACTCAGATGTCCTATACAAATACTACCAAATCCAGTGTTGAAAATTGATAATTTACACCCAAAATATAAAGCCAATTGAAATGATCCACACATAACATGAATATATTTTAAAAAATTTATATAATTTGAATCATGATATATCTTAAATACCCTCATAGTACCAAAACCCAAAATATTTATTGTCTATGGAGATTAATAATAAAAAATTATTATTTCACATTATTTCTTCAAAATTGCTAACCAAAAATCTCCATACATGACTTAATATTAAAAATAATAGTATATATAATTCTCTTGGGAAATAAAAAACACAATAAAAGTGTGCATAAACACTATAAAAGGGAAAACATATCAAAGTTTCATAAATGGTTAGAAAACAAGCATATGAGAAAACATGAGTTGAGGATAAATATATGATTAAATAGAAAATTGAATCATAATAGTTTTCCATAAAGAATGATACAAGGACATATAAAATCAAATGATCAAATATATACCAATGTGTAAGAGTGATGAAACAAGATATAATAATCATTATCCATGGAGCATAATATAGACATGTGAAATAATAAGGAAATGTGTAATAAAAAATTCATCACATATTTAATAATTATAAATAATAAAATATATCATGGATAACTACCAAAACCATTATAAAAAAGTGGATTATGAATCACTACCTATATATAAAAACATTTTCTATCATGCATCATTACCTGTTTCCTACAGTGGATCGAGCATCTGAACTGATTTCCCATATTTATCTCATGGGATATAATGTTTCACCAAATTAAATTGAGGTATATATAGTTACCACCCATAACATAATGATAAAATATAAATATGTGTGTCCCATAATATTAGTAATACATCCCATAAAGAAAAATCATAAAAATAGTATGTGTTTCATAAAATTTTTAAATGGAATTAGTTAAGATGATATCAAGAATTTGATGAATTGATACCAAATTTTTTCTCCAAAATTATTTATATCATAAGATCATTTGAATAATTATCATTAACATAACCCACATGAGATATATCTTTTTGAGATAATGATTAAAATTTAACTACAATCTTAAAAATAATTTTCTTAAATCTTTACAGATGTAGTCAAAAAATGATGTTATCAGTCACACTAAAATTCATTTTCAAGAAAGTATAATTTTTATAACATAACATTAAATGTCAACCCAATTATGTAAATTTTAAATGAAGTAAAATTTCATGTAAATAAATTAATAATGGATGTTACAAAATATAAAAATTTGAAAATAAATTCACTTTTAAATATTTTCAATATTGTTTATAGAAAAACCAACATCAATAAATGATTCAACGAATTTATTTTTTATTAAGAGTTAAATGGAAAAATGAAAAAAATAATATAATTTATACAGGAATTACAAAAATAATAAAAGAAAACATTTGTGAGAATAATAATATAGGTATGGAAGAGAAGGAGCTATTAAAGATGGTGATAATTATACATTACATTGTTTTTTAGAAGATGTAAATTAATCTAGGATAAATATTTGTGAGAAGAAAAATTTAGGTATGGAAGAGAAAGAGATATTTGAGAGGGTGATAATAACACATAAAAATGTTTTTAAAGAAGTAAATTAATCTTAGATTAATATTTTAATTAAAATTTGATTTTCTGTAGAGAGAAATAAACAATTCCACATGAAATAACGAAATGGGGTAAATATATGAAACCCATAAGAAAAAAAGGACATTGGTATAAAATTAATAAAACTAATATGAAGTATGGATCAATAAAAAGTCATATAGATATAATTAATGAAATATTGATAATGATAATAGAACCCAATGGCATAGTAAGTACACTATATTAAAGTAAAATGTGAAAATAAGTTGAAAATATGCCTAAATAAGGGGAAATTGGAATAAAAAACCTTACATTGGGTTAATGTTTATATAAAATTTTTAACCACCTAAATGATAATACCTATTTAATTAAACATAAATTTCATAAGCTCATACATATTTATTAACTTTTATTTTAAAATTATTCTTTCATTTATTATATTTTTATTAATTATTTTAAATTAAAATAGATTAGTGATTGTTATATGTTTATATATATTTTTTTTGTCTTTTTGGAAAACCAATTTCAGTAATGATTCCAGGTTCATTAATTTATCATTTACAAGACTATAAGGGTTCTATTATATAAGATAAATAATCAATTGGTAAGTTTTAGGGTCATTCAATGTGATTTTTTGGTTCTATTTATAAAGAATACATATATGATGAGCTTATTTTGAAAAATTTTAAATGAAAAAATATGGTATATTAATATTGATTTAGTTATTAATAATAACATTCATATACAAATAAATAATTTTTTACACATTAATACCAGATCTCATTGGAAATAATGTTTCTATATTAATATCTAAAATATTTCAAATCATTGTTCAAATAGGTTGAAAAACCAACCCAAAAATCAATATACTCTAATTTTTGGCGAATGTGGGTCATAAAAGTGATTATTTTATGAAAATATCACTATAATAGATATATAATGATATTATTTAGATTTTATTAAGATGATGAATCCTATTAGAAGGGGATGACAAATTTGGATAATATATTATTAGGGACCGGATAGTACTCACGTTAAAGGCTTCAATCATCTTCTGGGGGACTCTAGGAAATAGAGGATTTGGGACACCTTATTTTGAAAAGAGGTTAAACATTGGAATATATAACCCTAGGAGATGAAAAATTATTTGGTATTAAATAGTATTTTTAAGGAGAATATTTTTTTAGAGGTGGAATAAATCTTTTTTTATATTTTAAAACAAGGTCCATTTTATTATATACTTATGTTAGGAGAAGGGTAAAGATGGAATGACAATAGAGATAAGAGATTTAGGAAGTGAAATGTTTCCAAGACATTAGGAATTCAATCCTTTAGAAAAAAATTTCTTATATAAAGATTTTATATCATTTTAATTATCATAAATTTAATAAACTTTAATTTATCCCATTTTACTATGTTTAAATATTTACCATTGTGATTACTTTTTAATAAAAATAAAATATGTTCGATGTTAACTAATTTTAACTTGAGGGTTAAAACTTTTGAATCCAATTAATCTAATTGAATTTTTAAAAATGTTTAAATGAACTTTTAAAATAAAACATAGGATATAAAAAAATTATATTTTTGTTTCTAAAAAATATCTTTTAGAAAGATTAACTATTTTTATTCACGTTTCTTAACTTATTAAAATTGAAACAAGTTATTATATATTTTTTTTCTGAATTTTAAAATTATACTAGATTCATCATTTATAATATATAAATTTAATTTCATTATATAAAAATTATCCAACACTTATAAAATAATTCATTGAAAATATCCCTTTTACCATTACCGTGGAAACTGAATTTTACATTGGTATATTGTTTTTGTGTCTAAAAATAAAATTTAACATATCACCTAATTTAAAATTTATGATTCCAAACATGGAATAAAATTTATTTGATTCAACATAAAAATATTATAAATATTAATTTCAATATAAAAAATGCTCAAATTTGTATAAAGGAAAAATGATTCTTTAAGCATAAAAAGAAGTTTTTCTTAGTCATTGATAAGTAGAAAAATTTAAAAGAAAAATTATTATTATTATTTATATAATCAATATATTTAATTAATATAATTATTAAATAGTGATTAATTTATTTCATTAAGATAATTTTACCCCCTAGTAGGATAAAACAGGTACGAAGCTCCTTTTTATTTTATTTTATTATTTAATTTGGGGTTATACATAGCTTTTCAGAGGGTTTTTTTGAATTTGTTGGTAGGAGGAGTTCATCGACTAGATGTATATGTAACCAAATAGCCAGTGTAGGCAGAAAATACACTTTCAGTCATTTAGGTTCCAGTTTCCAGCAAATAAAGGGCTATATGTATAAAGATTCTTCCTTCACCCACTGGATGACCGTTGGGTTCTCACAAGCCAGTTGATGGATCACTAATTACCAGGTGAGTCCTAGTAAATATCTTATGATGTCATATGGTATGTGATTTAGTATGGTATAAGATTTAAATTTCAACCAAAATAATATTTTATATCCCCTATTTCAATCCCTTCAATACTAATTTAGATTTTCTTGGTTTTTAAGCTCCAAGAAAATATTCTTCACCCTCTCTATATCCTATGTGGAAAATCATCATATCGATTGAAATATTGGATATATGTTGAATATAAAATTATTAGAGAACCATTTATAATATATTTCATCTGTTATTATCTATGTTTTTATATCGATTGTGATTATACCAATTGATATTTCATTGTTATATAGAATCAAATTTTTTTCTTTAGATCTAGGTTCTATAGGATCCAATATTATTCATTCACTTTAATCGATAAGAAGGAAACCCTATTTTAATAATTATTGAATTATGTGTCTCTATCCAAGAAAATAATCCTTAGATATCGTTATGTTATTATGATTATTTCTTTCAGTTTGTAATATCAAAATGTATGTTAATATTTTGGGGAAATTAAAATGGGTTTCCAAAATGGGTTTTAATTTTAAACTAGATTTTCAGTACATTAGGTTTTTGAAAAAATGAATCAATGGTGGTATTGAAATGGAAATTAGTTTTAAATCATGGGAGTAGTGTGACATTTCAATCGAGTTTTTTTTCAAGAATTTGATGATATATATCCAAAGGATTTTTTGTTGAAAAAATTTGGTGAAAAATAGTATTTATTTCATTAAATATAATGAGGATGTAATAAAACAATGGGGGACCAAGAGGTATTGTAAAAATGAAAACATAAACATATGTGGTAGAGTTAACTATTAATATAGGAGGTACCCTTGATACCAAGGTTTTTATGTTGTATAATTTTCAAGGACTAAGTATCCTGGACATTCAGATTCACTTATGTCAACTAGTGTCCTGGGTTTTTTATAGTTGTGTACACCCATGTGTCATGAATTGTATATAGTTTCATGAAGATATCATTATGTCTAGGGATATTTGATAATATTATTTTCACACATAATCCTAATATGTATATTGATAATCAAAAAATATTATATACATATATTTATTTTGTTGTATATGTCTTATGTGATTCTGATATATATTTTTTAATATGGATTGATATTGAATGGAATGAAATGTTTTTAAAAGAAATAAAAAGGGTGGTTTTTAAATATAAAATGATTTTTTTATAATTTTGGAAAATATATTCAAAAAATAAATAAGGTATATGCGTTGATATAAATTTTATAGACTATGTAGTGTTAACCTATTGAGATTTACTTCTCACACAATATTTTTTTTCTAGTACTGATAGCCTGGGTTTTATTGGGTATATGTAAATGGAAGAGAATCATGTAGAGGATGGATCTCTTAGACCGCATTTCATTTATATTGGGTTGACATAAGGGTAAATTATGGTCATGAAGAGATGGACCCATGGGTTTCATCAGGTTCTATATTTATATTCATTCTATTATTCACCAGACCCTATTATATCAATTTTAGAATGGTTTGGTTATTTTTACATATGATTTATTATTGATATGTTATGTGATAATCCATTTGTTTCTCTCTTATCATATGTATGTTTAGGTTGAAATAATTTGAACCTTTTTTATAACATTATTCAAGTCTCGAGCCCATTAAAATCAGGAAGCTGATTTGGACCAAATGGCAGGACAATTCAAGTGACATTATGGGTTTACTTGAGTTGGTGTGCTACAAATTATTATTTGACAATGATGTTTCACTAAATCATGTTATCATGATTTTATATAACCCTCTTGGTTTTGGGAGTTATTTTTATATTAATGATAGGACTTTCATAACCCAAGAGATAGTGCAAGAGTGTTCTTGGCCATTTCATATTCATGATAAGACATAAGCAACCATAAGATATTAAGTGTTGTATAGATTCATTATTTTTTAGTTCCACCGTTTCATGTACATGAAATTTAATTTATGTATTTTATGTATATATAATGTTTATGTTATTTTTCATGTGGTTAAGATGTGTTTTGGAATACTTTGATGGATTTTTTGAACGTTCATGATTTTATAATGGTGAGTAGAAACCATGAAACACATCTATAAAACAATGCAACAGAATGAGTTGACATTGGTTAGGCACATAGATAGTCACACAATTTCTCTAAACCACTTGGCTACCCAAGAGAAACCATTTAATGTCATACAATAGGGAATAACATGGTGGGAAAATTGTTTTTCTAACAATGCAAAAAAACGTTCATGGTGTGGTTTGTAAAAGTGGATCATGCGTGGTTAACATATGGTTTTCCTATAGATTCTCCCTAACTATGCACTGTGGAAAATTAGATATGAAATTATTGATCTATCTAGGATTATCCCAACAATTAATTGGGTTTTCATAATACAACCATAACTTGATCTCCTCTTCATTCCAAGGATAGGGAATCCATTCCATTCGATTTAAAAGAGATACATATGTGATTTAAAGTCCATTTAAGATCTGTATTCACTAGTAAGTGATCGATCATTATTGTTTTTCTTATATATATGATTCTTTATCTCTCTTGGAATCATGGATCTAGTATATTAGTGATAGATAATTGTTGTTTTATTCCAATATTTTAGAGATACATTTTTATTGGTTATGGGTAATGATATCTAAGCATAATTTTCAGAGTTTCTGGATGGGGTTTCATGTTGTTAGGGAATTTTTCATTTTCTCCAATGTTTTATAAGTAGGTTGACTCTCTCTTGACTCTTCTTGATTAGAAATTGAAGTCCTTATTTCGAATTTATTTTATTTCTAGGAATTTCTTGTGAAATTTGTGTGTTATTCTTTATAGAAAACCACTTCAGTGAAGATTTTTTTAAATGGTATACATTAGATGTTTTTTTGGAATTCCTTGTGATATTAATTTTTAAATAGTGACTTTAGAACTATAAATTTATTTTTTTCTCATGGAAAAGGTTTAATGATTTTCAAAATAGAAATATATTGTTAAAATTTCTTTCCATGGGGGTTCACATAATCAGTTATTGTGAGTTAATTTTCATTGATGTTACCCAAATGAAGGGGCATGTGCCATTATGGCACCTAGTATTGGTTAACTTAAGACAAATTGGTATATTGACGAGAGATAACTAATGAGTATGGAAATATTACCTAGGCATGAATGTGCAGACGTGTTGAATTGATATGATATATGGAATTTGAGAAATTATTTTAAGAACTGGTTTGATTGCTTTTTAAGGAAACCATTTTTGGGAAAATATTTTGGTTTATAAAACAGTTTTGGATTTGATATAAACTAATTAATTTTTTTGAAATATTTTATATAAATGTTATATAATGTTCAATCCAAGTGGGATGAGTTGAGAAGTCAGTTGGGAGAACCTACTATGTTTTATACTCACCCTCCATTTGTGAAATTTGATGAGTTTGAAGATGTTATCTATTGAAACCTATGTATAAGAAAGGTACCCCAATTATTTAGTGACACATCCTGATAAAATTTTCATTAATTGTTTTGTTAGATCTTGGAATATATTTGGATTTGATGAGTTGATATAGTTCTTGTAATTTTTTTTGTTTTTTTCACTTTTTACACTGATATAGTTGTTTGTTCAGTTTTAGTTATGTGATTTATATTCCCCTGTGAAAATTCATAATATAGTTTTCCATTTGTGTTTTTACTTCTGGTTGGGATGATTAAAATTTAATTTGAAAATAATATCTTCAAATGTTTATGAGGACATTAGTATTTATTGCAGGCATTTTGTGTCTTGGGGATGTCACTTTAAGGTCAGTAATGTTCAACCACCTCTTCTCAAGACAATGGGTGAGGAGTGGGATGTTACAAATGGAATCATCCTATTTTATCATTGTTATGGGATTAGTATTAGTCTACCTCTTGGGTTGGAATTAAGGTTTTTGATCATTAGAACATGGAATATATAGTATACAAGGAATAGCCAACGTATTTATGATGAACAATATGTTACCAACGATTTTCATACAATTGTGTTTTAGAAACTTCTAGGAGTTGTTAACACTTCATCATGGGTTTATTTGATGATAAGATCATGCAATTCATTGGAAAAATTCAATTACCACTATAAATGAATAATAAAGTTTGAGTAATTATTTTTTATATAATGAAATTTGCAGATTTATTAAAATAGTGGAAAATGTTTTGATTTTTATGAATCATGGATGAATTTTCAAAAAATTATTTGAATTATTAAATTATTGAATTTTCATAATCATTTTTTTGATATGTGTGATGTGGTAAATTTGAAATTTCTATGCATTAATTTTATATGGAGTGAGACGAAATAGAGTTTTTTTGGTTATAAGAAATGGAATCAGGTAAGCATCAAAGATACCAACCCAAAGAGGCTGTTGAGAATGTGGTTTCACATTATCCATAGGTGAACCAAATATTTCTACAAAGTAATGTAAAGGAATTTTAATCCATGGATAGAGGTAACAAAAGGGATGAACCCAGATAAGTGGATACTTTAGTTTATCTCGAATAGAAAAATCCACCCATTATTCTAGGGAGATTCAAAAAAAAAGTAGAAGTGTGACTGAATAAGATGGATAGAATATTAAATTTCAATGTCACACAATCTAAAATGAAGATTAATTTTGATACATGTATACAAGAAGTCATTTGACTCCATTGGTGGGACTAAATGTTTAGGATAAATTGGACCAAGTAATAGAATGGAACGATTTTGAATAGTTTCTCAACAAAATGTTATATACTCACAAAGTTAGGATTTCCATAATAATGTAATTATTAATATTTATGTTGGTGAATATCTTGGAAAAAAATTATAGAGATAAATTAATGAATTTAGGGAACTGTTCACATAAAGTTTCTACATGAAAATCCTTGAAGGAATACATTTTTTAATCATTGTTGAGGCTAGAAATTCACTCAAAGATTATCATCCTTTTTAAATGGGATTATATAGAAATGGTTAACAAAGTTATGGTTAAAGAAATGGATATATTAATAAAAATAGTGGGTGGAAGCATGTTTAATCATATTGGAACTAGTGGGAACTCAAATGTCGCAAACAAGTGGAGGAGGGACACTTATTCTCAAGGATGTGATGTATCTCAAAATCGAACTACCAGATCATTGAATATTACTCATAATCCTAAAAGTAATCCTGGATAATTATTGGGTGGTTCATTTGAGCATATTAAAAGATATTTCACTACACCACCTTGAGCATGTCACATTTGAAACTAATTAGGGAATCATCATGGATACTATCATAGTTCCCTAAGGTTATGTTTTAGGGGAACATCTAATACTTCTGTGACTCAAAATTCTTTTATGGGATGAGGGCATCAAAATAATCCAAGTAAGAATAAATGATAAACCCATAGTGATTTGAGGAATATCATGACTCCTCAACAAGGGAAATCTCAGTAGGGTAATAAAGAACAAAGTGTAGTGAGTAATCAATTATATAGAATTTATAGAATGATCATGGTCGATCAATCTAGTATTTTGATTATAAGAGGTACTATTAATTTTATTTCTAATATTATACAATTATTATATGAAATGGTTGAATACTATTTTTTATTTCATCTCTTTCTGTTGATATTCCTGGTGTATATGTTGAGATAATACCCTCAAATTTGAAAAATCAAACTCCTATTATCCAAAGAGAATTTCAAGACTTTATGTGAAAACAATGTTCTATAACATTTGATGGATTTTTATTGATTTTTTATTTCCACATCCTCAAGATAAGTGTTTTTGAATTAATCATGGGTGTGTATTGGTTGATAATCTTCAAAGCTCACATCGACAATTATAATGCAAGGGATAGTCTTACAACTCTACATGGAGTCAGGAAACCTTTTAGAGGTGATTGAAATGTAAAGGAAAGTGGAAAATTATTATTGTAATTATAAAATGGAGAAATATCATAAAATATGGAAGCTTTGACCACATCATCGACGGATAAGAATTAGAATAGAGGTTTTCTAATGACTATTGATCAGTTTTCTTATGTTTCTCTTGATAATTTATCATGGTTTCTACCCACCGGTGACTTGAATTTTATGATTGGTATCTTACAAAAGAATTTTAATATCTCACTTCTATATAACTAGATAGAACCAGTATAATTAATAGATTTAATTTCTATTTGGATGTGTTGGAATGAAAAGTGTTTATTCAACCTATTACGTCTCTATGGGAAGCACTAGTTTTGTTTGTGAAAAAAGAGGAATTAAATATAAGGATTTGTGTGGATTATTTTAAACAAAATAATGTTAAGATAAAAAATTTGTATCCTATTCCAAGAATTGAAGATAGATTTGACAAATTGAGGGGAGATTAATGGTTCTATAAAATTATATTGCATCAGTATATCACCAACTTCCGGTTCAAAAAGAATATATTTTGAAGACAACTTTCTGGAGTGTATATGAATATTATGATTATGTGGTTATGAATTTGGATATTATGAATGAACCACAAATATTTATAAAACTTAGGAATTAGATATTAAAAATGTATCTGGAATATTCATGTGTGTTTTTTGGATGAAATACTGCTTCATTCGAAGTGAAAGGTTGAGCATGAGAAACACTTGATGATAGTGTTGGGTATCTTGCAGGATCACCATCTATATGAAAAAAATTTAAAATAGTGATTTTTGGATAAAATATATAAATTTTCTTGGATATGTTATCTATAAAACTGATTCTTCTATAGATCTAGCAAATAAAGAGGTTGATCTGTTGGAAACCAACCAAGAATATATTTGAGATACACATTTTACTTGTCATGGGTGATTATTATCGATAAATTTTAAAAGAAATTTACTTATTATATTGTTAAATGAAAACTTTAAATGGAAAAGTTTCCATTCCAAGATAATGGTGAACTTTATAAGTCTTTTCCAGAGATTAATGTTCAACTTCAATCAGAACTGATCTTGATATTTCTAGAATTATGGCAAGACTATGTGGTGTATTATGATAATTTGGGGTCTCTGTTGGGGTTTGTTCTCATGTAGGGAGATCATGATTTTTTCTTATGGCTCGCGATAGTTATAGTTTCATGAGATGATCTATCCTACACACCACAAAAAATTACATAGTGTACTACATTATTGGTAAACATGGAATCATTACCTATTTGGTGAGAAATTTATGATGTTTAATGATCATTAGATATAGATACAGATTTTTGGCTCAAATATATTTGAATATGAGATAAGAAAATAATAATATATTACCATCAAATTTTTGACTATGACTTAATGTATACATTGGGTAATGGAAATTTGGTGGTAGATGCATCAAGCTGAAATTCATATAGTCAATTGGTGAAAGTGATTTGGATCAATGGTGGCTATTATAGATTATAGTTGACATGCACTTGGATTCGGAAGAATGAGGTAGTGTTGTAGATATATTTTCGATTTCTTATGTTCATGTATTTTTTGAGAAGGATAAAGATTCACAAAAATACGATTCTAAATGTTATTTTATACCTAATGGTGGGGAGAACATTGAGGGATGGAGGGCTGAATGAAGATCAATGTTATTATTTTGATATTAGATGGTCATACCATTGAATTTTTAGGAACTACTTCTTCATGCTTACCACCATTTGAGATGGGCTGTTTATCTAGGAATACAAAAGATGTTTAAGAACTGAAAGAATAATTTAGATGTGCTGTCATGAAAAAAAAAGTGGATGAGTATTTTTTGAGATGCCTAACCTATCAGGAGGTGAAGGTAGAGCACTAGTAGCTAGTGTGTTTTATTTAGTCTTTAACGAATCCCTTTTAGAAATGGGATTGTATAGCTATGTATTTTTTCACAGATATTCAAAGAATAATTCTATAACCTGATTCCACTAGTGTGATAGTGGATCGAATCAAATAATCATCCCATTTTGTCCTTATTCCTGAATCTAATACGATGGAATACATGTCAAAAATATGTATCCAAGAAGTGGTAAAAAAGAATGGAATACTAATTTCAATAATATTAGATGGTGACCATAGGTTTATGTATATTTTTTGGAAATTTTTATAGCCATAATTTGGAACACAATTGACTGTGAGAATGATGCATCATTCTTAAATTAATGGAAAATTCTAATGGATGATACAAACATTGGATGAAATGATTAGGGATTTTGTAATGGAATTTGGTGGATCATGAGAGGATCATATACCATTAGTGGAGTTTGTATACAATAATGATTATTAGTCCTATATTAATATGAATCCTTTTTGAAGAATTGTATGAGAATCCTTACAATTATACACTTTGTTGGGATGAAACTGGTGAGACATACCTAGATGGTCCAATTCTAGTGAAATTAAAAATTAAAAATATTCAATCAATCAGGAATAGAATGGATATTGATCCAAGATATTAAAATTCATATTATAATCATTACCTATGACCATTTTCATTCTATATGAGTAATCATGTGTTCTTAATAATCTCTCATATTCATGTACATCACCATTTAGGTAATAAAAGAAAATTAGATCCTTTATTCATAGGCCCTTTTTGATACATGAATGGTTTGGTGAGGTGTAGTATCTGTTTTATTTTACACCAATGTTCAATTAATTGCATAATGTGTTTTATGTATCATAATTGAATAAGTATCAACCTTATATTGACCATTTTATTTGATGAGATCAAGTTTACCTAGAACTGGATGCTTCATTGGTTCATGTGCCTGTACATATTATGTGTTGGAAATAGAAAGCCTATTGTGTTAAAATAATTATTAAAATGTGTTTTTTTGGAAACATGGTCATATCTAGGTTCTAATATGGGAGCATGAGATAGAAATTGTGGAGAAGTTTTTTGAACTCTCACATAATAATGGTTGTCTTCTACTATTTAGGAATGGGAAAAATGGTAGGGATTATGTGGAATCCCCAGTTTTATGTACTTGACCTTTTTTTTGTATTTTATTTATATATAATATCTGGATTTGTTTTAGGATTTTTAGATGTTTTTTGGAAAACTAATAGCGGTTTTTGGAGGTTCTAAGTTTGAGAACAGTTAGTAGATATCATGGAAAACCACCAAAAAATAGTGAAACTAATTTCATGGAAACAAGGTTGGTGCAAGATTAGGTATATGGTTTGGCCAAACGATGTGGTTTTCAAGGAGAAATCATTAATGGATGGATAATGTGTTAGAGAATGGTTGATGCACAATTTGTCTAAATATGTGGTCCAACTGTGCGAGGTATGGTTTGAGGCAATGTCACAGGCATGGCTATTGCACAGTTTTCCTCACCTTATTCCCAAACCATTCCTCATTGAAAATTAGATCTATAAATTGTGAACCAAACTCAGTTTACCCCCTAAATGACCCTTTTCCCCAAATTTGACAATATAACGATTTCGTCTTCCTTCAATGGCTGGAGAGACCATTACTTTCAATCTTGGAGCAATCCATAGTATATTACAAGCCTATTGGAGATCTAAATTCATCGATAAGTGATCATTATTAATCTTTTTCAATATATCTATTCTTAATACCTCTCTTGGAATCATGGATGTAGTCTATTGGGGATACATCCATGTTTCTTGATGATAATCTTGTTGAGATATGTTTTTTTAATTTAGTGAATGATATATAGGGATTGTTTTGGGAGTTTTAACATGGGTTTCTGAAGTTTTTATGCTATTCTTAGTTTTCAGAAATGATTTAGAAGTTGGTTGATTTTTCTTGACTCATCTTGATTAGAACATGAATTATTGATTTCAAATTGAAACAATTTTAAGAAATTAATTGTGAAATTTATGTGCTATTATTTATGGAAAACTACTTCAGTGATGGTTTTTGTGAAATGGTAGAAATCAGATGTTTTTGTGGATAACCTTGTGATTTTAATTTTAAAATAGCTATTTTAGAATTATGGATTTCGTTTTACCTCATCAAAAATGTTTTCAAATCTATTTTCAAACAATGAAATTTTTTATTGAAATGTATTGACATGGGTTTGGGAATAATTTTTTTCTTGGGTTTATTTTCATTTATGTGACTCGTTGGAAGGGGTAAGTGCACCTAGGGAAAATGGTATTGGTTAACTTATAAGGACTTTCTAGATTGATGAGAAACTACTCTTGAGTGTATAAATGCCACCTGGGCACGAATGTGTGAATGTGTGGATATATGTAATGGGTATTACAAATGGAATTTGAGAAATATTTTGAAAAAATAATTTGATTTTTTTTCGTGGAAAATGTTTTGGTTTGGGAACTATTTTGGTTTTAGAACAGTTTTGGGATTTTATGTAAAATTCATTAATTTTTTAAAACTATTTTATATAAATTTTCTAACATTTTCTATCACAGTGGTGTGAGTTCAGAAGTAATTGAATAAATCCTAAAGTGTTTTATACTCACCTTGTCTTGCTCACATTTTTGAATCTTCAAATATCATATATTGAGACATTTATAAAGTTAAGGTATCCTACTTCTTTAATTATGATTCATGATCTTGTGGGTAAGAATTGTTAGTTTGGATCTTGTATCATTTTGGGAGTTTCTTAGTCGGTGTCTTGTGTTTCATTTAGTTTTGTTGGTTTTGGTTTTTGATTTGTACTACGATATATTTGTTGGTTTGATTTTGGTTACATGAGCTATATTTCTTCGTACTAATGACTGATGAAGTAGTATGTTTTGTTCTGACTTTTGGTTTGGCTATTTTATCATTAAATGGAATACCATATCCCAAATGATTATGATTCTCAAGTCAATTATTAAAAAAGTTTGGTGTATTTGGGATACCAACAACGGCTAGTACTGTTCCACTATATCATCCTAAACTAATGAGTGAGGGAAGAGATATTACATCAATTATAGTTACAAAATTTTGTATATAAATATTTAAATTTGGTTTATGGTAAAGGATTTTAATTCTATTATAATTGGGTTTTGTCATCGTGTTTTTTAAAGATCATGAAACCTAAATGAATAATAAAAAACATGGGAGGAAGCTATCGAGTAACCCACATAGGTGAATCCTCTGGGTTTTCTAGTTATAGTGGAACATATAATTCAAATGATCTATTCTATAGATGAAGCCAAAAATATTGAATGTTAATAAAAGGTGGAAAATACATCAGAATTCAATAAGAATCATCTATTGATCTTCCCCATTTACTAGTGTCAGTAGGATAAAGAATATTTGATCGAGAGGAATGATCTGATTTTACAATTTCTAAAAACTCTATATGATTCCATGATTGAATTCACTTATTTTATAAATGAATGTATTTGAATTAGGTGGTGGGAATATATTATACAATCCATGTTTCAAGAAGATCTCACCTAGAGTACCATCATAGAAGTATTCAATCAATGTTCCAATATTAATACATTGAGAGTGGGAAAGGAATTGGGGTTTGTTACATTAAAGGGTGGGTATAATACTACAATAGAGTATGCTAAGTGGTATGTTGGGTTAATTGAACTGTATCCAGTGATACCTTCCAATTATTATCTCAAGGTGATATGTTTTAAAATGCGGTTAAGGGAAGATATTTAATATATTCTAATTCTTATGTGCCTACCCAATTACACAAATGTTATGTACAAGGAATCTATGGACATGGTAGGCATATATGAGAAAGAAATTTTATTTAGAGAATAATTAATAGTAATAGATAACTAGGGTTTTATTTGTGGTTGGAAAATGAAGTGGGATAACCAACATCGAGGTGGTATATGAAGATCACAACAGACATCAAGGAAGAGTAATGTAGTCTGTTACTAGTGTAGGAACACGGGAAACATCAAATATGATTGTAATTTAGTGCTTAGTTTGGGACACACTTGTGTAAAATATGGTCATATTTTGTTTTTTTTGATAGAGAATGCTGGGGTGGAAGATCTGGATCCACCGTTACTAAGGGTTCATAGTTCTGGATTTATGAAGTGAAATTATTGGACAAGTGATTTAGAAGAAGGTTGTCTCTATGGATCATGAAAAGATTTAGATAGTGATTTCGTGGGTGTAGAACCAAAATGTGATTTAATGGTTTACATAGTTACTTTTTTGGGACTTATCCTTGTATGCATCCTCTATGATATAGTTGACCTATATGTGTAGAATTTTTGTAGAGAGATCAACGATTGTTATCTATTGATGAGATGAAGTGAAATTGACATCAGATATATTATTGATTATTTTTTAGATGAGAATTTGTTATAATGTATTCTATAATTCATACGGTATCTATTTTTATTATTTTATGATGTATATAAGGTATGTGAGACATATAATAGTTTATTGGTCTTGTCAATTATGCCCAAATAAGATGAACTCTCCCATTCATGATGTAGAGTTGGAGGAATTGATCCACGTACTTAAGACATGTCATCACAACCTATTTAGGGTTAAATATACAGTTTATTTATAATACAAGTGTTTAATGTATATCATCACTTTGATGGATCTAAAATTGAGACAAACACACTGGGTGAAACCCCTATAGACCCTTTATTTTGAAATATTTTGGACCCAACATAAATAGAACATGGCCATAAATGACTTATGTATTAAACAAAAATATTAGTTAATGAAAGAATTATTGGATAAATGGTGATGGATGGGATTTTTGTTCTGATATATGCTTCGATAATGTGATAGTTGACAGATAGATATTACTCTCTTGTACTAAAGAAATATCATTTATAAATGATAATATTTGTCTTGGACAAGATGAAAATGTAGAGTGTTAGTGTTTTAGATGGAATATTTAGGTTAGGGATTCATCAGGTTAGTGGTCTTAGTACTGTAATGAATTTGTTTCGGTTATGAAGCTAGATGATTTTTTCATTATATTCGAGGAGGTATTTGATGGATTATGGAAAACAATCGAGTTGTTTCATGTTTCCAGGAGCTACCAAGATGTACCTTGACTTTATATTTCATTACTGGTGGCTAGGGTTGAGACGATCAATTATGGATTTTGTATCATGGTGCTTCAAAAGTTATAGAATTAAGGTGGAACATTAGAGGCTATATTGTTTGATAAAAACATTACCCATTTTAGTATATAAATGGGATGAGATTTCCTTGGATATGATGATTAGACTGCCTCAGAATCCTAGTGGAAATGATATGATACAGTTGATTATTAGTCCACTTATAAATTCAATGTATTTTATACATATTATGTATTCATAGATGTTAGAGGACCTAAGGAAGATATATATTATGGAGATTTTTAGACCATATGTGGTGGAATTGACTATCATATCTAATATATACCCTCAATATACATCCCATTTCTAGAGTTGTTTATAGACATTGATGGGTTCTCAATTTAATTTGAGCAATAATTATCATCCTTATATGGATTTCCATACCATGTGAGCTATCTAGATTATTGGAGACATAATATGGGCATGCATGGTTGATTTAAGTTGTTGGTGGGATAAATATGTAACCATATTTTAGTTTTATGATAATAATAGTTATTCGGATTTGATCCATATGGATCGATAAGATGCATTGTATGAGGGTTCATGTATATCACGTCTTTATTGGAAATAGGTTGGATTATGGTCCTTGGTTGGAACAAGAATCATTCATGAGATTATGAATACTATGAAATCTATTAGAAATATAATTGAAACATTTCAGTGTTAATAGAAATCTTAGTCCAATTTATTTCATTTTCTATTTGAATTTGAGGTAGGTAATCATGTTTTTCTGAGAGTTTCACCTTAGTTGGGACATATAACATTAGGGATGTAGGTTAAGTTAGACCCACATTATGTTAGACTATATAATATTATGGTGTGACTGAAGAATACAGATTATTTATTCGACCTACCACTCATTCTAGTTCTATACATTATGTGTTCCTTTTTTCCAAATTGAAGAAGTATATTCTAGATCCATCCCATGAGATTGAGTGGGAGTAAGTTAAAAGAGAACATGACCCCAAAGTGGTTGAATATGTTATTCAAATAAAATATTAACCTAAGAATGTTTTTTATGAAAATAAAATCCCATTATTTTACATGAGATGATAGTGTGGTTTGGAAAATAATGAAACATGGGATCATGAGGCATTAATGTGGAAATAATGGAGTTATCTCTTTTCAAGTATGTGATCTTGAGTTTTTCTATAGATATAACGATTTTATTAATTGGATATTTTTCCCACATTGATATGAAAAAATTAATATGATTATATTTTTTTATTTCTCTAAATTTAAAATTTTGATTCCTAAATATATCAGGAGATAGTTCTTGGAAATTTAGTTGTAGTAAGAGGTTATCAACTAGCAAGTAGAGGGAACCATCTAACTATTGTAAGTAGACAGAACAACTGTATTTATGTATATTCCATGATCCAATCGATGGACGGACTTATGGGACAAGAATTATGCATACACCCACCAGATGGCTCATGATGCTAATGAGCATACTATATTTTAAGTGATAAAATATGAATTTTTCCCAAACTAATATTTTATATCCAATAATTTCACCACTTCAACATTATTTTATTTTTTCTTGGTTTTGAGTCTCCATAGTGGAATTATTTCCCTTCCCTATCTCCTAGGTATAAAATATTAATTATAGTTGGAAGCTTAGATCCCTATCCAGTGTAATCTGATAAGAGGATCCTTTATAATCCATTTATCATATTATTATCTTTGAGATTTATGTCGATTAAAACTATATATCTTGATATAAAATATATTTAGTTAATTGAATTCGATTTCTATAGATTAAAGTTCTCTAGTATCTTATATCATTCATTCACATCATTGATTAATAATTAAACATCATATTCATTATTATGAAGGTATGTCTTTCTATCCTACAATCTATCCATTAGATATCTTTATGTTATTATGATTCTTTCATTGGGACATATTATCAAAATAGGTTTTAATATATAGTTTAAATGAAATGATGTTTTAAAAATAATTTTTCTGTTGATATGTATTTGATAATTATTTTTGTATGAAAATGCGTCATTTTTTTTTGTTTTGAATTGAAAACGGGGTTCTCTAGAATGAATGAGGTGTTAAAACACTATAGAAAATGTTTTATGAAAATGTGGACATGTATTTGAAATTTATTTTTTCCTAGGGATTTTTTTATGATTTAATTTTTTATTTTCCTTGAATGTATTGATGAAATAATATCACATTGGCCGGTGTTGAGGTATAAGGGAAAACTAGAAATAAAAACAATCCCTATTATAGCTTTTATAACTAGTGGTGGTGACCATGATTCCATAATATCTAGTGGTATAATTTTTTATGGATGTTGTTTCCAACGAAATATGATTAACTTATGTTAGAAAGTGTTTTAGGTTTCCCTTGGCTTTAAACAACCTCATTTCATGGATTTTTTTAGATAATTTTAGATTTCATTATGCGTATAGATATTTGATATTATTATTTTACTTATTAATTATGATATTAATATTAATGGTTGAAAAATATGGTATTTATATTTTTATGACATTTGATATGCTATGTTTATTTATGGAAGGTTTTTGAAGGGAATTTTATATTTTTTAAAAGAAAATCAAAGGGGTATTTTTATATAGAAAATGATTTATTTTCTGGTGATTTAGAAATTTGATTAAATTATAACTAATATATAAACATGGATATAAATTTTATTGATTCTGTGTTGGTAACATTTAGAGTTTTAGTTTTCACAACATTATTTTTCCTTTCGGAGTTTGAAGTAATTTTTTAGGATTTTGGAAAACATAACAAAAATATGTAGAGGAAGAACCTCCTATATCATGTTTCTTATCTTATGGGTTGATATGGTTGGGAATTTTGGTCATGATGATATTGACCAATGGGTTTCATTGAGTTCCACATTTATGGTATTATTTTTTCATTAGACCATGATTTCCCATTGTTAGAATAGTTTGGTTTTTTAACAGATGATGTATTATGGATATATATTGTGATACTTAGCTATTTTTACCATACCACACATCTCTTGATGGTGAGTTCATTCCAACGTATATTTTTATGATACCCTGGTGATTATATCTATTCTATAGAAATCATTAACGTGCATTGGGTTTCGTGGTGGACCAATTTTGGTGACATTATGCGTTGACCTAGGTTGGTACGTTATAGATAAAATACAAAATTATTGAAAAAATAATTCTTGGAAAATATTATTTCTTAATACTACATAATTATCAACAAATATTATTAAATTTCATAATTCATATTTTAACCTTTTATTATTATCAATTTATAGGATCTAAATATTTATTTTAATTATATAAAAATATCAAATGTATGTTAAAAAAAATTATATCTGATGCATACAAATATAAATTTTAAATTATATAATATAGTTTTTATATCATGATATTATTTTACATTTTTAATAAAAAATGTAAAATTAATGGATAAATTTACAACTAGATACCATATTTTGAAGGATTATATATACAATGACCATACATCCAATGAACAAACATAAAACAGTCAAATTTAATTCTTATATATAGCCATACATACATTTCTAAAATAATCCATTCAATTTGATTCCATCTTTAAAAATAATACTTCTATATTTATAATTCTTTTTCATAATTCCATTTTTTAAGAGAGAATTGTTTATATTATTTTGATACTATGTTAGTATATTAGACGTATTACATGTTCATTGTTCCTTGTTGAGGTTAGGATTAGTTAGTTGACCTATATAGATTCATCTAGGTATTTCTATTTATTTATTGGTGCGTTAGTAATAGCTATTTACGTGTGCATAAGGGACCATAGGTGTAATAATACTCAGAATATTTATTATTATCACTATATATATAATGTGATTTCTAGTTTTCCATGAGGATTTTAGAGAGTGAGCTAGACTTTACAAGCTTGGATATTGGAACTACTGTGGATTCAACCTAGTGAGACATGTATTTCTTTCGTATTACTTGGAGTTTTTTCGTTTTATTTATTGATAATGTTTATGAATTTTGGTAGAGATACGAGATGATCTTGGTTCAGGATATAAGCCTATGATACTAGATTGGACACATGATTTTAGCACCCGCATGATCTAGCATAAGTATCATGAGTCTACTAAATGATCAAGTGAGGTGGTTCCATTTAGAAGTTTGAGACATTGGAAAGTTAAATTGATCATGATTGTATATATTCATGTATGAATTGGATAATCTAAGTTAATTTAAATTAAATTGATAAAATACATCTTAATAAAATTTTGTGCTACCAGGCATAGGGTTTTCATCACATTTTCATGAATAGTTCTTATTCATCATCTGTGTATTGATATGGGTGTATAAGTCCAATTGTATAGTTTGGTTCACCATTGTATGATTGAATAAAAAGAGGAGGATGAGGTGTGAAAGTTGGTCTTGGGTGGGATTTAGTGGTATAAATTGGAAAACTATACGAGGAGTGTCTCTAATATTGAGGTGGAGCATTGGTTGGAAGAGCCATATATTGTTTTGGCCTTATTAAATCTAAAGATGAGTTTTGGGTAATTTTGGTGGTGATTTAAATGTGTGGATCCATACATAAATGGATGATGTTGTATCTTAGTGATTAAAGGGAGGTATATGTATCATGGAATTTTTTTAGATTGAGTTCTATTTGAATTTTTCATCATAGAAGATGATGATGTTTAAGAGGGAAAATATATGCCACCTTTCATAGGGAATCCTCATTGTGTAGGATATTGGGGTGAAGTAAAATGACCTCTAATACATTACTCTTGATATCTATCCAAATGGGGACACCCGATCTTGTTGTCTAGAGTAGGTTATACATTCAATGATTATATATTCAGCCAAACCATTTATGGGTTCTATGTATTTTTTCTCATAGAAGAAGCAATATGTCTTCATATAAATTCATTCTCTTGGGGTTAACCTCAAGATAGTTTCAAGAAGGGAATTTTAAAGAGTTGAGAATGTAAATATTCATGTGGTAAAGGTAATAATTCTAGTAGGGTTAGATGTTGTTAGATGTACGATCTATTTATCATCTACCACAGTTACTTCCTTTTTTGATTCTGAAGATCTGTAATTCGTTTTTACTGTAAATTTGGTCTATACCTTTTGGGCTAGAGGTTGACAGGCTTTTAGTTAAATTACTGTTATCCACACAATTTGGAGGCCAGGTTTTCTTGCCTGATATGTATCATAGATGAATACTGGGGATGGGGAAGCACTAGTCTGTGCGTGATTTCAACTCGCTATAGATACATATAAATAATTCTATCATTGTAATGGATTTGTTCTATTCTATGTGTTCCATTATTATTTAATTTTTTTAAACCATATGTTAATTTTCTACTATGGAGTTATATTTAGGGGCATTCATTGGTATACTTAGTTATCATATAGGAAAAAGGCATGTCATCACTATGTTATCTCATCTATAATTGATATTTGTTTTAGCCTAGGTGGAGGATATTCCAAAGTTTATGGAGTAGTATCATGATGTATGCTTGCATGTGGTTTTGACACTACCCCTTTGATAAAATATTGAGTTTGGGATAGATTTATATCCTAACATATCTCAAATTTTGATGGATCATTTTCGAATGAAACCATTAGAGCATTGTGAGTTGAGGATGTTGATTTTTGATCTGATATAGAGGGGGTTTTGATCAGTATATCAACCTAAGGTGCCCCAGTTTTGTTTTCCAATAACGAGAATAATAGTTTTATGTTTTTAATGTACTTATAGAGGTTAAATTTTTTGATACTCAAGACACATTACCCCCATTTTAGGATTAATGATCTATATGAAAAGCTATTGGCAGACAGTTGGTTTTTGAAAATAAATTTTTAGTTAGGATGTCATAACTATATGGTGGAAGATGTGGACATCCTAATGAATACATTTTGATAAAGGTATGAAAAAATTGAGTTCATTTTCTTGATGGTTGATGTAATAGATGCACCAAGTTTGTTTAGGAGGCTCGTGAAATATGTGTTCCATGTGTTCCATGACATGTTCATAGTTGTGTTCATCAATGAATTCTTTAATTGAATGAAGTTATAGAAGGAACATCCCAATCATTTCTAGGTTTTTTTAGGTTCTTTGACATCATCATATCTATTAGAATATTTATAAGATTATTTTTTGGATGTGGGAAGTAAAATTTCTTGGGTATAGTGTGTGTACATGAACCCATCAATGATTTAGGTTTTTGTATCCAATCAAGCACATAAGAATGTTGTGGTGTATCATAGTTTCTTTGGTATTTTATTCTATTATCAGAGTTTTGTATCTAATTTCACATTAATTTTAGCCTAACTAATATCTTTTACCTAGAGTGACTACGAATTCATTTGGACTTATCATTAAATATAATTATTTAATTTCTGAAAGGAGAGGTTGATCAATGCTCACATTCTTCAGCTTCGGGAAGAAGGGGTTGAGTTCTAGGTGTTTTGTAATGCTTTTTCTATGAGATTAGGTTGTGTCATGATTCCATCAATGTTTTTGATATATATTTGGTCTATAAAGTTTAAACTTCTTGATAATGAGTATTCCAACCACACAATGGAGATGGTGGTAGTTATGTATGTTCGTAGGATTTGGAGAGTATTGCCTCATAGACAATAACATCATAGTTTTCATGGTCTATGAAAGCCTAAAATATGTTATCTATTAGAGGGATCTAAATTTATTCTAGTATAGGAGTATGAGGGTTCTACAATACTATAATTTTGAGATATCATACACTCCAAGAATGGGGAATGTAGTTGCATTTTCACTGAGTTATAAGTCCTGAGGTGATATAGTTTGAGAGTTTGAGGATTTTTGGAAATGGATTGAAGATATTGGAGTAATGTATTTTATATTAGGAAATACAATGGAAAATATTGAATTTATTAGATGATTTTGGAATCATTCTTGATAAATTAGCTGGGGGAGTCATATTTAGGAGATAGATATGTAAGACCATAGTTTCCATGTTGATGATTTATAGGGATGGTTAGTGGATGTTCGGAACCATATATTGTTTAGGTGATATTTCTCATTTCATTGGTTATGCATGAGGGTGTCCTCCAAGATATTCATATCTTAACCATATGTATATATCATGAGGTTTGTAATATTTATATTATATTTTGAAGTCAAATGTTGTGGTTTAGGATGAAGCAGAAAATGGCAGAGTTTGTGGTGCGGTGCATCGTGTGTCATTTGGTGAAACCAATAAAAATTGTTACTAGAGAGTTGATACAAAATTTGAATATACTAAAGTAAATCTGGGAGGAAATTTTGATGGATTTCGTTAATAGGTTGATCGAGTTTTAGAGAGGATGTGTTGTAGTTGGTGTCATAGTTGAATAACTAAAAATCCTATTTCACTTTCTGGTGGTCTGTGAGTTTAATACCATTAATTTTCTAGAGAGGTTTTATATGGATGATGTGGTAAGCCTTAAAAGATTACATAGGACTATCATATTTGATCAATATAATAATTTTACCTTGCAATTTTATATAGGAGAGTTATAATAATTTAGATTTTTATTTCGCATTATTAGCATTTTTCATCCTATGATAGGTGAGAAGATAAATAAAAACATCCAGATTCTTGAGGGAATGTTTTCAGACTACATCATGGATTTTGGGAGATCCTTGGTAAATCACCTACCTCTGGTTGACATTTACTATAATAAAATATTTCATTTGACCATTTAGATGACACATTTGGTCCAACTTATGGATGGTTATTTCATTCTATATTGTGCTAGATTGAGGATGGGGAATTAATAATCCTCATTCTTAATTCGGTGTGTTGCACGAAAGAGAATATCGATTTTTTTGATTTATAAAAACCCAAATGGTTATAAATAAAATTTACCTTTTCATTTAATTAAATGTCTCATTATGTAATATGGTTCAATAAAATTCATGAACATAGTTGGTCTTATTATATCATATTTATATTACCATATATAATCAATACCATTAACAATATTGCCTTCCAACAATGATCACATAATTAGTATAAATATAGGGTTTTAAAAATTCCAATTGACACAGAAAAAGGATGTGATTACCTCAACTATTTGGATAATACCCCAATTAAGACAGTTTATCTGATTTTATAAGTGAGATAACAACTATGTTATTTTTCCTTGACCCTTTCCAATCTGAGATCCAAAAACATAATCAAGAGTGAAATAGATTATAGGTGAAATTCATGTTTACAAGGATCACCAGAAAAACCATGGATGTCAAACCACCCTTGAATGTATCACCGGAACACACCTTACTCTATGGGAGTTTGAGGATGTATTAAATATATAAAACAAATACCCTAGAAATATGATTATGAACCTTATTTTTTATATAATAATGAAAAAAATTTCATCCCATCATTGTTACTTTATAAATGATATTTATTATGATATTATAAAGCACAAATTGTATTTCTATGTAATATTAAAATTCAATTTATGAATTTATTTTTATGAATTAATGGAATTTTGAAATAAAAAATATTTTTAAATTTTATTACTATTAAATGAAAATGGTTATATAAATTTTATGAAGTCAAAAGTAATTTTTAAAAGCATTTGAAAACTATTATTGTCATAAAACCCAACATTTCTCAATAAATTCCAATTTTATTTCAAAATTGAAAATTTAAATATTTATAAAATTAATGACAAATATTTTTGGAATCAAAAGATCAAAATTGTCGAATGGTTAATGTTTCATAACTTTCAATGGAAGTCAAATTTTTGGGAAAAAATTAAATACCGTATAACAATACTATGTATTATGACACCATAATGGCCAAAACGTCATGTAATAAATACTATAATGTATATCCACGACCAACAAAATATTTTTCATTTAAAAAGATGTGATTTCATTTTTATTTTTTGAATTTTATATAGCCTTTACGAATCTTCTGAAATCATTAATATATTTTATGGATTTAAAATCATTTCTATAAGAGTATGACTAACATACACATAATGAAGAATATTATTTTATTAATTTAGGCCCTTTTGCATATAAAGAATTTTAAAAAACTCCCATTTTACAAAAACCAATGGAAAAACAATGGGAAGGTTTGTTGTTTTGGTTATTTTTATGTAGAGTCCAAAATGAAATATTGGGAACTATTAAAGAAATATCTACTATTTTTCAACATAAAACCACCCAACTCCAATTTCACATAACTAAAAATCCTTGGATCATGTATGTACTCTTACATACCCTCTCTAGAGTCCTCCCATGGTGGCCCAATATTTTAAGAAGCACATCCTAAGCATTTGGTTTCAAGAACTCAAGTAAGGGATCTCACTCACTCTATTTTATTCAAGATCCTCTGTTATGTTATGCTTTTTAATTACCATTTCTTATGTTGGTATATGTTATTAAATATACCCTCACTATCAATTTTATTTATAAATTATGATATACCCCTATATCTCATTAAATACAACTAATGAACCTTTATGTATACCCGTTAGCATGCCGCATTTTAGTAAGAGATCCCAGTTTATCTTATTTATTAAAGTTTATTTATTGTCTTATGACTTATATTTGAAATTACTAATTTTGGGATATGTAATTAAATGGCCCGATTAATTAAAATTTTATGTAAAAATTCTGATATATCCCATCCATTCTCATCAGGACCTTTCATTAATTTTCATGTGATATCGTTATGTGGTCAAAATTCCATTGTCGGTTTCCATGCCAAAACAATTATGTAGTAAATACCATAACCATTTACTATCAATGGTGTCCATATTTATAAACATATAATTTTTTAATTGGGAATTATATTTATTTATACAACAATCATTTATAGTGGTATAAAAGATGATGATGAATGAATCCATGTTTTATGATCTATGTGGCCTATATAAGCATGAGAATGAAATAAAAGAGATGGGTGACCCAAAATAATACATCACTTCAATGAATTGGGTAATTTTTAGTTTCATGAGAAGTCATTTTAGTATATGTATTAAGCCTAATTCTTTTATGGGACATTATCCATCACAATTTCTTGGAAGCTATACTTGAGATTTTTTATGATGTAGTATTTTCTGTTTTTGCAACATTTCCCATGTTAACTTTATGTTATCATGATATATATTGTATTATAATTATTGTTTATGATTATTAATCATTTAATTTCCCATTAGAATATCAATTTTCTTAAATGTATTACATTATTAATTTTATTCTATATTTAATCCATGTCATGGATTTATATCTCACCCCTTTCATATGTATGTCCCCAAGTTATCCATGCAATTTTATGTGAAAGTGTGTTAAGGATGGTTTCTATAAAGTTAATGTTTTTTCTTATTATAATTGTAATGTTATATACCAAATACCCAAATACACTGTAATAAATGATCTTCTAGGTTGTATTAAAAGTAATCTTATGTAATAAATCATATATTTGTGTGTAATAAAGAGAAGGGTCATTATAGTTAGTATCAAGGAAATTGTTTAGTTATTTCTATGTCTATAATACAAACTATATAAAAATACATAGGAAAAAAACTAATTATAAGGGAAAATACATAAATATTTGTAATTATTTATTATGTGGTTTATCAAGAAAATACAACCCTTTTTGGATACTATATGTCGACATGATTTTAGCACAGACTTACCAAGATGTATCAACTCTGAAATGGGGCATTATGCTGACTCTATGTGACTAGGTACACAAAAATGATCCTTAATACACAACTGTTTTGAAAATACTAGAGGATATGATTAGTTAAATTTAGAATATGAAAACATAAATGTATGAATGGGACAAAAAAGTATCATATGAATGTATGTTTGTAAATTGATCATGAATAACCTAGATTGAAGTATATAAATTCACAAGTTAATAAAAAAAATGAAATTTATATGTTTTCTGTTTAATTTCTTGGGATTCCCCTTTATGTGTTTAATATTTTAAAATAATATTATTTAATGTCACTTTTATTTTATCCAATAAATGAAAATAGGAGTAATCATGTAAACAATTAATGTGATGGCCGCCCCAAGATAATTCCCATCCTAATAGGAGAAAGAATAATGAACTTTGTGACGATACTCTATCATCTATCTCTAGTTCTAAATAGAAACATGGATTATAATGAGTTACCAAATACCCTTAAGAGAGAACAAGCTACAATTAAGACTTTTATGAAACAAAGTCCCCCAAATTTCAATTAATCATCTGACACCTTAAATGTCGAATAATGGATCAAATCTGTTAAGAATATATTGTCTATACATTAAAGGTATGGGAATGATAAGGTTCTAATAGTTTTTTATCATATAGGGGGAGGAGAATTCCACTAGTGGCCATTGATCAAGAATATGAATCCTAAGGAAGATATCAAAGCGACACGGTTGAAGGAATTCCATGAAATTATCTTGGATAAATATTTTCCTCGCACTCTATATCTTAAAATGGATGTGGATTTCTTTACCTCATGAAAAAATGAAAAAAATATTAGGGAGTATGAAGAAAACATCACCAGACATTCACAATACTCTTATGACTTTTCTGTTACCCTAAATGGGAAGGATGACAGATTTTTTCATGGGATAAAACCCAGTCTATGAAAAACCCTAAAAATATGAGAGTTTGGTAGCTATTATGAAATTATACGATGTCTTCTAATAGTTAAAACGAGGATCCTAAATCCTAAAGGTTATCATAGAGATTTGAATTGGAAAGTGGATATTATTTTGGGTGGTTCAATGATGAAATATAACAGTGCTAATAAATTTAAACATTACAATGGTCAAAGGTGAGGAAAGAAGAACACCAGAAATTTCCAAATGGGAATGAGGAAATGATTTAGGTGTGGGGTGGAAGGAAAGCTAGCTAAGAATTAATGATAGGATAAACCCACTAATGTGTTGTAATATAAGATTTTTCCAGTAAACCCTCAACACCTTGTTCATTACATAAAATACAAGAAACTGAGGTTCTTTGTAAAATAATTCCATAAGACAAGGGTTTTTAGAGACACCCTACAACCTTAAAGGAAGAAAGAAAGTTTTTACACCACAACCATTGAGGTGGACTCAAAAAATGAATTAGTGATATGTATGATAGTTATTCATTAAATAATAGTGAATGAACTTTTTTATTTTGTTTTCACACAATCCTTCATATCATTGAAATTTAATACGACTATTCAAATACCACCAAATATTATGGATGTAGATTTGTTAATGAAAATGGTAATGGTATAATTATTGAATCCCATGTATATGACTACCCCCTATATAAATTTGTGGGATAAACTTCCTGGAGAACCTTTTCATACTTCCTTTAGTGTAATTTGATGCAATCATGGGTATGGGTTAAATTTTCTTATATTGATGCAACCTAATTTTCTATGAGAAGGAAATCACTATCCGTATTGAGAATCAGATCCCAATTCAATATATGTGAAAGGATGAGAATTAATATTATTTAGCACCAAAATCTCAGGCATGGATACTATTTCCATATGATGAAGCATATCTATGAAAAATGATTGAGTCTATAGAACTAACCATTCTTTAAGTCATTCCCATTGTGAGAGAATACACTAATGTGTTTCTTGGGGGATTGTATGGAATTTCTTTTAAATGAGATAATGTATTTTCAATTGATATTATACAGGGCTAATTATCATTATATAATAATCCATATAAAAATATGTTTTGGAACTTGAGGAGAGGAAGAAAGAACTATATGAGAATATCAATTAAGGGTTCACGCACCAATATGATTCACCATGGGGTGAATGAGTCATTTTATTCAAGAAGAAGGATGGGCCAATCCTTTTTTGTGTTACTTATTTCGATCTCAACAAGATCAAGATATAGAAAAATTACCCTCTTGCACAAATTGATGAAGTGTTCTATCAGATACATGGAGCACAATACTTCCCTATGATGAATATTTGGTCGGGATATTATTATGTAACAGTAAAGAAGTAAAATATCCCCAAGACAACATTTCATATAAGGTATGGACACAATGAGTTCATAATAATTCCATTAAAACTCACAAATTCTCTAGAAATCTTCATGGATTAGATGAATAGAGTATTTAAATATTACAAAAAAAAATTTGTGTTAGTTTTTATAGATGATATTTCAATATTCTCTATAACTAAAGAAGTGAATAATGAGCATCTGAGAACTATTTTAAAGACCTTGTGAAAGGAAAAGCATTATGACATGTACAAAAAATTATTGTTTTGGTTAAAGGAAGTATCATTCGTGGGAAATATAATCATAAGAAATTAGATATCTATGAACCCTTTAAGTAAAAATGAAATTTATGGATGGATTAAGCCAACATCTATGAATGATATTGGTAGTTTCGTTGAATGAAATGGGTATTATCGTCAATTTGGGGGAAATTTCCCCAAATATTCATGCCATATAACTAAGATAACTAAAAAGGGATTCAATTTTTCTTGGAATGATGATTTTGAAGAGAGATTTAAGGAACTGAAATAGAGACTTATCCATAACCCTATACTCACACTGCACAAAAGTGGGGAACTATTCATAGTATACAATAATGCGTTAACGATAGACATGGGTTGTATGTTAATGCATAATGAAAAATTCATTTCCCATGCTTCAGGGAGTTGATGTTAGGACCATGATAATTATGAGATGTATCTTTTTGATGTATTTTCTTATGTTGTCAAGGATGTTTGGGAAGAAAGATAATCACATCACTTTGTGTAAGTGAATAATGGAAGATAGGGAAGTTAAAATACTTTCCATTGAAAATCAGATGGTGATTTACTAATTTGAATATTTATTATATCATATTATGTTCATATGGATTGTGGTTCAATATTTATGAAGGTAATGGGGAGAAATGATGTTGTTAATTAGTATGTTTGGTTTTTTAGAAGTAAGTAGTGGCATTATTTTCCCGATTTTTCCAATTTTTGGAGTCTGAAATTTGGAGTTTGGATAACATTGAGAAAAGTGTATTTCATTGAAAATGTAAAATTACTATGGAATGTGAATTAGTTTCTTTAATATTGGTTTAATGAAGATTATTTCACATTGGAACAATTAATGTTGATGATTTTCTCTGTGACATTGGGGAACATTGAGAATGGAAGGGGGAAGCAACATTATGGGTGAGAAATAAAGAGGATATTGTAATGATTGTAGTGGTGTTGAAATGGAAGAAATATAATTGTGGTGGAACAAAGTATTTAACGGAATTATTTGCGATTATGATGAGATTTGGGAATCAAAAAAAGTATCCGTGGTGCTTTTTGAAAAAGAGAGAATTTTGGTGGAAATTTTTGAGCTCTGTGATTTTGTTTTGATGTGTCGCTGAGGTGGATGGATGGTTTTGGATTCGGTGGGAAACACCTATAAATAGGACCCTACCCCTTTGATAAGTATAGAGATACTTAATTATAATATTAGAACTCTCAACTTGTAAAGCAAGATCGTGAATATTGTGAGCTCTGCGAAGAGAGTGAGCTCTGCGAAGGCAGTATGTTGTGAAAAGGGAAGGATATTTGTAGAAATAAATTGACATGTTCACAAGTAGTGTACACCACAATGGTCAACTTGGGATGCGTGAAATAGTGAGATCCGCGAACTAGTGAGCTCTATAATCTAGTGAGCTCTACGATGTAGTGAGCTATTTGAACTAGTGTGCATTGTGATTGAGCCTTGAAAATGAACTTTGAAAAGTAGTAGTTTTGGATACCTAGTTTAAGAGAATAAGACTTTCATAGAACAAAAAAATAAGACTTTGGTATCGGTTTATGTATCATTACAATGTTCAATAGGTTCTTACTAGCTTCTGGGTAGGAACGACAATAATTGTTTTAAGTGAACATATTTGTGTACGTTCGTCATGAATCAATGAAAGATTACATTACCCTATTGGTGATAAGTGGGGGAACACACACTATTGGATTATTTTAAAAGTGCTACCCGAGTGTAAGGGAATATCATACTCATTATTCTCCACCCAAGAGGATTGTTATCTAGTAGATTGTGTGGTACTAGATTGTATCTGTACCACACCAACGACATAACTACTATTATTGAGTAGTGAAATTTGTAAATATTATGTTCCTATGGTTGTGTACGTTAAGTAGGTAAAGAAATCTTTATCATGAGGAGAAGGTTGTTAAAAAAATATGAAAACATAAAAAGAAAAATATATCACTGGTTCACCCCCTCCCACTCTTAATGATACTCGGATCCTTATTGGGAACTTCAGTTGAATGTTCATGAATAGAACTATACAGAAAATGATTTGGAGCAGGCTTCAATGATCTTCACTTTGAAAATATGGTGACATTATCTCTTTAGGGTGATATGTGAAATATATATTATTCTCAGAACCCTCAAATATATATTAAAATAGAAAGAGTTGAATATACAATAATGTAGAAGGTTAGAGCTGATCAAGGAATCTAAATTCTCAATTAAATACCATCTTGGGAAAGAGAATAAAGTGGAATACAACCAATGTATAAATGATCCAACAATTATACTATTGATTATAATTGACAACGATCAGATTTTCGAATATTTAAAAAGGATGAACTTGTGAATCATAAAGGAAGGAAAATCATCAATTTGTTCAAAAATGATTTCTCAACTATCCCTTATGGAAAAGTTAAAGGATTCTCAGAGAGATAATGTGAAAATTAAGTAGAATGTGGAAGCTACAAAAAATTTTAATCATAGGAATACAATGTTAATGAAGAAGGATTGGTGAGATTTGGGACAATACTATGTGTACCATCAAATCCTAAGATAATGAAGTAGCAATTGGATGATGCACATCAATCAAACTTCTCTATCCACCCAAGATGCACAAATATGTATCGATATCTTCCAGAACACTATTGGTTTTACACCATGAATAATGGAATTGCTGAATATACATCAATGTTCTTGACATGTCTACAATAAAAGGCTAAAAGGCATAAGTTTAAGGGGATGATTTAGCCATTAACAATTCAAATAAGGATATGGGAAAACCTCACCATGAAAAATTTAACTGAAATTCTGAAAACATCCATATGAAACAAGGCTATCTAGGTTATTATGGATCATCTTACAAAGATAGCACAATTCATTGTGAATTGAGAGTATTTCTCAACGGATCAACTTTTTCAGATATATAGTATTGAAGTGGTGAGGCTTCAAGGAGTACCATTATTGATTGTATTTTATTGAGATATGATATTCACCTATATGTTTTATAATTATCTCCTTGATGCTACCTAAACTAATATGAACTTCAGTATAGCATATCATCATCAAACTGACAACCAATCTGAGTGGACTATTCACACACATGAAGACATGCTGCGAGCATGTTCTATGGGATTCAAGGGATAACTGGACCCACATTAATATCTGAATGAGTTATATTAAAACAATAGTTTCCACTCATTATTCCAAATTTCATTCTATAAATACCTTTATGGGGAGAGTCATATAACACATTCATGTTGGGATGAAGTTGGGGAATAGAAACTTCTTGGTCCAAAAATGGGTGAGGAAATTATGGAAAATGTTTTAACCATTTTGCAGCGCACCAAGGCTACACAGATTTATCAGAATATCTATGCTAAAATTGTCGATGATACCTAGAGTATGATGTTAGAGACATGGAATTACTCTACATATCTCCTTGGAATTAATTGGTGAGATTTTGGAATAAGGGAAAGCATAGCCCAATATAAATAGACTCCTTTGAGAGCTTTGATCACATTAGAGTGTTGGCTCATTGACATGAACTCCCACATAACCTATATAAAGTACATGATGTATTCCATGTATACCTCTTGATAAAGTACATACCAAGACCCTCATATGTACTCAATACAGATGTGGTTTTGGTGGATAAGGATCTATCATATGAAGAGTATACATTGAAGATCTTAGATCGTAGAGAAAAAGTTCTACGAAATAAGACAATGAACCTGGTAAAAGTGTTATCGAGAAACCACTAGTTTAAATAAGAAACATGGGAACCAGAGGTAGTGATGAAATAGTGTTACCCTCATCTGTTTCATTGTGGTAAATTAAAACCTTGAGGGAGAAATTTCTTAAGGGAGGAAGATTGTAATTACCAGAACTATTATAATTAAAACATTTGTTGTGATTTAATTAAATATCTTATTATTCAATATAGTTATAGAAAAAATTGAACTTCATTTGTCTAATAATATTCTATTCAAATTACATTTAAGCATCATTACCATTTAAAATATACCATTGAATTATTATCATATGAGTAGTATTAATATTATGTTTTAACAAATCCCATTGACACAAAAAAAGGATGTGACGAACTTAACTAATAGGATCATACCATATGAATCCCATTTATCAAAGAATATGATAGAGATATGATCTTTGAGATTTTACATTTACCAACCCCAAGATGAGATCCAATAACATAAACATGAGATAAACAGTTTATGGTAGATTTTGAAGCTCATCAAGATCCTAACACAATGTATACCAAACCACCCCATGAAAGTATCACTATCACAGACCATACTATTAGGTTATTTTTTATTCTATTAAAGGGATATGTATCAAGAGCCTATTAAAATTATTATGTACCTTAGCTTTTATAAAATAAGGAATACAATCCCATCCTATTGTTTTCACTTTATAAATGATTTTTATTTTGATATTACAAAACTTGAATATTATTATTGTGTAACATTAAAATTAAATTTATGATTTTTTTCTATGAATTAACGAATTTTGGAAATAAATAATATTTTAAAAATATTATAATTAAATATTTTTTAGTACAAATGATCATATAATTTTTTTTAAGTCAAATGTAATTATTTAATGGTTCGGAAGCTATTATTATCAAAAGACACAGTATTTCTCAATAAATGTTGAATTTATTCTAGAAGTAAATTTTTAATATTTATAAATTTTTTTATATAAAATGAATATTATTTTTGAAATCGAAATGTCAAAACCATGCAATGGTTACCTTTTTTTTAATATTCTACCATAGATGAATTTTCCATTAAAAATTTAATATCATATAAATATACTTTAAGTATAATGACATCATAATGACCCAAAAGTATTTTAATAAATACCATTAAAGGTATAAATGACAAAATAAATGTTTTATGTTTAATATAATGAGTTTTTATGTTTATTTTATTGATTTTATAAAGACATTATGGATCATCCAAATCCTTTGATATATTTTATTGTTTTAAAATCATTTTATTAAGAGTATGACTCACTTCCACCTAATCCATGGTATTGTTTTTTTAGGAACTTGAAATTATAAAATAATGAATGAAAATCTAATTTGGCAGAAACCAAGGGAAAATCTTTATGTGAAGGTTTGTGATTATGGTGATTGTATTATATAGAGTCCAAAACCTATTCTTGTGGAATATTAGAGAAATCCACAATATTTTCCAATATAAACCCACCAAAGATCCCATTTCACTTCACAAAAATACATAGATAACATCCTTACTCTTCCCTAACAACTATATAGACCTATAATGGATCCCCCAAGCTCTCAAGAAACTCCTCACAATCATTTGGAGTCACACGCTCGAGTAACAGATTTACCTCTCTCCTTTTTATTCAAGAACATCTTTTGTGTTATTGCATTTAATTATAATTTTTCCATGTTAGGATATGTTCTTCCGTATCCACCTTAATTTATATTTGATTTATAAATGTTGAGACACCCCTTATCTTCCATAATATAATTCCCATTAACTTTTATTTACACCCGTTACTATGGTTAAATTTAGTAAGGGATCCACACATTCTCTTCTTTATTCAAGATTATTTATTATATTATCAATTCTATTTATAATTCCTAATGTTATGATATGTACTTCCATGACCCTATTACTACCCATTTTATGTCCAAATGATGATATTACACCTTTTCTTTATTCAACACATTTTATTAATTTTTACGTGACATTGTTATGCTATCGAAATTCCACTATGAATTTCGATGCCCAAACATTTGTGTAGTAAATACCATACCCCTTTACTATCATGTTTGTTACACTTTATTCAATTATAATTACTTTTATTGGGACTGACATGTATTTATTGTACACTAATTTATCATGGAATAAAATATTATGATGAATGAATCCATGTTATATGAAGTATGTGGCACAATAATCATGAAAATGAAAGTGATGGATGCACCCAAAATTATATAGAACTCTAATGAATTGGGTAATGTTTAGTCTTATTAGACTTCATGTTGGGATAAAGAGTAAACCTTATTACTTTATGGGACATTGTTCATTATGATATAGTGGTAGTTATCCCAGAAACGTTTTTATGATTTAGTGTTTTATGTTTGTTCCAAATTTCCCATGTTTTCTTTTATGGTATAATGTTAGATCTGGTCTTATCAATAATTTTTATGATTCTCATTTATTTTATTCCCCATTGAAAATCCTATTGTATAAAATTTGTCACTTTTTTCATGTTATGTCGTGTTTATTCATTTACTAGGCATTATAGCTCACCCGTTTCTTATTTATGTCCCTAGTTTATCCCATATAGTTTTCAGTGCAAGCAGGTTACAATTTTTTTCAATAAAGATGATTTTTTTCCTATTTTAAATTCTTATTTGATGTACTTAATTCTAAAAGAATGTATACTTCTCAATATTCTAGGTTACTTTACATACAATATTGTCTAGTAAATCATGTATTAATGTCATATAAAGAGATGTTTTGTTATAAGAGTATATATAGGTGGAATTGAACACTGAGAATGCCAATGATGATCATATGTATGCTATTGGAGTTTTAGGATGGGTCCTATATGTTTTAAAGTGTCTCCCTAAGTTAGGAGAAGAATTGTTTTGATAGAGTGATTTAGATTTATCCATAGTTCATTGGGAATATTGCAGTATTGGAAAGAATTGGTGATGTGTATTATTGGTTGATTCTCCCACCACAACGGGATAAGATCCATGATGTATACCATGTGTCTCATCTTCGTCGATATGTTCCTGATCACTCCCATGCCATTAATATTGGAGTGTTAGATGTTGAGGATGACATGACATTCCTATCACACCTTTGGGGATCCATGATCAATGAGATAAGGTGATATACAGATAGAATATTCCTTTTTTTCATGTACTATTGTTGAATAATAACTTGGAAGAGAGTAATTGGGAGTGTGATGTGAAAATTCATTCCCAATTCCATTATTTTTTTGGGTCTTAATATTTGGTATTGTGTTGATGATGTAATTCATGGATTATTATTTGTTTATGATATATTCCTATTTCCAATACTGGTTTCTATAGGTTAGGGGATTTGTTTTGGTTATAATGGGTTTATCTTTGGGGTGTCGATGGATGGATGGGTTTCAACACATTTTTATAGATATGGGTTTCTTTTTTATTCACAAGAAAGATAATAATTTGATAGGAATATAATTTAATGTTTAATTACCTCTTGATCTGTTAATTGTTTGGTTTAAGAGATGGAGGAATGCTGGGGATTCTCAAGGAAAATTTGATTTGATTTGGAGCTGAAATTCTTTTATAGCAGGTTATTCACAATGGGGACCTATGTCCCCAATGTGAATGTGTGTTCGCAATTTAGGATCTAGAAATTCATGACAAAATATTTTATAAGGTAATTCTAGGATGAATTGACTGATGAAATCATGTAGTATTCTGAGCATGAATGAATTTTAACTTGTGGAACCAAGAAATTTGGTTGATAATTTTCAAGATTTGAATTAACGAAATTCACTAACTGAAATGATTTCACATCCTAACTTTGTGAGAGTCATGAACATTCAAAGTGTGAACCCTCACCTTAAACTATGAATATGTGGATTTACATACTATTTTGAAATTATAGAAACCCTCTTATATATCTCATTCCTCCCTTATTACTATCATGTTGTGGAAAAAACCAGTAATTATGGATGATCATTCAACTATTTTCCCTAGGCTCTAATCCTTGGCTACTAGAGGTTTGATATTGGTAGTACATTGTGTGTTGATCTCCTTTATCCTAGGATTCCACGTATTTATATTTTGGGTAATTCATAGTGGTGGGGTTATTTTTATTGGAGGAGTGGGTAGGATATGTTTTTTTGGGATTTTTGTGGAATATAATTTAATATTGGATTTTCTTGGGTGTTTTTGGCCTTTTGTTTGTTTCTTCATCCCCCTATTGTGTCTATTAATTTAAAAAGATTTTTTGAGTTATGAGATCTTTGTTATCTTGTTTTTATGTGAATTTATATAAATAGTATTATTTTTTTGTTGGATAGATAGTTTGTGTTATCATAAAATGAAAATTAATTAGGTCAAATAGAAATTAGATTGAATGGGGTATTTTAACATGTTTTTATTATTGTTTCTTATATTTCTTATGAAATTATGATTTTGTGATGATGTTGAAAAAAATCATGGATGCTGGGAGCCTTATTTTTTTGTAGTTATTTATATTGTAAAAAACATGTTGTTTTAAATATCGGGCTCAACATTGATAAAAGGATAATAATATATATATAGATAATGAATTGGTTTCCCAAGAAAATAGGGAACTGTGTGATATTACCCATGATAAGTAAGAGATGAAAACCCTTTTTATTGAGACGAAATGTGGTGTTGTGAAATTTGGTATATCTAGTATTTTTTGATGTTCTTTCTATGATTTTAATGTGGTTTTATGAAACATTTAGGTGGGGGTGGGGGGTTGGGATAAATTTCTTTTGAATATGTGTTTTGGATTCTGGATGTTGTTCTAAAGAAGTTTGGTGGGATTTTTCTGGAATAATGTGTCTAGAAATGGTTGTATTTTTTTCATAACATAAATAACAAAAATTTGTACTGTTTTATTATAAAAAAAATTCGATATAGATTACATGAGATGGAAAATATTGGGCAATGTTTCCTAGTAATTTTTTTTCAAAAAGACCAGAACACTATTTCTTATGAATTTTTTGAAAAAAATATTGGATATATTTTCATTAAAAATGTGTGCAAGATATCAGATTAAGTTTACTTATTAAATCTATTGAAGTATATCAGATGAAATTTTCATAATAATGTGTCATAAATCTAATATATTTTTCCTTGGTATTTTTTTAATGAATAATCAGATAGAGTTTCAATAAGAAATTGGTATAAAAATATCAGACAGAGGTTCCTTAAGAATTTTGTGGGATTTGATTAGATACAGTTTGATTAAGAAGATTCTGGGAAAAATTCATCAAATATAAAAGTAAATGAAAATATAAATGTAATGACTATCTTCTATTTTGAATGTTTCATACATAAAGAGTAACAAAATCACATGATCCTTTCATTTGAAAGTAATTGAAATAAATTTTTTTTGGAGTGTACACAGACATATTATATTTTGGATGAGGATAGATTTTATGATGTTTATGATTTTTGAAAGCTATAGCTATATAAAATTTGTGATATATATTTCTAAATTATAGAAGTATGAAAATGTTTCTAAAAAATGTAGATAAAAAAATAAAGTAAATAAAAATTAAAGTCTCGTAGTTTTATGATTAACATATTCAGGAAAATTAAATTTAAAATCAAATGATTTCAAATAGATAGTTTCCAGACATACATTTTTAGGGAATAAAAACTCCAGATAGAAACTTCAATGACAAAATATTATAGAAAAATATTTTTTTGATGAATAGATTTAGGAATGATATATTTAGGATGGACATATAGTGGGATGAAAAATTTAAGATGGAAAATTATAAATAATGTTTTTGTGAATTGAAGTTATTTATGAAAAATTAATAGAGATATGAAATGTGTCCATATTGACTAGGCCAACTATTTTTTCAAAAAACACAGAGGAAAATCATGATTCATGTAGAGTTATTATAATTTTTTAATGAAGGTTCTGAATCTCTCACATTACAAATTGTTTGACTGAATGTTTTGAAATTAGTGTTGTTATGGTAGAGTACAAATAAATTTAAGGTCCCAATATTTTTATTTCCATCAAGCATATATAAAGTGTTAAAGTGGGAGTAGGAATATGTGACTTCTCTCATGTTCAAAATGGTTGAATTTCTATAGAATTAGTTTTAAATAGATATTATGGTTGAACTTCTAAATTTCATATCTCAGAAAGTGGTTTCCAAGAAATGAATATCTTATTAGAGGAAGAAGTTAGGATTAGATGAAAAAATTATGGAAGAAAAAATTGTGGATTGAAAAAGAAGAAGGAAGTTCATAGAAAATATTGTGTAAGAATGTGAATAAAAAGTTTCTTTTGAAGAAGAATTTTGTACAAGAAGTGCAATGATGACATTATGATCATATTGGTGGATGTTTTTAAAGATGTTATGAAAAAGTGGCTACATATTTATTTATGTAGAAAGTACATGAAATATATTCTTGATAATATTGTAAAATAATTTATTGGATATCCCTTTCTTATTGTAAATAAAAATAAGACTTTGCTTGTATTATATTTGGTGGTATTAGATTATTTCCAGACCATTCCAACAATTAGATACCCATGTTGTGTAATGAACCTTGTAAATTCTTATTTTCATGAGGTTTTTCTTGTGGATTTTTTTTTCCAGAAAATTTATCTCTATTTAATAAGATTTGATGTTTATTTCATTGAAGGTAAACATACAAGATCAAATTTATAATTGATTCAAATCTTCTACCTCTCAGTTATCACATTAATCCTTATGGTTACTTTTAATTGGTATCAAAAAAAGGTTCCCTTAGTTGACTCGTTTCTAATGTTAGAAGAAATGAAAAGTTTTTAGGGTTGTTTAGAATTCTGTAAACAGTAAAGAGAATCTAGTTTTATATCGAAAGAAATATCATATCTAGAAAGATATAATGTTTACATATCTTATGTTTATTGGATATGAAGTTATTGAAGTTGCAACTAAAATTTTTCCCCCTCATGGTGATACTAATACTCTAAATATTATAGATATTTTTTTTAGAATGACAGGTTAGCAAGAAATTATATAATTTAATCAATCTCTAATAGTGAGTTTCTTAGTGTTAGTAGAGTAGGTATGGATATATACCTAAGGGAAATGTTAAAGAACATATGTGAAGGTAATATGAATGTTAAGAAAGAATTTTTTAAATCTATTAGATGAATTAAGAAGATCCTAAAATGTGAAAGTATAAAAATGTTGGGAACACTCCAAAATATTGAATGACAATGTTAGAACAATAATATGTCTTAGTGAAAAGTTTGAAGACTAATTTTATTTTGAAATTATCTTATGAATTTTTCCAGAAATATCTAATGATAGTGTTTTATATTTTTAATATAGAGATCATGAAACTCTATATAAAGATTATTTATATACAAGTCTCTTCACATATAAAATGAAAGATAAAATAATATGATAATTAAATAAAATGATGATAAAAAAATTTCTTCAATGTTTCCATAAAAGGAAAATCTAAAAACCTTTTCGAATAAAATGAAGTCTATGAATCTAACACTATAGATGTGTTTAGTAAATTTTTTTATTAATTTATGTCCTTGATATCTAAAAATTTTAAAAGAGGTAAAATAATGTACAAAGGAAATTTTCTACTAAATTATTTTGGATACTGATGCAATTAATTTTTTTTGTAAAAAATTTATCTGGGGATAAGGAAGATGAATAAAGTTATAGAGATGATACAAAACCAAGAATATATATTTAGAAGAATTATCAAAAATACAAATATTATTTAAAATGAATGGATACAATTTTTTTCTAAATACGAAAGGTAATTTTTTTAAAGATGATGAAGATGAGAATGGTGAAGAAAAAGCTGAAAACTGTTGTGATAAAGCTACTAAAAAACATTTTTTGAAAAGGTGAATGATGAAACATTAACCAATTTTATAAGTAGTATTTCTAAGGAAGTATAATATTTGTTGGATTTTATGATGGAAACATAGTTGAAAAAATGTCTTCGAATTATTATATGGCTTAAAAGATAGATTGTAAAATTGAAAAAGTAAATCCTACACGAAATAACCAAGAAACTACCTTTGAAGAAAAATAATTTTTTTAATGATATATTGTTCGTACAAAAATGTTTATTGATGAGAATAAAAACCTCAATTTGGATCTTGAATAAAAATTAAAGGGAAATTCGGAATATTTAATACCTACAAAATAAACAACATGCTAAGGATGAGCAAGGAATTAGAATTTCCAAAACATAGTTACTAGTGATGGTCAATGTGTTTGGATGTAAAAACAAATAAAGGATACAAAATATACAACAAAATCCTGATAAAGAATATGAAGTTGATCAAAATAATATAAAATTTGAAAACCTATTTATGTATCTAACATAATTAATGGTGAAAAACCTAATGCTTAAATGGTTAAAAAATATAGTAAATAAGATTCTAAAACCGATGTTTCTATTAATACATGAAGAAATTAAAATAATATAACAAAATCTTTAGTGTGTAATGAAATACCAAATTATAAGGGATTAAAGGTCATGAAAAAATAAAAAAAAAACTCTAAACATCATGTAACCTACAAAAGGATATATGATTTATTTTTTTATTGATTGTATTATAGAGGATTTTTGCATATATCATATATGAGTTATTTTAGCCTAAAATATTATATTGCAACCATAATAAAATGGAGGAATTGTTTTAGGGGGTGTCAACCAACTCACAAAAGGAAACCTAATAAATTTGCAGAAATGATTGAAAATAGCTTGGGACCCTTGGAAACTATTGGTGAAAGACGTGAATAACCTATAAAACTATCAAATAAGAATTTATATTTTCATATTAGACACATTTTTCTAAGGTTTATTCTTGTTTTATTCAATTACAAAATGGTTTTTGGTTTGTTTTTTGTAAAATTATTATTTTCATACGCAAAGGAAAAAATGAAAATAAGTTAAAAAAATTGGCTTTACACATCATATAAAACATACCTTACCTGTAGTCCTCATTCTCTACATGCATGCAGATCCAAAAACCAACACACAGAGACTTTACCTAAAATTAATCTCATAAACAATTTGTATATACATTACATATATTTTATGTTTCAGAAATTGAATCCCATTGAAAGTGAATCCAAATGAAGGTGGGAATAGTTTACATGCGGAGAAAAGTTTGAAGTTCCACCCTTTCAAATATTTAAGCATCGAGATCCCTTCAATAGTTTGGGAAGATATTGTGTATTTGTAGTAAAAATTGTTTAAATGTTTCACATCATGTAAATATTGTGACACAAAGCCACTTATATCCAGTACATGACATAAAGAATTGACATTCCATGTACTTTTCAAGCATATTTATTTTCTAGCGCCATATCCATTCTCTGGAGTTATGATAACAAAATTATCCTTTTTTTCTTCTTTGTTTTCATATTTTTCTTTAAAACTAATTTCTAATTCATTCATTCATTTTTTTATCAAATCCTTTTGATTTTTTAATAATTCTACAGTTGTTATACATGAATTTCATTTCCATTTTTTATTTTGACTCACACTTTTAACACCATTTATAATTTTTCCCCAAAGATTTCAGTTACATTGTTTTTATTAATTTTGGGTAAATTTATTTTTATTTTATTTTAATTTTTATAAATATTTATATTGATTAATTCTTATTCTAAATTTTGGATTGATTATTTATCAACCATTTCAGGATTATTCTAAAAATATTTTATATTCATTTTCATATCATTACCATCATGTGTGGCCAATACTGTATGTGTTATGGGTCAAGATTAGGGGGTTTTCTAAGCCCAATGAATCTATAGATTGAACCTTGGTATCCATAGGATGATTAGTTAGTTTGAAAATAATTTTCTATCACATTATCTTACACATGCTTAACAATGGGGGGTGTAACAGAATAAACCAGAACTAATTAGAGTTGAGGAAAATATTACCATTAACATGTGATTCCTTATGTCTAGAAGATAAGTGTAATGAATCTATGTTGTTAGCTGTACCCAGACCATATGTTGGTTTCTATACAGGTAGATCTAATTAGTTTGGAAAAAACCGATTGGCGACCCTTGCATCATTTCGTATCCTAAGCCATAAGACTATTCCAATCTATATTTAGGATTGTCTTCTGCAAAGAGCCTTGAAATTGACCCATATCCCTTATTAGTTTTTAATTAAATATAAACTACATATTTTAGAAGAACCCAATAATAAAGATTGAACCTAAGGACCCATTTTGAAGCGTCTTGATTGAATGGTTTGTTTTGAGTGATCCCAATTTTTTCAACCCCATAATTCCACATTATATTCCCTATAACAAAGTATAGTTTGGGAATATAAATTTTTTATTTGATAAAAACTCAATTAAAATCAACAACTTGTGTAGGAGTATATAATTTTTGTGTAGTTTCCAAGTACCACTATTTCCTAGGAGCATTATCCAACATATAAAGCCATGGATTACCTCACCATCCCCATTTATTATTTCACTCCCCATTTTCTATTATAATTATTTAAGTCAGGGAAAAGAACCTGTATCCAATTTTTCTTGGGTAGTGTATACTCCAGGTGCCTCTAAATAATTATTAGATACTTGAATATTAACAACTACTTCAGTTTGATCCCATGATTGATTCTTATTTAACGACATGCCATTGCTTCACAAGCGATGATCAGAGAAATCCTACACAGAAAACATAAAAAATGCAATATGTTCCACCTATAAATCTAGGAGATAAACCTTTACTGCAATTGTACACCATAATGGACTATGTATTTCCATCCATAAGTGGTGTTTCTCCTAGAATTGAGCACTACCAAATTTAAGTGAAAACATTTACAATCATGATTGTACTCATTCCAAGGATTCTGAACATGGAGAAATTCAGTTTCCTTCAAAGTGAATCCCTCATGAACACTTTTCAAATTTTTTAGAGGATTGAGTTACGATTCACAACAAGGGAATTTCAATTGATGATATAAGAATCAATGTATTCTTGTTCTCTTTACACAACTTATCCAAGGATTTTCTCAAAATCCAACCTCTTAAGTCAATCACAACTTATGAATATCCATCCAAAAAGTTCTCTAACAAGTACATCCCTCAAATATAGACATGGAAACTCTATAATCAAATTCAAAACATATCCCAAGGGATGAGAATAAGCTTGAGAGACAAGGGATGGATGTAGGGAGTTTACAAAAAAGACCCCACATCATGAATTTGATGTATGGATTTACCTTCATACAATCTACTGGGGACCCCAATATAAATCCAGAGCTGTAGTGGATGCTACTGCAGATGCCAAGCTCATTCGTAAGATGCTCTACATGGTATGTGCCATAAAAGATGAAATACCCCACAATTACAGTATTTGAAAATGTGATATATTACCACCTTGGTGCAGAATCTATCAGGTAGAAGAGGCTACATGCATAGAATCCCATGTTGAGGACCAAACCAAGATACAAGAGTCATTTCAGATACCTATTGCACAACCAACCCATTTTCTCTAACGATTGAGATTTAATCATGTACAATGTGTTGAGGTTCTCACCCAAACCAAGACTACATGTTAGAAATAGAGGAAATCCATTTTCATGATTTTAATTACATCAATTAAAATAAAAAATCATCAGTACCAGCATCTCCATAAATATCATTATAATAACTATCAGTAGAGATCAGTTTTATTCCCAAAACAATGAATCAGTGTTTTTCTAGTAGAGGAGTTGTAACGCTCCACCAAGGAATTAGGGACCACTTGGTTACACACCACAAGGTCTGAATCCCTTAAATACAAAAAAATCCACACAAACATTTACTTGTCCATAGCATTTTCCTCCAACTCAGTTGATATTGTATAAACAATTCTTCCAAGACAAACAATACGGGAAAAACCTCTCCAATCCATCCTTAAAACCCTTCTCAACAACTTTATGAATAAATTAGTCCAATAGATGAAAACTCAATAGAAAATAATGAATAATTATAAGGCTACCCTATTCAACCTTGAGAATTAGGTGGGGAAAATATCTAAGACTTTATCCAATAAAAAACTCGATACATTTCATTGTAGTATTGAAACTCATCCCTGGGAGAATGATAAATCTATAGTTGTAATAAGTTGAAATATATTAGTAATTAAGTATCCATGTAGAGATGTGAAAAATAATTTTCTATAATTTGATAAAATTTATTTAGATAGAACATAAGATAAAAAAAGTAAACTAAAAATATCGCGTACTAGGAATGCCAAAACATGAAAGTATTTATGTTGAATTTCCACAATATAAACTCTCTCTCCCCTTACAATATAGGATGTGGATTGCCAAAAATAAGGGAAAATATAAAAAACTTCTTAATATGTGTAAATAACATCACATCAACATTTCATTTACTCAATCAATTTTTTAGGTGAAATATTATAAAAAATTATTTAAGGACTTTCAATCAAGAAAAAATAAAATTGATATGGCACGGGTAGCCTCTCTCAATGAATAATTCCCTACAGTTTTCTAGTAGATGGTTTATCAAAAAATATGAGGCCCCAAAAGTTTCTCAATTCCATGCACTATATAGACATGTGTGTTTGAAAAATTGTCGTGTGATCTTAGTGAATGTGTCAATATCATGCCCATGAGTGCTTACAGAATTCCATGGCTTGATGATCTAAAACTATCAAGGTTTTAAGTCCAAATTGATGACTACTCAGTCAATAATCTAGATGGATGGCATAAGGATATATTAGAAAAAGTTATAAATTCGTTTTCCATTTTAATTTTATCATCCTAGACATGGATGAATAAGTTGATACTCCCCTTATTATAGGAATACCCTTTCTCGCTGCTAGGAAGGTACTGAGTGATGTTAACCAATGGATACTGATATTCAGGGTTGGTGAAGAACAATTTATGTTCGGTTTAGTGAAATACACTAATAAAAAGTTATGAGTCATTCAATTGTTAAGATATACATCTCAATGATAATAAATATAATCAAGTGTCTAGTAAATATTGAAATAAGAAAAAACATCATATTGAGAAGGGATGAAGTTCTCATAAGAACAAAAATTACACTATACCTCTTACAAATAATTCCATAGCACCATTTCCTCCCTTTATTTTTAAGATACCTTCTTCAATAAGTGTTCCATTATTGTTTAGATAATCTAAATCAAAGAATGTCTAGTTCTAGAAAATAAACAATGCTCTAATTGAGATGCGAACTGTGGCAGGTTCGATAGTTTTGAAAAGGTTGGTTTTATATTTAGAAATATTTAGAACTACTAGAAACACATTAATTGGACGTCGCATAAAAATGGGAACAAAAGGCCAAATACATGTCATTTTACCATTACAAGACATGTAGATGTTGGAGGTTAGAAAAAATAAATATTTTCTATATTTACATGCCAATTATCAATTACATGATTTGTATGTTTTAAGTGCTTTTAAAATCGTATGAACCCTAAGATCATGGTTGCACCCCTAGTTTTAATTATAACCTCCATGAAAGACACCTCATATCTCGCAACCCTCCTATGCTGACACTCCTCCTACCTTCCTCACCACTTCTCACCAACCATCCCTCCCTCCACTATTCTATTATTAGTCCTACTCACGCCTCCATGTCCACTTATATCCACTTCCATTCCGATATAGACTGCAATAAAACCACCCAAAAATCTCCTACCAAACGTATTCCCAATTATGATGAGATGAATTCTCTACCAAAGCGGTGACTTTTCACTCCTTCTCTACCCCCACCAAGCCATTCTACTCATATTCTTCTTATTCATCATCCTATGTTTCTACATATGACAGTTTATAGGCAACATCCAATAGGTCCTAAGTTTCTACCCTCTCATATCTCTATCCTTTCTTACACTTCTCTGCCATGAGAACCTGGTGAGGTTGGTCTATATCAAGGTAAAAAATCGGACTACCAGCATGACACTAGACCTTATTGTGAATGAGTCAATACATATCCACAAAAGGGTCTTTGACCTCATTAATCGGCTTAACCTATATCCAATAACTTACGTACACTAGGAGGCCTACACATAGATCTTCCACGTGTTGTTGGCCACCTTTTACCTACCCAATGACTTCCTCAGGTTCAAACTCAATGAAATTCCATAGGAACAGGATTGGGGTGATGCTCATAGGAGTGTGAGACAAATCTTAGTCGTTATTTTTTCCTTAACCATAGTTAGGCTAGCCAAGAACCTAGAGAGGCAGTTCATAGGAATTTTCTAGACCCATGAAATATAAAAATAAGGAACATTAATGAGAGGGTATTTTTTACGCAACTAGATAGGAATATTAGTACCTCTGACACCACTCAACCTCACACATCCTTAATCCTGATATAGAGCATTATACAATATTTTTTACATAATATGCAACTACTGATGAAGGGTGGAAGCATCTATGGATGGTAATAGACATATGTTGTGGATGCTGAAAAGGAACTAACTTAGCAAACATCTGAAATTCTCACCTCTTCCCTTGTCCAACCTACAACCACTATAATCCAACACTCTACCTCCACATGCCCTTTCATTTACCTATTTCAATACTACCCCAGCTGCATTTTCACAAAAGTCACCCATCAAAAATATTGTTTCCAATTTCTGAAAACCTTCCTTAAGAACCATCGATAGCTTTATCATTGGTTCCTCATCGAATTCATCAACCCATCTCAATTCATGAACCCACCCCTCCTACAGGACCCTCTTCCACATCAATTCCCACAGCTCATCCCATTTTGAATGACCCACCTCTCGATCTTACAAAACCTACCTAAAAGTAGGCGTACTTCATGGACAATTTCAAATAGGAAAAGGGAACCTCCATTAAATCAATAGATAAGGTTACCTTCATCGATCCATATTATAAAAAAAAAATCCTCTATATAGATTTGAAACATTCCTCATCTGTCGGTAACAATGATAGGTTCTAGCACCACAAAACCTACTTTTGAGGTCAATCCTCTAGACCTATTATATATGGATGAAATTAATAGAGCATTCTTGCAGTAGACTCCCACTATTCAGAATGATATGTTTGATATGGATCTCAATAAAATTTATTATACTATTTAGATTTTCCCAGTTCCATCCCATTTTGTAATCGATTTGAGTACAAGTATTCTCCAATTTATATTCAATTTACATTGACTTGTCATTGTTTATATATATGGATGGGATACATTTTTTGTCATTACTACTTTCTAGATTGTTTTACTTTAGATATTGAAATACATTATCAATTTCAAGCTCTTCTAGTTCCAATATGGTTATTGAAGCTCCTATCCGGCCACAATCTTCCCTACTTCAATAGATATCTCAGCATCTGGATGACGTCATGTGCTTACTTCAAGAGATTCTCAATTTAGATCCATGATCATAAAGGTTTTCCTATATGATGTTCATTAATTCTATTCCAACCACTCAATGTTCATGGTCGACACCTTCTTGAGGTGGTTAATCCCAAAAAGTGTCATTCCATGCTCAATAACACAACCACCCGTTTTATATAGGAGAAACAAAACATATGAGAAGTTGGACAACACTAAATGATCCATTTGTCTATCCATCAAGATGAGGACCTTATTTTTATATCATTATGGGATTCATCACATATTTTATTGTTCTTTTTCAATCATGTTCTTAAGATAATTATGTTCTCAATTTACTAGATTTATTTTATATATCACATCCAACATCAATTTACACCATGAATACATTTATCTTAGATAATTTTCCATTTCTTCAACTATGTTCACCCAATATTTTTCTTCATATAACTTACCTAAACCATGTAGATTAATATTATTTATAGTGTAGGAATTTTTTTAAATATTTTTAAAGATATTAAAAATTTAAATAACCATAAAAAAATTATCAAGGCATGGAATTTTCTATCAGGAGATTTAGATTCTCCATTTTAAATTTGAAATTTCCATTTCATTTTTTTCAACAAAACTTCTGATATATCTCTTATTAGTCATTTAAGAACAGTGTAATAATTGTACCATTATTTTTATAGAGGAGTCCTTCTTCCTACCCATTATCATTATAATTATATTATTTCATGCATTCACTTATCTAGGAGACATTTTCCATTGAATTAATTATTTAAAATTGAAATACAAATACACCAATATATATATAAGACAATTATGGGTTGGAGATTGTTGAAACAGATTTTTATTCATATTTATTATTTTTAGGCATGATTACTGAGTGGATAAATTTATTTTAAAGTCAATATTCTTGCAATTGATTATTATTGACTTATTAATAGATTTTATACCTTGACGGTTTTCCAGTAATTTTTATATACTCCCATTCCTGAGAGGATTTTCGACACACACTATCATATTCATTTCTGAGCATATTTCTTGAGAGATACATCAGACTTATATAATATTAGAATATTTATTGAGAACTTATTGTTGATATTATTGAATAAATACAGTTTCATAATGATTTTGGAAATATTTACTAGACACTTTTTCATGATACCCACATGTATGTCTTCCCCTATCTATCTTGTAGTCTCAATTAATAACCCTATCAATATGAAGCTTTTGAAAACTTATTATGACTTATTACCCTACTATTGGTATGATACATGATTATCCTTTGAACATAGTGTGGTAGAATGTTTACTATATATAGACATAGGATGTTACAATTGAGGAGACATATATTGGAACGTTTACCATATTGATATGATCTGGTCCATATATACTATGGTAATTTTTATTCATAAACTATTCATTTTAAAAATCTGTGTAAAAAAAGAAAATATTTTGGTTTGTGTATCAGGATGGGAAAAAATTACTATTACTAGAATAGGGAATCCTATAATGGGTCAATTTTCGTTAGGTGATGGATGTGGGACCTTGACTGGACATGCTTTTTGTATAATAAATAAAATGTAAAACAAAGGAACACAGTTACATTCATGATACTTACATGATATACATAGGGCCCCGCATGGGCTGTTGGGTCATGAATATATTTGTATTAGGTAGAACTAATTTATTGCACCATCCCCAAATTTCAAGAATTATACTTTAGGGTTTACCATATGGTTGGGAACTTTCTATTTTCTTCCCACCTTCCCTAAGTCTCAACGTCATTTGAACCACAATTTTGAATACCTCATGATTGAATTTCTATTTTTGTTCACACATTGGAGATGTGAGAACCATTTCAAGTATATGGTTAGGAACACGTGTTTAGGGTATCATAATTACTAGAGTTAAATTTTATCTGGACTGATGATTGAAATTTTATTGTGAGGTTAATAGAAAAATGGGTATTGTATTTAAGGAAAATTTATGAAATTATATTTAAAGGAAGAAACATCCAGGGCACAAAACTAAACTATTAGGCATGAATAATTTTATCTTTAGGATTTAGTTTGCAAGACTGAATTTTTGTACTTAAACAAAGTTGTATTTTCCTATTTATAATGAAAATTTCATGATTAAAAAACAGTTTCCTTTGAAATCCCTATTAACATACATTTTCATTGAGGACAATTTTTTTTCAAATTTGGGAGAATTTGATAATATATATTTATGTTTACATATTTAACAAAATTTTATAGGGATTTTTCATGTATTATTCAATAATGAAATAGTGTTATGTCTGTTTTTGATTGAATTATAAATTTCAAACTCAATGGAAGATATGCTAAAAAATAAAAAAATAGTCTTTACACTTTCTGTACAATATGCACAATGTGTTTTCCGAATTCACAAAATTCTTCTTTAGAAACAGACCAATCAATAAAGACATTAAAGAATGTGATGCTCATAGATGAAGTGTACATACATTACACATTCTAAATATTTGAAAAAATGAATCCCTCTCTACATGATTCTAATACTTGTCATGAAGAGATTACATGATGTACAATGTACATGGTTCTACCCATTTAATGAAATAATCCAATAGATCCCATGATATTCAAGGATTTAGAGGAGACTTTGTATCTATAGTATTTAATGTGTATAACTTATACATCATGTAAATATTGAGACCCGAAGCCACTTAAAGCCAGTTCATGATGGGAAAGAATTTCATGTCTTATAATTTTGAAGAATATTTATTTTCATACAACTCCTCCATACTTTAGTGTTCCAAGACCATCATTTAATATCATTTTTATTCTATCTTTTTCATTTGGTTTCCATTAATCTGACTTGTAATTCATTATACAAGTTTTTTATCCAATCCCTTGGAGTTGTTAACTGTTCAAAATCTATTGTACATCCATTGAAATTTTATCTTCATATTTACACTCACCTTTGATACCGTTCTCCATTCTTCATCAATGATTTTTGTTCCTTTGACATTTCCTCATTCCCAATAAGGTTTTTTGGATTTAAATTTAATTTTAATTATTTATCTGGATTATTTATTATTCTAAATTATAGACTACTTATTTATCAACATTTTCAGGACTATGCTAGACATATTTTATATTCATGATCTTTTGATTGTTACAATAATGATAGGTTAATCAGATTAGGGTTATGGGTTGATTTTAGGGGTTTTCTGAACATAATAAATCCATAGATTGAACCTTGGAAACCGTACATGTAGTAATTAGATTATGGATAATTATTAACCACATTGTCTTACACATATTTGACCATGGGATGTTCAATTTAATAAACCTATCATAATTTGATTTGATTAGGATATGACCATTAACTAGTGATGTTTTCTTCATAAGAGATAAGTTTAATGCATATATGTTTTTAGATATACATTGAACAATGAATAATTTCTTCATATCTAGATCCAATTGGTTTAACCAATACCAATTTGGGACCCTTTCACCAAATCTCAGCCTAAGTAAAAGGATTATCCAATTCCTTATTTAGGATTATATTCTTCCAAGAGACTTCAAATTGACCCTTATCCCTTATTTTTTTTCTGAATTAAATCCAAACTAACTAGTTCTAAAAGAACCAAATATTGAAGAGTGAACATGAAGAATTATTTCAAAGGGGTTTTTTCAAATGGTTGTGTCCTTTTCAATGATCCCTATGGGTTCATCCATTTGATGCCTCTTTACTATGCACTAGTAGCAAGTATTGTATGGGACTATAAATATATAAATTGATCAAAACCCAAATTACATCAATGATATATTCACATGAATAACATGTATTTTAATTGGTAAATCAAGATATTTATAACTAATCTCATAATATAAAATTTAAAAAATAGTATGTAAAGGAAAAATAACTTGTTGTTGAAATTATTTTCATAGCTACAAAAAGAGAACAACCTTAGATATTTGATAATCAATGATCTTCACATATAATCATATATTGGATGGTTTTGAATACACTAGAATAGTATAAATATGTAAAATTGATTCTTGTAAATGGTGATTTAGTAAGAGTCAAATGCATTTTATCAGAAATCATGATTGGAAAAAAGATAAAATCTAAAAATGAATTGTTTGTTGATGGGATGAAACAATTTTTTATGTTTTTAAAATAATTTTATGAGTGTAATAATGTTTATTAAAATATTCTTTTATTGTGAAAATAATAGAGGTTGAGAATCTTTTTACTAAAGGACAACAGACTGAGGGAAATATTTTTCATGTTGGTAATGCATAAAATTCATACTTTCTTAGCATGATGGACTAAAATAAACTATGGAAATATTGTAAAGAGAGTATATGTCAAAGTAATATGAGAATGTTCGAAAAGAGAGATAGTATTCATGATATTTTCAAAATCAAAGTATTAAGTTATTTGTGTTTCCCCATTAATCATAAAATGAAGATTACGAACATAATACATTGGAAATCCAAGATTTGTTCAACTAAACACAAAGAGATAAAACATTCTAATATTTGTGGTATGATGGTTAAATAATAAAAATTTCTATATAAGAACAATATTTCTTTTATTTATGACATTAATATCATTACAAGTGTTATGTTTTCAAACATAACATAGAGTATCTCACCATATTTGAAATTTTTAGGAGAAGTGGAGACAATGAAAGTGATTATTCTGTGAAAAAGTAACAAACTAATTATAGTGGACACTATAAAAATGAAGAGTTTAGAGATTATATTGAAATAATTGAATCCATCATGAATATAGTGACCATACACACCATAAAAAATAGTTTTTCTTAATGGAAACCATAATTTTTGAATGAAATGGGGAGAATGATGTTGATCAAGAATGAAACATTTCATTTTTAAGAAGAATGATATCACTATAAAATTTATACTTAGAATTTATGTTTCTACCATAAAAATATTATATGAGCCCTTTAGAATTTATTTTACAGGGAAACCACATGTTTAAATCACCTAACGGTCTTTTCAATTCGCTGTATTATAGAAGTCAAAGGTTATATTCTCGGTATGCTTGATTAAAGAGATATTGATTAAATATTTATTTTCAATGATACTTATAGTAGTCGATAAAAATGTTTTAATAATGAAAAAGTAAATATAGTTGATTCTATAGATGTAAATATTCTTGAAAATTTTGATAAGAATGTTTTTCAAACTGATATAAATGTGAAAGACAAGGAAGATGGTGTTGTTCTAGTTGATCAACATGAAAATTTTCTTAAAAATTATAACTATCATGATGATAAAAATATTAATGAATGAGAATAAAATATATAAAGGGATTACTAAAAACTTTTTATATCTCATCCATGGATGATTAAATCAGTTGATATTCATAATATCATTGGAGATCAATAATAATAGGTTCATACTATATGAGCATCAAATCATATTTTAAATAATTCATTATATTCACTAGATGACCAAAAAGATGTTGATGATGATTGGAAGCAACAAGAGAGGATTGATGTTGTGATTGAATACTGAAGAGTTAGATAATATTGAAAAAATGATATGCGGGAACTTGTACCTATAATAAGTAATAAAATTGGTATTAGTAAGAAGTGGGTGTTTCAGAATAAGTTTCATGAAATCCGTGAATTGATAAGAAACAAATCATAAATAGTTTGTAAAGGTTAATAAGAAATTTGAGGCATTGATATTGATGATACCTTGTCGCCGGTGGAAATATTATAATCTATCAGTATCTTTCATGCTATTATTGGAGCATAATTTTATGATTTTTTAGATTGATGTATAGCTATATTTTCGTATTTAGTAAATTGATGGAGAATTGTATGTTGAACAACCATGTGGATCTATGGTTGGGAAATATGAATGTTATGTGTGGAAGTTTAATAATAAATTGTATGGGTTGAAACAATCCCTGTGATATTTTTATTCCAAATTGGATACATGCTTAATGTAAAAGAACATTATGAAAAGAAGAGTTGATAGTATTTTATAAATTAATAAAATCAATATATTTACCTAATTATAGTTGTTTATGTTGATGATATAATATTCCCTTATAATGATGAAGATATTAGTGAGACATTTTCTTAAAAGAGGAAAAAGTTATTTGAGATTCTGATTCATGAATAAAAAATATTTTCCTTAAATAAAATTAACAAAAATAAGAAATATATTTTCCAATGTCAATAAATTAATGATAAGGAAATGATGAGGAAGATTGAAATTAATGTTTAAAACTAGTATATATACCAATTTTAGTGGGAACCAAGTTGAATAATGATAGAGTAGGTAAGGAAGTTGATCCTAAGGTGTTTAAGAGGTAGTTTATAATTTTTTTATACCAGATAGAATCAATTCCATATATTTTGTGGTTGTTAAATTGTGTGTAAGATTTAAAAGTGCACTAATAGAATCTCATCCCACTTTAAGAAAATGATTTATCAGATGTATAATAGTGACAAAAGATTTTGGTATAATAAATGATAACTCAGGTATGATTGGTTTATTTAGTTATACATTGGTTTATTGGGTTTCATGTATTGACGATTAAATGATACAAAGTTGGAGTATGTTCACACAATGTAACTAGTTTCTGATATATTTTTTATACCACTACATAAGGAAACCTTTTATAAGTTATGGTTGAAAATTATAATTCAATCTCAATATACTCCAGGTAATTGTATGATGTCTATGAAACCCCTCACTTATTTTAATTGGATACTATTTTCAATAGGGAGAAAAATTATTTAATGTAAATATATCCATTGGAACATACTTATACCTTTTTCAAAGAAGTATATATTTAGGGTTTTTGAAGTGCTAAACTCTGATTTTAGAAAGTGTGTAATGTTTTAATAGTTTATTGAAATAAATGTAGTAATGACTTTTCATGTATTAAAAATTTGTAAAAGTACAAGGTTTAATGAAAATGGTACTGGGAATATATGTATGAATATGTTTTTTAGTCACTTTGTATTGAATAATGTGTTTCATATTAAATGATTATTATTTCCGACATCATGTTCCCTCAACTAGAAATATAATTGTTGGATAAGTAATCCATATCATGAATTAAAAAGTTTCATAATTTATGGTATCTTGGTTTAAAAAAATTAAAAAGGGTGATATTATTGGAACCAAGCTCGATGATGGCATTTCATAAGTTGTTGGAAGTTGTTTTGAATATGTTTGGTTGAATTTTTTTTATAATATAAGGATCATTTGAAATGATTTTCTTTTATTGTCTTGAAAAAACTCATAATTTTTTTAAAGTATTCATAAAAATACAATATCTTGATGAAAATAATAGATTGATTAGATTAAATGGAGTTTCCTTAAAAAATTATTTGAAAAGGCTCAGAAGGAATTTTCTTAGGTAGTTTTTAAAAAATGAACAGATGATATTTCCTTAGGAAATATGATAAAAACTATAATAAGGAGTTCACATATGAATGTTTTGGGAAATGATAGGGAAAATATTTATAAAGAAATTAGAAAACAACTGATGTATTTTTTAAATTAAATTTGTTGACAAAACATTGATGGAGTATCCTTATGATATTTTTAGAGAAGATCAGATAGAGGTACCTTAATAATTTTGTATATAGGGACCAAATGGAGTTTAATTTAGAATATTATGATAATAGATTGCTTGGATGTATAAGGTGATGAAAATAAAATATGTTGATAAAATTCTATTATGAATGTTTCAAACAACACAAGTTACAAAAATATCACGACCCTTGAATTTAGAAGAAAGGGGTATAACTTTTTTTGTCTGTACAAAGTTAGGTGGTTATTTAGATGAAGGTAGTTTTTATGAAGTTTAAAATGTTTGGAATATATGGCTTTATGATGTTTATGATGTATATTTTTACATTCTAGAAGGTTGAGAAATATTTTTAGGAAATAAATTCTGAAACAGACTACGGAAAAAAATATTGATGTGTAATTTATGGATAGATAGATTTATAATGGCCATATATTAGATAATATGATTATGGACAAAAAGATTTAGTATGAATAGATTAAGGATATAAAAATTATTAATGTATAACTTTTTAACAAGAAAATTATAAATAGATAATTTAAGGGAAAAGAATTTCTTAATGGAGAATTAATGCTTGGACAGATTTTGGATGGAACAGATATAGATGAACATATTTAGGAACGAGAAATTCAGGATAAGAAAATTATAATTTTTTTTAGAAAATATATTCTATAAGAAAAATATTAACATATATGAAATTTCAGGATTTTATAATGATATATTATTGTTTAAAAAATCTTAGAGTAAAATCATGATTCTCATTAAGATTTAAGCAAGGTTTAAGGTTGGTTGTGAATGTCTCAAATTGTGAATTGTTTGAGTGGGAGTTCTAAAATTATATTCTCCATGGATGTGGAAAATTAAATTGGAGATCCTAGATTTTATATATATAGAACACAAATATAAATCATTAAAGTGAATGTACAAATATTTGACTAATCTTGTGTCAGAAAAGGTGGAAGTGAAAATAATTTGTTTCATAATTAATTTCTGGATGAAAATCTAAAATAATGTTTTGAGAAAGTTGTCTTTAGCTAAAGAATATCATGGCTGACGAAGAAGTTAGGATAAAAAGTAAAAATTCAATATTGAATGATTATAGATGGATAAATATGATGAAATTTCATACCTACTACTTACTATTAAATTGAATAAGAAGTGTTTTCAAATAATAAGTTTTTAAAAGAAATTCAATAACAACATGTTGATACTATTGGTGGATGTTCCTAAAGTTAAAAAATCTTTGTTACACCTTTATTTATATAGAATTAAACTTTCTTATAGTCTTGATTAAAGTACAATGAAATTACAATGATATTTCCTACTAGTTTTAACACAATAATAGGATTGTTTTATATAGTTTATTTTGTGGTATTGGATTATTTCAATACCATGCCTAGGACAACATAGTTTTGTCAAGTAGTGAACCTTGAAAATTATTATGTTCATGTGGTTGTGCCTAGGAGTCTATTTTCAACCAATTTACTACACTTTTAGAGGATTTGAAGGTTATTCATGAGATAATAATCATAAAAGTAAAATATATCTCAAATTCAACCCTAAACCTCTCATTAATCCCAATTATCATGATTTGGCCATTTAGTTTCTATGGTTATGGTGGTAACCCAATTGGGTGTTAAATTTATTGAGAATCAAATCTTTGGTTTGGGTGGAATTGGATGGGGGTGATGTATAATGTTTTTTGGTTGGATTATCTTTTTTGTAAGGTTTTTGGGTTATATTTATAGATTGGTGTATGATTATTGTGGCATTGGTGGACATGAGATGGTTGGGCTCTTGTTTTGTTTCATTATGTTAGTTTCAGGATTATACTTTGACTATATTTTGTAAAAATGAAACCTAATGGCTTGGACTGGTAAATGAAAGAAGTGGAGGTTGAAATATAAAATATGAGAATTGAAATATTGAATTCAACAATACTTATCTAGTGTTGGTTTATAGTTATTAAATTTTAGGTAAATGGATTAACATCTAATTGATTGTTAAAATTGTGTGGTTATGTATTATGGTTGTGTGGTATTATTCATTTAGTGGTTGTAGATGTTAGTGGAAGATATATTTATCTATATAAGTGATATTTTGTAATATGGTATTTAAGTGTATATTAACCAATAGGTTGTTAATTTGTTCTATTTTTCTACCTTTTATTTTCATAAGATTTTTATTATTACCTACTCAATTTGGATAATGTTATCACTGGTAGAATATTTCTAGTTTCAATTATTATGACAAAAATCCTATATGGGGGGAATTGAATGGATGGATACACCATATTATCTACTTTTTCTTCAGTATTATAAATAATAATATTTTTTGGTGATGTATATTACCAAGTTGAGGATGGTCTAGTGTTAGAGATTACAAAATGATGATGGGAATGTGATATATGGAAGGGTATTTATATGTTAGAGGGAGGGGAAATAATTGATATCCTTCGTGTTCTTGAGAGCCAACTACCTTGGTTATACAGATTATGTTGTGATGTGATGTGGAATGATGCTATCAATGAGTGATATACCTTATTATGGTGGTGTCGTTAGGGATGTATCTTGACCCACTTTAGAGATAGAGGGATATATGTTGTTGTATGCATAGATTGGATGGGAGCACATGATGTTTCACGTTGGTGCATTAGAGTGAAATATAATATAGGAATAAGTTACATGAAACCCCTTTTGTATTATTTTGATTATATTTTAAAACATTTAATGCTTCATTTTTGGAACATACTATGACAATGTGGGGATTAGTTATTTGAATTGTATAGGTTAATGTTGGTCATGTTATTTTTTATCTAGTGCTTTAGTATACTTATTTCACATGTTAATGTGGGACATTGGGTGTGAATATAATGAGTATACATTTTATTCTCACCCTATATATATATGTAATTTTTTTCAAGTTTCTAGTATGTTTTAGGGGACATAGAAGTGGATTACACAAATTGATATTTGAGTTTCCTCTGAGTCACTTTTATAGGACTTTTATTCTATGAGTATTTATTTGTATATTTTTATTTTTATTTTATGAGTGTGTTAATTAATTGTGGGATATGTTACATCAATTATTATATAATTTTATTTAGTTTCTTGGTGTTTGTTTTATATATCTCTGGATCATATAATATTATTATGTGTAATGCCTCTCATATGTGAGAATTTAAGCCATTGGTATTAGTCATCAGCCTAGGGCCTATTGATGATGAGGCATTGTGTTATTATGTATCTTAGTTCATTTAAAACACATAAGGGTTACCTTTTGAGGGTTGGAGCCATGTAATAATGACTTAATAACCGATAACCATATTTTTAATGACCATTTATCCCACAACCACAATTTCAACGACAACATTTATGACAGTTAGATTTTATTCCATTATAATGTCTTATATATATTCCTAGAATCTTTCATCCTATTTTTTACTCACTCGACATTTATTTAATTTTTCTAATTCATTACATTACATCCATTGTTAAAATTAATTTTATGATCATCTTGAAAATCTACGATGATATTGACTTTTTATATGAGGTATTTTAATTCATTTGTGAATTTATTCAACTTTTACATTTTTTAGTGTTGTTTCATATTTAATTCTCCTAATGTATTAATTATTATCTTCTATTTTAATATTTTATTTTAATAAAATATATAAACATTCTTTTTAGTTCTGTGTAGAATAGAAAATAGCTTCTTCAACCGAACATTTATTTAAATTCAATTTAATAATAAATTCTTAATGTGTTAAAGATTTTTCCCCCCACATCCATTATGGTATTGGGAAGATTGAATTAAACCCACCATATGTTTCCAATCTTCATTTACATGTAATCACACCATGTGCCTTGGAAAATATTCAACAATTTACCACTTTATTTTATATGATAAAAGGATCTCTTGAAATTGTTTTTGAATATTTTGATGCTTCCATGTTATACAAAGAAATGTTATCTACCAGTTTCAGTATAAAATCATGTCTTTAACACATGTACTGAGGGAAGATGTAGCATCCTTACAAATTTCAATAAAACATATTCATAAAAGAGTTATGCTAAATTTTCATCATTCATAGATTTAATAATATTTTCTAAACTGTCATTATCCCATTATTAATTTTTTATCTTATTTAATAATTACGATATGGTAATCACATAGAAACAAAATAATGTTTTTCCTTCACTAATAAATTCTATATACAACATTAACAAATCATTGAATATATTTAATTTTTTTATCGTAATCATGGATAAAACACCCATACCTCTAATTCTTAATGCATCATATACAATTTTTTCATTATTAGGGTAGTATTTTATCGATAAATCAAAGTCCTTGAGAACTTCTAACTAACTCCTTTATCTCATTTGAACAATATTTTTTGTGAATATATACAAATACAATTTTGATCTATATTCATATCACATATTTGAAAATTAAGTTAGTGTATCCATATTATCATGTAAAAGATAATATATTACAACTATAGATCTAGAGATCGATAATTTGGTTTATGGGTAATTATTTTCCATGATGAATTACCAAAAACCATATAATTTTACTAAAGGAAATACACAAGTAACTTCTATGATGCATGACTATATGTAAATTATATATCCTTACATGTTGATAATGTTAATATGGGTGTATTGAAAAATATCATCATTAGTTATTTATTAATTTAATCACATTATTTATATATTGTAAATTATACAACATTATCGTTTATCTTCATTACTGGGTTGATCAAATGAGAAAAATTTTGAAAAAATTATTGATAATAACATGCCAAACCAAAAACAATATACATCTCAATTACATTCATTTGTGTGGTCAATTCCTTAAAAACCATTATATTTAAAGGTATAATATATATTCCATCTTTTTTCATAATATTTCCTTTAAATTATGAAGAAAAATCCAAAATTCACACTTACTAATTTTCCCATACAACTTATTTCTTATATTAGTTGTAATAACAATTCAAAAATTACTATAATACTCTTAATATATTTTCAAATAAATCATGAATTAATTAATATATAGAACCCCAAAATTTATTATAATAATCTAAGAAAAATATATTTATCAAATATTTAAACATAATGTAATAATTACTTAGTCTAAAGGTCATCACTATAAACACATAATGTGCTTACTTTGTCCAAAATGGTGTCCTTGTTATATCATTATTCTTAACTCTGAATTGATGATAACTGGAGAAGAAATGATCTTATAGAACTATTAAAATCATTATATGGAATAAAAATGTTATCAATTATTAATAAATAATTTTTTTATTATTATTAATGGGATGGATTTCTCTGTAATCAATTCCCAAAATCATAGAACCATCCTCCATTTTTATAAATAATATAGTTTATACTAATGTAAAATACAAGGATTCATGAATTACTCATCATAAAACTATTGATGTTGTTTCTTTAAGTATATAAGATTCCAATTGGTATATTATAAAAGGAAGGATTATATATAAAATTTTCATCAATATTGAGTTCCATGGAAATCGTAATATCACATTTAGGTGAACAAGAAGGTAATACCTTAAGAAATAAATCAACTTAATATTCAAAAATAGATAAATCATATATTTTTATGATATCCCACCCACCCATAGACTCTATTAACTATTCTTTATATCTGAGAAATTAATTTTGGTTATCTACTTGATGTGGGTCTGGACAAGACTCAAATAATGATGTATCTCATTGAAAAACAATGATTTCTATAAATCCTCTACAAATTTCAACATTATTCTCTTAGAATTAAATTATTCTATTATAATTTTAGGCCAATACATCCTAAGGATTACATCAAAGTCAAAAATAGGTATACTAATGACGTTTGGATTTAGGGAATCACAATGAAGTTTAAATAAAATTTCCCAATACAACCAAATTCCAATGACATTTAAACTAAGCATTTTAATTTAAAAATTATGTATTAGTGTGTTATGAGATCATTCAATGTTCATATAAAATATATAGAATATAAAAGAGTGAATGTAATTGTAATTTTAAAAAATAAATATCTATCTTTGAGATTATGATAAAAGTTACTTTTCTAACCTAATTCAGAACATCAAATTCTATTGGACTAATCACATAAGATCATCTTTTGTTCCTTTAAATATTATGAGGTAAATTCATATTACAATTGAGACATTGGTTAAAATAGTTCTCCATATCTTTTCAGATAAGGGACTATACATTAGTGGATTATATTTTCCATTTCTATTTATAAATTTGATAGAATATGACAAAAAAATGTTAGAAACACCCATTCCATTCAAGAAAGGCACATTGCATTTATTTCTACAATTATTACATGTTATAAATTCAACCCATACATTATTCTCTATTAGAATATTTTTATTTACATGGAACTCATCCATCTTATTTTTCTATTACAATCCTTTGAAAATATATGTTTTTGAGATTTCTTTATCCATATTGATGGAACATGGAACTATCTTATTATTTGTTTAATTTTTTTCAGAGACTAATAAACTTAAAATTCATGGATTTATCCCATCAATGCAGTCATTAATAATTATTTCAAAATTGTGTATATAGTTAAAAACATGTCTTCATAATCGTATAATGTTATCCAAAAATAAAACAACAATTTACTATTCCATTTATCTAATTTTTTTATTTCCTTAATATATTAACTTTTTTTCTCACAGAGAAGACAATATTAAATTAATTTAATTATAAAAGTCCCCCAATCGATTTTCTCTATTTCCTATTACTAATCCTTGGTGTTTTTAATTAAGAACAACCAATGGAAATTATCACCCCTTAATTGATATACTAACATGATAAACGTATCATCTACACTACAACCAAATGAGAGGAATGTAATTTCTAAAGACTTGGTTCATTATGAATATACCAATATACTAGTGGTTTTATTAAATCACGGAGGATGTAGATTCATAAATCAAAATATATCAAGTGATAAACATGGGATTAATAATATGGAAGAAGTGAATTCTAATCAAATGTTTCCATTTAACAAATAAAATTGGAAAGAAATATGCCTTTGTATAATATAAAAGTATAAATATGTAATTACATTGATTAAAATAAATTATTTCATAGTAATTAAATTAATAATGTTCGATATTATAAAAATACTATCTTGGTCTCAATCAAGGACATCATAAATAAATTGATAACTTGTACACAGAATACTGAGGGTATTTTTTCTCACTGGATCGATCGATGCCTCAAGGGGTTATATAATTTTTTTCCTGACCCATTAAATAATAATTCCAATACATAAACCTTATTAAAGGGTTTTTCTAATAATAAAAAATTTACTATAATGAACCATTTACATTAAAAGGATACAGTGATGAATAATTTTTTGTACAAAAGTAATGAGTTTAAAATTTTTAATTATTTCCCCGTTCAAATGAGTTATATGTATATCTAGGTTAATATGTATCAATAAATTTGGAGTTATTATATATTCAAAATTTAATGGAATATATCCTTGGAAACTTTGAAATGTGGTTGGACACATTTTTTAGGTAAGGGTGTTAGTATGTATCAATTAATGAAATTGTTAATGACCAAGGAAATTATATAAAAATATTCTCTTGAAATAAAAAATAAGATTCTATAAATTTAATGGCCCATTAACATGGTATAGAAAAAAAATTATATTTCATATAAAAATAATATATTTTTAATAACTACACATATAATAAAAAAATTAATCTATAAGAATTCAGTTGAATTTGATAATGGAAATGTATAAAAATTTATTAATTACAAAGGATTCTATTTAATGTGTAAAATAATGAGAGTGAATACCTTAGATCGTTATAGTTTGGGTGCTCGAATGATAAACATAGATAATGGTAAAAGAACAATTACCTCATTAAGTCTCATGAAAGAAAATCTATGGACCATCTTGAAATTGAGATAGAGTTTAAACCTCTTATTTACATATGTTTCTTACTAGATATTTTAATGTGTACAAATGATAGAATACTATTTCTAAATGGTTTTAGAGTTGAATAGAATGAGGGGATTGGATTGAAATTATGGAAAATGAGGGGTAATCCCTTATTAATTCATAAATATATAACACAGACAATCGATTCTAGAGAAATTGGATACTATTATCCATACTATAGTTTTAAAACAAGGTATCCAAAATTTATGGGCTACTTTTTTAATTAGAAAATTTTGAGAAACGAAAGCAATTAATGTATATTTTTTTTGAGAATAAAAATACTTTTCTTTGTAAAATATTATTTTTAAATTTATAAAATATACATTACACTTTTAAAACATCTTCATTGTTTTGTAAAAATAATTTTATAATATTAAATTACCTTATTATCATGAATTAAACTATATACACTCTTTAAATAATTTTTATTATTTATTAAATCCATTTTAAATCATGATAATGCTATGATACTTTCCATATATTCAAACAAAATGTTACATTTTAACCAAAAAATTGGTATATCTCACACAATTTTGAAAAATTCATTATTGGAAAATTTTACCGTGATGATTCAAAATTTTATTTCATTTTCATGACTTTTTTACTTCTATTTATCAAAACATTAATTTTTCAATAAGGACGGTAGGGTATTTTAAAATTATTCATTTGGTGAAAAAATTTAAAACTATTTCTTAAAGAATATATATAGTTATGTTGTTATTTATTAATGGATATAACTTATAAATAATTCCTTTGTATATTATTATAAAATTATTTCATGTATTTTATTACAGAATTGTATATACAAGGGTGAGATTACGATTATAATAATCATATAAAGAAGTTACTATTTTAAAAGTCTAATTTCCAAATTTCATATTATAATTGTCAATATATAGCTCCAATGATAATATTATAATTTATATAGACACGACATTGTAGAATCTATAATCATTTGTATCCATCTCTTAGTCATTATACCTCTATATCTATGTTCATTTACCATTTCTATTTCACATCATATTTTTTTTCCTCATAATAGCCATGTATCTCATATTCTTATCATTATTTTTGTTTTATGATCCTCCATAATTCAATATTATTATGCTTGAATATATTATTAAATGTTCTATGGTTCATGTTGCAGTTTATAAACATAATTTAACCTCTTATTTTTGTTTTTTACTATTATTATGTAATAACATTATGTGCATTGTCAAATAATGTTTATGATAAAGTGTTTCTTTACAATATTTTAATATAATGTTATATAAACATATATTAGTCTCTTGGGGGTATAATTACATTAAAAAAACACACACACACCAAATACACATGACGGAAATGATGGTCACTGCCCCCAAGGGATAACCCGTCCTTCAAGCCTTATTTATTATGTACATGGACAATATTCCCAGTGTTAGTGAAACCAAATAAATGACCCAAAAAGAATTAACATTATTAAATTCCTTGTTAAGAGTCATTAGAGCATCATTCTACCTGTGAAACAATGCCTACATTATGCCCACATCACTGTTTGCTTGCAAAAAGCTTGTGCCATCGCCCTCCTACATCATCAATAGCATCCTTGCCTGTGTCACTACCTAAATCACTACCTTCATATTACTATAATGGTACTGGGGTCACCTAGTTCATATATAAGAAATAATAAATCAATAATAAATCATATTCTTGAATATACCATGGTATGAAAATCAGTTTATAACATTTTCATGGTGTTTTATATAAGAAGAAATTATAAATGTGTTCAAATGGTAAAAAAATTTCAACAACCTAAATGAAAATGATAAAATTAAAATAGGAAGGATGATAACTTATTCTAATTTAAATAGATTAATGATCATTTATAGATATATAGAAAATAGAACAGAATCCATAAAAATAGTTTTTCAAATTTTTTGGAAATATTTTCATGAAAAAAAGTTATATATCAATTTTAAAAATTATTTTCAATTGGGGAAATAATTTTAAAAAATTATTTTACAATTAGGCATACAAATAATTAAAATGGGAAAAAAATAATTTTTAATGTATAATTACTACAGAGTGGAAGATACAAGATATACTAAAGTAAACAATTATTATTTTATGAATTTTAATGGTATTAATAAAAATGATTCGATAAAGAAAATTATTAAATATAATTTTTAAAGATATATAGACAAGTATATAAGATAGAGAAGATAATACCAATGTGTTTTTTGAAATAAGAAATAATGGTTTGTGGTATGAAATAATGTGGACATGGAAGAGAAATATCCAATACAGAGGATGAGTGAAATTACCAAAAATGTCACATATCTATCATGTATGAAATCAATCAATGAAACAAAATTATATAAAATGATAATAAAAAAATAATAATGAAAAATAAAATATTAAATATTAAAGGATAAAAATATATTAAATTTAAAAATATATAGTTAATGAATAATGATAATGACTCACGGAAAGAAGATTATGTTAAGAAAAATCATTACCTTGGGATTCCTTCTTTATCGAAAAATCTTTAAATACACATATAATTAGTTTATGATTATTGTTAATATATATAAGATACTTATTTATATTTATTTTAAATAATATTTTTAGTTTATAATTTCTTATTTCCCTATTCTTAATCATTCATTGTTAAAATTAATCAATGTGTGTTGATTGTTCTGTTTGTTCCATACCTTATTTTTTATGGAAAAAATAATCATGATCCATGATCATGTTTTCATAACCTATACAATAGTCACATCAATATTATAGATTAAATTGACAAATTTATGTATTTATATGGTAATTTCATGGATGTTAGCATAATAGTTTGTCGAGAATGGTTAGAATTTCTCATTGTTTTGAATATTGAATAAATATGAAGAATTGATTTTTGTAATGAGTATAATTATATATATTACCTTGCATAAACATAGATATATCTCAAATTAATTATTAATACAACATATTACTAGAAATTATTTTTTATTAATCATTCATGATGACAATGTTATAGAAATATTCTCGTAGGTGGTAAAATTGAATCAATGAAGAATATATTATGAAAAATGAATCAATAATAATATTTTATTTTATTCATTTAAAATTAATTTTAAATTATAATAATTATTTATGATAAATGTTATTATATATTTAAATTATATTTAATAATAGGTTGATAAAGAAGATAAATCAAAATGATTCATGGGAAGATAACACATAAATTCCAGTGTATAACCTTCTATTTAAGACCCTTTTGGTAATGAATCATTACTGAAATTTTTTTGTGAAAATAAGGACCCCAAAGTGGTAACGGGCTATTAGAGAGTTAATATTGGTAGGTATCCAAGAGTAAACAGATTTAATGTATTTTATGGGGGGTGGTGGGTGTCCAATTTTCAGTGAGTTAAATTGGAATTTAGGTAAATACTAATTCTTTTATTTTTATGTAGAACACTTCTACAATAAAATTTAATGAGTAATGGAAAAGGGATGTTTATTGGTTCGTAAGTACTTATTTCATAGATTTATAGATAATTTTTAGTAATAGTTAATGAATTTAATAATTATTTTAACATATATACCTTAGTTGACCCTTTATTTTGATAACTCACAATTATCATGGTAATATATATTATTAACAAAAAATAAATGAAAACCATTAAATAATTTTTACAAGATTCATAAAAATAGGAAATAAAATTTTAAAATATAATATATAAATATCATATAAATAAATTTACGATAAAAATTATTACAATATAAAGAATAGTTATTAGAAATCATATTTTTAAGCATAAAATTGTATTTATTATTATAAATGACAATGTAATAATCCTTAAATATATGTTAATTTCATTTTTATATAAAAATATTATATTTCAATATAATAATTCATTTATTGTGATAAATTTTATTTGTAAATATAAATACATAAAACATATTAAAACACTATTCATTGAATACTAAATCTTTTTATCATTGAATGATCTTATTCCAATTTCATTAAAATCAATTATTTATTAATTAACCTATATTTATCGACTCATTTATTTTAAAATAAGTAAATAAATTTAATATATTCATTTTACAAAATATATATCTAAAAGTAATAAATTTATTATAGTTGGGAAATGAATAATAAAACATATAATAATAATAAACATTTGTTAAAATATCATTAATTAGATTGGTAATTACATTTTGGAATAATCATAACATCAACATAAATACCCCTCAAAACCTATACATAAGTCCTAAGGGTGAGATAATCAATTTTCCTAGTCTGTGGCACTAATTTAGGTATGCAGAACTTCTTAATGATTTCCTCGAACATAAATTCTCTCATATGAGATTCCCCTCAATCTATACTCATTGAATTTTATTTTAGGAATTTTCAAGGGATAATCCTATTTATGAAAAGTTCATCCCATTCCGAAATAAATGATCCAAATACTACATGTTAGCTTAACATCACTAATTTTATATAAATTCCATAATGTGATTACTTTAATTTATACACCTCCTTACCTAACTATATTTTTAAGAGTCAAATCTCATGTTTTAAACTGAGTATCAAATATTAATTTCCCTGATAATTCTATTAAATCGAATTTTAGTGTATGTCAAATGACCATATTTTAACTACAACCATATATTCCCAATGACCGTACATACCCAATGACCATATAATGGAAACAACTAATTCCCATATGTATATATATATATATATATATATATCCTCATATACTTCTCTAAAAATATAATAATATACCCCCATTTCATTTCATAAAATTTATATCATATTTACAATGTTTTTTAATAATTATATAGTTATCATCTATAGTATGAACTTCATGAGACCCCATGATGGTGAACATTTTATTCAATATTTATTTGGTTACTATGTGTTTTTACAGTATAAATTTCTATGTAATTTTTAATTTTTCATTCTTTTATTGTATTATTTTTATTAATTTTTAACATCTATCCATAATATAATAGCTGTTAACTATTTTTGTTTGGTGTTGTGATTATTAAGGGCTATTGAACACAAGATATTTATTTTCTTTAATGGATCATTATACTTGAAATTTAGAGTGTCACCTCAGTAGCCTCTAGAAAACATGGAGGCACATCTAATACTTAAGGTTACCATGAGTTATGTTTTTTTTAACCGAGTAGGGTTAAAAAATTATAATGTGGTCTAATAGAGTTTTTTTGTATTGGAAATTCAATATATGATAGGATAAGATTCGAAAACATTGATGTTATACCATGAACATTCTTGTCTAACATTCCTATTTTTAAACCCATGAATCAATGGGATTTAGAATATAAGGATTAGATAATCTAGTTTATGTGAGCATTTGTAACAAGGATCCTAATTCGATTTGGAAGGTATTAAGGATATTTCATAGGAGAAAACCTAGAGATAGTTTCACCATATATGCATCATATTAGTTTTAATTCCAGGGAAGGATACATGGACTTATTTGAAGGGTTTATGAATATATTTCATTATGTATATTCATTATTAATTAAATAATATTTTAATTTATTTAATGTTTCTAGATAAATTATAATGGATGATTTAATTATTTTATAGAGGGTTTGTTTCTTTAACTCAATTAATTGACTATTCATAATTAGTCACTATAATTAATGGTTGTTTTTGTTTTTTTATTATTTTTGAGAACTTTTCTTTATAATAAAATACTCATGAAGTTAAAAGAGTAATTAATAAGATGTTTTTGGATTTTTAGGAACTGTAAAACTGGAGAATGTGATTTTGGAATTTTATTATTGGAAATTTTTGGGAACATGATTTAGTTTTAGTTAAAATACAGTCATTAATTAAACATTTAGATTCTTTTCTGGTAGAAACCCCTTGGGTTCATAGGGGTGTTTTAAAATATTATATTATTTTTTGTTATTATGATTTTTGGAGGTGGATTAAAAAAGTCACCAGTTCCCATGTAATATAATTTTTTTATGATAGTTGGTTTGTGAATGATCAATTTTTTTATTATTGTGTTTGATTTTTTTGTCACATTGTATTTGTGAGTGCTGTGTAGTGTAATTCATTGAAATTTATTTCTTGGGAAAAGGATTTGGATGAATGATGGTATATTGATGGTTTCTTATATTGGATAACCTATGATATATTTGTGGTTATAGGATTATATAATGGGTAGTACCATTAGTCAGAATGAGTCATCCATAGTTATTAGTTATGGTGGGGAATACTATAATCTCAATTACTAATTATTTGTTATTACCACTATGTTTTTATCATGATGTGTACATTGTTTCACCATATCAATATCTTATTATTGGTTAAGAGTAGTGTTCTATAGAAAGTGGAATTGATCCTTGAGAGAATCAATAGATATATTAGATAATAATTATGTTGTAGAGGATTGGTGATCATGGAATATTTATGCATAGTGTTACTAGATTGGTAGCAGGGATTTAAATAAATAGTTAACTTGAGTATCAAAATAATGTGTTAGACGTGAGATATATGTTCAAAGATAAACATGGTGATTAATAGATTAATTAAGAAATGGTGTTAGTCATGATATATAGTTGAAGGGTTGCCAAAAGTTCTTGAGGATGAGTAGAGTTAAGGTGAGAGATTTATAATTATTATTGGATTTATGATTTAGTGAAATAAGATGTTGGTTAGTATTATATCATTTAATGGCCTAGTGATTTTGAATTTTTGGACACAGATCAATTGAGGGATGATTTATAAATGTTTCTATTTTTTTATTATATACTTTATAGTTTAAACATTCATGGGATAATAACTAAATTTAGTTATTGGTTGTTTAATTATTTAAAAGGGGAGGGAGGTGGATGTTGTGTTCCACTACGTACTAAGTTCAAGACCTCCTTCTATATGTTAAGCCACCATGTTCCAACGGTGGCCTACTAGGAACCTAGTGTGATCCTTTTATTTTTAAGGGGGTATGTTAATTATGTTAATGTGGGCGGGGGGGGGGGGGGTCAAACTAACCAGATACATGGGTTCTTTATCTTCTAAATAGCTTGAAAAAGGTGAGGCCTACCCTCTCCTTCATCCCTTCTTCTCTTTTAATACTACTTTTATCTACATATTTTGGGGGTTTTTCACAATTCCAATTCAAGGTTAAATATTTAATTTTCAACTATATTTTTCATTCCATTAAATTTATTATAGGGTGCTTTACTATTAATTATAGGGTTTAATATGATATTAAACGATAACACTTTTCAATAACTCTATATTTATGGGGATTTCATGTGAAATGCATACAAGAGGCTTACAAATCCTATATTATATTCATCAATAATTATTCCACCTTATGTATGTTTCTTGGTATATTAAATTATGTATTTATATTATATAGGATATAAATTTATAATTGATTCAATATTGTGAATTCGTGATTTTTTCATATTTGGATTATTGATAAACTAGGTGTTTATGATACCCTATGGTGTGCAACGTTAATATTGTAGGGATACCAGGAGAGTTTTACATTGATTTTAACAATTCAGGGTTTTATCATTATTTTTTATTAATTCATGATTACTTAATGATATTTATTTCTCTAGAAATCATCGTATTTTTTGGAATGAGCTTAGGGTTGATTGTAGATTACTTTATCGAGGAAAGATGCATTTACAATATAATTCGTCATGGTTATTTATCTATGTTAAATTGGTGTTTCATATTTATGATTATAATTGGAATAATTCATCACATTGTGTGATATCACCCCTTAAATAGGATAAGATTTAAAAATCTTTGTTTAAACTCCTTTTTTTTCAAGGATGATGAAAATATTTTTAAGCTAATCTTCAGTATACTAAAGATCTAAAAATCTATAAGGATAACCGTGGAACATGTCCCAATATACCTACGACCACCACTCCAATGTGACAAGAGGCTAGCGTAGACCCTTTCAACACAACCCAAAAGGCACAACCATCCCTGTGCACACCCCCTACACCACAAAATTATGTGGACCATTATTTTCCACCCATGCGAGGGATACCTTTTCCCAACACCTACACTATGCACCTGCATATAAATCCTCATTTTTCCAGGGTCCCATATTCACATATAAATAGGACCATTGGGCTCTCCATTTGGACAACCAAATAATATGACGAACCCTCTAAGATCTCATTTCACAAAACCTTCAACTCGATCCCACAAAATTTCATAGAAAACTCTCTAAAACACGATATAAGAGTTAATTAAAGTGTATAAGAAAGATAAATGTTCATCCAATCTCTTAAAACATTATACACCTATGTGATTAATATTATACAATAAATAGAAACCTCATGAGACAATTACACATCTCTCATTTGTGACCACTGCAGGACCATTTCTGGGATACCAGTGGAAACCCATGGTTCCTAGGTCAAAGCAACACCATAGTGTTGTTGCCCTAGTATCCCATTTCCTATGGTATACTTAGCTTGCATAGTTATGTACCTAATATGAGAACCATTATTAGTTTATCTTAGTCCCTAAACGACACACCATCATGGTATAACTATATAGTACACCTATGCCTAAGACCTACATTAGTCTCCCTTTAGGTCATTTTGTTAATCACCCATGGAAGGGACCATTCTTTTTTAAATCCCTTGTCGTAAAGGGAACTAGTTAAAACATCCACCAAGACCTCCTAATCTAAAAAAACATGGAAAAAGGAACCTCATCATGTCTCCCATTTGGATTTGTACTTCCATGGTCAAAGGGTTCCCACACAAGTCTTCCAAGATGGCTAGGATCCTTGGGATGTCTGTGGATTTGTATATCAATGGTTACAAGGAACCGTAACATAAGGATAATGTTAGATAATTTCAGGTTTGGAGGATTAGGGATTGGACCATGTCCTTCCCTTCTCATCTCTAAATCTTGAAGCCTCCAGTTTCTAATAGGGATGATATAGAATAATAGTTTACTACCTCACCACATGAAAACTTTTATGGTATCCCTCCTGGAGTAATCCCATGGCCTTTCAGGTAGGATTTTTCCATCTTTCTCCTCTCTTCCACCACATCCTTCACCTTTATTCCATTATAGGATGATGTGAAGAGTGGGAAGTTCCATAAACAAGGACACATCCACTATCATCCTCCCATTTTTTAAGTATTTGAGAAGGAAATGTGCGTGGGTTGTCAGATCATTCACATCCCATTGTTTCTCACACCTTGAATGAATCATGTGGGATTGGAGGTTAATTGTGATCCAAACTCCCACATGATCCATGTGACATACTAAACTATGATAACTCTGATTACAAATAACTAGGATATGTAGGACTCTTACCTAAGGATTGAGCTCACTAGGAATCCTTTTTAGGAGAAATCCCCATTTATAATTATCTAAACCTAGGAATCCTCCTCAAGAGTAAACCACTATTTAAGCACCCAACTCACCATGAGTTAAAAGTCCATAATGGTCCCTTTATAATGGTATCATATTCAAGAATAGGCCCCATAATATTTGTCTTAATGGGACAAATTCCCCTATGAGACATACCATTGAGGCCCTCTTTAAGCATGGGTCCTCAATCAAATCACATCTGCTTCTATTCCTATCCAAATTTGATATGTAGGAAGCCTCACTGAGGTTCAAACCCCAAATTATATTCAAACCTAATATCTCCAAGATACATTCAAGAAAGGGTCTAATTCAACATAGAAATTCATATCTCTTTCAAGTTCCTTTGGGAAGCTTCAGCACTGGTCCTACACTAAAGCTACACAAGACACCTTCCACCTCGACATCTTCACCACATGACGTTAAACTACACGATTTTCCTTATCACAAGACATTAAAAGGTATGATGTGACCCATAAAGTGGAACTGAACCACATGGATTCTATTTCCATTCACATGGAAATTTATGAATCCCATCAATGGTTTCTATCCTAGCATAAAAAAATTACATCTCCCTTGATGATAATACAATCTAGAGTAACCTCTATTTCCATGCATGATGATTAACTCCAGAGTGCCCCATTACGCGGCTAGAAAAGAAGAATCATTGTAATAAGGGACAAATAACCAATACACTGTGTATAAGAGGATATAATTTTAAGAGAACCTCAGATATATATAGATTTATTGATTAAAAAGAACCTCATATATATAGAGATGATTCTATATTTCATACTTGCTAATGATTTATTGTAAATTCGTATGTAATATGAATCATAATTGGGATTAAATAAAGGATTCATAAATATTTTTTAAATCAATATGGGAGTCCCGAAGTAGGTATTAACTCCCCCCATATGGATGTGATGATACCAACCTCACATCCACTCTACTAATGTGATTTCTTAAGCATCGTTGGAGAATCCTCATAGTGAGAACCATCCTTTAGAATGTTGGTAACCATGGATCTAGAACCATTTGGTGTTTTTGTGTTCACAAAAAAAAACCCATTGGAAAATGTTCTATAATAGTGTATCCTTTCATTAACAAACATTCATAGGGAAATAAAAAATGGTCATCCGTAGGTGAATCCTTTAACAAAATTATTGGGTTACCCATCTGTCCGGACCCTTTCACTTTAACAAAAGACGTTAATAAAAATAATTCAATCTCTCATGTTTTAATCCCAAAATATTATTCTCTAACAATTTTTTAATTTTTCATATCTCTTCTATATTACCAGAACTTTTTAGAACTCCCCTAAATACAATGGCTTCATTATCGCTCTCATCGATGAATGCCCTAGTATTCACTCAAGCATGGTCTTCATCTATTCAATGGACACTAAAAACAATATAGCGTTATAAATGTTGGGTCTCAAATTCACTAGTTATGGGGTTCCATCATCATGGTACTATAAAACCAAGGATGCCGAATGGAAGGCCCTACATCTCACAAAGCACCACCGATCATTTGGTTAATGGATGGTGGTCCTGAAGTAGATGAAGTTGACAACTGCCTTTAACCATTTCAGATTTCTTTCCACAGAATGTAAAAACATCACCCTCCCAAGTCTTAGGGATATGGGACCAGAGGCCACATATAGCCTCACCTTAAAGGACTAGGGTTCCATCACAAAGGCTCTTTCTAATGATATCTTCCACCAGAACCATTTGCTAGTAAACCATAATCATGATGAGGTTATTTTCCTCGACTGTCTGACCTCAAGACTAATAACTAGGGCATTCCATATGGCCCATCCTGGATGAAAAACCATCCAATAGGGAGTGGGGTCACACCATTTCCTCCACCAAAGTAGACCACAATATTAATTTGGGGGAAGAATTTTAGTCGGCATATACACACGTTCAGCTTCATTTATCCACCCATCAAACTCATCTCGAAGTAATTAATGAATCCCTCCAACCAAAAACAGTGGTGTATATCAAGAAGGATTTTACGCCTACCTTCATGAATCAATCCTTCTAAAAAACATCGTTTTGAAGCACTAGGAGATGTTAGTCGAAAATTCACGATGACATGCAAAGGGCAGACACAACTATATTCCCCCCCACATGAGTACTACCAGTAACCAATAGAAGGAAAGGGAGGATATGAGCAGGAACATAGACCTTATCTAGATACATAATGTTCATATTTCCCTATTATAGTCATAGAAGTCACCAATCATATCCTGAAAATGGTGGATGGACAGGAACAAATCTGTACCCATATCTAACAGGCTTGTGAAGATATCATTATTGAAATGAAAACAATACCTAAGGGATTTACACATAGATCAATCCCCTTACGTGGGGTAGCTCATCAGCATTCCACCCCTATATAGATACATACCTTTTTTCCCAGCCATGAGGGTCAACGTACATTTTCCCCCATATTATATGTAGAAAATGATCATGAAAATACAAACATGTAGTGGGAGGAAATTAGCCTATCCCAATGACAATTTTAATGAAGGCATACACACCTGCTCATGAAAACCAATTTTCCTATAAAGTGAACCTAGTCACTTATAGGAAGTCCACCAAGAAGAAGTCTCACCACACATGATTAAAAAGTTAAGAGCTAATACATTATCATATTCTACATAATGATGATGTTCTTAATGCCCCCATATTTTTATCTATGGATGATCCAGATCGTACCCTCACATTACCATATTATAGGATCAATAGTATTAATTTCAACGGTCCTCACTAGACACTTCACTATGAAATCTTGCTTCATGTCCACAATCTGATCGATCTCAAGAGTCCATATTTTGATGAGAGTCGTGGGAGCCCTACACATGGGAAGAAGATCAAGTAGTAAGATGGTATACACCTTAATGTATTCCACCATGGTAGTCCTTACTATGATGGAGTTCGCATCGTATGTTCTCTATGTAGTTTTGCTCCTCTTTTTTTCAAGAAAAGTCATCAATGGGGAATGTAGTGACGAGAAAGAACTCCAAACACTAGTAACATTCAAACATAAGGCCAGTCATGTCTGATACCTAGTCACTGTCAGGTGGAATCCCTTATAAAATAGATTACAGCCCAAGATGGTGGTCATTATCTGAGCCACCGCTAGGTCACTCACCTTCTAGTACACTAGAGGAAACCCCTACAGATCTCGTTTATTATGATAAATACTCTAGGAATCATCTACAATGGTTGTACCAATTAGAGGAAACTTTGGTGAAATATGAAGGAGACGTGATAAACATGAGAAGGGAACATTCCTTGGATGACATATCAATCATGATCTAGGATTTATCCGTAGATAAATTATCATTCTAGAGACATTTCCAGAAGATTGTAATCATGAAATTTGACTCAACATATGGAAAAATCATCATCATTTGAAAGATCAAGTATTACCTTACAACTGGTATCAAACTCACATCAATGTAATAGAAGGGTTAAAATACCAAATTTAATAGGCATCTCTCGTAGCTTCACAACATCCAATGACTGAAATGAAACAAGGATCCCATCAATGCATATGCCTCATCACATTAATGAGGCCGCGACAACTAATCACACATACCCCATATGGTGTTCATATCAAAGTGTGGGGTGTACATAGAGCATTTAATTTTATTTTTGTCCCTAATGAGAAAATCCCACCAAAAGCTGTAACATGAAATGTAATAGACACATGCCAGATTAAAAAATGGAATCAATTCTTGACTGATGTTATGCTCAACAAGAATATGCTGCAACCAAATCTCACATATGTTTGGCCAGAAGAGAGCATTCTATTAATATACTTTTTCATTAATCTTATTAGAATATCAATGAAGCCTCCCATTTAGAGGATTTCACTTCTTAAATAGTGAAAATTTCGGAAATAATGAAATAATCTTCTAAAGTGGTTGACCGATGTTCAAACCAAATTATGATCATTGAAAATATTAAGACAAAAAATTGTGAAATCATAATATAAACTTTGGTAATATTGGTAATAATATTTTAGAAGTAATACTAGACCACATGGATGATATATTTTGTCACCCAACACTTAGGGTCAATAATTTAGAGGTGAAGTGTTGTCTTGTAAGAACAGGAATACACCTAACTCTCAATGGTGTGAGATTTTTCAACTAGACAATATCCTCCTCAACATGAATTAATCTTCTCTCGTTTATAGAAAATTATGCAATGTGGATCATTTAATCATGCCTCGTCCCTTCATCTGGTGTTCTCAGTTTGAACACATATGACTGAATAATCTGGAGGTTCTATTTGGGTTACTTTCCACCAAAAGGATCCCAAAATAATAGTAAATGGAAGGATATGATATCATTGAGAGATTAAAAGAAGATAGTCTCACAAAGGCACTAATAGAATTTCCATGACGAATTTTACTTCAATTAATGTCACAAGCACTATCAGTTTTTACTATACCGAAAGCACGAACGATTCTGAAGAATTATAAGAGGATGAAGTTATGGTTTATGATGTGGTCCCCATAAAAATATTTTAAGGAGGTGTTCTCACCTGTAACCATATTATTTCATTAAATTTACAATCTCCCTCGAACAATCCACATTTATCTCACCAAAAGATGGAAATAGAATATAATGAAATTATACCTCACCTATATCTTGGAGAAGGTATGTCCCTCTATCTAGACAAAATTTTGGCTCAATAGGAGGAGGATATGGGAGAATTATAGAGACTCAAGGAAGAAAAAAATAAAAGGTAGTATTCCTTCCCGATGGGTTCAGTAAGAAGATCCTACACTTGCACTCCATGATTACGCGCCTCAACAAAGAAGGTTTTACATAGAAATGCAAGAATATATAGAAAATACACTCAATTCATGATTCTGACCACCATTGAATTTGGATCCCCCTGCATCGGATCTTGAATACCTTCTATTTTGTGGACAACCAAAGCAGGGCCAGACACAACCTTATATACCGGTCCCTATTTGTTACCCATGATTGACACTAGTAGTTCCCCCGCCAATGGCCCAACTATCCACCACACCTATCTAAGTTCCATCTTTTCCAAACATTCATCGAATGCTTATAGATACAATTGATTCAAAAATGGATTGATATGAAGCTATGGAGAAATAAAGAGAACTGATATAGTATGAAAATAAGGCCTTCCCTGAATGGGTAGACCTAACTCATCGCACACTAAACTTTTGGAATCCTAAATTTCTAATCTTCAGCCATTTTGGAGTCCGAGAAAATCATTTGATGCATTTCGTTTCTCATTTTCATCCCATAATGGGTACCCATAAACAATAGTATGTGGTTAATCTTAGCTGCTTCATGCAATCGTTGTAAGGAAAATCCTTTCTCTAGTATAAAAGATTATCATCTTAGTTAATTATTTGATGGGAGAACCTCCTTGAAAAGTTCTTTTTCTACTTCAGTTCAACGTTGTTAAATATTATAGTATTTGACCTCACAAACTAAAATTAATGGGATAATGAAAGAGTATCATATTTCATTTCTCAGTGGAAAGGAATGACATACAACATGAACCTACCACTCCCTCAAGAATATTTTTTACCCACTTGTGTATCAAATATTTGTAGAGAATTTCCCACACTGTTGATCCCTTAGAAATAAACAGTATAGTATTAGTATATTGCTGAAATTTATATGTAGGTAGAAGATTCAATTACAAAGACCAGAGCCACGTACCGAGTAATTTCATCTACTCAAGGAAGGAGAATATAAAACCAAGAGGCCACTATAGTTACACATAAGAAAGACCCCATACCAACTCCTATACAAAAGTCTACATCATATCACGCGACTGAACCTCATCATAATCAACAAAGACAACATATTTCGAAGATGATTAGAGATATATGAGGAAAAAATAGTTTTAGAATATAAAATATAGCATATATTCTTTTTAAAATGTCCAATCCCATGGATAATCTATCTCATCATTGAAAAAAAATTGTTAAGTTTCCATACGCCCAAGAAGTTTGATAAAGATAGTGACAATGATGTACCAAACTATTTAACATTTAACCAATTTCTAGGGCACCACATCCAGTAATATTTTTTCTTCAATAAACTCTTTCCAATGATGGTGGACACTGGATAATTGTTGTTAAAATATTAACATGCTTAGGTTGTGTGTGTTTTTGCTATTAATACAGAAGGGGTATGTGAATGAAAATTGTTAAGAGAAAAAGTGCACAGATTTTTGGTGATTGGATGTTTAGGAAAACAATCATTTGGAATCATCCTATTCTCTAAACCCAGTCGAAACAACTAACTATGCCTCCATCCACTTTTACGGTAGCACAAATAGCTTCATCAAAAGACCAATCCTCTGAATAATGAATCTCCAAGAAACGAAATGGAAATAGGGTAATATGAAGACATAATAAGACAATCTCATGTTAAGGAAATTTTTTTCCTTGAATTTAGAAGAATCCATGCCAACTATCTCAAATCCACAAGAACCCTCCCCCCCCAAATGGTATCATAAGATCTAACTTGTCAAACTGAATATTTATCAAATGATGTGTTGATCTTCAGATACATTAATGTTTTTCACTTAATGGACCCATTGTAGATGATAATTTTGATCATAAACCTAGATTCCCAAAACATTATTGGGTAATTGGGGGAATATTCCATCATGTTTGAGGTTATAGAGGAATATGTGGTTGTATCAGAATTCATTACTCAAACCCCAACTCAGCTCAGACCTTCTACATAGATGAAACTCATGAAAGAGATCTTAGATGATTTCACTAGTAATAGGGAATTATCACAATTTAGGAAAGGATACACCCTGATACAATTATCCTAGAAGTTTTATTAGAGGATATTTAATATCTCGATCCATCCAAAAATGTGAGAAGACCTTTCCAACCTAACCCACCAAGATCATAAGAACTAAAAACTCCTACTTCGAGTGAAAATCTATCTACCTCAAAAACACTATCTCCCAAAGATCATATAAAATAACACCCTCATATCGGAATACAAATTTATTTTGATCAAAAGTATGATTTCTTGAAGAAACTAGCCCATGTACCAGCTATGTTATCAATACTAGTTGCTATGAGGCTATCAATAGACCTCAGGGAAGCACTCATCGATGAAATGTGAAGACTTTGTGAGTTTTAAGTCAAGGTTGTGGTTGCTAGACTATATGATGCAGAGAATGATCCTGCAATATGCCATTCTCACGAAAAAAGACGAAGATGATGTCCTGAATGGACACATGATACCGTTGTATATATTCGGTATGACTAGTGACATTCATATTTGATGATATTTTGTTGTCAATGGATCAGGGTTCAACCTCATTCTAGTCTAGACACTTCACCAACTGGGTCTCAATGAATCATGAAGTTCCCATTCAGTATCCATGTATCACTGAGAGGGGGATGGGTGAATCAGAGATATCATTTTCTTATTATTTTTTCTATGATTTCGAAACAACGTTTGTCTTATATAAAAGTGTTTCATCCATATTAATCATAGACAACCATAGGAACACAAGATTTACAATGTTCACTACTCAACATCAATAGCTATGTACTTGTTATGGTACAAAAAACAATCTAGTACCACACAATCCACTAGAAAAAAATATTTTTATGTGGAATCCAATGAGTAGGATATGACCTTACACTCTTGTAGAACTTGGAAAGAAATCCCCAAGTGTGTGTTCACCCTCTTAGCACAAATAGGAAATTATAGTGTTTCAGTGCTTCTTTGCAATTGAACAGTTATATTCTCTGAAGTACAAATATTCACTTTCCTACCCAAAAGCTAGTAAGAACTATCTTACCCACAACTAAATACGTACAAAGAACCCAAATATTTTGTGGACCCTTTTAGGTTTCATGTATGTAACATTAATGCCACATGCACAAGACTTGACTTTTGTCATGAAGCACCTGTTGTTTGAAACTTCAATCATGCTCTCAACTCTCTTCATGTGCGCAACATCACCTTCTAGTACGCAACATTATTTCCTTTGTGCAATCTACTTAAAAATTATTTTTCTCCCTAGAGCTCGTGATTTATCTAAGAGTTGAGCTCATCAAATGAGAGGGGGTCACCTCTTATTTATTGGAAATGTTGAACCCTATACGAAAAAACCATGACATGTTGTAGAAGATCTTGACATGTCACACAAAACCTCATATGACATCACATTGGGCATGTAAGTATCTTTCACACCAACCTCATCTTTTGTACACTTCTTAAATAATTCTAAAACTTCATACCTTTGACATTTTTCGATGTTTAAATCTTGGAACTACACTTGCACACAACATAACAATCCATATTTACACTTGCATGAAACATCCTTACAAAAAATCCCATTTATCCATCTCTCAATTTTCAACACCCAATATTTGGAAAACACAGGGAAACATCAAAACCTTAAAATGTTCTTTTGTGCCGACTACAAATTGTCCATTACATTTCCATGATTCTCCCCCTTTTTATTTTGTTGTCAACCAAGATTCATAGATCACTAAACTTTGTAACCTCATGTAATGGATTACATATCAACAATTATATTCCTACACGAGCAAAATCATTGTAAGAAATAAGAATTATTGATAGCAATGCAATGATTTCCAAACGAAGTGACTGTGAAATATATTAAGAATTTTTTACTCAGTAGTTTCCAAAAACATAATCATCTTTCATCAAAGAATTATTCCTCAACATTCTTCTTCATCTTTCTCCACTCCTTCAACTATCTTGGATACAATAATTTTATTTTCTACAAACACTCCCAAAAATTGATAGAATACTTCTCACACTTACATGCTTGATTCAAAACATTACCAAAGCTCCCCCTATATAAATGAAATCATAAGGATAGATTTATGAACCAATTATCCCACAAGACAACAGTATCCAAATGTAAAAAGGAGAAGGGGACATCCGCACGTACTTTAACCTTGATGAGAAGGATGTTAGACACCCATGTCAACCTTAATTTAGAAAATGGTTTCTTTAGTAAAGGTTTTTGTGAATACATCAGCAAATTGTTCCAATGTAGGCACGTACTCCAGTATTATTTAATTCTTGTCCACCTAATCATTGATGATGTGGTACTTTATGTCAATGTGTTTTGAATGAGAATGTTGTACCAGATTCCTTGTAAGATTTACAACACTCTTATTATCACATCACAAGAGTAAGGGAAGCTTTACTTCAGCAAGGAGATCTTTTAACTGAGTCTTCATCCACATAAGTTGGGTTGAATCATGAGTGGAAGAAACATACTCAAATGTAGCTATGATAAGGTTTACTGAATTTAGTTTCATTGTATTCCAACTAACACAACTTTTTTCCCATAAAGAAAACTCCATCAGATGTGGATCTTCTATTGTCAACATTTTCTACCCAATCAACATCTGAATACCCAAAAAATTAAATATTTTGAGAGACATAATACTTTATACCAAATGTATTTGTGCCTTTGATATATCCAAGAAACGTTTTTCAAGAAATCAAATATTTTTATTTAAGAGAACATTGAAATCTTGTACATAAGGTAATAACATAGACTATGTTTGGTCATGAGGTAGTAAAATATAAAATACTTATAATCAGCATTTGAATAACTTCTAATAAACTTCCATGCCTTCTCAGTCTTTATAAAACCTGGTTCCCACTAAAATCAATGAGGAAACAAGTTTTAAATTTCCATGGAAAACTTCTTCAGATGTTCCTTAGCATACTTTTTTGGAGAAATAAAAATGTGGTTCTTATTCTGAAAAATTTTCAACCCAAAAAAGTATTTCATTTATCCCATCATGGAAATATCAAATAACATCTTCATCTCCTCAACAAATCGTTCATATGATCTTTAATCACTCCCAACAAAGATAATTTCATCAACATGAACAATTACAATGATAGAAAACCCCTGGCGTTCCTTAATGTAATTATTGTTGTCAACTCTAACTTTCTTGAAATTCATCTTTCGAAAGCATGTATCCAAGTTAGAATTCCATGATCTTAGAGCCTATTATATTCCATACAAATCCTTCTTCAAATTTCACACATAACATTCATCTTTCCTAACAACAGATCCATATGGTGGTTCAATGTAAGCTTCTTCATGATTATTTCTATTATGAAATCCATACATCAAATCCATTATAATTTTTTTAACTTCACTGTGAAACAATAGAAATAAATATTCTGATTGTTTCCAATCCTTCCACTGGAGAAAAATCCTTATAAAATTCAATACCTTCAATTTCTGAGTTTCCTTTTCACACTAATATTTCCATGTTCCTTATCAATTAGCCTTATTATTTTAGATCTTTCCAATAAAACCTATTTGTAATAATAATTTTTTGGTCATCCGTCTTGGGTACGAGTTCCCAAGCATCAATTTTTTATTTGTTCAAGCTCTTTATTCATAGCCTGATTCCATTAGGGATGCTCAAAAGATTCATTCAACTCATTTGGCACAACTTTTAAATACAAAGAACTATGTACAATAATATTTGTTGTTGTTATTTTTTAAACCCTTTGATGTTGATCACCAATAATGTTCTGAGCCTCTACTTACTTCCTCATCATAGGATGAGATGTTTGAATTTCATCCTCATCACATGAAATTGATGTGTCTGATTGTTCTTCATGAGTAGGATTAAAACTATTTGTAGCATTACTAGAATTTTTATCATGACTTTCCTTATCCTTCATAACTTCTGTATCAGAAAAAGTTTTCTTTTCTTTCTTAACATTTTCAACAACTTTCACATTAGAAAAATAGAAAATTCTTTAAATTTATTTATTGAATCATCGGTATCCTCTTCCATTTAGAGCATAGAAATGAAAAATTCCATCGTCTCTTATTTGTTCGAACATTACAAATTGTCAAACCTTTTTCTTTAGGATGCGTGGAATCCCAAAAATTATCAAGTGTTTAAAACATGGAGTTTTTTAATAAAACATTTCATATGGAGTCTTATTTGAATGTTTCCTATAGAAACATCTGTTTTGAATATACACTGTAGAACTCATGGATTGCCTCCAAAAATAGTGAGAGAGACCATGTTCTAGTAACATAGTTTTCTACATTTTAACCAGACTTTTATTCTTCCTTTCAAAAACCCCAATTTGTTGTGTTGTGTATGGTGAACTGAACTCATTACAAATTACATGATTTTTCAAGGTAACATTCTAAATATTCATTTTTATACTATCCACCATTATCAGTTCTCAACTTATTCACTAAATACTCACATTTCTTCTCTGCTTTCCTCCTGAAACTCTTAAACATTATCAGGGTATCTGACTTATGTCTCATGTACACAACACAACTAATGTGAGTAAAGTCATAAATGAAAGAAATTGATTTCTTATCTCCATTTTTTGATTGCATTATCATTGATCCAAATATAGAAGAATGTATAAGTTCCATGGGTATTTTAGAATGAATATAAAATCTCTTATACATAAAGTTTTTAATCTTCCATTTCTCATAAATAGTGCAACACCAATCTCTTCTTCATGATAAATTAAGAATATCTCAGACACTATCTCATGTTGATAACTTGCACATGTTTTTCTGACACATATGTCGTATCCTTTTATGCTATAACTGATTTTCATCCCCCCATACCCATTTAACAAGAGTTCTTTACTTCACCAACATGGAACAAGTTCCCTTTTGTACGTTGGCCTCTTGTAACTACCTTTCCATCATTTAATTTCCTAAAAAACCAATATTTCATGATGATAACTTTGTTTACCTCATCACAGAGTTCTGAAACACTCAACATATTGTGTTTTAGCCCATTAATATATATTTTTTTCCAAGATTATATTTTTTTCTCAATGATGGCTGATCCAACACCTTTGATGCTCATATATTAATCATTTCCAAATGTAACTGTTCCTTCTTTGAATTCATTCACATTCTTCAGAATATTTAAGTCACCTTCCATATGAGAAGAACACACACTATCAAGAATCCATGGACATTATCGTTTTTTAGGTTTTAATGAGGATTCTAGAAAAAGATATTTATATTTTTCCTTTTCATTATTCACTTTCATATTATGAGATTTGTTATGAAACTTTTTTTGACATGGAAAAAAACAACACATACCTTAGAACGATGTCCAGGCTGTTCACATCTTTCAAAAATAATTTCCAATAGTTGGAACCTATTTTAAAATTTCACACCATCCTTCTAAGATTTCTTCTGAACTTCTTTCACGTACTTCCCTTTTGGATAAGATTGATACTCCCTCAAACCTTGCCTTCCATAACATGTCGAATACTAGTAATGTTTTTGATTGAACCAAAACATGTTTGTAGTGTGTATGAATCCACCCCAGTACCATCAGTAACCATAGATTGAATATTTCCCTCTATAACATCTATACTGACCAGATTATTGAACATGATTCTCAATAACATTTTGAATAGAACTCTGTTGACCATAAACCTTCCTATTTTCCATTTTAACTTTCTTCTTCAGCCCAGAATTCTATTCAGAACTATCATTATCATACGTATTAGAAATCTTTATGGACTCAATATTTTTATGTAAATATGTTTTTTCAGCATTGATTACTTTGAAAACATACATAGCCTTTCTATATTTTTTCTTATGAAAAGCAATTCCATATTTCATATCATCCTTTGATGGTAACTTTTGTAGATCATTCGGTGGTTCATTATTATGAGAACATTCACTAACATCTGAGATATATTGTTCGAAAGAAATATTAATTTCTTTAGTTATGAATATTTCTATTGGAAATTTTCCAACTATTATTTTTTTTCCATCAGATATACTTTAAGATGATCATTAAAATACTTTTCATTATTAATAGAATTATTCAGATGAAAAATATCTTTTTCCATTTTGATTTTATCATAAAAAAACATTCTTGATTGTTTAATGAGGAACTTTCATTTATCAACTTCTTGTTGTCCTTGTCAAGCCTTCTGATCTTCCTCAAACATTTTTCAACTATTCTTTTAGATGATATTCAAGTTGAGTTTCTTCTTGTTTGTAATTGTTTCTCTCATAGTCATCATTATTCATTTCTACAGAAAAGATATTCTCTATATATTTCTTAGGAAATGTTTTCTCGTATTCAGCTTCACTATCTTCTTCTTCTTCATCATTAGATAAAAAGCATATTCTTTTTTATTTGAAGACATTTTTATCCTTTCAACATGAAATATGATAGTACTGAAAATTTATTTTACTCTGGAAACAAAACCCCATAAGATTTAGATTCTCCCATTTTCATGTCTTCATACTTCAGCCTCCAGATTTTTAGTTTTTCCTTTTTCACTTTTTTATTTCCTTCATATATGTTGTCCAACTTATCCCATATGCCTTTAGCTACAGAGAAAACTTTCATTCTAAAAAATCAATCTCAAAACGAGATAAGAGTAATGCATTTTAGGCTAGTCCATAATTGTCAACATTCTTCTTATTCTAAGGTGTAAGATAAACCTTTCGATCAAAGGTGTAAATCAATTAGTTATATTTTCAAGAACTTCAAACCCAAGAGACATAAAATTTGAAATCTTTTAATCATTCCAGTTATGATAATTATTTTCATCAAATATCAAAATCCCTTTACTGTTCACAAAATTCAGATTATCCATCACTACTTCTCTTCAAAACTCCAACAATGAACAATCATTGGTAACCAGGCTCTTAGACCAATTGAAGTTCTGAGTCAGGATCCAAGTATCATGGAGAGAGGGAGGGGGTGAATCTATGATATCCTTTTTTTATGTTTCCATGTTTTTGAAACAAACTTTTCCACATGTTAAATAACTTATTCCATGTTGAACAAACACAACCACAAGAACATAATATTTACAAGTTTTACTACTCAATAAGAGTATATATGTCCTTGTTTTGGTACAGAAACAATCTAGTACCACAGAATCCACTAGAAAAAAAATCTATTGGTGTGGAATATAACGAGTAGGGTATTCCCTTACACTCTTTTAACACTGGAAAAAGAATCCAAAAGTTCATGTGAACCCTCTTACAAAAAATATGGAATTATAGTATTTCAGTTCTTATTTTCAATTAAATAATTGTTTTCTCTGAAGTACAATTTTTCACTTTCCTACCAAGAAACCTGCTAGAACTATCTTACGCAAAAATGAATATGGGTGAAGAACCCAAATCATTCTCACACCCTTTTATGTGTGTTGCACACAAATTTTATGCCCCACAAGTACAATTGGACTTAGGTTAAGAAACACCTCTTGCACACAACTTATCCTTCTTACGTGAAACTCTATTTCATTGATGAACTCTACTTTGCATAAAATTCATTCATGCCTTAGAGATCAAGATTTATCTATGTGTCATGATTATCAAATGGGAGGTGCTTACCTCTTATTTATAGGAATCATTTCCCCCTGAACACAAAAACCCTGACAAGTAGGCCAATATCCTGACATGTCGCGTAAAACCCCATTTGATGTCGCAATGTGCATGTAAGTCTCTTTTGCACCAACCTCATATTTCTTGCACTTCCTGAATCTTTTGTGAACATCATGCCTTTTCCATTTTTCAATATTAATATCTTGGAACTTCACATGCATGAAACATAACAATCCATCATCACACTTGCGCGCAACATCCTTGGCCAAAATCACATTTCTCCATCCCACAATTTTCAGCCCCAAAAATTTGGCAAATACTGGGAAATAATGCCACCATAAAACATTGTTTTGTGCCGCCTCCAGATCACCCATTCCATTATAATTAATCTATTAACTCCATTAAATAACCATTCTTCATATTTCATCATGAAATCTATTATCATGATATGTATATTTTGATAGAACAATTTTAGCATCGTCAGATTTTCAATGGAAATTACTGAACCTTCCCTGTATTTCACTAACATATTTCCCTCCAATCAAAACTGAATATGATTGGTAACACCGTTACTACACCATTCCATCGTAAGTCTTGCATCCGAAGTTATCCAAACTTGTGATATTTGTGAAATACAAATCTCCCAAGCATCGTTTGATATTACAAGTCCTTTATAATGTAAACTGATTTATCTTCTTTGACAAAAAATGACAACATTTTAAAACAAAAAACACTTCTTACTTCCTTCTCCATCCAAATTGGTCCAAAAAAATCCCACTTTTCTCCCTCCACTATAATGTTATAAGGATATGAAATGAGTGATAAATAATTACTCTTTGAGATAATGCTCAGAACTCAATTCAGGGATGTCATGTATGGCACAGAAGTCATGATTGTATAATAGGATACAACTTTCAATGTTTTTATAGGAAACCCTGGGATTCATCATGATGTATCTATTCCCTCATTATACCACCAATGCCTCAAATTTTGTGTCAACATCCGAATTAGTACATTTCATGGTAATAAGGTTTCATGCAAATCATACAAGTAATAATACATTGTTGCATGATTATATTACAATGGGGGAAAATATTCTATGGTAGATTATATTACCTGAAATAGTGCCTCAAACGGTCTTGAGATGATTCCTGAAAATTCTTTTAAGTATCTTGGTGATGAATATGTACTACCCATCAAACAACGTGAAAGGGTATGACCTCATTCAATGAATCGTTTATTGTATTCTATAATCTATTTTGTGAAAACTAATCCTAACAGCATAGGAGAAGTCATTGAACCTCCATGCAGTAACAAAATATTGTATAGAAATGACTTCATTCCATCCCTACAGATTCAACAAGTACCTGCTTCATCAACTAAGATGGACGAAGATTTCATACTAATGAAAAAGGAATTTGATTCTCATTCTTAATCTCATGGCTTCCATTTCAAAATAAATAAATAACCCTCATCAGTGAATGATCCATACCTGACTACTTCATCATATGGATGTCTAACTGGTGATCTACCGCTAACATAGAAATTCATGCTTCACCCCCTACATATCATGAAGAGGGAAAAATGAATGAGGAAGATGAAGAAGATGATGAACATTGGGCTGCCTTGCCAGCATTTGAGGAAGGCACCTCCACCACGATGGATGAAATAAAAGAGAGAAATCTGGGTACATAGGATGATCCATGAACCACACTAATTAGTGAAGAAATGGTTCCCAAATAATCTGAGGCATACAACCCCTTACCAAAATAGCACCAGGACATGTCTTCTCGAAACTACATAAAGATTCTAGGTCTTCATAATGAGGTGGAAAACCATTGCTTTGGTTTTCTAGATGACCATCTTGGAAACAAACAAGAATCCAAACACATAAAACAAACTCATGACTCCAAAATTGAGATTGAGGTGGAAAAACTGATGAATGATGATTTTATCTAAGATGTACAATATCCAAAATAGAAGGAAAATATTTTCCCAGTTAATAAGTAAAATTAGAAAATCAATGTTTTCATTGATTTCAGATATTTTAAAAGGCATTTTCGCAAAGTTGACTTCCTGGTTCCAATCACAGAACTCCTGATTGATGAAACGACAGGTTATTAAGACCTATCCTACATGGATGATTTATCTAGGTATAAAGAAGTTCATATGGAACAGGAATATGAGGAAACAATAGTCTTTAGATCCCCCGTGGTATATTTTTCTATTAGCTAATAATGATTATCTTAATGAAATCCAATACCATGTATCAACATGCCATGCAACACATCTTCAAACTATTATTAGGAAGGTTTGTTGAATGTTATCTTGATGATATATTTGTCAAGTATTAAGAATAATTTGACCCCCTTTCTATCCTCGAAACCATTTTCAACAGGCTGTGACAATATAACTTGAATATGAACCCTTCCAAATGTGAATTCAGGGTAACCTAAAAAAAATTCCATTGATTTATTATATGTCATCGCGACATTGAATTCGATCCTAAAAAAAGGAAATATTTCTATACCATGATGCCTCCGTGAAACTCTAAATAGTTTAGGGGACACTGTGGACACTTTTCATACATCCAACTCTTTATAGTAAAATCTAGCAGACATGTGTTTACCCGACACCAACTTATTGAATAAGGGGGTAGCATTATAATTAACCAATTAATTTCTAGAATCATTTGAAATCCACAATAAATACCTCTTATGAAATCAATGTTAATGTCACCTATCAAATATAGACTGCTAATTCTGTATGTGATGACCCTAGACAGATCAATGGGTTCCTTCATTATGTTGAAGAATGATTCTAGGAATGAAACAACCATTATTATCAAAGTGGTACCATGCTCGATATAGAGAATAATTATCTAGATATTTAAATTATTTCTCTAGATTTAATCTTCATAGTTCAAAAGATGAGACACTATTGTATGCATCATGAGGACCACTTTCTTTCACACAATAAACTGTTCCAATTTAACCTTAGTCATCTTATATTGATAGGAAATCGTGCATGGTCAGAAGTTATTCTAAAACTGTTTGATACAAAGTTTGTGCCTCAAAAATAAATGTAAGGCCATTCTTGGATGGTTTTCCTTACTGATTGTCAATCTCAAGAGGGGATTTCATTGGATATAGAATTAACTAATGTAGTGGTATTCTATATTAATGAAATTCTCTAAACATGGGAAAATTATTTTGATTGTTCATCTAGGAGTCCAATGAGGAAGAGAATGAAAAACTGTATGCTCAAAAATGTTGGTTTAGGGAATGTGCTTATCTCCTAAAAGAATACAATGTTTTTATACCCCTTATGATTATCCAAAGGTGTTATTAACTATGAGATAGAATATCAGGCTCTCATTTCAGGCTTGGAATTGGCACTCCATGTTTTGGTGAATCACATATAGCTAAAGGGTAACTTATAATTGGTAATCAAGTTGATAAACAAAGATTACACCATCAGATAAGAGTATCTAATCCCCCTATTTGATTATTTTTGAGGGTTAACGGAAGAATTTTCATCGGGGACAATATTATCTTACCTAACACGATAAAAAAATGCCCATGATGATGCATTGGAATATGCAACCACAACTCTAACAAATCCAAACCAGGATGAAACAATAATCATCATTCCCCATCATCCCATGGTATCACACTTCGTTCGAATTAGAACATAGGATATTAACAAAATAAATCCCTTTCCATATCCATGTTGTCCTGCCATAGGTTGGATGAAGCCCATAATAGAATATCTTCATGACGGAGTGCTTCCACTAGATAGATCTAGAAGAGTGAAAATTCAACTAGGAGAAGTCAGAATTACCCTTTTATCAAGGATCAAATCACAAAAAGATCCTATAAAATAGAAGATTTAATGTAATTATTCTCAGATGCAATTATGAAGAAGAGAATATGGCTATAACAAAATAAGTACATTCAAGAGACTATTTTCACACAAGTTAGGATATATGATTATTGACTAAATTCAAAGGCTTGGATATTTCTAGCCTTCAATGACGATGGATTGCATAGAACTTAACCTAAAATATCATTCTTACGTAGTGCATGAAAACATCATCCAACAACCTCTAGAGTTTCTATATACAACCAGATACTAAAGAAAATTTTCCATATAGGTAATGTATATAGTCGGGCTATACCCCTCAGCTAAGTTCAACAAGTTCATGTACATCCTTACTGCTACCGTTTTCTTCTACAAGTGGGATGGGGAAATACCTCTCAAATAAGTCATGTCCAAGAACATATTCAGACTTGTAAAATACAATATCATCACTAGATTAGGTGTCACTCATACCACAATAATGGATGATGAATCTAATTTCCATTCCATAGAAGTAGTAAAATTATTTCAGGAATACAAAATCAAATCCAACCAATCACCCCTCTATCATGGAATGAAGAATGGAAAGAAAGAGGATTTCAACAATACACTATCATAACTACTACAATAGAATGTTGATATAAATAAAAGTCTTGTAATGACATGATATTTCATGACTTATGGGATTACTATACTAAGAATCGTATTGGTGTAGGAGAAACTCTGTATTCACTAATACATGGAACTGAAGCTGTCCTACCCATTGAGATTCAGTTTTAATTTCTCTGAGTTTCCAATTATGATCATCTATCCATAGATGAGAAATCTTGAAAATTACTGGATGAGTTAGAGTGGCTGGATGAAAAGAGATTTTATTCCTCGCATCACATTGAAGACAATTAGAATCTAATAGAGTGGGCTTTCAAAAAGAAAGTCCAAATTCATTAATTCCTCCATGAAGAATTGGTATTGTTCATTCGGAATCAAATTATACTAAGAAGTAAGACTCAAAATATTGAGCTATAGTGGTATTGACCTTACTCCACACACAAGGTCCACTCTAACAGTGCGTTTTTATTTATCTCGATTTATGGATATTTCATTACGAGTCAATAAATGCAAGGTTTCTGTATAAGTACTTCGTGTAATCACACAGAGTTTATATTATCAATAGGATGTTAAACTTGATAGCATTAGATACGTCCATGAAAAGTGATGTTAAACTACATAGCATCATCGTCCATGCTCCACGATGATAAATTGCATGACATGAGGTCCTTTCTATGTGAGCAGAAAATAAAAAGCACCATTTTATTCTAGCCAAATGAAAATTAATTTTATGGTTATCATCTCCCTTATTTGTTGTCATAAACCCTATCATGATACAATGGGTTGAATCTCCTTGTGGTATTTCAAAGGAAGGGAAACTGTAATGTGTAGAAACCACTCACACCATTTCCACCACATAGAGGCACTTGAGCCACTTTTGCATGTGTATGTTCTGGAATTAAGATGTCATTTCCCCATGAAATTAAACAACATGAGATTTAAGAAACTACGTTTGGATTTACTCATTCCCCAACAAGATACATATTTACACTTGAATATCCAATTATACGATCCATAAACAACCACAATAAAATCCCCATCTTTCCCTATGAATGAACCAAATATATATATTGAATCTATCTAGAACATATGGCCTGATCCTTATACCATCTAGTGTCTATGTCCCAACCATTATTCTGTAAAATATTAAAGCCCCATTAGCCATTACAAATCCTAGTTGTTGTGGGGAAACATTTTAATGAACTACATATGGCATGATCATTATTCCAATTAGAGACTTAGGGAAGCCCTGGTCTATAATATGGGATCTCTCCATGACCAGAATAGAAATAACTCCCCTCAACTCCCTATATTCATATATCAAACCTAAATAGGGAAAATTTTCAATAACTACATGGGGATTGTTTCATTCCCAAGTAAAATACAAAGTTACTTCCAAGTCTTACACCTAACACAAACAACAATATTTCTATCTATTGACATCTATTCATCTTCATCTATACCACATGACATTAAACTGAATGATATTTAATGAACTATGTACAACTGGATTCTCATCTTAATAAGATACATAGAGATACCATGATTCTATATCCTTGACCATCCGTAACATAATTGAAATTCCCATATCCTTCACTTGTGTTACATTTGTGCTATGGAAAGATATTTTACCCACCCTGGTTTCTCAAACTAATCACATATCACATGAGAATAGGATTTGGGTAAATAATTTCTCTACAAAAATAAGGTTTCTCAATTCCAATTGGGTCTATCAATGAAAATGAATGCAACACCTTAAAAGGAACACCAAATGTCATATTGTTAGGAGAATAAATTAACGATCTTCAATAGAACTATGTATGGTATAACTTATTACCTTGTAAGATACATAGTGATTCCTAGGTCCTACACGCTGTTCCATCCAAAATGATACTTTTGATATTGGAATCACCAATACCCTCATAGTTTGATGTTAAAATTCATGGTTCTTTAGGAAATAATTATGTCTTGATCCTCACCCCTACGTGATATGTAGTGATTTTCATACTTTCAATCATGGGCATATCCAAAACAGTATTCAAGTAATTCCTCTATTCTCCTATGTTTGATTCATATATATATAAGGATATTTAATATGAGATCCCATAAGATGTATGAACGAATAATAAAAAATCTTCCATTATCCCCCACTTATGAATTCAATCTGGGTGGAGGACCTTTTTTAAGAACAACATGCAGATTGATTATTTCTTCAAAAAGATTCATAGTGACGCTTGATCCCTATTACATGGTTAAACTATGGTATCTTATTACTCTTTACTTCAAGACAAATTTACCAATATCGCATGACATTAAACTACATGGATAATGGCATTTCATCATGACTTTAAACTACATGGTTCCTAGAGAACTATGTATAGCTTGATTCTCACCCCATTGACATATGTAGTGATGAATAGGTATTATATCATAGTCCCCATGATGGGGAAAAACATTCATCCACTACTGCATTTCACCAAAGGGTCCATGCAAGACCATTTTTTATGGGTCATCTCAATAAAGAGCCCATGAATAAACAAGATATGGTTACTTCTACATATGAGTTTTATCTATGTAAGGGACTAAAAAATAATGGATAATTTATACAAAAACACTTCCTATGTGAATTGGAAAATTCCCCTTTCACACTTCAAAATCATAATCTTGAATACTTTCATCACTTTATAGTCATTCCTCACTTTCTAGTAGTAGAATTTCTAATACCTAAGAGCTCTTTATCCAAAATATGCAGTACATGCCCCCGAAATCATTGCATAAAACCAACCACATAATGGGATTTTCTGCCAAATGGTGACTCTATTTGACTATGTAGTACATACCCTAGCTATCCTTGCATAAGAAATCCCACAAAATGAGTCTATTAAATATTTATATTTTCACCCTTAGGATTAGCCTCTTCTGACCATTTATGCTTGGATGATTGTATATTGGAACCCATGATTCAATGTAAAAAGTTATCCCTTGCATATGTGTCATGTTATATCTCCCTCGATCTGAATGTTTCTAGGACTAGGGATTACAATTTCCTTTCACATATCCAAATTACAAAGGAATGGACATTGTCCAATAAGGCCAAATATCCCATATTTCTTCCATGAAATTATGGTCTTAGTCATAAAACAAAAAAATAAATATTCAAATTAATTCATATTCTTGTATTATACTTATGTAGGAAAACTCATTTTCCCTATTATTGGAGAATCTTGACTGAAAATCCACATCCCGTGTCTAGGTACGTTTCTCCCACAAACCAAACCATACACCTAGGAAAATCTAAATCTCCATAAACATCCTTCAGGTTTTAGTTATATAATGATAGAATTCATTTTTTATGAATATGAAGTATGTTCCCCAATTGGTCTTGCATTAGTCACCCAGATAATGGGTCTATCATCTAAAAGATTCCACTATTTTACTATGCAGAATGTGCCCCTGCTGGATTTGAATAAAACACCCCCATAATGGGTTTTTCAATAAGAGTAACTTCTTCCTCAAAATAGACATTGTCTAACTCCCTTATCCCTCTTCCTCATACCACTATTGGGATGCATGAATCCCCAAATCAAAGCTCACAATTTTCTCCTCTCACAAATGAATATGGTAGCACACTTCCAGAAAAATTATCATGAATGGGAAAATCATCAATCCTCCAATAAAATATTCAGACCATATATTATATAACCAAATGTCCTTACAATATTATTTTGAAATAAATTTTTAATTTCCATGTATTATGATGTTAAACAACACAACATAATTTCATTACAATATTACTTTAAAATACACAACGTAATGTCTTGTAGTTTGAATTTAAACATCACACAATAATTTCCTTATGGTATGTCATTATAATACACAACAAAATGCCCATATAGTATGAATTTAAATTACACAACATAATATCCTTGGAGTATTACTTTAAACTACACAACAAAATGTATTCACAATAAGATGTTAAATTATGAGGGAGATGTCTTGATCATTTTACATTAATCTGTATAATGCTTCTACATTTGTCAGAAAGGGTTATTCCCCCTAACATTGACCATATAATATGTAACCTTCTTAATGTGACTCAAATTCATCTAGGGGAGGTTTCCTATTTACGGTTGATTCCAATACAGATATTCCCTTAATTATGAATTATCTTCCTTGGAAAAACCACCCTTGTGGTCTAAAAAAGTTAGCATGACCATAAACATCCTTTTAAAATCAACAATATAATTTTTGAATTCTTAGATACTTCTTCACCTAACTATGAAGTATGCACCCCCATTTTCCTTGCATAAGTCACCCAAATAATGGGTCTTTTAGCCTATGGATGATTCTATTCGAGTATGAATTATGTTCCCTAATTAGACTAGAATACGAAAAACCCTCCAAATGGGTTCGATAACCAATGGAAACGTCTTCTTTATGAGAGATCTCCTGCATTAATGAATTCCATGTATTAGATTTAGAAATGACAAAACTGTTTCTCAAGATTCTCCTTAGGGATATTTATATAATGTTAGAACATTCTATACCCACAATCCCTATTTGGGACATTATTCAAAAAATTATGGTCAAAGATGTTCAACCTTAAATATTAGCCTTATTAGTCAGAATTGTATGACTTTAAACTGCCCATTACCAGAGACATAGTACTCACAAGATTGAAAAATAAATAAGGGAACATTCAAAAAATGCAGAGTCTTAGCCCTCTAGATCTACACTTCATGTGGTTTAGAAAAAAAATCAAGCAAAGAAAAAAAAACGGTGATAAAGTTTTTTGGTTGATAACCCGAATAGGGACGTCTATGAAAAACCCATGTCTTTCCTGTAAACCCTATTTCATATTATGTTTATGCACTCCAGAAAGGGTGATGAAATAAAGGACACAAAATTTGTAGGTTTGTTTATAAAACCATAGCAATAGTAAATATAAGCTCACCAGGACCCTTGGTTTAGGTAAAAAAATTACAGTTTCCATATCCATATCATTTTGACAATGATTATCTGATCTAATGATTTCACGCTATGAAAATCATCTTCATTGTTAGGATTTCATAAATAGAACAAAGATGCAGAAATATATTATGGGAAAAAATTATTTTGTATTTATGGAAATAAACTGAGAGGAATATCCACAAGATGGTGTCTCTGTATCATATATTACTAGATACTTTCTATATAACTAGTCATCTATTGAACCACCTCTTGATCCACATCATCCGATCATTAATGAGTAGTCAGTGGGCCATTTTTTGTCTCATCAATCTGGAGATGCACTTCTGTTTTTTCCGTAATTGATGTTGACCCTTCTTTCTAGGATTCCTCTAATGAGAGTTGGATTTGGTCGATTTCCCCCCTGAGTAGTATCTAATTTTTACTGAAGGCCCACCACATGAATAGACTTCTCATTGAGTTTCCATTTAAATTATTCCAACTATTTTTTATCGATGACCTTTTCATGGGATAACATAGTTTCAATGTCTTCAAAATTGGAGAGAATTATATCATGCATGAGGCCTTACTGAAGCTTATACTCTTGCTCCCACTAAAAATTGGTCTCCCTCATTGTAGTGTAGTTTGGAAAATATTCAAATTAAGAAAATACCAACAGTCCAACCATTACTAAAAGTCTACCAAATTGGGAAGAATGGTATTCTAGATACATATAAGTAATTATTTTCCAAATGACCCACCATGTCCTACCATCATTTCAGTAAGAGGGGAATGTAGCTCTATGTGTGACTCGAAGACAATATCATGAGGTGAGATGTACTTTGGAAGAAAATCAATCAATGATGTTCCCTACTCTACTCCTTCTGAGGTAGTGGCCACATACCCTTCCGGTGCTGGTCAAGCTAATGCAGATGCTTCACTCTCTTACCCAGCTGTAAAAGCTGATGATCCTAAAATGATGAATTAGAATCATTTTAAGTTTCTATAATATCGAAATAATAAAGAATGATCAAGAAATTTAGTGAAATTAACTCTATAAAAGATCAATATATTGAGTATATTTCTCTCTAATGTTCCCCACATCTATAGTATAAGAGAGAAATTATTTATGGGGGACACTCTTATGATCTTACTCAGCTATAGTGATAAGAGATTATGGAGCAAATCATAATTAAGGAATCTCATCCAGTATCTCTCTAGAGGCAAGGGTAGAGTTAATGTGGATTCCCTACTCTTTAATGGACACATCAATGATATCTATAGATAAATCTACATGTGTTGAACTCCAATAAGAAATATTTACCCGAATAAGAACAAATATCTATGGAAAACGGAAGAACGTGAGAACTCATGTCCATCATGTTCCTTAAGAAATCTCCAAAACACATTTATGGAACATTGAATATCAATTTCATGATTAAAATAATCCATAATTTTACTATATATGGCTATATAAATCATTAAATCCTCACCATTTAGGGTATCCATGACAAGTTTATCAGGACCCACTTTTGCTCTATTAATTTTTCTATCCTTAAAATATTAAGTAGATGTGACATTTCTTGGACTTGTAGTGTTGGATTCAGAACCATTACCCTCCTCAGACTATCCATGATCTATGTTCGACCTTATAAAGAATCCATAGTTTCAGCATTGACATCCACATGGTCTTCTGGTGTAGAAAACAGATCTAAAATATCAAGGGGAGAGGAAATTTAGAAACAATACTCTATGCTTAAGAAATCATTTCTGGCATTACTGTGATCCTCTCCCTTCTGAATGGAAGAAGAGGAAGATGCATTCACAGGTCTTAAATCTTCACCTTTCACAATGACAGATTAATTATCATGTATCTGTACCTCCAGAAGATTATCCTCCACCATCAGGGAAGGTCCATTACCACATCCTTTGAGAGAGGAATGTTGTGTTGGTGCTGCAAGAATTAATCATGATTATAAAGGGGTTTTGGGAAGGATGTAATGAAAAATTATGACATAAATTATTAATTTGAATTAATTATTAGACCAACATTACGTTTCCTTTTCTATTCCCCTCATGAGACAGTGAAGAATATGCACTATTTTTCTTGGAAATTAAGGCTTGAGGTAATGACTAAGGTATCTCCGTCATCGTACCCTCCATCATAGTCCTCCCACATAAATAGAGTTCTGGGGAACCATTTTCCTCATCCACCATCTCAATAGGGCTTCAAATATGTTTGTAATTCAGGGTTATAGACCCATTTTATAATTTTCTTCATTCTTCAATTCTGAGCTACAAAAATAAAATCCCCTCAAGATTAATGATGATGATGAATGATTAGGAAAATGAATTATGAAAATGGAAATACATCAGCACATATATTATAAATGTCCCAGTCCTCCCCAGTATGAACAACTCTCCCTTCCAACATTCTTCAGTATAGAATAACATACACTCTCTTTGATACTAGGAATTGATCATTGGTTGTGTATATATTGTCCTACAACTCTTCAATATACTCCTTCAATTTATCCAAATTATTATCATTATGTAGATTATAGGGTTACCTAATGTCACCCATCTCTATAAATCACAAATCATCTTGAAGAAACCCCCATGAATAGATGATATCATGAGTCAGGATCTCCCAAAAATGGATCTCCATGGGTCACACATAATTTTTCTCTGATGTGGTGGGTTATGGAGAAAACAACACACCCTCTAATCAAGAATCCTCTATTGAAATCTCTTGTCACTCAGATGAATAAAGAAGATGATAGAACACCATCCTTATAATGGTGGGGACATGGACACCTTGGCACTGAAGGTGTTATATCCTCAACCCTAGTCTTCTTATTGGGGTTTTTTTAAGAACGTTTCAATGGTTCTGGAGCCTCAACAAAATACTAAGAAATAGGCTTATTTTTATGCATACCATTACCAAAAGTTGTCATGGAATTCAACCAATATGTTCCCTTTGTCAAATCCCCCTGACAGAATGAAGAAACCTATACCTCTGTATAACTAACCTCCTACCCAATTGATGCCTTCCACAGAGGTAGTGGGATTGAAATTTTGGATGCCTCTAGAGCCATCAGAATCCATAACTATCAGGATACCATCTGATTGAATTCATGACTAACATGAATAGGTGTAAGGTTCATGATTGTGGAAGGCATTTAAATAGCTGAGAAAACTGGTAGGTAGAATAATCCCCATAGATAATGTCATTATCAATACATTCTATCAATATGTTGTCCTTGTATACAATCATATACTCCATTAACTCATATTTATTCTCCTTACCATCATTAGTGAATTTAACACTCGGTGGATTACCATAAGGAATGAAATTAAATTCATTATATACATTAAATTTCTCCAGCACATCATTAAGAGACTCGTTCAGAGGCTGAATGCTAGAAACATTTTGGATAAATGGACAGAATATGCTATCAAGGATTTTAACTAAACTAAGAACAGAATAAGGGGAAAAAGTGTTATAATATATCCCCCCAACACATATAATGGACCTATAATTTCAAATGGGAGATTCCCATTGTATTTATTGAACAAACACCAATGAATCCTTTCTAAAATTGGGGCATCAAACCCTATGAACTTTCCCTATACTAATTTGGTTGTAATAAAAATAATTCATGGATTCACACCACCACCACACTCATGGACTCAGAGTAGATAAATGATTATCCACATAAAAATAAATACATCCAAGTATAAATTCTCAATGATTCCAGGGATAAGATTATAACCCTTATGTCTGTACTCTCCCTTCACCAATGTGGGCCAGAATGTGCCCGAAGCACCCCGATTCTCCACAGTTGGGAAAAGAGTTGGGAACCTACAATTAATCACATCTCCCAAAAATTATAAGAAATACATCATCCATGTTTCTGCACATAAATCATCCCTGAGATGAGGATCATTGACATTCTATAGCTTCTCTTCTTTCTTCAAAAGACCACGATCCAATTGTGGCATCCTCTAAGCATCAACCCTTGATGTCTTTGGTGGGATAATCCCATCATACTTTTCCTCAAGAAAAGGGACCCCATCAATTTGGTAGACATCCCACATGATGATTCCAAATTCACCATACATCAGGTGAATTAAATTTGTCTTTGGACTCCACCAACTTCATAATTCAGGAATGATGTACGGGTTCTTAAAAACATAGGTATATCCTACAAAAAAATCTCATTAATATCAAAATATTTCAGTTCCATATTAAATTTTGGGAAATTTTGGTGCAGCCCGAATTCCCATATTATCATGCACCTGATTCCCCCTCCAGAGTGGAATTACCAGTCTTTTTTCTGTACTTGAGTTTTATATATACTTGAATCACATTAATTTGAGTCATAAAAATGATTCCTCGACTCTTTTATTTGTGGCCTCATATCTAGAGTGTAGTCATAATTATGGAAAGGAAAACTAAATGGGACTGTTCCCTAGTAACACCCCGAGCATCCACGGTACGCTTCTCTTTGAATAATACAGTAGCGTGTGTTGTATGCAACTTCGAGTTCTAACACACACCACGACCAATCAAAGTAGCTGTTATGAATAGTAATACCTAATTTTTGAAATTTTAAAATTTTTATCTCTCAAAATGGACTTCATTTTTTGGATTCAGAGTATCGAATTAAGCCTAAGGTGAAATTTTGGTACTTTTCGGATATCTTTAATATTTTGATGAATAGTGAAAATTACTAAAATTTAATTAAAAACAACTTTTTTTTAATCAAAATAATTATTAGTGATAAATTATGAATTTGAGTGGTTTTAAAGTATATTTAGAATATAATTTTACCATTTAGTAAAATTTCAGCCATTGAACATAATTTGACAATTAAATCGGACATAAACAAGTATCAATCTTTTGATAGTTATTATATCTTAAAAACACGCTTTTTGTTTTGACAACGGGAATTGATTTTAAATTAATTTCTTCCACTTCTGTGTTTTGAATTTGGAAAAATGGATTCCATATTTGGAATCAGGATTTCCAAATTGGGTAAATAGGTAACTTTTATTTTTAGACATTTTGTATAATTACTTCGGTAAATATTTTATTTACCATGGTAAAAGGGTAAATCTGGTAAATAAGGGTTAAACATTATTATTATAATAATACTAAATTACCCTAAAACGTGTCCTAACCTTATTGGTGGATAAATGTCTGACCAGGGGCATCTTTGGGTCGATTTTGGAACCCCATGAAGCCACTTGTAGGTGATAGGGACACTTTATTTTAATTAAGTTAAAATAAATACAAAAATGACATAAGCATATATCTTTTAGCAAAACAATTTTTACATAGGGTTATATATGTTGAATTTTCAACTGTAAATATTCATTATAAATATAAAAATATTTCCTAAATAATGATATTTTATAATTTTTAGTCATTAAATAATTTAATTTATTTATGACACAATGATGATGCAGTAATTACCATAATAGTGAAAAATTAAAATAATTGATATTATAAATACCCAAATAAATATAATTTGAGACTTTTAATAAATTAAACTAATTTTCTAGGATAATATGACATATTAGGATTGATTTAATTAACTTTATTCGAATTAATAATTCTGTTATGATTTTTACAAAATTCAATTATTGAATAATGTCAAAATTGACATAAAATTGTTTTTAAAAAAATTATTACATTATTAATTGATATTAAATTTCTTAAAATCTAAGGTTCGTCCAAGAGACTTATATATTGATATTTTTATAATTAATGGACCACTTGGGGGTCTCTTGGATGTATATAGTAAGTTTATTAACTATATAATATAAAAATACAAAGTGACATGGTAAGTGTCAAACTAATTAACTAGGAGTTAAAACTAAAAGATAAGGTTAATATAATGACCCAAACCTGTCTGAATTCTATTTGTTGAGTGGTTTTCGACCCATCCCCACGTTAACCTTTAAATAATCTACTTTGGAGCCATTAGAAACCGAATATGAATTTATTATAAAATAATATTTCTAGCTTTTCCAAAGGTGCCCCTCGCCCCTCTTATAAAAGGACACCCACCCTTCTCATTAATTCACACCTTCAAAGTCTTTTGCTTCGTCAAAACCCTGCCCAAATACTCTCTCTACTTCCCTCACTTCGTCCTAGAGTCCTTACGTTATTCAAAAATCCATCCTAAGGATCCCTTTTGATCAAATCAAAAGGAAGAACCCGATGAAGAGGTAATGATTTCACCCCCCTTTTTACATATTCCTTTCATCTTCCACTTCTTCTTTCTTTGTTATTACCATTCTAAAATAATTAATCTAGTATCTCCTATATACTTTATAATTATTATAAAAATGGTACAACCATATTCAGTATTCTATCTATCCTTTGAATGACTTGTCACCATACGTGCGTAAGTACGACTTACCGTCTCCACGTCGTGGTGTAATTGTTATTCAATATATTATTATTTGGATGGGTATAAAAATGATTTGTAATTCATGTAAATAAAAAATATAACATGATAATGATTCTGTATATATGATATACCATCCAATTATATATTATTTTAATATCAAAAAAATGATATTTTCACTCGTGCGTACGTACAGATTACTGTCTCCACAACGCGATGAGATTCATTTCCAAGTTCACCATTCATCGATGATTATAAAAAAATATATTAATAACAAGTATGTAATATATGACATAATAATGCTACTGGAGATATATTTATATATATATATATATATGGATTTATGTACTTACAAATATCTTATTCACTTACTTCCGTTCAATACTATATGAAAACAGAAACAACGTTTATGCGTACGTACGGACTACCGTCTCCATAAACGGTGTTTTCCATTTCATATATATGTCTATTATACAGATTTATATTCTAAATATATATTATATATTTATCATTTTTTATATTCTTGATGTATTTAAATCATGATCTAAGTGATACAACCAAGAGTGACAAGTTAAGACACGTACGATAAAGAAAGTGATTATTACCCGAAATGTTAACTTAACATGGAAATTATTATTAAATGGGTAATATAAAGTCATAAATGAATCATGTATGATATCATAAATATTAATATGGTTTTGGTATAATTTAATAACATACTATGATCTTTGTATAAGAGGTTAAACGTACCCTCGACTAAAGGAAAGTGCAAGGTAAGGGGTTTTCATCTCACTCCTTATTCCCGTGAGATTCATGCCATATTGCCACTATTACCTTTTGTGTAGTGTATGTACTGCCTATAATTGTATTCTTTGTGTAATACAATTTAATTTATGTGTATTTACATATTCATTTTATGATACCTCTTTCATGGGTTGTATGTTTCGTAAGTTACCAAATTGGTAAGGGTTTATTTCACAATCTCTTCATTATTCAAGGTTGTTTATACGTAATTATCATCTAAGACCTCTTTGTCATCCACATCCATGTTTCTTAAAAATGTATTTCAAAACATTTTTATGATTTAATAGACAATGGGTTAAATTCATTTATACCCTTATTTGACTTTATATGTTTTTAAAGCAATCTTTCCAATGTTTTCGAAACAAGTTACTTTTTAACCTTTTTGACAAAATTAAGGTAAAAATGTCTTTTTTAACTTATACAGTGAGTGTGGTTATTTTCCGCTGTTATTACACCTTTGAAGCTTCCTTCACAATCTTATAATGATATTTTCAAAATAAAGTTTTTCTCTATAATTATGAGACTTTTAAATGATTTCAAAATAAGAGATATTTCTCTCAAATAGTATTGATTTCATCTATGTCAACATCCTTTGATAAATTTTACACATGTTTCAAATTGATTTATTATGATACAAATCATCCATATTGTATTTAAGGTTTTGGGATATTTTTGACTATGGATGATTTATTTTTATGCGATTAATGGTTTATGATTAAAGTTTTGACATTTTGTATGTTAGTTATAATACGAATGTTTATGTTATATTTCATCCTCTTCTTAAGTTGAATGTGTTGGACTAGTATGTTCCCGGTTGGGGACCGGTAAAAGTATGCCCTCCGAGTTGGGGTCGGTTAGAACAGACCCTCCGGGTTGGTGTCCGGTTATTAGAGGCACTCCTGGTTGGTGTTCGATTATTAGAGGCACTACGGGTTAGTGTCTGGTAATTAGAGGCACTCCGGGTTGGTGTCTGGTTATTAGAGGCACTCTGGGATAATGTCTGGTTACAGAGGCTCTACGGGTTGGGTTCAGGTTACAGTTATCCCTTAGGTCTTGGCACGAGGCCTTGACACAGAAATTAAAGTTCGGCATCATGAATTCTATCATTTTGAAAGTGGTTAGTGATATTGCATGTCATTATTTTACTAGTAGAATATCCATGTGAATAAGTAAATGGAATTATTTCATTTTATTTATGCCATATTATGCTGAAGTTCTAGTTTAAAAGGCTTTTTTTTTAGTTTTTATACATTTACTTAAATGTTTATGATTATTTTTGAATGTTTCTGCTGTATTGCTTACCCTTACTGAGCATTTGAGCTCACCCCTTTCTATGTTTTATTTTTCCTAGGATTCCAAGAAGTGTAATGTGATTGATATGAAGGGTTAATCCAAGGTAATAATGGCATTCATAAATATTATTTATGTTGTTTTGTTCGTCTTAAAGTGCAAATGTAACATTCATGTATGTGATATATTTTTCCAAGACTGCTAAACTGATCGGTCATTTGGGACTGATTCCTTGTAATCATGACAATGTATTAAAATAATGCACCGACTCGGGGTAACTGGGGTCAGGGAATTACAGTTGGTATCAGAGGTAGTTTAGAAATATCCATGGAAACTACATTTAGATAAACACTGATTAGAGCACACAGCCCTATGTTATACTTTGAGGATTAGTATAGAAGAACTTCCTAGAATTTTGGTATTGTAGAGATTTTGTATGTTTTCCGAGGAATACATCTCTGTCTGGATACGAGCAGGTTGAGGCGGCTCTGGCATAGAAGTACCTACGGGTAAAACCCGAAAACACCGCTTTGAGCTATACTCGAACATGAATTGGTGCACGACAACGGGCCTTGTTGCACTCTTGGTTACAACACTCCTGGTGGATATGATTAGGACAATTCTCATTTTCTTTACAAACCATTATGAAGGGCTTATGAGTATATACTTACTCAAAGAAAACATTTTTATGATTATGGATTATATCCATAAACTGTTCAATTTGTGTCAGGTATTTAAAAGTTTGGTAATTATTCATTGTAATTCATAAACTGAACTAGTTTATGTTATTGTATAGAAATGGTGCCCAGTAGAAGGAATGTGAACTCCCGTAATACGTATGATCCAAAGAGTAACAAGGATCATATCTTTCGTTGTCCTAATCTAGAATTTATAAGGGAAATATTTTTCCACGTATTATTATCATATGAAGAAATATTATCATCTGTTGATAAGATGAGTAAATAATTCTCGGAGTCCTATGGCTTTGAAGGGAATAAAGAGAAGAAAAGGATGGAAGAGAGAATGATGGATAAAGGGAAGAGCGAAAAGAATAATTTTCCTATATGTGATAACTGTGGAAAGAAACACCCTAGAACGTTCCTGAATGGAATGGGGTTTTGTTATAAGTGTGGAGGAAAAGGACACAAAGTACGTGACTGCAAGGGTAAGAAAATGGTTTCAAATGTACAATGCTTCATTTGTATGGAGTTTGGACACTACACAAACCAATGTCTCAGTCATCAGACTATGCCGCAAATGATGCTATTGGATAATAATCAAGTTATGATACTACCACAGATGAAGAGGAATGACTTGTGTTCTTATGTTGTTATTTTAGAATTGTTTCTTTTAAGTGTTGTATCAATGATGTTTTCAGAATAAATAAAGATTGTACTGCAATAATATTTAATTAAGGATTTGAGATTTTATGGTACTAAGAAAAGTGACTCTACAACGAGTTAATTTATTTTGGAAATTACATGGTTGAAGGAATGATAATCCTTAATATGGTCTTAATATTGAGGTAGTGATTTTGGAATAAGAGCTGGTTGATTTTGGTAATTCAGGTTGTTGCGGTGTTGTAAAAGAATATATGAGGAAGGCGTTCACTTGTTATTACCTGGAAAAAAGGATCCTCATTATGTTTAACATCCTTGTAAATTTTGGACTGTGAGTTTGGATAATAGTATTTTGGATAAGTCTAATTGATTGAATGGAGTACGTTCGAAAGGTTATTTTTTGTATTTTTATAAAAGGAAAACATGCAGACCGTGTGACGACCCGTCGTGTCAGACAAAGCTGCGGGAATAAAACCCACAACCATAGTGCAATAGGGATTTATCACCTACCATTGTGCTACATGAAATTCCTGGATGGTATAATGTAGTTTCTTTACAGAAAGGGTCTGATATGTGAATTATAAATTCATTATATTTGGAACCCTATACGATTAGGATAAATCAGGTATTTTTGAGTTGTATTATGTTTTGAGGTGAAAGATGAGTTTGTGGTAGAATTTTATTAAGGGATAAAACTCTAATTATAAAGTAAGTATATCTCCTTATAATCATATCCAATCTCATAAATAAATTCCTCAATATTAAGAAAAGGAACTCAGAACAAAATTTTTGTCCTAGATGGTACCTTAGATCATCACTAATTTATGGCTTTGGGATTGTTGGCCTTTTCATAGCCCTGTTATCTACCACTCTCCATCAGATAATTGATGGTCAGATTTCTCTTCCATATCCATATTTTCCTACATGGAACCCTAGTATGTGTTATTTTCGGTAATATTCATACTTTCCACTCTTTATTATAAATAGAGGCCCCATTAATTCATTTTTCTACGTGGTATTTCAACTAAGATATTTTGAAACATCAAAAATGAGTTATCCTAATATCTTATGTTTTTTTGAACCGATGGTATTTTAAATCATCATATATTGATGAATTTAAGGACCTCTATTTTAAACTTGTTTTGTGATTGATGACCTCAATCACTACCTATAAATATTTAAGTTTTCCACCAATTATATGTCTATAATTTCCACCAATGTCCTCCTAACCGAGACCATAATTTTGTGGTGACCCTTTCATTTCCCTTTTCATATTGTTAAGACTAAATTTTATTAACCCAATTTCCGATGTTGGTTTTTCCACAAAGATATTTTCTATTTTCAACCTTTATTTTCAAAGAACAATATCAAATTGCAAGGACGCAATTTATTGAAGGAGGGGAGAATGTAACACCCCGAGCGTCCATGGTACGATTCTCTTTGAATAATACAGTAGCATATGTTGTACGCAACTTCGAGTTCTAACACACACCACGATAAATCAAAGTAGCTGTTATGAATAGTAATACCAAATTTTTAAAATTTTAAAATTTTTTCCCTCAAAATGGACTTCATTTTTGGATTCAGAGTATCAAATTAAGCCTATGGTGAAATTTTGGTACTTTTCGGATAACAATAAAATTTTCATGAATAGTGAAAATTACTAAAATTTAATTAAAAACAAATTTTTTAATCAAAATAATTATTAGTGATAAATTTTATATTTGAGTGGTTTTAAAGTATATTTAGAATATATTTTTACCATTTAATACAATTTTAGTCATTGGACATAATTTTATAATTAAACCGGACATAAACAAGTATCAATCTTTTGGTAGTTATTATATCTTAAAAACACGCTTTTTGTTTTGACATCGGGAATTGATTTTAAATTAATTTATTCCACTTCGGTGTTTTGAATTTGGAGAAATGGATTCCATATTTGGAATCAGGATGTCAAAATTGGGTAAATAGGTAACTTTTATATTTAGACGTTTTGAATAATTATTTCGGTAAATATTTTATTTACTATGGTAAAAGGGTAAATCTGGTAAATAAAGGTTAAAAAATAATATTATAATAATTCTAAATTACACTAAAACGTTTCCTAACCTTATTTGTGGATACATGTCTGACCAGGGGCATCTTTGGGTCGATTTTTGAACCCCATGGAGCCACTTGTAGGTGATAGGGACACTTTATTTTAATTAAGTTAAAATAAATAAAAAATGATATAAGGATATATCTTTTTGAAAAACAATTTTTACATAGGGTTATATATGTTGGATTTTCGACTATAAATATTATTTATAAATCTAAAAATATTTCATAAATAACGATATTTTATAATTTTTAGAAATTAACTAATTTAATTTATTTATGACGCAATGATGATGTAGTAATTACCATAATTGTGAAAAATTAAAATAATTGATATTATAAATAAACAAATAAATATAATTTGAGACTTTTAATGAATTAAACTAATTTTCTAGGATAATATGACATATTAGGATTGATTTAATTAAATTTTTTCGACGTAATCATTCTATTACTATTTTTAGAAAAGTCAATTATTGAATAATGTCAAAGTTGACATAAAAGAGTTTTTAAAACAAATATTACATTATTAATTGATATTAAATTCCTAAAAATCATAGGTTCTGCCAAAGGACTTATATCATGATAGTTGTTTCATTAATGGACCACTTGGGGGTCTCTTGGATGTATATAGTAAGTTTATTAACTATATAATATAAAAATACAAAGTGACATGGTATGTGTCAAACTAATTAACTAAGAGATAAAACGAAAAGATAAGGTTTATATAATGACCCAAACCTGTCTAAATTCTATTGGTTGAGTGTTTTTCGATCCATCGCCACCTTAAACTTTAAATAATCCACTTTGGAGCCATTAGAAACCGAATATGAATTTATTATAAAATAATATTTCTAGCTTTTCCAAAGGTGCCCCTCACCCCTCTTATAAAAAAAACTCCACCTTCTCATTAATTCACACCTTCAAAGCCTTTTGGTTCGTCCAAAACCTGCCCAAATACTCTCTCGACTTCCCTCACTTCAGTCTAGAGTCCTTACATTAGTCATAAATCCATCCTAAGGATCCGATTTTGATCATATCAAAAGGGAGAACTCGAAGAAGTGGTAATGATTTCACCACCCTTTTTTCAAGTTCCTTTCTACTTCCACTTCTTCTTTCTTTGTTATTACCATTATAAAATAATTAATCTTGTATCGACTATATAATTTAACATTATTATAAATATAGTACAACCATATTCAGTATTCTATCCATCCTTTGAATGACATGTCACCATATGTGCGTACGTACGGCTTACCGTCTCCACGTCGTGGTGTAATTGTTATTCAATATATTATTATTTTGATGGGTATAATAATGATTTGTAATTCATGTAAATAATAAATATAACATGATAATTATTCTGTATTTATGATATACCATCCAATTATATATTATTTTAATATCAAAAGAATGATATTTTCGCTCATGCGTACATACGGATTAACGTCTCTATGACGCGATGAGATTCATTTCCATGTTTTACATTCATCAACGATTATAAAAATATATATTATAATAAGGATGTAAAATATTAAAAAATAATGCTACTAGAGAGAGAAATATATATAAAAGGATTTATGTATTTATAAATATCTTATTCACTTACTTCCGTTAAATACTATATGAAAACAGAAACAACGTTTATGCGTACGTATGGACTACCGTCTCCATAAATGGTGTTTTCCATTTCATATATTTGTCTATTATACATATTTATATTCTAAATATATATTATATATTTATCATGTTTTATATTCTGGAAGTATTTAAATCATGATCTAAGTGATACAACCAAGAGTGACAAGTTAAAACACGTACGATAAAGAAAGTGATTATTACCCGAAATGTTAACTTAACATGGAAATTATTATTAAATGGGTAATATGAATTCATAAATGAATCATGTATGAAATCATAAATATTAATATGGTTCTGGTATAATTTAATAACATACTACGATATTCGTACAAGAGGTTAAACATACCCTCGACTAAAGGAAAGTGAAAGGTAAGGGGTTTTCATCTCACTCCTTATTCCCATGATATTCATGCCATATTTCCACTATTACCTTTTGTGTGGTTTATGTACTGCCTGTAATTGTATTCTTTGTGTAATAAACTTTAATTTATGTGTATTTACATATTCATTTTATGATACCTCTTTCATGGGGTGTATGTTTCGTAAGTTACCAAATTGGTAAGGGTTTATTTCACAATCTCTTCATTATCCGAGGTTGTTTATACGTAATTATCATCTAGGACCTCATTATCATCAACATCCATGTTTCTTAAAAATTTCTTTCCAAACATTTTTACTATTTAATAGAAAATGGGTTAATGTCATTTATACCATTATTTGACTTTATATGTTTTTAAAGGAATCTTTCCAACATTTTCGAAACAAGTTACTTTTTAACCTTTTTGGACAAATTACGGTAAGAATGTATTTTTTAAATTATACGGCGGGTGCGGTTATTCTCCACCATTATTACACCTTTTAAGCTTCATTCACAATATTATAAAGATATTTTCAAAATAATGGTTTTCTCTATAATTATGCGACTTTTAAATGACTTAAAAAAAAGAGACATTTCTCTCAAATAGTATTTCTTTCATCTATGTCAACATACTTTGATAAATTTTACACTTGTTTCAAGTTGATTTATTATGATACAAATCATCCATATTGTATTTATGGTTTCGTGATATTTTTGACTATGGATGAGTTATTTTTAGGCCATTAATGGTTAATTATTAAAGTTTTGACATTTTTTATATTAGTTTTAATACGAATGTTTATGTTATATTTCATCCTCTTCTTAAGATGAATGTGTTGGACTAGTTTGTTCCAGGTTGGGGACTGGTAAAAGTAATCCCTCCGGGATGGGGTCTGGTTACAGCAGACCCTCCGGGTTGGTGTCCGGTTATTAGAGGCACTCCGGGTTGGTGTCCAGTTATTAGAGGCACTCCGGGTTGGTGTTTGGTTATTAGAGGCACTCCGGGTTGGTGTCCGGTTATTAGTGGCACTCCGGGATAGAGTCCAGTTATAGAGGCTCTCTGGGTTGGGTTTCAGTTACAGTTATCCCTTAGGACTTGGCACGAGGCCTTGAGATAGAAATTAAAGTTCAGCATCGTCCATTCCATCATTATGAAAGTGGTTAGTGATATTTCATGTGATTATTCGATTAGTAGAATATCCATGTGAATAAGTAAATGGAATTATTTTATTTTATTTTTTCCATATTATGGTGATGTTCAAGTTTAGAAGGCTTTTGTTTTAGTTTTTATACATTGCCTTAAATGTTTATGCTTATTTTTGAAAGTTTCTGTTGTATTGCTTACCCTTACTGAGCATTTGTGATCACCCCTTTCTATGTTTTGT